>JAUMJL010000063.1:2400000-3000000 GCA_033558185.1 Dromococcyx pavoninus | reverse complement strand
TTGGATGTATTATATTCTTGCAAATGAAAAATGGCTTTATTTAGAACCCAAAGAATATTTCTAGTCCAGCTTTCAGTACATTTCTAATCTGATCACAAAGAAGCAGAGAATGTTCTTCTAAAACAGTGATCTACTGGGTTTGCTTGGCAGGAGAAGCTTGCTTTGTAAGTGCCATTTCCACATTGCTATGCAGTTCTATTGAGTGCATCACTGTGAAAGAATGTGTATATCCCCAGGCCAGTATCCAAAGCTTAGACAAAAAAGAATCTTGTTCTGCTCATCACGATGCTCCTCTCTGTGACTTAGTTTTTCCATTTGTTAAATGAGGTCAATCACACCCAGGTAGAAAATGTTTTGCCCTTTACATGAAAAAAATGTTATGCAAAGCCTAGATAGTAACATCATTCCTCACAGATATTTTATTAATAGATTATTTCTGAAGATAGCTCAGGAAAGAAATAAGTTATGAGGCTGAATTTCAGAAACTAGTTGCTTTCATGTTCTGTTGACTTCAATCAAACCTAGTTAAAAATGGAACAAAATATATTTATTCCTATATCATCAACCCTACAATAGAAAAAATAATTTATAATAAAAAAAAATTGTGGTAATGTGTTGGATTAATTTAATATCCTAACTGAATGCTAATTTTTTGCCTTGGCTTAAAAAGGAAAATTGGTCATGCTAGATCTTTCTGTGTGTAATGTAAACTTGAATTCAAATACATAAATCTAATCTCAATGGTTTGGAACACTCTTTACCCGGGGAATACAGGACAAATAATAGTTATTATGAATTTTTGGTGGTCTAATATTTGGGTACCTTATAAGGCTTTATTCTCATGTTAAAGATATACATCACAGAATACATAGATGGTATATATGGCATCCTGAGTGGATGTCACAGTGACAGTGTCAGACCTGTGCAAGAACTTTCTTTGACATGCAGAACCCGTAGTCCATTTGCAGAAGCCTAGCTGTGTCCTCTATGTGGCTGACAAGGTGCTGCATGGATGAATGAACATAATGGCTGATACAGCACACAAGCTAGAACCTCCACCCCACACTGGATGAGGCCCCATTTATTGTCTTTATCATCTGCTGGGCCACGTCCAAACAATTGGAAAAAATATGCTAAGGGGTAGCTATAAGGATAAGCTAAAAAGAAGTTGATTTTACAGAGAGTGATTTTTGTTTCTTCAAAATAAAAAAAAAATGCCACTATATAGATATATGAACATAGTTCTGGAGACGCTCCTAGGGTACTCTTTGTAATGACTTCTGAGGTTTTCTGACAACAAAATGGTTTTCAGCCTCTCTGGCCTGTTGCAAGCCAGGCTGTGTTCTGCATTGTCTGCTTGAGAGTGCAGAAATACCCCTGTGCTTGCCTATTCCTTCCTTCCTGAGACCTGATTTCAAGTTTTTGCAACATTACATAGGATGAATTTTCCTTTCTCTGTTGAAGTGACTTTAGCATGGATCATGTGCAGCTAAGCCCCAGCTCCCCTTATCTAGGCAGTATACTTCTTGAAAAGATTAGTAATCTCTCAGAAAATTATGAACATGCATATTACAGAATTCATAGTGTTCTCGCTGAATTTAGTGGCAATATTCATAGAATCATAGAATCACCTGGTTGGAAAAAACCTTTGAGATCATCAAGTCAACCATACCTGTCCACTACTAAACCATATCCCTGAGAAATTTGTCTTTCAAACACCTCCTTGGGCCTCTGCCAGTGCCTGACCACCCTTTCAGTGAAGAAATTTTTCGTAATGTTTAGTCTGAACCTCTCCTGGTACAACTTGTGGCCATTACCTCTCGTCCTACCACCTGTCACTTGAGAGAAGTGAAATGAGTGGAGACAGTGCTGGGCTTAAAAGAAGCAACCCCGTCCCCCAATAAAACAAAACTAGAACAATTTTGTAAATACAATAAAACCTGCAGTTTGACTTTCTATAAATTCCCAGTAATCTACAATTTCCATTAGTTTATTCAGTTTTTCCCATTTGTAGTTAATGATCTAAGTAGTGTGTTTTTTTCCTTTTCAGAAAATGTTAAGAAAAAACTTATTTCCCTCCAACCCTATCTCATAATATATTGAGCACAAGGATTATGATGTAAAGATTCACACACAAATCTCCTGGAGAGCTGGGTCAGTTTGAAAATTGTTCCCAGGTGTTTTGTGTTTCTTTCTTATGCAAAGATTATGTGATTAGCATTTTAATGTCCCACAACTTCTTGTCTACTTCCCTAGGAGGATATGAAAATGAAGCCATGAAATCTAAGCTTTTTGGTATTTATCACGCGCACTCTGATTGTATTTCAGAGCTCTGGGATTTAAACAGGACGTCAGTCTTTCACAGCCCATTTGGATATCTTGGTCTTCATATAATGCTGCTGGATGAGTATCAAGACCGACTGTTCGTGGGAGGAAGAGACCTCTTGTATTCTCTCAGTTTGGATCGAGTCAGTGACAACTACCGAGAGGTGGAGTAAAAAGATGTATATATATATATATAAGTCGCTTTGTGTCATAATGTGTAGCAGAGAATATCAGAGATTCCATGACTGGAAATGAGATAACAAGTCTCTGTGAATGTTTTGTGCAAAAATTTTAAGGACTTTTTCTTTAAGAAAAATACATTAATTACCATTTTTTTCCCCAGTAATAACCCATAAGGGTCACTCTAGTTGAAGAGTACATATAGCTATTTCTCACTGTTTTTCAGCATATATATGGACATATAAAACATCTCACATTTTGTGCATACTTGACTTCTGTATCTTCACTGTATTATCAAGGAGTGCTTTCTCCCTGATATTTATGGGGAACTTTTCCACAGCAACAGAGAAACATTAAAAAATCAGAACAAAAATGCTAAAAGTTATCCAATAGCAGCATAAATTTTGCAGCTAATTTGTAGCCTCCCTTAGAAACTGGGTTTTAGATTGGCTTTGAGCCAGAGATGCTATTAAGTAGTGCTTGAAACTGGCATTTGAAGTCTACTCAGTGGTCTGTGGAGAAAGGTGGTTTAAGTCATAATCATAGCAGAGAGCTTGGTACTGACCACAACTTGGTACTCACCACAGCAGATTGGCAAACTGGCAATTGAAGTGGAGAGGCTGGAGTTTGAGCTGATGCGAGCCTTGGCTTCCTTACTCACTTCTGCCCTTGGCAGCTAAGACTGGAAGCATGTGGTGGCAAAGGAAGCTGGTAGAAGCATTACTGCTGTCTCCACCATCTTGACTGGGGATAAACAATGTTTTGAAATATTTCAGTGTTTTCCTTACCTAGCTTTTAAATTTTCTCAATGTGTTTTGATATATTTTCACTCATTCTCAAATTAAAAAATTAATAAAAACTGAGTAATAAAACACCTCTGGAGAAACATGATTTTTGTTGATGTCCATACTACCTTGACCACTTGATGTTTCATTTTTTTTTTCCTTCTGCTCCCTTACTGTTATTGCATAACATGGTTCTCATGCCAACAGTCTGGTCGATTTTACCACAAGCAGCCTTGTTTACCTTCAAGTATAATTAAAATATTCCACTACAGCGAACACATATTATATGCTTCATCCTTTTCATAAACAGTTTGGGAAAGACAATCCTAGGTATGAGGAAATGGATATACTCAGGAAGGCCATTTGAGAATTTATCTATGTTTGAAAAACCCTAAAGCTTAACTCCTCGGAGAACAATGTTACATACTGAGATTTGTTCCTCCACAGGGAGATATGAGTTAACTCCTTTTCCGTTTGATAAATATTATTAATATCCTGTGACAAGATATTAGAGCTCAGGGATATGAAAGCATTTAGGAAGCAGTTGTTTCTACAAAACAAGTTTTTTTTCCCCCCTTTCTTCTTCCCCTTTTGGCAGTAAATCCATATGAGGAAAGATGACAGGATAGAATATTTTATGCTTCTGTCCAACCACGTTTGTCCCTTCTGGATACATTCTTGAAGTTTGTTTCTCTCCTTGTTGTTTTTAACTGGAAGATCAGCCATTTGCTTTGAAACCATACTCTCTGTCTTGAGACTTGTATGCAGAGAATGACAAATTAATGGAAGATCTTCTGGCTTGCTTGCCTGCTTTTATGATGTGCAAAAGATGAGAAATTGAAATAAATGTACCTTGACCTAGTGTTTAGAAACATGGCCTCACTGGGACTTAGCTCCCTTGAATACAAATGTCGTGATCCTTTTCTCTTTTCTGGTGTTCACTTAGTGCAGACCTCATTCAGTGATAGCTAGGGAAAACATGATTGTCCCACGGCAGAAAAAGGACGGAATGAGACGTTTCTATTATTTGAGAGATTAATTACTGAGATACACTGGAAGAAGTTCCTGGAATTGAGAGACTAGTTTGTTCATTATGACCAAAGTTCTTCATTAATCTACCTTTAACTGTGTGCTGTGTAGCCTTTGACCTTTTCTTTCAGACTGAAGACTTTAAATTAATTCATCTGAAACAGCAGTTATAATCTGGTGAAAGCATAGGCAAGTCCCTGGGTTTTATTCCCTCTCTAGTAACTGCAATGAGTCACTAGCAACTGAAGAGATGTTTCATAAAGTTGACAGCTTTGGGGCAGATTTGTATAGATCTTTTTCATTCTCTGTGTTCTAGAAAATAGTTTATGTGGGTTTTGTTCATTGCCATCCCTTTTTCCACCATCTGGAATATGAATATGCTTTCTAAAAACCAAAATAATCCCCATTCCTAATTAGTGATGTATCCCTTCTACTGCAAAATGACCAAGTCATTCAGTTCTAGCAATCGTATTACAAGTCTCTCAGAGAAAAAAACAACAAAATGCTGAGTGGACATAAAATGCTTTTGCATTAAGACTTATTGAGTGCCAAAGTAATCCAGCATTTCCAAAATACTTAACTTGTGATGCATATGAGGTATGCATCCTATACATCTGTGTTTAGAATCATAGAATGGTTTGTGTTGGAAGGGACCTTAAAGATCATCCAGTTCCAACCCCCTGCCATGGGCAGGGACAGCTCCCACTAGACCAGGCTGCTCAAGACCTCACCCAACCTGGCCCTGAACACTTCCAAGGAGGGGACAGCCACAACTTCCCTGGGCAACCTGTTCCAGTACCTCACCACCTTTATTGTGAAGAATTCCTTCCCAATATCTTATCTAATTCTTCCCTGTTTAAGTTTAAAGCCATTCCCCCTCATCCTATCGTTACAAGCCCTTGTAAAACTTAAGACTTCTAGCCTTAATAGACTACATTTTTTCTTGAGATTCAGCTCTCTTCAGCTTTCAAATACAAAGCAGTACTCTGATGGGAACATTACAGCCTTTTCACATATGCTATTAGCTGTTTATGTATATATCTACCAACATTATTTTAAGTATGTATTATCCTGACCACCTTTTATATCCAATAAAGAACTGGTACATACAAAACGAGAAAAAACTTTCAGGGAAGAAAAATACTACGATCATTCTGGTATTGGTTGGGAAATCCAGAGATTTGGGTTGAGCTCTCAACTGTGGCACAGACCTTCTATGTCATCTTGGACAGAGTCTCACTCCTTTATTGGTCAAATTATGTTTCCTTTGCCTACTTTGTATTTTTTTATACCCTTTTATCTTTTCATTTATATATACACAGAAATTTTCTTGCTTAGCATATATAACATATCTTACCATAAGCTTTAGAAACAAAATTACTCATATGCCTTAGTTTCTATATGAAAAATGTCCTAACAATAACACTAGAAAGAATAAGGGAGAATATGAAATGTGGATATCAATTTCAACTGACAATAAAAGCCATAGAAGTACTTGAAACCCTGTGTAAAACCAAAGCTTTGGAGGTACCCTCCATGTGCCCTTTGCTTTCTCTAAGATCTCATTCCCTTTGACACCATCATTGGAATCTAACTTTGCACATATTTGAGATGTGATCGAAAGTCTTTAAGACTTGTAATGATCTCAAACACTGATAGAAAACTTTATTTGATATCTGGCATCAAATTTATTTTATAAAGCATTTCAGTTCATTGTAATTGATACCAAAGCAGATCTTATTGACAGCAAACTTGAACCAATTCCAGTAGGTCGTAATCAGTCATCTAACAGCTCACAGAGAAGGATGACTTTGGTTCTACTTTTTGTCTCCTTTTGGAGTGAAAATAAACTACATTTCCTATTTGTCCCCAAACTCCTTACAGATAATTTTCTTCTTAGCTTCTGCTTCAAAGGACTCATGAAGGCCTTGCTCTGAAGAGAAGCCTTCCTACTTCTGTAAATAGGCTGGTACATGCAGGTTTCAATGTGCTGTTCATGATCTAGTATGAGATAGCTCCAGAACAGGTCTTATATCTCTGTTGTAATAAAATACAGAGGCCTTATAATATACCCTGCCTCTAATGAAGCTAGTTATATTTTCACTCCAGAGCTGGCTGAACACAAGTCTGCAAGAACAGGGCTTGCTTGTATCTCCTTTGAAAACCATGTAGTAACATACATATATACAAACAAAAATAAGAAGCAGTGGGTTTGATTATTCCTACCTCCCAAGAGGCAAGGTGGCTATGTATTTGTTGATAGATATGTATAGTATCGTTATAACAAGATATTTTTACAAAACTTGTGTTTCAGCCAAACACAAGTTATGTGTTATTTAAGCACTGTTTATTGACTTAAACCAGGGATGGAATAGTTGAAATTCTTAATTGCTCACACAGTAGTCTATTTTGGCCTGAAGTGCTATAAAATTCATGTAATTTCTTGAATTTAGTTTTCATTAAACATGCCATCCTGGTTTTTTTAAGCTAGTGACTGAATAGGGAAGCTCTTTGGAGACACTAATTAACATTCCAGCTCCAATTAAAATTTTCCTCCGATCTGAATTTGTGCAGTAGCTGTTGTCTGTACTGCCTTGTAATCCCGTTTTTTCCCATGAGGACTATATTTTAAAGTAGCTTTTTACTGTCTTTTAAACACAGTGCTAAATCTGCATTACTCAAGTCTCGAGGATGATAATGTTATAGTGCAAGATGAGAAAACATCACTAAACAAACAATCTAAAAATTTACTCCACAGAAATCTGTAGGGGTGG
Organism: Dromococcyx pavoninus; assembly: GCA_033558185.1. NCBI lineage: Eukaryota > Metazoa > Chordata > Aves > Cuculiformes > Neomorphidae > Dromococcyx > Dromococcyx pavoninus. The sequence goes on along the minus strand of JAUMJL010000063.1, from coordinate 2,992,907 downwards.
AAAGTTCTAAAAAGTTATGTCCAAGCCAATAACTATGTCAACCATGCAGTCCCGTGAAATGTATGTTAGTGTGATGTTATTTCAGTCTAGATGTACAGGAAAGTTTCCCAACAATAGTTATAGACAGCTTGCCAAAAGTTTCTAATCCTAACAGAGATTCAGTTTAAAGTTAAAGTTGGCAGTTATTGAAACTAAAGCGTAAACATCAGGAAAAATAACATGTGGCAGGTTAAAGGCTAGCATTACAGCTGATTAATATCTGGATTTTCATGCAGTACATGCACATCCTGTGTTATGCCAGTTAAGTTAAACCGCCATAATTACACAAAATACTAAGCACAGTCAGATCATCTTGGTAAAATTTTACTACCTTGAGCTACATACTTTGCAAACGTTCAAAACAGACCCAGGAGCTCGGTTGTTTTAACTGAGCTAAGAAAGCTTCATGAAAATTCCAAGTTTAAAAACAATATCTTTTTATGTTTTTGAAAATGTTTTTTACTCTACATATTTTTGACTACTGTCCTTAGAACCAAGAGGTATGTAAACCCAAATTTCGAAATTTAGTATAATAACAGATTCTGATATGCAGAGGGTTTTTTTAGTGTTTAGTCTAAAATCATCTTGAAGACATTCAAATTTTAATTCTCATTTATGTTATGACTCATAAAATTCATAATTTCTAGATAGAAAATCCTCTTCAGGAGATGTATATGTATAATTAAAGTCATGATTCAGACCCATCTACTTCAGACAGCTAACATGGACTTGCTTTAGAGGTAGACAATTTGCTATGAACACCTAAAATAGATTCCTACACCTCTGCACAACCTGCAGAAAAGATACAGAGATGTCTACCTTTCTTACTCCTTTTGTTAGGCATCTTGCTATGATAAGCCATTATAAGTATTCCAGTAGGGATTATGTATATGTTTGAACCAACACAGAACCTTTGTTTGGAGGAGGATTTGTGTAGGACTCTCTGTGCAAAGCAGAAACCCAGCAGCAGTGGTAGATACAGGAACAGAGAGTAGCTCCTTTTACACATTAGCCTTTTGATCAGAGCAATTCATCCAGGAAGGAAAGCCTTCCATCTTCTCTACAAGAGGTTTTTGCACACATCCCCTGATTCTCATCAGATCATGAAACAGATCCTCCTCGAATATATGTCAAAACATATAGAATCATACAATTATCTGGTTGGAAAAGACCTTTGAGATCATTGAGTCCAACTGTACCTGTCCACTTATTAAACCATTTCCCTGAGAAACTCATCTAACCATCTTTTAAACACCTCCAGAGATGGTGAAAGACAGGGAAGGGATTAGAGACAGCCAACACGCCTTCACCAAGGAGCGATCGCACCTGACTAAACTAGTGATTTTCTTCAGTGGAATATCTGCGTCAGTGGACAAGGGAATAACTATAGATGTCATCAACACAGACTTTTGTGATCCTCCACAATATTCTTACGCCTAAATTGAAAAGATATGGATTTGATGAATGGACTATTAGATAAATAAGGAATTGGCTGAATGACCATGTCCAAAGAATTATAATCACTGGCTCAATATCCAAGTGGAAGCAAATAATGAGTTGTGTCACTCAAGGATCTATATTGGGACAAATACTTTTTAATGTCTTCATCAATAACATAGTAGGATTGAGTGCACCTCAGCAAGTGTGTGGATCAAGCCAGGTTGACTGGTACAGCAGATATGCATGAGGAACAGGATGCCTTCCAGAGGGACCTTGACATAGTGGATGAATGGACCTGAACCATGTGAACCTCATGAAGATCAACGAGGCCAAGTGCAAGATCATGCACCTGGGTCAGGGCAATCCCCAGTATTGGTACAGACTAGGGGATGATTGGATTGAGACAAGTCCTGCAGGAAAAGGACTTAGGGATATTGGTGAATGAAAAACTAGACATGAAGTGGCAATTGCAGTCCAGAAAACTGATAGTACACTGAGTGCATGACAAGAAATGTAGCCAAGAAGAAGCTGATGGGACACTGGCACAGGTTTCCCAGAAAAGTTGTAGCTTCTCCATCATTGGAAGAGTTCAATATCAGATTGGATGGGGCTTAGACCATCCTGCTCTAGTGAAAGATTTCGCTGCCTATGGCAGGGCATTGCACTAGATGATCTTTAAATGTTGCTTCCAACCCAAACCATTCATACTCTATGTGAAGAGCCATTTTTTTTTGTTCTGTGTGTGCATTTAATTCTGTATGTCTTAAGTGGAAAATGTGCATATAAAATATTTTCAATAGCACTGGGATTAAGTATCCAAATGCAAAAATAATTACCTACACACAGTGTATTTAATACTAGGTTACAGAGTCAAGTGTTCTACACCTCTGTGGTTTCTCCGTTCCTAACAGCCACCTACACCTGATATGGGCAAAATTGTCCATTTTAGCCTGCGAGTTAGAACATTTCTTCAGGACATGGAAGGTGTGACTTCAAACTTTTATGCTCAGAAGATCCTTATGTTGGGATGTCTCCTAACTCTGCTTTTGGGTTAAGGATAAGTTGTTATCTATTCAATCCTTATAGACCATGAGTTTTGCACTGAATGAACCAGGAATTGTCTGACTAGAGAGACTGAATGAGTGCCCTCATGGGACTTCAGCAGAGTTCAAGTATCTCCTCAAACTACTCAGTAACAATACAGAGACTAGATGAGAATTATCTCTGCTCATACTTAGATTACAAGACCATATGACTGAAAAAAATGTTCTGATTGATTTCAGGTTCATTGCAGGATTTAAATAATGTCTCAACATAGGTGATTTGATTTGGGCACTGAGACCTAAACACTGACAGACTGCTAAAGTTGACAAGAATAACACACAGATGACCTCCTGCTTTTAAACACTAGAACCCTAGATTTTGTAATTTATATTCACTTTTCCTGCAGTTTACTTTTCCTGTAATTTATCCCTAGGTTTTCTTGGTTTAGAATTATTTCAAGAAAATAAGTTAATTACGAAAAAGGAAGAAAAAAGAGCTTAGCAGAAGAATTAAAATTTAAAATGTTTTCCAGTTAAAAAATAGTTTTTGATTGGATTACTGACAAAAATGTCTTAATGATGACACCCATTTTTTGATATTCATTTGTTTTCATCCAAGCCTGATATCACTGAAATGAACATGGGTGTTTTTCCCCTTTCAAAAGTTCTAAGAAGTGAAGTAATCATTGCAAACTACTTAGTCACTGTTTAACATTGTTTTCATCCAAAAACTTCATGGATCTGGAATGAAGCATAAATTTTATACAGTAGGTAGCTGAAAATAATCTCGCTTGTGTAATTTGGCTTCACTTTTAGTAACTGACTGTGAAGATCTGATCCTGCTCCCATGAGGTTAATTATTGACCCTCACTAACTTCACTGTAAACCATTTTCTTTCCTAAATGTCACTTAAAGCAGGAAGTCAGTAGTTTAAAATTTATATTGTGTTGAAAGTTGCTGTCATTTTAGCAGAAATATTTCTACTGAATTTTTACAAAATGTTCCATACATTAGCTTCCTTTAAATTCTGTTAATTGGTATTAAGTTTGCTCAGTTACCCTAAGCAAAATAGCTACATTTCAACAAAAATATTTCTTACGTTATTGTAAACTTGTATAGACATTTAAAAATAAAACTATTTTACCTGAAAAATGTTCAAATGGTAACAGAAACTTGATTAAACTTTACAACATGCAATAAAAAGAGTATTTATAATATAATGAGTCAAGTAAAAAGACAAGTGCAAAGTCCTGCACCTGGGACTACATAATCAGAGCCCAACACACACTAGGATCTGGGTGGCTGGGGAGCAGCCTTGCTGAAAGGAGCCTGGGGGTCCTGGTGGACAAAAAGCTGAACAGAAGTCAGCAGTGAGTTGCTGCAACAAGGAAGGCAAATTTGATGCCAGGCTCGATGCACAGAGACATTACTAGCAGAGATAAAGAAGTGATCATACCCCTCTGCTTCAGTGTTTGTGAGGCCTCACCTGAAATTTTGTGTCCAGTTCTGGACCCCAATTCAAGAAAGATATGGGTAAACTGGAAATGTTCCAAGGAGGGTTGCAGAAATAATCAAAGGGCTGAAGATGATACCCTCTGAAGAAAGACTAAAGGAGTTAGATCTTTTCTCCCTGGAGAAAAGAAAGCTCAGGGAGAACTCATCGCGCTTCCCTTCCAGTATTTAAAGGGAAGCTACAATGAGGACAGAGGTTCTCTTTTTGCAAGGAGGCACATGGAAAAGACAACAGGCAACAGGTACAAGCTGCACCAGGAGATAACAAAGAAATTGTTTAAAGTGAGAACAAACAATCAGTGAAATAACATCCCCAGGGACATGGTGGAGTCCACATCACTGGAGGTTTTAAAGATGTGATAGAACAGTATGCTAGATAATATGACCTAGGCTGCCTTTTCCACAAAATGTTGGACAAGATGCTCTTTCAAGATCCCTTCCAATCTGGGCTGGTCTGTGATTCCATAATTCTATTCTGTGAGTCTTTCATATGAGAAGTAGTGGAAAAGCTGGATCAACATGATCAGACTGCAATTTGAATGATTTTCTACATTTTTTTTTATTTTTTTTTCCTCAGATTCATTGGCCTAGTACACCTCTGCAGGCAGAAGAATGCATAATTAAAGGAAGAGATGCAGTAAGTATCGGTAATTGCGAGTCAAATATACTTTAATTACACCAGTGGCTGGTCCAAAACAAGGATTCAGGCATCCCTAAACTTCAGAGAGATCAAAGCACAGATAAAATTCTAAGTGATGCAGCTTAAGAAACATTTAACTACTGTGAATAAACTAAATTAATAGTTTATTTGCTTTTCAACCAGCTCATAAATGAACACTATAGTCATCTGAACTTTCTCCTAGTTCTTTTTCTGGTGATGTCAAAGAAGATACCTTAATAATTCTCCTTTCCTATTTCTGTTTCCGTTTCTTTCCATACACATAGAATACGTTCTCTTTTCAAACTTTTAAACTTTCTAATTTATCTTTAAAGTTCACATTCTCTAGAATAATTTCAAAAAAGAGTTGAATTATTAGAAATTGTAAAATATACTCTAAATTGTTTTGCCCTGTTGTGCTTTTGTTAGGTTAGTAAAAATATTCTGGTTTAATGAGTCCCCAGACTGTTCTGTTCTTGTGATCCGGTGCTTTGACTGTAATCATTTCCCAGGGAAAGACCTGAAAGCTCACTGACTTACAGCAGTTAATATCATTGGCACCACAAGATGAAAGTTCTTAGAGATGGGAGCTCTCTACTCTTGCAGAACACCAAGCTCATTATCTACACCTCCTAAACACACAGCAAGTACAATACCTTAGAAATCCCACAGCTGAGAGAGCTCGCACTGTGCTATAGGCTTTGAAAATGGTGATAGTTTTGCAGCAGCAGCAACAGGAACATAGGACATAGAAGGGTGCATGCACAGTGTTCCCACAAACACAGTAAAGGGACAACCTTGATCGTAATCACAAGATATTCCCAGTGACGATTTGGAAGCTGTAAAGATTTGTGTTGAAGTACTGGCATGAAATCTGTCTGCATCATCAATATCGGTGAAGACTTGAAAATAAGAATAATAATTAAAAAACCCAACAGGATATTTTACTTCTTACACACACCTGGCCTAGAACTGATCCCTTTTTCAGTTGTCTTAAAAGTTCATTGCATTTTTTCAGGATGTACCCTTTAGAATTTCAGGAAGATTTGGATGAAAACAGTGTTTTTCTACGTTATTGAGATTTTGTGATCATGTTAAATAAATCTAAAACCTAAATTATTTGAGCTGTATTTAATACTACATCTAAACATAGGCTGTTATTACAGTTAAAACTCTATCATCTTTCTTTCACCACTATATGATGAGTTTTATTTTCTCATACTTTCACAACATTTGTTGAGTTAAATAAATAGGTACTGTTGTTTCAATGTAACATAAAGGTACCTCCCTCAGACTTACGAGATTCCCTAAATCCAGTCTTTCATTATAAGTCTTCAAATTTGTGTTGTAATGAATGTGATCATTTAAAGATCTTCATATGTTTCCCACTTCTCTCTGTACTGTGAAAGTCAAATGTCTCTATTTTTTAAAAGAAAAAACCAGAATTTTTAAATAATCATAAGACTTCAAAACTGGATTCTTTAAGAAAATGATATGTCAAAATTTTAAAAGCTGGAAATATTGTAATAACAAATGCTATCAAACAATATTCTAATCCTCATATGAGACCTAATTATGGGTAGGATTATATGAATGACTAAGACTAATTAATTCCAGAGAAACCTTAATAATTTTCATTAGCATGGTCAGTATTCAGTAAGCTAAATTGTTCAACCTGAAAGGAATCTAAATTAGAACCAAACCCTTTCCTATTACTTTCCTTTTCATCTTCATTTTTTGCAACCATAAATCAATAATGGCTTAATGACATAATGTCTTAAAGTCAACCCTTTGCCATTTCTAAGTTCTGGATGCTATTTCTCACTGTAAAATCTCAGAAAAAAAAATTACTAATCATCAGTGTTTTTTCAAACCTCTTTGCTTATTCCCAGGCTGCTTCTTTCTTTATTTTCTTTTGCAAAAGATCTGTTACTCAGTACACAACTAATATTTGGTAGAACTGAAAGTGTTGTAACAAACATATCAGTGTGGAGGTACTTCATGTGTTCTCTGCTGCCTCTTTCTGTGTAACAGAATAGGCCACTATGACTAGCTCTTATAACCTTTAAAACTTATGAGTCTTTTAGTAGTAAAACTGCAAGTATTTTCATCATAAACACAGTTTCAGAGAGCTTGTAACAGACTTAATAGGACAGCCTTATCTCAACAACATGTGTATCACCTTAAACCCAGTCCCCAATTTTCTGATCTGGATCAAGCCAAAGAAAAATCCTTCTGCTGTCATTCATTGTGCCAGAAAACACACCTGTTGGCCTCTGGTGTGAGAGCTTATTTTATCAGAATTGGAAATCATTCAGATATAGAAATCACATTCTGCAGTGATGATTAACTCCTTCACACTGAGAAGTTTCCATAGTTCTATTAACATGTCTATGGAGCCTCCTAAATGTAACCACAACATTTAATTAATTTAGTAGGAAGAAAACCTATTTTATTGTTCCCTTAGCTGATGCATCTCTTTCTTGTTATGTGTACTGGGTATTATTAGTCAGGCCAGCAGCAATACTTAGCTGCCTGAGACTTCCCAGAATAGCACCTTTTATCATTTGTTTATAAATGATCAAGTCTAACCATTTGGAGTGTTTTGGGTTTTTTTTCTGTAATTGGTGTCTGCCTCATCCTGGTCTTTTTCTGCAGAAAATTTCAGGCATTTCTATGAAGGTGCACAGGAGAAAAAATGTGTAATTTTTGCCTGTCTCAAAAAAATCCTAAGATCTCTCTCCACAGTGCTATTGAGACAAAGATCAAGAGCTGAGACATATGTGGATGAAAAAACAAAATGAAACTGTGAAGCAAAGGCCAGGCTACCACTGTGAGAGAACAGAGGGGATAAGTCAGGAACATCAGTCTTGGAGGGGAGGAAGAATGAGGAACCATGCCTAGTAAAACATGTATTTAAAAACTGCAAACTATCATAAAATTCCTGTGTTTACCATTTTGCTACTACCAGTCAGCAAATGTTTGTGTTATATGCATAGAAAGGGGGTATCTCTGTCTTTTAGTGTTGATCCATGTATAGAGAGAGCATCACATCCTACTTAACTGATTCTTCTTTCAATTTGTCTGACAGTTCAAGTAGCGGGATTTTTTTTCATGGGTATAAAAGCCTTTGTTCAAATGAGAGACCAAGTGGATGCCACATGATGAAAGATCTTTTTTTTTAAATTTTCTTTTAAAAAAAGCAACTAATAAAGTTGTCAAGAATTAAGTAATTCCAAAAGAAAGATTTTGCAAGGTTGATATGTTCTTTGCATATATGTAATATTTAATTGCACAACAGTTTACCTGCCAGTGTAGGTTACCTACTTCTTTCAATTACCATGACACACCTTCAAGGTGAACAATTAAGGAGAATCATGTAGCAAAGAAGAATTTTTCATTATGATCCTTATTTATTTGTTGGAACAGTTGAAAGATTTACGCTGAAGGACACAAAGGTTTGAAGAAAGATAAAAGGTGCCTTCTTAGTTTTGAAGTCAATGTGGATTTGCAAGATCTGAATTCTATCTGTAGCCCTACTGCAGACTCATCCTCTCTGACATCAAGTTCTTGTAGGTGGTCAATAATACTCAGGATTGTAGTCTTTGGTGAAGGACATAAAATTTTAAAAAAGGAAATTCTCTACTCTGTTTTACACATTCATTTTAGGAAAGAAATAATTGCTTTTTAGAGAAGTCTAAACTTCTTCAGTCATTATTTAAAAGCCTCAAAGAATAGCATTAATTACATGTCTAAACTTTAGAATAGCTACAGTTAACTAAGATTAATCCTATTAAAATTTTTGTCTTAATCTTGGTGTTGAGCAATGAATAGAAATGAACAGAATCTTTGTTCCAGACATAGAAATCATTGCAAAATGTTACATATTCTGTAAAACCAAGTCCCAGGAACCCCAAAATCAATGGATACTTTTATCTCACTGTCTCCATTTCTATTTTAGCTCAGGAAGGATAATGACCGTAGATCTCAGAGGGATGTTTTAAATTTTTTTAATTGTAATATTTATGAAGATGCAAATACACTAATGAGTCCCAGAATGTTGCCCTTGGGAAAATGAATAATTTCTTCTTCAAAGGGGGGAACAGAGAAAGCATGAAACTACAACATATAAAAAATATTGATTAGCAGTTAATTACACAAGATATTAATGGTGCAGTGATCTTATGGAAAAAATGTAAGGGAAAAAAAGTGTTATTTTAATGGAGATAAAACTTGAGGGAGAAGCCATTTGCTGATTATTTGCATCTCATACTCTGAGTCTAATGTCTAGTTCATCTAATAATATTTAGTAAAACATATATTTAGTTTTGCAGAATATCCTTGAGATTAAAGAAGCATGGAAGTGTTTTATAACTCAATAAATCCTAACTGGATAAACACCTAAAATAAATTGTGATAAATCAGTGCTCTAAACTTGCTTTGTTCATGTCAAAAGTGTCCATCTGTGAATATGATGGTACTGATGTACTAACATGAATTAGGAGGACTAAGAGGTTATATTTCACAAAATAGAGAGTTTCAATATGCAGAGGGTGCCTGATATTTTTTAAAAAATTTTTTGAAAAAACTAATACTTTTTCTGTGTATGTTTTTTATGTAAACTAGGATGAATGTGCAAATTACATCCGTGTCCTTCACCGATACAACAGAACACATCTCCTGGCTTGTGGAACTGGAGCTTTTGATCCAATGTGTACATTTATCAGAGCTGGACATTCATCAGAGGTAAGAAATTTTCAGCTTAGAATTTTATTACTAGATAAGATGATATGGCAATTCTTACAAAAATTATGACTTTTTTTAAATGAAATTATATGCCACATAACAAAATATATATTAGTTTGATGGGAGATGGCACACCTTAATAATTCAACTTCTTAGTGCTGTTCATATGCAGCAAGAGTGTGTTAGCTCCTTAATGAAACTTGTAGTTGAGTGAAATACTACAGCAGAGATGAATATTAAGTGCAGCACATAGTATTTTCAACATATTTCTTATGCAAAAATAGACTTGTCCGGATTTTTTCAGAAATCTGGATCCTGTCTTTGTCAGTTATACTAGACCAGAGTTAAAGAATCCACAGAAGTACTAATCTCTCATTTTGAATTACTGTATAAGCCTCCTTAGGCATTCAACCAAATCTTGATTATATGCAACCTGAGTGTTATTACTTGGAGGTTAAAATGCTGACTGGTTGATCCTGCTTACATCCCTCTTCTTTGCATACTTGTTTCATCATACTCCCATTGCCAGTTTAAAAAAAACTTGTGGAGTTTATTGATATGTTTTGAAATTCCTAATATAAAAATGCCGTCTTGAAGGGCTGAATTTCTACAACGGTTATCACATTGAATTTGCAGACAAGTTATAAATTACATTACTAGGCCTGGATTTCCGATGTCCAGACCTAGGGAAAATTGGACACTGCAAGTTATCTCTTATCATACACTTAGTAATGCTGAGTTTATTCAGTTATAAGGTAAGGAATCCCACTCTTTATCTGAGCTGCCATGCAGTCAGAAGAGGATTTTGCTAGACTGCTCAACATGTGCATGATGACCACTTTAGGAATCTGGCTAGGGATTCTTGGTCACACACTTTGTGTGCAGTTTGCTCTCTAAACTAAACTGATTTTATTCTGTCTCTTATGTTGCTTTAATTATTCTGCTCCACATTGAACTGACAGTTTTGTACCTAATGAGTTAAATAAGCTACAAATCAGACTTGTCCCATACCTACAGTATTGTTTGCTGGTCTGTTAGTTAGAAAATAGGAAAAGAGAGGACAGCAGTTGGAGCTAATTTAAAATAAGCACTTGGCTCAAATAAATATTAATTGCAGATACAAAGTTCTTTTAGTGTTCTTATACAAACCTATTAAGATATCTACTTTAGCAAAATTTTTTTTGAACAAGCTTTTCTGAGTAAAGGCAGATCTCTTTGACAACTTTGAAATCTCTTTGAAACTGGAACCATATCACCAGAAACAATCTCCAAGGATCAAATCCATGCTGTGCACTTCCATCTGCTGTCGAAATCAGAAGCATCTGAGAAGTTAAGACCCCAGCACAGAACTTACATTTGAAGTTTTCAGAATTGTGGAAACACGCTGTCTTCTAAAATAGAGGAAGTAGCTAAATAATAAGCAATTTTAAAATAAGACAACATTGTATGTCTTCCTTGCTCCTTTCATGAACCTCCTGTCAGCCTTCCTTGGGCAGTTTAAAGGAAGTAATGTCTGTATATTTAGGAACACTATTTAAGAAAGCATAAACAACAGACTAATAAAAACAGAAACCAAACAAACAAAAAAATGAGAAACTACACTTATGTGTAAGAATGTGTGGCCCATGATCCTCCCTGTATGTACCACCGTCCTTACTGTCCTTCCTTCTCCTGATATTTTGTTTATTATTCTCTCTTGTCAACCTGAAGTTCTAACCTTTTACCCACTCAGAAGTCATGGGAAAACTACCATTTTTCTGTTTGTGTAGACCAATAGGAAATATATTTGTAGCATTAATAAGTAACTATATTAGTTTCCATTATCTGAAAAGCTGACCATCTGGATTAAAATAGACAGGTGCCATGTTTATGGTGGGTTAAAAATAACACATGGTATGTGACTGAATGAGCAAACTTGTAATCTTTCTTTCTTTGACTGATAAGGTCATCGTGTAGCTGCTGGAAGTGAAGGGAGAAGATCCTTTCTCAGAAAAAGATCCTTACTCGGAAAACTGCGGTTCAGTCTGTTTACTGATCTCTCTGTTTAGCCAGAGTATCCCTATCCAATGACTACCAATTACTGTCTCTCGTTTCTTCCACTTCATCTCTCTGGCCTTATTATCACTGTCTGTCTGTCATGGAAAAGAGAAAGAAAAATGAAGCAGTCTTAAAAATATAATGATACCATTCTAGTTCTGAACAGGAAGAAATACCTTTATTAGAAAACTAGTAAAAGTCAAACTTTTCATTTGAAGGGTAAATTCTGTTTTAGAATATGCAGTTAAATGCAGTGAAATGCAATTCATAATATACGGTTTGCTGAAAGGAGTGTTTTTTAGATATTATTGACATTATTAAGTATATTGAACTTCAATATAAGTAAAATTTTACTTTGATCTGCAACTATGTTGCTTCTGAACAGTCTCTATAAATAACTTAAAGTGTATATGAGGCTTATATACATTTGAACAATGACACTTTGCAGACACGTTGAGATGTAAAAGGTGGGAATTAAAAAAGGAGCCCTTATAGCAGACTTCTGTGTATTTAGATATCTACCTAATGCAGCGTATGAAGTTAGATTCATTCTTTGATATGGAACTATGGATCAGTAGTAACTTTGTGGTCAGGGACCTTAACCATAAGTTTCAGTAGTGTTTCCTGAGCTGATGATGAAGGCAAGATGTGATCCTCTCAGTAGAAACTGCAGGGTTCTTATACTACAAACTGTATGCAAATATAAATTAGAGATATATGCATTTAAGAACACAATAGAATAGCAGGTGTATATTTTTTACAAACTCATCTCTCACAACTTACTGAGCAGGCCAAAGGCAGAGCAAAACATCCAGCTGAAGCTCTTGCTCTTGGTGCTTTCTAGTCCCATGTTGCAGGAAAAAATATTTTGTTGTTGGCTTGTAGCAAAAGTTTACATAATCAACCATTTCTGAATAGCTGTTTAGTAAGACAAAAAACAGTACCATTTTTCCTTTGAGAAATGACAATATCCCAAAGGTGTGATCATAATTATATTGTACAGCAACCTGACCTAGTAATTAGCACATTTCTGTGTGATACAGTCTGTCTTATGAAAAGGAGCATTCTACCTCCTGTATAAAGTTTTCCATTCTTACGAAACTACAAATTCATACTTTCTTATAAAAAACAGGTTTAAGCTGAGTCTTGCAGAACTCTGAGCTCTTGTCAACAAATAGTGAAGCCACAAGGAGATTTTTGTTTCCAAAATCAGGCAGAATAATATTGCCTCATTGGCAGATCATTAGTCCTTGGAATTTACTGAAAATCAGAATCTCTAAGTTTCTCACAAAACACAGTAAATACAAGCCCATTTCCCTAGCCATTCTCTCTAGAAAATATTAATATTACTGTGCATTAATTTAAATATACTTTGAAATCTTTCACAAATTTTACTATGATACCTTATACATGTTTAAATGCTACTTCCAGTCCTGTTCAATATCTTTATCAATGATCTGGATGAAGGGATTGAGTGCACCTTTAGTAAGGTTGCGGATGCCACTAAGATGGGTGGCAGTGTCGATCTGTTTAAAGGAAGGGAGGCTCTGCAGAGGGTTCTGGACAGACTGGATCTATGGGCTGAGACCAAGAGGATGAGGTTTAACACGACCAAATGCCAAGTCCTGCACCTGGGACACAACAGCTCCATGCAGTGTTACAGGACTGGGGAAGAGTGTCTGGAGAGCTGCCTGGAGGAGAAGGACCTGGGGGTGTTGACTGACAACTGGCTGAATATGAGCCAGCAGTGGCCCAGGTGGCCAGGAATGCCAATGGCATCTTGGCCTGTATCAAAAACAGCGTGGCCAGCAGGACCAGGGAGGTGATTGTGCCCCTGTACTCTGATAGTACTGGTGAGGTTACACCTTGAGTACTGTGTTCAGTTCTGGGCCCCTCACTACAAGAAGGACATTGACGTGCTGGAGCGCGTCCAGAGAAGAGCAACAAGGCTGGTGAAGGGGCTGAAGAACGAGTGCTTTGAGGAACGGCTGAGGAAACTGGGGTTGGTTAGCTTGGAGAAAAGGAGGCTGAGGGGAGACCTCATCGCTGTCTACAACTACCTGAAAGAAGGTTGTGGCAAGGTAGGTGCTGGTCTCTTCTCACAAGTGACAAATGATAGGACGAGATGAAATGGCCACAAGTTGGCCTAGGGAAGGTTTAGACTGGATGTCAGAAATTTTTTTTCACTGAAAGGGTGGTCAGGCATTAAAACAGCTGCCCAGGGAGGTGGTTGAGTCGCCACCCCTGGACGTGTTTAAAAGGTGGGTAGATGAGTTTCTTAGGGATATGGTTTAGGAAGGGGACAGGTACGGTTTGGCTTGATGATCTCAGAGGTCTTTTCCAACCTTATGATTCATACTTTTAATGATCTATAGAAATTTAATGATACTATTTATTTTGTCTTATATAACCAATTATATTTGAATATGTTGATCATATAAACCCATAAGTAATAAATTTTGGATTTATTTAATCCTACCTCAAACTTGACTGTCCCAACAAGGACTAACCAAATATATTTTTCTAAACCAAATTACTTATAAATGCTATGATACACTATATTTCCATTTAAAAGATTAAAGACATAACGACTTACTGCAGTCATTTTATTGTAATATTGGTTTGGCTGATAGTGCTTTAGAATTCCAGGCTGTTCATTTTAGTAAAGGTGTTGTCAGGTATTACCTTTGTAAAAATATACAAGTATGGCTGCTTACAGCAACAAGCAGATTTTAATCTTTTTTTCTGTTTCTAATTACTTTGTCTCTGATGAATGTTGCCTTCCCAAATTTAAACATTTCAGCAGATCACCCAATGTTTTTCTGACATTTAGAAATATATTACAAATTGGGAAAAACAGGAGTGCTGTCTTTGCAGACAGAACAACTATTTGTGTTTGCAAAAGAACACATTACAAAATCTTTTCCAAAAACACATAAGAAACTTAATTGCCAGCCAGTAAGTGAGTTCATTATCACTGACTTCACAAAATGCTTCCAAATGCCAAAAATCCATGCAGGTCAGAAAAGCTTGGATTCCTCCAGTTTCTATTTGTCTGTCACCCAGAAATGAAGGAGAGTTCATTTCAGCAAAATCAAAATTATTTTTTCTGATAAAAGCAAGAATCAGAGACTCTCCATCTCAAATCTCCCATGATGAACTGAATATGTATCCTTCTCACATGCTTTGTGAGATAAAATCTGAGATAAGCCTTCAACTCAAATATGAGTTGAAGAATAAAAGTGCAGGGGAAAAAAATGTTTACTCTGCTTCCATTCTTACAAAATTGACATTTGTCACTCCTGTTGCCTTTCATGCCAACAAAGGGTGGGGAGGGGGAAGCATCTACATCTAGTCTCTTCCTTTTGCTTTTATATAAACTTCTCAGAGTTGGTAGTAGAAGATGAGTACTGGAACAAGTGCTTTCTGTCTCAAGCTATGCTTCTTCACATCTAGCTGCTCGTAACACAGCACTGTACTAGTCTTCTATATAACACAAAATATCCTGGGTGAATTAAGATGAACCTTATATAAATCAGACGAACCCCTGGTAGTCAGGCAATGATTTTATCTTAATGAATTATGTATTCAGTAGAGTAACAGGTTTTAGGGGTGCTCCAGAGAACTTCCACTGATCCAAACTGCCTGTTAACTAAACTTAGAAAACACCTTTAACAAGGCCTGATGGATTCCATCAAATACAGCTAAAGAGTCTCCAAAAGACCTGAAAAATGAGTGGAAATACCAAAAGAAAACAATATGTGGAAATAATATCCTAAGTTTTTGCAACTATATGGTGACAAGATAAAGCTGATTCCTGGAGACCAAGGCATTTCTGCCTGAAAAAAACTTGTTGAGGGAATGAAAGTTGTGGGAAAGAACGGTGCATGAAGAGGTTTTTTTCCCAGAACACAATGTAAATTTTTAGTATCTTCATTGAGTTGCAGAGTACCTTTTTCCATGTCTCATTTAACTCAGTAAACTACCTACAGATATATTTCTCCATCTCAGAAGGCTGATGGACTAAGTCACCCTTTCCACAAAATGCACTGGTGGTTTCCAGGAGCCTCCCCTACATGTTCCTAGTCTGATCTGTTCCATATTATGCTATTCCTCCTCAACTAGTTAGATGAGATCCTACTTATCAGGGAACAACAGCTTTCAGTTCTAGGTCTTTAAGGCCTATTAGGAATTGCCTTTAGTGAAGCAGCAGGTGTGTTTGTTTGCTTGGAACACAGTTTGTTCAAGTTAGAATGTCTTCTTTTTTATCTCTGTTGCCCTTCATATTTCATTGAATGTGGGGAGGGGCAATTCTTTTTTTATATATACTGTGATTCATAGCAAAAACATGGTAAGTTTTGACTGTGCAATAAGCTTTTCATTTGCCTACTTAGACAAACGTAAGCAACATGAGTCCCTCAGCTCTTGCTTTAACAAATTCATGTGAATTGACATGGAAGTTAAGGGAGAATGTTCCAGTCACATTGCAGTTTAATTTTTGCATGACATAATTTTTCAGATTTGACCAGCATTTGGTAATGTCATCATTCTTTCAGCTTTGTTAAGAAACAAAATTGTATACATATTTATATCTATTATTTTAAGATATAGTTTCTTATGTATTTTATAATCAAAATAATGATCTGCCCAGTTACTCTCATCATGCTTTTTCCTATTACCTCATCTCCGCTCTGAATTTGCAGAGGATTAAGGAGGAGGAACATCTGGTTTCACTGACTAAACAGAAGTTTGCGTTGGTCAGTCTTTCATTAGATAGAGAGTGTGACAAATTCTTGCCCTGAAAATATTTGCTTAGAGAAACAGTGTTCATGTATAAAAAGTCACCAGATAGTATGTCATCCACTAAATCTTAACAGCTTTTTTAACTTAATCTATTTATGGAATTGAATCTGTAATCCTAAACGCTACAAAATTGCCTATTTATTTCAGTCCTCCGTATCTATAGTTCATGTGAAACTAGTTATTAAGGTGGATGAGGTTTAAACCAACATCAAGTATTCATATATATGAAGTGCTGCCAAGTAAGCAACACAATGTTACAGATTTTTTTACCAGAGCGGTTCATTGCATCATCTAGTTTGAATACCCACATCATAGGGTCTCAAATTTCAGCAAAACATCCAAAATCCCCAAATTTCAGTTAGATTAAAGCATTTAAGGTTTTTGAAGATAAAGGTACTGCTGCTTAAGCTAATAACAGGCAAGGTGTTAATTAGGTGAGCATTACCTCTATGCCCACAGCATGCAATGAAAGTGTTGTCTTGCAAAAGGAAAAGAAAGATTAAGATCTGTATCACCCTTAACATGAAGAAGTATTTCTTACTGAACCCATGGCTTATCTATGTATTTCTAAGAAAATTAAAAGGTACTAACCAAGCAACACATGAAAAAGATTTTTTTGCACCAACTCAAACAACAACTCAACCTCCAAAACTGGTCAATTTCCAATACTTAAAAAAATAAAGATCAACGTCCTCTTCACGTACAGGGTGAAAAAAGTTCTCTCTAAACCAACGCATATTGTCATGTGAAAAATTAAAGTTAATGAGATTTGAATATAATAATTACCTTAATGAGCAGCTGTATATGTGATCCTTAGCAAGGATAATGAGGAAAGGGCAAGTCTGTTCTTTTCTAGGAAAAGGATAATGGGTGTTGAACAAATAGAAACAAGGACCAGAAAGGACCATTAGAACATTTTATGTAGTCAATCACATACTTCATGGATAATTTCTTCCAGATATGGATTTAAGATATATTCAGGAAAAGGTGTACTGTCATTTTAAAGAATCCAGATAATGGTAATTCCATTATTTCTCTGATAATTTGTCCTAATATTTAATTACTTTAAATGTTAAGAAACAGCCACTTACTCAAGTTTCATTTATCTACCTTCAACTTCCTGCCGTTTAACCTTTGATAGCAAAGTTGAACAGTCTCCCACTATCTTTTCCACATCTTTTCCATGTGCAAGTGCCTATGTGCAAAGACCAAGCTACCTCTTCACTTCTTTGATAAGCTGAATAAATATAGCTCCTTAAATCTCCTGTCACAAGGATTCCACAGACATATTTGTGTCCTTCCTGTGAACTCTGCAGTATTTTCACGTGTTCTGGAAGTGCAGGTACTAGAATCAGATATGCTATTCAATGGTGTGTGTGCAGGCAAGGTCATTTTCCTATCTGTATTTGAGATTGCTCTTTTCATATACTCAAGTGCTTAGTTCTTGGCATAGCATCACAATGAGAACTCTCTTTTTAAAATTTTGGACATATTGCAAAGTTCTTCTCTGGAGCACAAAGTTATCCCCGTTTACACGCTTACTTAAGACGCCTAATTAACAGTCTCATATGACAAGATCAATGAGGAGATCTCTAGAGATGCTTGTCACTACTAGCTGTAACAAGGCACCTGGAGTGCCCAAAATTCTAAATGAAACATGTCAGTCTAATACATGGAAGTAGTCTGACTGAATAAGAATCTGAACCTCCACCTTCTAGGGCACACTGGTGTGCTTTAGATATAAAATATGTTCCATATTCCAAGATAGACCACTATGGATAATGTTGTATTAAGATCTACTTTGTTAGCTTCTGACCTTTAACTCGGCATTGAGAGCTTTCCATAACCTGAACGCACTCAGAGCTCTCATTAAACTTTTCTTTTCACTATCTATGCCTCACCAATGTTTTTGTAAATTTTACTAGGAAAGAAATCATAAGTTGTTTAGGTCATTGCTAAAGTAAAAAATTACTTTTCTATCAAAACCAAAACTTAGGAAAACCTTCAGTAAATGAGGATTCATCAATGTATATCTAATAACAACTATACATTAATACTTGTCAGCAGTTTCACACTGTTTCATTAAATAGGTGTGCACTAAGTCAATTGCCCTGTAGAAAGCCAAATATTCTGTATCAGCACAGTTGTTCTCATCAGTCAGTCTTACACATTGTAACAGACAACAGTTTTGTTTTACAGTACTTTCCATACATAAAATGAGGTGAAAGAGATTAATTACTTTTGAATACTGTCTAAATATGACCATACTTAAAGTTTAAGTTTAATTTGGCAGATTAGTAGAGAATGTGAATTGATCAGCCATATGAAATGAATTTTCCATCATATTAAACCTGCCCCTTGCAATATTAAAGACAGACAGTCAAGAGAGAATGAATCAATACGGAGGAATAATCCTATTATCCCAAAGAGAAAGAAATAATCCACCTTTGTGGTAATTTGATGGGAATAAGGAAAATATTCCAGCTCTCATCATAATGATTTTTTTGATTCTGATATCTTTATTTACGAGATAAAGATTTTTTCTAAGTAAGGGTACCTTCTGAAGTCTATGGCATTGTTTGAGGAGTGGAGGCACTACTCCAAAAGATGTTGATCACCATAACTAAAACCAGCAAAAACTGAACAATGACAGAGTTTCGTTAATATTTGATTGATATGTGTCATCAAGTGGCAGTGCGTCCACTCCTCTGCCCCTTCTGCCAAGAATGGCGCTCTTTGGCACACCCCGTTGAAGTTCTGCAAAAGTGCTGTTGGCTTATCAAAGGCTCCACACTACAGAGATAGATAGAACCTCCCCAGGTTATCTGCTTTCCCTCTGAAATCTGTTCTCAGTTGAAGGTAGCTGTTGCCCTCTCCATACCCAATGCATCCATTGCTCCATCCATCACCAAAACCTAGACTGTAAGCTCAAACCATAGAGCTGTATCCTTCCTTTTTATTTTTTTGTCATGACCTTTTTCCCTAGTTGTTATGATAGCAGTCATTAGATGAGAGGACTTTTGTTTGGTATTTGCTCTGATGTGACCCTCAAAATCTCAGCACAAGTTTAGATTGTCAAAATCAAGGAAAAGGGAAATCCTTGGCTAAAGCGGCTCTATGTAAAGGCTGTGCATTTCCCCACAGAAATCCCTTTTCTGTTGTATAACAATTTTGTACTATCTTTAGCTGTAAAACTATATATCCATATGCAGCTATTCAAACATTTTAAATCTAGAGATCCCTTATGTAATCCCTGGAAATTTCATGTGTACTATTACACTAGTGCAATATGTTAATTTATTTTTCTAATGGTCCTTTTCTATGCCATAGGGCCCTGAAGAGTTTGTGCATCCAGTTTAAGGTCATGCAAAGGTGTGTCTCTTAAAATTCTGACAAATTCAGTCACTTCTGCTTAAATATTCTGTACTGCTAAGGATAAATACCTGTGATTTCCACAGGAATGGTGCTTGTGTTTTTTTCCCTAATGCCAGAGTATTTCACATGCATTAGATCAGGGAAATAAATTGTATCTGTCACTTTAGACAAGATATTTTGACACAAGTCACAAATTGCTAATCCTTTAACAAACTCAACAGTCTGAGATAGCTTCAGATTTTAAACATGTTTTCAGATTGAGGCCCAATGTGTCTTAATCATTTAACTGTAGAATAAAATGCATAGACCTGAAAACTATATCTGAATTTTTAGGGAGGATTTAAAGTCTGTAATATTTTATGTACTCTAATCCTATAGAATGATTGATCTTTTCAGTATGTCTGTTGGCAGTAAAGAGGATTGAAAACAGATCCTCTGAAGGCATGCTACTTCCCAAAAAATCTTAATTATGTCAAATAGTTGAGCCCTGAGTATTTCAGTGAGTTATTTGAGGACTCTATTCCTAATATTGTATCACATTTGCCTTTGAAAAAAAAGCATTGAGTGAACATGGAAAGATGTAGTTTTAAAAGTTAGTAAACTTCTGACAACAAGCAGAACAAGTCTTTGCCAGTGCTTAGATCCTTTTGTAAATTAGTGTATGGATATTTTAAAGAAGATATTACATCATGAAATGAAAATTCTTTCACTATTGGAGCGTCTTTGTGTTATTCACCCATATATCTGCATGACTGGGTTATTTTGACGTAGATAGGCCTGTAGGTTGCAATGCAAACTTATTAGTATTATTGTATTTAGAGAACAGGTTTCTTTATGTGAACTCCATGATATTGAGTTATTTTTTATTGCTTTCAGATATTTGATTTCTTGAATAAGTGAGTTGGATTGGTATCAATTAGGCACCGATTATTTGACACTATAATTATCAGATACTCAATGCACATTTTTCTTAGCACTAAAATTTAGTCTGCTTAAAAAAAAAGGCTGTATGATATGACTTTTCAGATTTGGCCTAACATGTTATCATCTGTTGTTACAAAAAGACAAAATATTTTACTGTATATATTTTACCACATTCCTTCTTGATAAGGCAAGTGTACAGATTAAGATAGGTTGTGGAGCTGAGAGTTCATTTTAGAGACTTATATTTGAATTATATTTTCCATTGATTTACAGACGTGTTCTGGTCAGATTTCTTTTTTAATGAGAAAGTCAAGTTTCATCCTTCCTAAAAGAACCTTTTGCATACTGTATTCAGTGTGTCTTTCTATGTCAAAGTAAAAATGTAAGGATAAGTGAGACTACAAGAAAGAAGAAGTGAAAAAAATGTTTTGAGAATATACAGAACAAAAGAATATTTGCAAAAATGTGTCACATGGATTTATACTAAGAACATTCTAGTACAAAAGAGAATGGATATCAAGATGAGGTGTATTCTGTGCATTGGCCTTTGCTTTCTATTGTGATCACAGAATTTCTCTAGTTACAGCAATGAAATGCTCTACAATTCTTATTTTTAATTCATTTTGAAATAAGTTCTTTGGTTCCTCATGTTGATCTGTGTGAATGTACATGGGTACTTACAGATACGTAAAATGTCAAGTTATAAAGGTGCAATGCTAAGATTAAACCAGACTTAAAAATTAGATGAATTAATGAGAAAGTACATATGGGCATCAAATGTTTTCTTTGTTTAGCAATAGCACACCTGCTAGGTCAAATATTTTTAGGTTGGGGTTTTTTTTCTACAGAATAAAGACTGTTATTGTCTTGGAGATTCCATAAGTTACATTCATTTCCACAATGCTAGACTGTAGATAAAGCTTCAACTGTGTCCCACTATGTACCTAACTTGGTGAAGCTTTTAAATCACGTTTTTTCCCATGTTGTGCTTTATTATTTTTTAATTTTGGTTTTAAGATAGTATATGGGGAAAAAAATGGAGTACATGGAACCAGTGAATCCAAGAACAAAACCCCCCTACTTTGGGAAAAGAGTCTCAATGTCATTCTCATAAAGAAAAATGGCAAACATCCAATGGACCTCAATGGAATTGCTCTGTGAAAGGATGCAAGCCTGCAAGCAAAAATTAACTTCACGACTTATTTACAGAAGTTTGAGGAAAGCTTCTGAACATACTGTCTTCAGAGTAGGGATGTGAACATCCCATTGGTAACCATCTCCCTCCCAAACCGTCTCTATTTACTGCTTTCCTTCTTGCACTGGGCTTCAGTATCCAACTCTGAGGACCCTTGTTGAAAGCCTGTTTTACCAGGTCACTCAGTAAGCCAGTCCATCTGGATGTCCATTCCCTGTGGAGTCAGTGTGCCGTAGTGTCTTCCATCCCTTCCTAATGGTCTTCTTCCTCAAACATGGCATATTATGATGAAATAAGATGGATCTTTGATGTTTACACTTCTATTTTTTTGATGCTTTAGGAATTACTTGAACTGAAGAAAAAGCACAACATATGACACTGGCACCACATGACTTTATTAA
This sequence comes from Dromococcyx pavoninus, assembly GCA_033558185.1. NCBI lineage: Eukaryota > Metazoa > Chordata > Aves > Cuculiformes > Neomorphidae > Dromococcyx > Dromococcyx pavoninus. Next base: position 2,970,734 of record JAUMJL010000063.1, on the reverse strand, counting down.
GGTTTTAAAATGAATCTTTCTCATAGTATCACACAAGCAATGAATCTCTATTTTACGTTTTCCTATTTGACGCACTTTGCATATGAACATTCTTCTTCAAAGTTCTCTTTTAAAAAAGTCTCAAATATATGACCCTTAGTAAAGGAAACACAACAGGTGTTGCATGTAATGTCATTATTACTCTAAGATAATTAATGCAAAGAATTATTTTTTCAAGTGAGTTAAAGTGAGTAGCATAGCCAACGTCAAAAACTATATTCACAAAAATCTGCAGTCTTCCCCCACAATTCTCTAAATATGATTTACTATCCCACAATATGTGTCATGGGTTTCTTAAAACAAAAAAAAAACAAACAAAAAAACACTCAAAAAAAAGTACCAACCATAAAAAGGTGCAGGTCTCCCAGAGAGCAGACCTTGAATATACTATTGAAACATACACATACAGAGGTAAGTATGTAATTAAGGTATCTGAAATGGTTTACAATTCCTTTTTAAAAATGCCAGTATGAGGTTTTGCTTTTTTATTACCTTGAAAATAAGAAACATTTAAAGTGCAAATAAAATCCTCTTACAGAAAATCAAATTATTTTTTCTCATAAAAATAAAATTGTAGGAAAACCCAGCCAAAACTATTTTTTCAAGACCCCATTTAGTGAAAAGAGACAGACATTTTATTAATGTTGAGAATAAGCTTAGGTACTTTGCTGAATAGGAAAGGAAGTAAGCATATGTTTTAAATTAATCACATGCATAAATGCTGTCTTGAAACAGAGCAAAGCAGTACTCTGATTAGAGAAAGTAATTTTCTGCAAAAAAATTTAAATGCAGTCTTTAAAATTTAATGTCTCTGATTGACCTTTTCTTGATTTTTATTTGTAGCCTACATCATTCCTCATTGTCTGAAATTATCAATTCATATCAAGTTAATGGCAAAATGCTTGATGCCAGTGGAAATATCTGCTATTTATTTTTAAACAACGTTATTCTTTTAATAATTTTTGAAAGTATATTATGTTTCCTAAGTTATAGGTATCATAATTGAAATCCAGAACCCCATTTCTTTTTCCAAACTACAGGTAGAAATTTGTAGTTCCACCCAGCCTTCCATATATGTTTTTCATATTTTTTACCCTAACTACTGAAAAGTGCCTGTAAAATAAATTGCAATGTTGAATTGCATTGTTGAATGTTGTGTTGGATAATCTGTGAGGAAACTGTGAATTGTCTTCTGACATTTCTCAAAGGATTCCAATGTCATAAAAAGCAAGGAGGGTTGGAATTATGGTATTAGCCTTCAAAGCTGATTATTAATGTGTAACTCATTTCATTTAAAGTGCATCCCATGGAAGCTGACGCATCTAACACCTGATCATTAGTTACTTACCCCAGTGGCGGGAATAACTTATTGCAACCATGGTATATTTGGTATGCTCTCCTAAATGTTGAAGGTGGATAATCTCTCTTGAAGGAATCATTACTTATATTTTCAATGACTTTTTAGAAAGTTACATGCACCTGCAAGAATTTCTGAAATATATATCCTGCTTTATATAAAAACTGCTAAAATCCACTTAAAACCTTCTCCGTTACACTGAAATCCAAATTTTTGTCTACCTTTAGTCTTAACATTAGCTTATACATTTAAGCTACAATCCTTATTCAGTAATTCCAACTGTTAAAATGTAGATATCAAAAGGATACCTTGCATACTGCTTAACATTTTTATTCCATAGTCATATAGTAAAAGGTTTTAAACACATTCAAATCATGAATGATAAAGGAGATGGATTTAACTTAATTATTGATATAATTTTTATTCTCAGGGGAATGGTTAACTATATCAGTAACGTTTTCATTGTGATACTATAATTCAATGTAGGGTGTCAAGAAATCTCTCCAAAACATCTGGAAGATTCCTACACCAGCCACGACTGCCTGTTCTGAGTGTCAGTGGTATTTTACCAGAGGAAGACCTGAGTATAACGCGTGGTTTATGATGCCCTGGTGGGATTATGTCTTGTCCAACAGCATAAATAATTTCGCTTTCTGTTCCCTATTTAGGATGAAATGTGAGCCATACACTATAAACCATGAAGAATAGTTAATACAGCTGCCTCAATTATTGTTTCAAAATAATTTTGTTTCCACAGCTGACAATTTTACCTGAGTAAAATTTTGTGCTATCAGTTTTAGTTTGGTTACTTTTTCCGTTCATAGACAAATTCATTCTTAATTTATTGTGGGGAAAAGTGAACAGAAGGCATTAAGAATAGAAAAAAAATCCATTAAATTTTAGCTCTCGGTTTACGTCTCCACTTACTTCTACATCTTTCTCTCTAAATATTGTTGTTTTTCTGATTAATTGACCAATAGTTTAGCTGAGATCCCAGAAGGAAAACTTTTCCATGAATAAGTTTATTTTAATACATGATTAGAGAATAAATAACATCAGACAGTCAGATTTTTTAAAAAAATATTTCCTTTCCCTCATATTTGATGACAATTGTGACCCCATAGTCCTTTGGCATGGTTTCAAAAGGATTTTCGTTCCTTTCCTGAATTGACTTTACTCTTTTTTTTCTACTGTTGACCTAAAATACCACATACCTGGTATGTGATATTTGAAAAGTATGGACTCGGACTTAGATTCCCACACACGCAAAGAAATATTTCTTCATTATTTGACATTTACCCAACAGCAGAGGGGTAAAAGTTACTACTGATATGCAATTGAAGCTGATACAGCAGAAAATAATATTGCTGCACTGTCAGTTTCTACTCAGGATGACCATTTTCTGCTACATCTGCTTCAACATCAGGTATTAACATGCCACATTTAGGCCAACATAGGAGATTCAGGAGAGAGGAGATTCTGAATGCCTTATTACCTTATGAGTTTTAGGACCATTATTTAAATGTCATAATGGTTTTGCCTACTATTTTTATCTTGAGGTGGCTTTTCCACTTCAAGTAGACATGAAACAGATGTCTTATTTTTCCAGAACTGAGTTGCATCCCATTTTTATGGAAACTCTCTGCTAATGGGAATCTTACTTCTTAATCAGAAACTGCAGCAAAATGTATTGTTTAGACAGATAAGAATTGAAGATAGGTACATTAGCTTGTCTGATCTGGGGATTAAGGACTGAGTAATACTTTGAAGAGGACAGGCATATGACAAATTTAAAATTATCTGTTTTAAATGAAATGCATAGAAATATTCAATTATTTCTCAATGAGTGTGAACCAACAGCTCTTCAGCTTTCCCACTTCTACTTTTTTTCTCTGTCCTTTTGAAAAAAATTATTATTATTACCAATTTTTCATCCCATGCAATTGTTAGAACCTCTTTTATTTCTTTGCACCTTGTACATATTTTATGTTTTTTTTAGGGCAGCATAATTGTCATGAGTTGAGCTACCTGAAGAAAAAGGAGCATTAGTTTTTCTTTGGAGAAATTACACTTGCTTGGGAAGGGAGAGATTTGTAGGTTGTACGGTGGGATGGGTGGATGTGGTGAATGATCTGAAGGAGAGTGAAGAATACAGCATTGCGAGGAGTAGACATAACCAGGTTTCTGTGTCTCTCAAAAGCAAAACTTTCTAAAGACCAAAATCCATAAAAACTTAAAATGGAATGATTTGTAACAAACAGTAGAAAAAGAACCCTGCTATAATGACATAAGGACTTAAAGAACTACTTAGAACTAGCAGAATGAAGTGAGAAGGGTAATAATTGCTTATCAACTTTTCCTTATTTCTGTTTTATCCAGTCTAGATATATTGAGATCTTTTGTGTGTGTGTGCAAATATTGATTAACACTAATTTATAGTCTAATAAATCCTGCCTTTTACAGTTGAAAAGACTCTTGGACCTCTTTGAGAATGTTTGCTGTAAAGTAGAGATCCAGGCAGATACTCCTCTAAATTGAGGAATTCAGGGTCCTGTCACATGCAGTTTTATGCCTTTACCTTAGGATATTAGCAATATGAACCTGAGATAAGTTTACTGAACAGTTAAGTTGCATTTGTCCAATATGTTGTTACAGTCTACATTTAAGTAGTTATTTAGGTAAAACTGTTAAACAGAACTGGAACTGTTAGGCTATGGTAATGTTTACTAGACACAACCTTGATGTCTGGATGGTATGTTTTTAATGATACTTTTATGGCTTTCCATATTTAACCTATTATTCTCCCCCATCCCTGTGTTTTGTGGTATGCTTTTTTCTGTTAATCTATAAATTAAAAAAATAGTTTTTTTTCTGATGATATTTTAATCAGACAAAAATATTTGTTGGACTCTTTTGAGAAAGACGAAACAAGAGTGGAATTACAAATGAAAATTTATATTTTGGATTAGTTTTCAGCCTTTAAAGTCTTATACAGACAAATTACATTAAGTTGTCAATATTCTTGTTATACTGATTTTCTGTTAAATCCACTGCAGAAATCACATCTGTTCTGAAAACCATAACTGAGGTTTCATTCTTAAACATACTTTTATGAAACGGAAATATAAACATCTCAAAGCTACCTAAGAAGATAACACAGCATGATATATTTAACAACTACTGGGAAAAAGATGTTTAAAGAGGGGAAACACATTCCATGGTTAGATATCTATTTAATGTTTAGATAATTTGGAAAAACGATAGAGAAATGTTCACTTTCTGCTCCCACTTTCTGCAACTCTAGTGCATATTTTACTGACTCTTTTTGGGCAATGCACACACAAAGGGGATTTGTGAAACCCGGGGAATTTTTATGTCAGTGAGCAACTATAATTGTGTTTTCTCCCTAATGAAGTCAATCTATTACAAAGGTATAACAAAGTTAAATCTTGTCTCTAAAGGCTTTTTTTTTTGCCTGTGGGGTTTACACTGTTTTCTGTGATTTTTTTTTTTTAAGGATCATCTGTTTCAACTGGAATCGCACAAATTTGAGAGAGGACGAGGCAGGTGCCCTTTTGACCCCAGTTCTTCCTTCACCTCCATCTTAATTGGTAATGATCTTTATGTCACAAGCTTCCCTATTCTGTCAATCTGTCTTTCTTTCTTCAGCACACCAAGGTGTTGTCAGTCTTCCACATGTCAGACTTAATCCTCATGGTGCTGCCCACATTTATGTTACATCACAGGCACCATTAACTCCTGCAAAGAAGCCTCGCTATAGTGAATAGATGTTATATGACACGTTCCATCCTGAAGAGGTAAATGATTGTTGTTGAATTTTGGAAATAATAATTCCCTGCTTTCCTTCAAAGCAAAACTACACGTCCAGCTTAGTCTTGTACACCACTGAGACAAATACACAAAATTTACTGGGTTTCATCTATTAAGACGTAACGTGAGTATCAAGCATATTGTAAAATCTGGTTTTGTATCAAGCATTTTTCTAACAAAACCATCCAAACCTGGTAATTCTCTGTAGGAGAGCTGATGTTATACTCGACTGTTGTAAAAACAAGTCCTGCAGTGCCAGAAATCTGTGTTGAGATAGTGCTCTTCTGTGCCTTGCTGGTAAGTATATCACTGTAGGGCTGGGACCTTTGAAATCGTACTCTAGCAAATCATATGGTTTTTTTCATCTATAATGTTTTCCTGAAACATTTTTTGAGATCGAGTAAACACAATCTTGGCAATATTGTAATGCATTGACTAAAAATAGACTGGAACAGCAGGTAAAGAGTGAAAGCTAGATGCACTTAGGGAGTAGCAGAGTGATTTGTATTTTTAGAAGACATAAATAAGATGAAAATTGAGTATTCAAAATGAATAGTGACTAAAGGACAGAGCTAGAAAAAAGAGACTAAAGACCAAATAAATTTTCGACTTTTCAAGGACAAAAAAATTAGAGGGTTTTATGGCCCTTTGATATTTACATGTGACTCCATATCTTAAAGTTGGATCTTAAAATCAGACATTTAAAGTCTCTGATTTTTAGCTACAATGGTGGTGAGGAAGTATTGGTGATGAGTGACATATTCTTACATGCTGAGTTTATTTGTTCCTTTACATCAACAAATTACTTACAAGAAGAACCTTCACCAGCAATGCCAAATCTTTCAAATTGCAGCAATTCATCAAAATACTGTTCATCCTCATTAATAAACATTACTGCTGAAATTCTTAGGAGTTAGTGGGTTAAGAAGTCATGAAATAATGAGAAAAAAATGTCATGTTTTGACTGACCTTCCAAAATCCATGAAGTATAGATTGTTACGCTTTTCTTCCACCCTTATTTCTAAACTGTTTCTACACTTTTTAACAGATTCCAGTCTTAGCTCACTCTGGAAACAAAGACTGATCCCATGGAATTTGCTGTAGGCTCGAAAACTCATGGTCTAATCTTCAAATCCTTCTCAACTTTTCCTCAGACAGAACTAAGTAAATAAATTAACCTGATCACATTCCTATTGTGAAATCAATGTGAATTTTATTTGCTTAAATGAAAGTCAGTTTATCCCACTGAGTACTTCGAGATTTAAGGTTAGTCCTTGTGTTTCTGGCCAGTTCGTTAGTTTCCCTGAATTATTACAGGACCTATGGATTCACACATTTGTATCTGAAAGATAAATCGATTAAACAAGCCCTTCACTGATAAATGTTTATCAGAGTCTTTGACATTCACTGGCAAAGGCTTATAAAATCAATCTCACATAGCTAACAATTCTGTAATGTAGCAAGATTACCAAGAAAACATAATACATTTTTATCAGATCACTGATCAACACTGAAAAACTCATAAACTTTCACATCTTCATGAAAACTAATGTGACTCGAGAAAGCTATTTAGAGGCTGTTTTACTAGGCCTCAAATGATTGTAGAATGATATTTTAAAAGCATAACAAAATTCTTCAAAGAGTTGTTATTTTATTTATGCTTTTATACATTTTTATAGTATTGGCATTAAACACTTCCAACACTTAAGGAAAAATATCCTAAAGAAGTTTGAATTTCTAAGCATTCTATTATATTCTAATAATTTCTACTAACCAGCGACACACAGCTTACTGAATAAACAGAATTAATGCTGCTCCTTATATTCTAGAGAGTATAACCTTTGTCTCTGTATGAATATTTAGGTATCCATTTGAAGAGTAGAAGATATAGATGGAAAAATAGTGAATATTAAAGAATCTTTTAACTGATTTATGAAAATGAGAATAACACCTCTAATGCCAAGTGTACTCTGAAGGAAGGGATGCTCCTTCATTCAGCCAAGCCCTGATACCAGATCCTGGTGTTCACTAACCCATGACAGGATATGACAACAGCACCATGGACCCTCCAGGGTTAGTCTTCCAGATTTCCCTCCAATACTCTAGTTTTCTAGAAAGTGAAATCCACACCTCGTATGGAGTCAGTGTGCCCTTTAAGCATTTCCCCCCGTGCCGCCTCCACTCTCCCATGTAAGTTCAGCCCAAGTGCACGTCCTTGAAAAGGTTTTGTGAAAACCTGATAGCAAAGACTTTCGCATCCCAACATCTTCTTCTTCCTAACTAAACAATTCAAAATCTGCTTCCATCTTTGCAACTCTCAAAAGCCTACAACAGTGTGGATATTGACTAACAGTGAGGATTAGTCGAACAAGGAAACTTTATATACCTCTGATAAAAATTTAGATGCTTTTAAAATCTTGATCTTAAAAGATCATTTGCCCCATCACTAATTAGAAACAGATTTAGCTTTATTAATTTAGGAAGAAAGAGAATCTCTTGTTCTGTATCTCTTCATATATTTCAACACAACAGTTAAAATACCCACTTCAAGAAAACAATAGCTCGTGACTTGGCTTTAAAACTAAGTATCCATGCTGTCATAAGTTTTATTACTGGTTATCTGACCCAGTGGTAAAGTTACTTGTGATGAATTCCTCAATTTATGAACAATTAACTTTTAGTAATTTATTGTCAGCATCAGGAAACAGAATAGATGTTGGATGGCAAACAGGCTGAACAAAATGCATATTTTTAAATAAACTACATATAAAAGTTTTGGGCTTCAATTTCTAATGAACTCTCCCATCTGCTTTCAATAACCAAAACTATTTTTTATATCAGTTCATGTACACCAATTAACTTAGACCACACTAGCTCTTGAAAACTGAGAAATTAGTTTATGCCTATGTTTTTTCTACCTGTAATATATCACAAGAAAGTGGTGAAAAACACAATATACAATTGAACATATTTTTCTATCCAGGGAAACTATTCCAATAATATTTTATGGTTTTACTTTTTAAAACAATTTCATTTATTTGTGTCTTTTCTTTTGGTCTAGACAATAAAGTAAAATAAACACATATGCATTCAAAACAGAAGACAGAATATTTGAATGACAGACATAAAATACAAATGTATAAAATTTACCAGTTAAGCAATAATTAATTTATTTTGAATTTGTTTTTTTAATACTGTGATAAGTATGACTTGCTGAAAATGTGAATTGGCATTCTTATATTAGTTGTCATGTGAGTAATGACAGACTGACAGTCCAAAAAAATGTGGGAAAGGTGCTGCTTATATTCTGCTTATTATATTCTACACCTTTACTCACAACAGGGCTGATCCACTTTGTAGAAAGTGTTGTAATGGAGAGGTCACACAAAAAGGAGTACTGGTGAATAACAGCTTGTTTTTGCATAACATTTCTATTTGAAACAGGTACTCAAAACATGCCAATAACAAATGAAGGAAACCCACTTCTAAGGTAGAAGCAAACAATTTATAGAAATCCCTTGTATATATTAATCCCTTGTATGTATATATTGTATATATTATATATATATAAAAAAATCATAGTTTTCAATCTGTTTTATTTTAGGATTTTCCATATAGGAATTCTTTGTTTTAGAAGAAAAGGGTTGTATTTGATTTTGTTAATATTTTGCTCTAAGAAAAAAACAAAAATTAAAAGTATATTTTAAATAGTCACAATTGAATTTGGATTTACTTCTTCACTTGAAAACAATGTTAACTAAAATTATACATGTATCACTTGAGATAAAATTAGGTTTTGAGGTACATGGGGTTTTGTTGTAGTTATATAAATAAGGAAACAATAAAGTTTCTATTCTTGCTTTAGCAAGATTTTCCAGACTATCTTAAAACTTACATTTTAGCAATTAAATAGTCAAATGCATATGAAGCTGAGTTTAGACTGGAAGAAGGGAAGCGCAGTGAAAGTCTGTAAAGTTGCTCAATTTGTAGTTGATTTCTACTGGAAATGTCTGGTTTATCAGGGTGGTGTGCAGCAGCATAAAACCCTGCAACGAAGACGGGGGTGAGTTGATATGTCATTGTAGCTTTTCAATGGAGGTGAAAAGAGTAGAAATCTTGCCAGGGTTTTTCAAACTTCAGCCTTCAGATTGTCTCTAAATCTAGAATTAGCCAGCACTTGTAAAAACCTAACAGTGTTCAAAATCTGTAACATGGATTAAAAGGATGTACAAAAGAGTACCAAAGGGGAAAAGAGAAGATCCTTTTAATGTTGAAAGTGCAAAAGATCTCAGAATCATGTTGAATGTTCTTATTCTGAGGCCTTTGCTAGTCACGCTCATCAGCATTGTCTCTTCTCTTTCCTTAGTCTACTCACACTTGATATTTGGTTTATGTGTAGTTTAGTAACAATTCACAATAAAAATCAGATTTAATTTCTGTATCTGTATAATATCTTTCTTGTAACAATATCCTTCCAAGGCTGGAACTTTCATTTTCTCCTGTTAGGATCTCAGGAATAAAATCAGTGATAACTTCACTGGTGTTGGGTAGAATGCCATGTCAGTAGATTAGTTACATATACTGACATTTATGCCTATGTCAAACAGAAGGAATAAGCTTCATATCCAGACTTCTGAATGTCTGAACTTAAAAGTGTCAGCCTTTATCGCTAGCAATATGTGACGAATGTACTGATGCATTTTGCAAGATTCACTTTGCTGTTCAAAGCATAAAAGCATCGGGTTTTTTGTGTTACACATCACTATAATTAAAAAAAAAATTGAGATATATTTCCAACATGATTCTTAAAGAAGGATTGACCGCTAGTGTAACTCATTAATTAGGATGGTGAAGATTGGAAAATTATTCAGACACTGGCAAATTCTGTCATTTAAGTAGATCTGTGTTTTTTAAAAATAGAGCTCTCTATTAGTTTTGGGTAATTTTAACCTCTACTGATGCTATAATTTATGTTTATTTTTCATTTTACTTGCTGACATTTTACACTAAATCACCACCATGCATTTTATGAGGCAATATCCATTCTTCATACAGTGAAGAGTAAAGCAAAATTACACTCGGCTCTGAATCAGCAGAGGTCTCTGAAGCAGCCTCAGCTTCCAAACTACAGACTTTTCAGAATTATTATTCAGACTCATGGTACCATTCAGTTAATATGTATCTCTTAAGAGAAACAAAACTCACAGTCTGAGGGAGACTAACAAGCAAAATTCTTGCTTTTGCTCTGATTTTGTATAAATGCCATCAAACATTATTTCAATGGTTCATTCATGTTTATTTTGATTAGGGGGTAGGAAGTCGTGTCACTGAAACCGCCACTCAGATTAGCCACGGACTGAAAAGAATTTATTTCCCTCTTCTTGTGTAATTCCATTCCTGCTGTGTTATTTTCTAACATAAGGATGCCACCTAGTGACAATAACTGCTTCTTAAACTGGGCCTTAAAAATTGCCGATCTGAGTCTACAATGCTATGAAATATATTTTTCTTAATGCTTGGTCAGTTAAGGGGAGTTGTGCCCAAGCATAACTAAAAGGTAGAATTACTGATGGTATTTCACTGAAATAAATTATGTCTGATATCACGATTTTAGATAGGTTAGACAGAGAGAGGCTGGATTTTTAAACGTATATTCCTGCAATTGTACTTGACCACATGTACCGACTTTCAACAGTTATTGGTACTCAGGTTATGATTTCTGATATTTTCATATGCTTGCTCAACTTGTGAATACCATCTAAATTCTTTGAAAATGGGACTCAGTTTCCATTTCCATATATTTTTTCAGGAAATATTCCTCACCAATTGTGAAGTATTAATGAGATCTCAGGTCCTGTCCCTACTGTGGTGAATATTTTAAGGATATGAAAACAAGTGTTTGCTGGACCAGAGAAAAATACGCTCTTTGTCTGCTGAGCACCTAATCTCCTCAGCCAGCAAGCTATACCCAAACTGTAGCTATTTCAGGTAAAGTGGAACAGCTCCAGTAGGCTGACTGGAAACTCCCCTCAGCTTAAGAAAACACATAGTTGTTTATAGAAATCACTTACAAGGTCGCAGGTACTGCTTCTTATCTCTCCAGCGATGGAGATAACAGCATCCAGCCCTCCAGTATTTTCAGTATGTGCTTCACTAATGAATCTTTCAGCCACGCACAGAGCCAAATTAGATAACTATGCTCAGGAAACACTACTGTTTGAGGTCTAATCTGTGAATTCAGGTATGGTTTAGCCTTGAGCTATATCCATACATTGTAGCCCAAATCAGTGGATTGGTGCAGCTATTACCGTTCTTTTCCTTAGCACTGAATGCTCTGAAAACTGCTGCTGGATTCTGTTCTCATTTTCTGGCTTCTGCTATTTCTGGCTCCTCATAAACCCAGCATGTACCTTCCAGTTCTAGGACCAGGGAATTCATTGCTTCTTAGTTGCAAGACTAGGGCACATCTAGAAGTTGTCAGAAGCAAGCCACTGGTCACAGGCCTAGCACTGGTAAAGAAAGATTCAAGTGCCAACAAAGGGTAAGTGTCTCTAGGGCCAGGCACTGGCAGACACGCAGTGAGGCCTTTGAACTTAGGTGCGTGATGTGGCAAATGTTATTGTGGAAGATGTGGTTTGGATGTTAAATTAATACCTTCCTGTTTTGTGTGTGAATCTCTCCTGAACTCCTTAAAATTTTAAAATGAGGCCAAGATGATGAATTAAATTTGAAATTCTTGTTCTCATGCTGTTCCAAATGTAAATGTTGCAGTGCTGGTAGGAACAACATCCTTGTGTTCTATGTAATTTACTGACTCACTTTCTTCCCTGAATTTGAGCAAATGCTAATGAACCACGATTATAATGCAGTTCATATAGTATACAGTGAAATTAATTAGTAAAGCATTACCAAATTATTTTGTTTTTTTTTTTTTTTAATCTGTGGTCTGCAGGTGACGAACTTTTTACTGGTCTCTACAGTGACTACTGGGGAAGAGATGCTGCTCTATTTCGCACCATGAATCGCATGGCTCATCTGCGAACTGAACCTGATAGTGAGCGCCTGCTGAAAGGTATATGAAGAAGGAGAAGGGAAAACATGGAAATAGAAGTGTTTTGGATGCCTAGAGAATTTATATTTAACCAGAAATTAAAAAGATATTGTTCATGCATAGGTATATCCATTTGGAGGTGAATTTTTTTGAACTATCTTGTTTCCACGAATTTTTTCATTAACCTCCTGCCAGGAGGAATATACTGAAATCTTTACTTTGATTACATATTGGGTTTAACAAGGGGAAATTTTAAATCCTTCATTTTTAAATTTAAAAATTGCTTTTAACTCATACTCTGGATATTTTATACTATTTTATAATATGCCAGATATAATTAAAATTATATTTTAATTAAGTAATCGGAGCTTCTAAATGGAAGAGAGTATTCCTTTTTCTAGAGAGAACATTTTGTCTTTATGTCTCAATAAAACAACTCAATCTTTGCCATATTGTATACTAAAGAGATATCAAGCAATAATGCAAAATAATAAACATAATTATTAAAGAGTTAAATGAAATAAAAAGTTGAAGGGAGTAATTTTAATAAAGAAAATTAAAATATTCTATGGAAAAATATTGAGAAAAAAATAAGTGCTGGAAATTTAGAGATTGTTTCCTACTCTTCAATGCAAAATGTAATTGAATTTCGAAGTGTTGAGAATTGTATGAAATGGAGAGTCAGAATATGGATTTGCTTTTCTTGAAAGTATTGCAATATTGCACTATAACAGTGACAAAATTGTTGCTAATGTTTGACTTGGAGAGTCAATTATTGCCTTTTAAGGTTATGCGTACGGTGAGCATCATCTTTTCAGTGAAAAGACTTAGAAGTTTTTTCTCTGAAATTTCAAGGCAATTTTCTACCGAATCCGAAGAGAGAAAATAGTTCTGCTGCATACTTCTTTCTAAATGAATCTTATCTCAGACTTTAATTAAATTTGGGGTTTTTTTTTAAATATGTTTAGAACATGCCTAGATATACTTTAAGTCCAATACTTAGAGTTTTGCTGAACTGAGTATATAAATTTTCCGTGTAAGGGTAGCAACAATCAGGTGGATGTTTGCAATTTGCAAGTAAAGTTTCTCTTGTCTTCTCTCTGGAAGGCTGCATTATTTTAAATATAGAATTGCCTAACTTATGGCCTCAAACTTTGCTTTTTGTTTTGTCTATACTTGAAACTTAAACCTGCAAGAAGGTAATATTTTTAAATGTATGATAAAACACCTCAGAAAATTAGCAAGTACTGTATCAATGTCTTAAAATGCAACTATTTTCATAGAGAACTGCTTCTTGAAAATCATTAATTATATGAATAACATTCTCATTTAAAGAATTTGTAAAAAAACCAAATTGCAATTCAGTGAGATGAAATAATTCACAGCTCTCTTTGATGTGGGATTAAAAAGTATACATGCGTGGACTGAAGTCAGAATTTAGGTTTCAACTTTGCAACAAAATGTTAAACCAGGAATAATTTAGGAGATTTATATTTCATGTCAAAGATACACAATGTATTTTCTATCTATGATGATATGTGTTCATATAACATCTATTATATGGACAACCAGAGCTTTTTCTTTATCTAAAAGGCTGTGTATCCAAAGCTGACATTCCTATACCTGGTTTCTATGAGATTAGAGATTGCTATGTGAATATTGGTGCCAGGTTTTAGCTTAATCCAAATTAAAATACATAAGCTCCAGAGAACAGCACTGGATAAAGGTCTTTTTCGTGCACTCATACAAAGGAATATTGATTTGTGAATTGGAGTTATAAAAATAGCTTGACATTAATGTATTCCTTATGTTATATAGACACCTAGCCATTTCCTATTACTATCACACTAATTGCCTTAGGTGTCTCTATGACTGACAGACCCTTTATGCCTTAATTTTATTTTTTCTTTGCTACCAGATGATTTGTAGGATTGAAAAAAATAGGAGAATGTTTTAGTAAACTTGAATTTAATTAATCTTTGTTTTCTTTCAAAGAACCAAAATTTGTTGGCTCATACATGATTCCTGACAATGAAGACCATGATGATAACAAAGTATACTTCTTCTTTACTGAAAAAGCATTAGAGGCTGAGACAAACACCCATGCCATATATACTAGAGTAGGACGCGTATGTGCGGTAAGATTCTTTTTCTGATACCCCAGCTAAATGAAAAAAAAAGCATGCTCCTTTCTTTGGTTCTTTTCCCCAGGAAAATTTAGCATCTGTTAATGTAAGAGAGAGTAAGGTATAGTTCTGAATGAAAACCCTACATCTAAGCAGCCTCAAGCACTAGAAAATTGAAAAGCGATCCAAAATCTGGGCTTGAAGCCGAATTTTGCTGAGAGGAGGGTAAAGTTCAGAAATATTATTATTTTACTCCATCTCTCTTTGTACTGATTTGTGGTAACAGTCATAGCAGTTATCCACAGGACCCTCTCACCATCTGTATTCTCAATTCAGACCAGGGCTCATCGCCCTTAGGATATGCAGTAGGTCCAGGACCTCTTGCAGCTCTCACAGCTGACAAGAAATTGATGTCACATCACATTCTTAGTGACAGGATCAGCCTAGCCACCAGTCATCCTTGGTGTTCCCTTTCGCTTTCCTATCTTGTCAGCAAGGAGCAGACCTAACTCTTCTGCCTTTGTGCACGGTCAATGCCTATCCTATCACACGTGCTTTGCAGCCAGCTAAACACAACCAGAGGCAATGGGCACAGATTGAAACAATTGAAACTCCATCTGAGTGTAATGCTGCCAGAGTGTTTGTACACTGGCACATGTTGTCCAGAGTGTCCATCCTTGGAGATATGCAAAACCTGACTGGACACGGGCCTAAGCAACTTGCTTAAAGCAGTTTTTTTTGAGCTGGGTAGTTGGACTAGATAATCTCCCTTCCAAATTCAACTATTCTGTGATTCTGTAAATTTTGAAAACCTCTTTGTGATGCATGAATGATAGGGGGGCGGAATGTCAACAGTCTATAAAGCACCTT
Source organism: Dromococcyx pavoninus (assembly GCA_033558185.1). Classification (NCBI taxonomy): domain Eukaryota; kingdom Metazoa; phylum Chordata; class Aves; order Cuculiformes; family Neomorphidae; genus Dromococcyx; species Dromococcyx pavoninus. Next base: position 2,955,460 of record JAUMJL010000063.1, on the reverse strand, counting down.
ATAAATAGTAGCTAATTAATCTTTTCATCTCTCCTTTTTCTTCTCAAAAGCAACTGAGAAAAATTGTGTAGATAGGAAACTAGAACAAATGTTTGAAATGTCCAACAAATTATTATCAGATAATCAGAAAAGTCACAAGGAAAAACCTTGGTTCAGTCCACTGCCCTGCACGATTATTCATTTCCCACTCAGGCCGTGTTCCTGGAGTGTTGATCCCAACTCTTCTTGCCTCTCTGGTCCCCCACACAGGATGGAGATCTCGTATAGTTGCTGGAGAAAAGCACTGTTTACGTATGATCTACCAGATTAAGTTGCCCATAAATGGTCCTCTCTGAACAGTTGGTGAAGTTTGACTGCATTCATTTTCTATTAATTGACCTATGGTAAGGCTGATGAGAGGACCTCTCCCATTCCCATTGGGACTACATATGCTTGATTAAAGGAAAGAATGAGAAATTTATTTCTTAGTAACTGATTTTATTCCTGAAAAAAATTGCATTCTTCCCTCCTAACTGTAGGGGATACATTTCTGAAACCGCTGGGCAAAGAGCAAGATATAAGTTAAAACCCTTCTGTCACCTCAATGTATAGTATACGTCACATAATCTCACCAGCCTACTACCTATTAGTATATATACTGGAGAAGAGGAGACTGAGAGGGGATCTCATAGCTGTTTACTGCCTTGTCACAGGGGAGAGAGGTGACAGAGGTGCTGATCTCTTCTCTCTTGTGACCTATGATAGGACTAGAGGTGATGGCAGAAAGTTATGCCAGGGGAGGTTTAGATTGGATATTAGGAAGAGATTCTTCACCCAGCAGATGGTGGAGCACTGGAACAGCTCCCTAGGGAAGCAGTCATGGCACCAAGTCTGCCAGTATTCAAGAAGCATTTGGACAATGCCCTCAGACACACGGTGTGAATGATGGAGTATTCTATGTAGGGAGAGGAGTTGGACTTGATCATCCTTTTGGGTCCTTTCCAACTCAGGTCATTCTATGATTCTGAGTCTATGAAAATTTCTGAAGACATACTCATTGAAACATTTGAAATATGCAAAGTACCAAATTGCAGCAAAAGACATTAACGTTCACAAAGCCAACTGGCTTTCTGAACTCAGGCCTGCATCAAGATCTGAAGTAGCATTTTTTGGCCTATGTTCTGGTAGATGGCCGAATAGATTATTTTAATAGTTCGCTCTAGTTTGAAGTATAAACACCTAAATGCTTTATCTCTAGGTAGGGTTTAAAGCAAAATCCCACAAGATTTTCTCTTGCAATTGTCCAAAACTCCAAATGCTTTATCATCTTGTCTTTAACTTCACAGCCATATGTTGTAAATCAAAATTGATTTAATGAATACAAAAAATAGCTAGCTGGTGGTTCAAGAACTGGCTTTCCCCCCAGCGACTTTTTTTTTCACCTGAGTTTTAACAGATTTTGCAACACAAAGGCACCTATTCTGTATATTTCTACTTTTCTGAGGAAAACGAATTTCTGAGGAAATCAATTTCAGTAGTTTAGAGTGAAGTTGTGAGAGGAGTTTTGTAAGCCTAATACAGAGCCTTCAACAACCAGTTACAGTCTTCCTGAATATAAGGCCGTAGCTTTGAGTGTGCTACCCAAATGTCACAGAATCTGATAACTAAGTAGTATGTAGTACTAACTGGCTCTTTTTCTTGACAGTCTGACAGTCCCAACAGCAAGAAAAAGATGAAGTAGCCACAACAAACAAGAATTATATAAAGTTGTTGAGAAATTGCTAGAATATGGTGTAGACACTTGTCTTAGACTTGTCCTAGCTATACAAGCTCTATAGATGGATTCAAGGTTTCAAATTCCAAATGTGCTGATCTAACCCTGCACTGAGCTCCTGAAGCAGTTAGACTTTGCTGATGTACTCAGTACATCCAGTTAACAAAAATGAGAAATAAAATAGTTTTATGACATAGTTAAAGCTATCCATAGACCAGTACAGAATTAAAAAATTCTTATAAATCCACAGCTCTAAATGAGATCTGAACTTGGTCAGTGCAATCCTACTTGAAAACTGACTCCAGAGAAATAATACTGGTAACTTACATGTGGTTTGAAAATGCACGCTTTTGACATTAAAAGATACAACGAGCATCAAATTCAGCAGAGTTGTTGTTCCTTCTAGACTTATTCATTCAAATTGCAATCAGCATTTGTTTCTTTCTATGCAGAATGATATGGGAGGCCAGCGAATGCTTGTGAATAAGTGGAGCACTTTCCTCAAAACCAGGCTAGTTTGCTCTGTGCCCGGGACAAACGGAATTGATACGCATTTTGATGAATTAGGTAAACATACGAGACTGCAACAAACTTAAAACCATCATATAAAACAAACACTTTCAGGATAACACATATTCCTGTCAAATATTGTACTCGTATTCATTAAGAGAGAATAGTTGTTAGTGGTTTTTTGCAATGTCTATGAAATTCTACATGTATGGAGTTGATTGCCATCAAGTATTTTTTCACATATTACATGGTTTTTAAAAATTGCTTTTAAAAGCTGAATAAAATTAAATGGCATGTATGAGTAAAATAACATTACACTTTTAACAAGTAATGAATTTTCTCTCTTGGTGGTAAATACTTGTAGTGAGTAAAAATAGATTGCTGCCAATAACATTACATTTAAATTTTACAGAGGATATGTTTTTGCTGCAAACTCGTGATAACAAAAATCCAGTGATATTTGGCCTCTTCAACACTACAAGGTAAACAACTAGAAGAAATACCAGCAGAAACGGAGGAATGTTTGAACAGCCTGTTGAAGAGATAGAAGCTGCATGATAAATATCCCTTAGCAAATATATAGGAAACAGTTTAATCCCTGTTCTATTCACAGTGAGTTTCCTTGTTAATATAAAAGCTGCTTTATGGCACTCAGGGGCTTGAAGCCTCATTCAATGATCCAGTCTAGCTGGATCAAAAATTAATTAAATGTTTCTTTGGTTGAAAATTTCCTACCATCAAAGTGTATGCATTCCTGCATGCTTATAAGAGCAGCATATGAGAGCCACTTGTCTTCCTTTAAGAGCTACACTGTAACTCAGGTTTAAGTAGATAGCAGCTTAAATTCCTACTAACCTCTTAGTGAAGCCTCGAACACCAGCTGTGGTATTGTTGGTGGCCTCCTTTTGTGCTGCAGCCTAATTCAAGCGCAAACATGCAGTACTTGTTTCTTGGAGATCCAGCTGCTAATTTAGGATATGACTGGTAGAGAAGAGCAACTGTGTTTTTGCCACTATTTCTATCTCCTGATTTTTTGCTGTTTTTTTTAAGAAAGCAGGTCAGACCTGGTCCTCTAGGTACATAGGCACCTAGCGTTTGGTACTGGCTCCCTATGCTGGCAGAGAGAAGTGGGCACCTAATTAAAATTATCTGGATCATCTTCTGGTGTCTTCACTTTGTAGCAAGTATTTATGTTTCTTTAAATAATAATGAATTTCTTCTCCAGAATTACATGCATAAAATTTAAAATAAAAAAGATACTTTTATGTGGATTGCTCTACATAGAGTGATCTTGATGATATTTTCACACAATATAAAAAGACTCCTGTTCATTTCAGTCAATACTGGTTATTTCTTATCTTTCCAAAGTAATATTAACAAGAAAAATCCTAGAGAATAAAAATGGTTAACTGTTTAAGTCACTAATCAAAGTCATATGAGACCGGAGTTCAGTTTGTTGCCCTTCTGCTGTGTTTATAAAAAAGTAATTTCGAGCCTATGCTCACCATCTTCAGATTTTGGGAGAAAAATGCAGTGCTTCCTCAGAGAAATGTTATAAATATGAATACATTAAAGACTTTGCAAAGAACATTAGCGATAGTAATTATAAAAAAAAGGTATTTTTTTTCACTGTATACTGCTGAAATGTGACTTCTAATTACACGATAATATCAGTATTATGTGTATAGAATGTGGCATATTGCTTTAATGGCGTATTTGAATTTTACTTCCTAGCAATATATTCAGAGGATATGCTATATGTGTTTACCACATGGCAAGTGTCCGAGCAGCTTTCAATGGACCGTATGCTCATAAAGAAGGACCTGAATACCATTGGGCTCTATATGAAGGAAAAGTACCTTACCCTAGGCCTGGTTCAGTAAGTAAAATCTGTTTTCCACTGCTTTACTATGTGAATGAATTTGGAAAGAAAGAGCAGACCGCTGTTAATGTACAAACCTGTCCGACTTGATAATCCAGGATATATTTATTTGAATAAATACATACTCTGGGATTTCTGGAAAGGTGTGGAATTGCTCAGCAGTAAGGTTAATAAAGTACCAGAACCATATATTTCTGAAAGGAAAAAAAAGTGGAATTAAGTATAAAAGGTTTTTCTAAATCCTGTTGGTGTTTGAAATCAGTAAGTTTGTGTTAAAGTCCTAAGGTTCCAAAGTTAGGATTGAAGGAAACAGGGGTAGAAAAAAGCATCTCTAGAAAGTGGGTCAAATTCTACATTCAGAAACAGTTAGTGAATTACCCGGGAAGGAACATAACTTCCTATTGGGTGTAGAATAATTGTTCTTTGAAATTTGGTTTCTGACAGAATTTTTTGCATCTGATACTTGATAATTTGAATCTAATTACCAAAGAAATAAATGAAAAATTAAGTACATTGAGTGAACCATGAGGTTTTTTCCTCACTTTCTGGTGAATATACTGAGAATACTGTCGTGGCTTGAGAAAATAAAGCTAGGATGAACTAAAAATATGTACTTTACAAAAAAATATATATTTAAAGATGCATGCAAGTTTTTCCAATGTAAATAAACTTCTTACTGGAAAAAAAAGCAAGCTTGCACAGGGCAATTCACTTTCCTTTGGCTGCCTGCTGAAACCAGGGCATTTAACAAGTGTTAAACGAAGAAAAAAATGGATGATCCAATATTTCAAGATCTGATGGCTCTGGTTGCTTTTTTTCATATCTTTTTCAAAAAGGATCAGATTTAAATACTTTGATAGTTTAGATCAATTCACAGGTTAGAAACAAGACACAGATCTTAACAAAAGTAACTAATCAGAATAAATATATTCTTAGACAAAGAATAAATCCTTCATAACTTCAGGGTCTTCTCACAAGACTTTTTAGAAGCATTGATTCAGCATCCACACAGTTTAGTGGTTTGCTTTCAGACATCACAGACTGAGATCTAACTATCCCCAAATCCTGAGCTTAATAAAATTCTTTTTCTATACACTTTACAAAGAATATAGAAATATTGAAATTACATTGCAAAGAACCAAACTCAGTAAAATTACTCATGCTTTTTGCTAATTTGCACACAAGTTTATTTTACAAAATTCTTTGTTTTTTCCAATGGACATTAAGTGAAGGAAAGGAACAGACATACCTGGAAGTTGTAGTTAATCTGGCAAATATTGTAGCATACTCTGCAACTGTGCAGGTGCTGTCATGTAGAGAGTTGTTTCTGACTGGTGCTTAGATTTTTCATTTGATAAACAGAAACTCTGGAGAAAATCACAAATTCATTGCTTAGAGGCAGGTGATTAATTTCAACAAGTGATTCCTAATTTTTATGTTGATTTCTCAAAGGCATCATAAGTAATCTTCATCTCAAACCCTTTTTATGTTTCACTCTATTTTTTTAGGTGTTTCTTTACTTTCTTTCACTATAGCAACTTAGCCCGGGATTCTTACATCCCATCTTGTCAGTACAGCTTGAGGGCGCCCTTTGCATTGTAGGTGCCCATCAGCATCTCACAAATGGGGCACAACCAGGCCCTCCTTCTCCTTTCTCTTCCCACTGTAAACCAGGTGAAATCCCACAGCAGGCAATGTCAGGCTAACCCAGAGAACCACCACAACTAGGATTTCAGCTTCACTCCATACGTTTTGGCAACGCAAGAACTTACCTACCCATGGCTATTGTCATCTGTTGTAAAGCTACTTTTGTTTACACTCGCTGAAGTTCTACGCCTTATCATGACAGCACTGGGCAGATTTTTGACTCTACGAGATACAAAGACATTTCTAGTAGCTGTTTGGCTATCCTCTTGTCCGTCCCCCTCCCTGCCCCCCCCCCCCTTTTTTATACTTCACCTCTTTATCTTGCAGGCTAGGGACTCACTTTCTTGAGCTTAGCTGTGGAATAAACAGTTGCTGAAGCATTACTTTCAGTGTTGTTTTCCTTTGCTAACTGAATCAATATAATTTTTTGTACTAAAAGATATAATTTGGAGACATAAACATTGGATACAATTAATTTATCACTGACTCACAGGAATGAGAGGTGAATAGGCCTATTAACTTATCTATTGCATGCCAACACAACCTTTCTCCCTGTAGTATGTTTTCTAATGAATTTCATCTCTTATTTTACTCTGCTTCTCTTGGGGTTAGAGACATTAGTTAAAATGCAGAAAAAAAGAGATGATGTGGCATTTAAACATTATGTATACGATTTGACCATCTTCACCAATAAGCTACCACTATAGCAGTGCTGACATCAATACCAAATCGGTTTTTACTTGCTTAGTGTAGATTAAATTCCATAGTATTGAGTCAGGATAGAAAATCAGATGAGTAAATTATCACATACTGAGCAAAATGGTTGAATTCAAAGGAATTATTGCTTTCCTATTTGACATTTTATATGGCAAAGTTATAGTTTTTGCAGTTTTGACAAATAATGAGACAGTAGCATGCATAGATTGCAGAATGGTTTATATCTTAAAAAGATTATTATGGCTCAAGTTCTTTAAATGGTATTAATTTTTTTTTTGTCCAGGCAATAGAACACCTCACATATGTTACTTGAACTAATGTTAAACACAGGCAGGAATTCAATATTGATGACTACAGTCATTACATTGCTATCACCTAGTACTGAAGATTAAATTTTGTCAAGAAGGAGAGAGCACTGAGCCAGCACTTCAGCAAAGTTGACGATGATTTACAGACCTAAGTTCTACTCAGTTTTGATGATTCTCCTCCTTGGCTCTGAATGGTTACATTTGGGTCAGACTGGATTTCAGCCTCCCAAACAGGCAAGGCACAGAAGCTGAAAAATGTGTAAAAGAAGACAGCATGTAATATTTCCAATGTCATAGAACAAGTTAGTTGAGGAACCATGTCGTTCCTGAATATTAAAAGATTTAATCATATTTGTCTCTGTATGTTGCAGAGCGCACCACAGGCAGAAGTGGCTGCCTCTGCTAGCTGACAGAACTGTAATGGCTATGTTTTTGGCTGCCCATTTGGGGCACAGCTTAAAGGTCTTTCCAATGCTTTTCTAGTAGCATGAAGGGAAAGCATGTTTCAGACTGTTGCCCATGGTGTTACATTTCACACTCCAAAGAAAAAAGGTCAACATATTGGTAAACTCAATCCCACTCCCATTCCCATTACAGGAGTGATGGTTAAAAGAGACCAAAAATAACCTACTATTGGTCATCTCTGAGAGTGAGCACTTTGATCTTAGCTATTGCATGGGTAAACATGGAGTCGATAAGGAATGAGAGAAGAATTTAAAGCTAAATCAAAAGAAAACTACTGTTAAGAGTCTCACTGATTCTGACAGATTCTGCAATACACTATTCTCTGATGTCTGCCTGAAGCACTGCTTCTGCCATATCAGCTCCTGTTTTGCTGATTCATTTAGTGCATTTAGACTGTGATGGTTCTGGGAGTGACATCAGTTACCTCAAAAATGGTGCTGATAGACTTCAGAGACAGATGCATCTACTGTTTCCTTTCTAGACTACTTGATTTTATTTAATTAAAAATGAAAAGCCTGTGAACAATTGTTTTATTAAACCTCTCCAGGGCTAGAACTTTGCAAAGGCAACCTGGCAGTGCCTATTCACTTGCTGGGCTGTTCAGTGCATGGAAAGCAGAGGCATAGCCTATCTTTGTGCTCCAGCTCTGTCTCTTTATTGCAAACAGCCAGTGAAATTCCATCACTAGGTTGATTAGACAATTACTTTCAAGTCAACACTGAACAAATACTTTCCTGTCCTAAGCCCAAAGAGTGGAAACACACATTGCTTCACTTGACAAGTGCAGGAGTTTGCTGTTGTCAATTACAGTTGACCACAAGTTTAAAATTACTGTTTCCAGTAAACATAAAGAGTATTTTGTTTCATTTTACTGATTGAAAAATCCAATTTAAATAGGGAAAGGCTGCTACTGTGGCTTTGCTTGAAATCCTTCTTAAAACCACACCGTCTTATGGAAATTTGGAGAAAGTAAATCGTTACCAAGGTATTTCCAGCTTGTTCATAAATGGTTTCAATTAGACATCATGAAGCAAACTGAAAATGTAGAATCTATGTGCAGTTAGGGAACATTATATCCTTCACAAAGCATCCTAAAATTAACTTCTCTGTTTAATGCATTAGATTATCCCTAATTGCACATTTGACCAAAGGAGTAAGTCTCTTTTAATCAATCATTGATATAAAGTGTATTTGCTTTGCAAAATAGTAGGTTTATCAATGCAAATATTGGTATTTCAAGCTAAACTGTGATATATAATACTGTCATTGTGAGTTAGGAATTAGAATCAAATGTAATACTGTTAGAATGCCTGAAATTAAGAATAACTGTTACTGCTGGTGTTATTTTTAAGTATACTTAGTTTCTTAAAGTAATACATTTTGCAATCAAAAGTAATCAGAATAAGGATTGATTTCAAGTGTTATCATTCTCCTGACTTCACATGGCTGTCTCTACTGGGATAGGAAACCCCTTTCTTCTAGCTCTGTTAATTGCCATTTTGTTTACATCTTCCGTATGAATTTGGGGAAGACGTAAGCACTATGGGTTTTGTCACAATCTAAAAGTGTCACTACTTCTTTTACTATTAGAATGCCAGACAAGAAGGACATCTCTACACATCATAACAAACACCAAGGTTCTGGTCAGCATTCCATTTCTTGGTTTCTCATGTTTAGTAACCTGCACATGCGAAAGCATAGAGTTCACTGTCCCAGTTCTTATTGTGGTCTTCTGTGCCTGTTTTCACACCAGATTTTCTGTAGACCTGTCATTACACCTGAAAACAAGACCTGCTTCTGACAATCTATTTGGCAAACCTTCAGGATAATCTATGTTTTGTGTTCTTGCAGTGTGCCAGCAAGGTGAACGGTGGTCTCTACACTACCACCAAAGACTATCCTGATGAAGCTATCCATTTCGCCAGGAGTCATCCACTGATGTATCAGCCTATCAAACCTGTGCACAAAAGACCAATACTAGTTAAAACAGATGGGAAGTACAATCTTAAACAAATAGCAGTAGACAGAGTGGAAGCTGAGGATGGGCAATATGATGTCTTGTTCATCGGCACAGGTAAATTAAGAAAGCAAGAAAGACGATTGATTAATAGTGGGGATTTTTTTTACCTCCAGGATGAATGAAATTAAGTTGTGTGTAGTTCAAAAATAGAAAATAAACATTCCTTTTTAACAATGACTCTTTGCATGGCTGTGTTGATCTTCACCTTACAGGGGAAGTTAATCATTCTAGACGTGCTTCACCATGCTGATAAATTATATAGAAATATAGTGGCAGGGGAACATTCAAAGACGAGACAGAGAAACTTAAGTATAGTTCCAGTTTTAATTCTTTTTCTTTTCAAATAAGAATCTTAAATTAAATTCCTGAACAACTGATCTTATTTTTAAAATTTCAGAACACAATCATTTATCTGACTGTTGTTCTGAGCTGAGATCTAGAGATCTGAGGGAAACAAAGGTGATACGATTTTCAAAAATATCAACTCAAAGTACTGGCTTGATTCCACAGTTTATTTTCCCTGATTCTGGAGACCACAAGTCTAGCTGATACAGTTAAAAAGAAATTGCCAGGTTACAGATTTGGGTTACAATACAACTCAAGAAAGGAAGGAGGAAATACCCAAGTTTCTTAAAAAGAACTGTCAAGATGTCTTTTTTTTGCACCATTTTCATAAGATAGAGAGAGCTTTTTAAAAGATGATTTTGAAACATTACCAAACAAATATGATTAATGTAAAATATAATACAAACCTGCCCTAACACTAAGAAAACAGATTAAAAAACACATTCTAATGGTAGCTGAAAAATAAGAAAACTTAAGAAAATATGAAGCAAACCTGGAGCTACACAAGACTTCAGTCACATCTAATCTGTTTGGAAAAAGTCCAAGTACATTCATATTTTATCATTTTAACAATTGGAGTAGTATCACAAATAATTTTGACCCCTTTTGTCTAGGAAACCAGCTACGGTGAACAATATTTTAGTGATGAAATTCCTCTGATGAGCAAATTTTAGTGCTGAGAACATTCAAAAGAAGCATATTTGTAGAATAGCAAAGACTTATTTATATTAGTGTTGTTTTCTAAGCATTTAAATGGCCTCAGTATGTCTCGTTATTGGACTTAGTGTGGTCTATAAAATATTGTGCCACATGTCATGTATTTCTGTTTGGCAGATTTTATAATGGTGCCTAGATTTTTCATATATTCAAGTTGTATTTGTGCTTGAGATTTTGTATCAAATACTCTTGTACCATAAGACCTTTGTTCAGCAGAGTTGAATTCAAACGGACTTGAGCGTGTGCCTTAGAGCTGGCACTCCAACAGCTGCTTAATCTTCTTGAGATGTTTAATCTTAGACAACAAGAAATTCCAGCATAGGAATTTGGGCTTTAGAAACAGTAAAACAAACCCTGCAATTGCTGCTCCTGCAAAACTCCCATCAAAAATTCACTTCTTCTCTTAGAAATGTTATGTTATAAAGAGTTAATCTTTTTTTATCCAAGTCTAACACCTCTTGTATAGCATTGGTAGACAGGTTCTTACAGCTGGGTAGAAGTTTCCTTAGGATAGCAATATTGGTTAGGAAGGTTCATCAAAGGAAAAGTTTGAATGTTTGGGCTAACTTTCACGTGTCAGTCAGCAGGATTTGAAGACGGTCTTCCTCATGAAAATCAGAACTCAGACTGCAATTCTTTTTACTGTTCCATCACAAAATGAATGCCTTTGATTACATATTCTCTTTGAGAAGTGGTGTATGACCCCGATTTAACGGTTCTTCTTTATGTTTGCCCTTTTGATCTTTTGCTGAACGTTTTTCCCCGTGCTTGTCTGCTTAGTATTTCCCCTGTAAATCAAAGGTGACTGAAAGTAATAGGAGAAAGGAAGTGATATTTGCCATTGTTGATGACAGATTTTCAGATTAAGGAAAGCAAAACTATTCTAATAATAGTCACCAAGACAAAGCTGAAGTGTTGGAAGACCATATCCTATTCGTGTGTTTTAATTTCCTGCAACAGCTGTAGTGACAGAGAGGCTGACAGATCTAGATACAATGTATCTTAGACTTTCTGAATGCTCAGGTTTTTTTGGCTCTTCTTCCTTTGATTAAAAACCTCAGCTCAACATCAGCTCAGGGGTTGGTCAAAAAACCCTTGAAGGTGTTTGTATTTTTGCTTGAAGGAATGGAGTTCCCACTAGCAATTACTGATAGATAGTAGTTTCCTAACTAATGTAAAAACTCAGATCCTATATTTGAAGCCACCTTACATCCCCTTGTTTAAGTGGACTTAGCTCCTGCCTACCCTCATTTATTTTTTCTAAAATACAGTCACCCTCTTTGAAACATTTGTAATTCACAAAGGGGTTATGCCCCAGTATTTGAAAAATGTAAATCAATTAATCATTTATCTCAGGGATGTCTCAGTTGACTCTTATTTACTGAGGACAAATTGTCATATATGAATATTTTCTAAGAGTAAGAATCTTCATCAGCAATATGGAATTACCTGCATGTATTAATAAATTCCTATTTATTACCAGTTTGAAGAAACCTTTCAATGTATTTGAAGGCCATATAAAAGTTTCACCTTTAGCTTGCTTTGCTTGTTTGTTTGTTTTTAATTTATCCCCAGATAATGGAATTGTGCTGAAAGTCATCACTATTTACAACCAAGAGACAGAATCAATGGAAGAAATTATTCTTGAAGAGCTGCAAATATTCAAGGTGAATCATGCTGTTTATGAAGCAAATACACAATAGTCTTGCATTTTCTGCAGAATTAAAATGTTAAAAAAATGTGACGATAGTCAATTATGTATTAGTCATGTACAAGACCTTTTCTCATGATCTAATTATTTTATGACAGGAAATCTTCAATCTTGGACTCTTAAGTGAGGACCAGATGAAAAAAGACCAATCCTCAGAATAGTGAATCAGTTAATCTCTGTTTACAGCGGGTAAACCTGAGTTCTAGTGAGGCAAAACTCCATACTATTTAAGAATAACCCATGACTAAAGCTCAGTATTTGGTATGTGGCAAAGCTAATATAATTGTATTCCCTTAGTGAGTATTCATATCACATCACGTTAGCCACATAAAGTAGGAGGCTAACCTACTTCCAACCGTAGGGAAAGTCTTAACATCCAGACTTAGATATTTAAACCAGTACAAATATTGACTGTTACCTGGGGGAAAAATCACAGAAATTGCCCCTCTTGATAAAGCAGTTTTTCAGCCTCTTAGAGTTTATATGTCTTGCACTGCTCCAGGAAATCTGTACAGAGGGCAGAGAGGAAAACGGTAAAAGAAGGAATTCCTGCTATTTTTAACTTATCTTCAAGGAATGTTTTGTTATAAAGAAGATTCCACTTATCACTCTCAAGTAGACAAAAGGGATTCAGTGGTGGCAAGAGCTAATGACATGTTTGACAGGGAAACTGTAGTGTTCCTGTGGCCTCGATAATTTTGAATTAAGTGTTCGTTTTTTTTAAATAAACACTTTTAAAACAATACTTCCACAACCTGTAATCTTCTCACATCTTTCTGTAGCATCAGAACTCAGAGAAAGTCAAAGAATGTAGCTGAATCTAATAAGTAGGCATCAACACTATTTTACCTAATTTATTGTCATATCAAAATGATATGATTTTTTCTAAGCAAGGAAATATTTGCTATTTTCTAGGTGCCAGTTCCCATTATTTCTATGGAGATCTCTTCAAAAAGGGTAAGTATTTGACAAGTTTGAAATGTGAATGTTGCGACTCAAATGTAATGAAGCTATAATGGTATAGTAACATAGACAGGCAGATGGGTGTACATCATCTGTAATGAGATCTGGTCTGATAAATGTAATACATCTGTAATATAAACTTTTGATTATATGCTCTGTTCCTTTATGAAGCATTTATATTTTTCAATTCTAATGTGACACCTCTTTAGTTCACATCATCAAAGCAAGTAAAAATCAATTTGATTCATGAGTTACTTCTGTATTAATCACAGTAGAGATTAGCTAGGTGAATATGGCAACTCACAGAAAAGTTCCTTGCTGATAAATGCAGACAAACTTCAGACCCATGGGAATATCAGTGCAAAAATGTCCTTACTGGCTCTCCTAGGGCTATTTGGACCTTATTCTCTTTCGAGTTTCTCTTAGTTTCTGCTAATACAAACACTCAATTTATTACTCTTGTACGTAAATTCCCATCTGTACCATATCACAGATACTCAGCCGTAATAAGCATCTCATATCTTAATAGATCTTAGACACCAAGTGCCACATATGCACACATAAACATAATGAAACACAGCTAACAGGAAATTGCATCAGTAGGAGGTGTGAGTGGGTCCCAAAAGATAATTTTAGTCTTGGTGTCCAATCAAATTGTGTTCTTTCTATAGGTAATGTAGAAAGACAAACTCCTCTGGTGCTGATTTAGAGGAGGATCTTAGGTGTAAGTATACTGCATTATTTCTTGGATCGATCTGGATTTTTTTTCCCATGAACTGGGAAAGCAGTTCTCGATTGTCTAATGTTGCACTTAAGAGATTGTCTGGAGAGAGACTTCTGTATCATTTCAGATATTTGCTTTACCTTCAGCTCTTAGTGAAATGTCATGGCAAAAGTCTTGAGTTGGAAGGGTATAAAAGGAGGTACTCTATAAAAAATGAAGCTGTCTTCCTCCACTACATCCAGCTCCCAGAAGGGATGCTAACTCCACTAATTCTAGAAGTATCTGGAAATTCTGGAAAAGAACAAACCTTCTTGTGATAAATAAAAGAAGTTTAATTTTGCAAGTTGTCAGAGATAATAGAGAGGACAGCCAGTTATAAAATTTTGCCGAAAAACTGACTTTGTAGTGTCATTGATGGCGAAGTAATATCAAGATCAAATAGTCAAGTTTATCTTTTTGAATGTAGATAAACCTAATCATGAAACAAGATATGGGTTTCTGGTACTGAGGACAACTAATGTTGGCATATGTGTTAGGGACAGGATTGGCATCAAATCATTCTGTCTTCAAAATGAGAGCTGCTAGCAGAAATGTAATTTAGTTTAGTTTATTTGAAAAAGGTTATGTGGCTTCTATGCTCAACCAATTTGTCTGGTCTCTTTTCACCTTGGTGTTTGTAAGCCTTTGGAGACCTCCTTGTTATGTTCATCTCTACGCCCTTATAATACTAACGAGTCATCACTAAGCCAGTGATACAATAAAATACAATGTTTAAGGGGTGAGGAGTTATGTACAGAGGCTGGGAAGGAATGCTCTTCTTTCGTGTGCAGTTGCTAGATATTGGATGCTTTTCGCCCTCCTCTGATAATCCAAGACTAAGTCTTTAGCCCTGCTAAATGATAAAAGAGAAAATCCCATCTCATATGTCTGATTGAAAGCGTTGTTCATGTCTTCTGGAATAGCCGCACTACAGCTTTTGTAGAAAAGAAAGAAATCCTGTCCAACAAGGATCCTAGGTTTCTTCTTCATTCCAGTTGGCAGACTGAGTTCCTGTCACTCTCATCTGGTTTATCTCAGCTGAAAAAAGTCTTCAAGCATTGCTGTTATTTGCCTCTCCTATTCTTTTCCTGTGGCATTTCTAAGGGTAAAATTTTTTTCATCTAAATATATATAATAGTACTAATTAGGAACAAAATAGAGCTACCTGGATTAAATTTCATGTTTTGTGGTAGGCAAGCCAGAACAAATGAACTGCCTTTATTTTCCAGCTTTAAGAATTTTAAAATATCTGATCTTGAAGTTTGGTCTAAGAGTGGGAATTATGAAGTAAGTTTGGTCATTAGGATAATTACAGCTTAGGTGTTCACTAGCAATCCTTTTTCTGACTGGTGAAACCATGGAAGTCAACCATGTATAGGAAGCTCCTATTGCTGTGCAGTGTGTTTACTCCGTTTACGTTCACCAGATTACCTGTCATATCCCTGTTAATTCAGGCTATTTTCTTCCGGGTGTATTATGTCAGCAACTCATGAATCATATTGATAATCTTTCATTTGATTTTTAAAGAACATTTATGTGAACTCAGAAGATTCAAACAGTCTTAGCACTAATGCTGAAAAAAACACCAAACCCTAGAAATAAATAATAAAGAAGTAGGTTGTGACCAGATAATTTGTAAGGAAAGAACACACAGCACAAGCAGAAGAAAAATATCTATTTATCTACTGTGTACTAAGGGATTACACAAATCATAGTACTACTGTGCATGTGTATATATGACCATCTTGTAAGTAGCCACATGAAGAGTCAATTTAATTGGTATCTAACTCCCATTTTAATACTGAGGTCGCTTATAATATTTGCAAATTGTAACTTCTTCATTTAAAGTCCTTCATGTCAAGTTTTTTTTTTTTGCAGTTCAGTTAGGTGACAGAGAAGTGTAAAGAAGGAGAGATTGGAAACTATCTCGAGGAAGAAAAAGAAACTTAAGCCCCTGCCTGTTCAAACACAGAGATTGCAAAGCTGAAACTTGAGAAGCAAGGAAATGCCAGAATAAACTCCTTCATTTCACCTTCTTTCTGCTACTCTGTCTTCATGCAGGAGAGTTTAGTCTGTAATGAGATATTTTCCTATAGAGTAACTCTGCCTCCCTCAGGGCACAGGCTGGATGCACAACTGGCAAGCAATGATAAAGCTAACATTTTTTAGTAACTCTATTGGTAACAGAAGTTTTAGTGGAAGTTCTAGGAATTTAATCACACAAGGTGCATTTTTTCTAGCAACAGCTTTATGTTGGATCTGAGTCTGTCATAGCACAAGTGAAGTTCCACCAATGTGACATGTACGGCACGGCCTGTGCGGACTGCTGCCTCGCTCGGGATCCATACTGCGCTTGGGATGGGATCTCCTGCTCTCGATACTATCCCACAGGAATGCAAGCAAAGAGGTGAGAACTGCTGCTTTTCTTAGTATCTTTTTTCTTCAAAATAGCCACTACTACAGAGTTTCTTCTGCAACACAAAGTATTTTATATCTCCATCTCATAAAAATAACTGAGCAGCGAGAAGATATGCTAGCTCTTAATTCATTAGTATAACCTTAGAGTATTTAAAAGGATCCAAATTAACAGGACGGTATAAACAGCAGTACCAGGAATACTTTTAGGAATGAAGCAAAGTCACTTAGTAATAATTTGCAGTAAATTTTAAACAGTATTCAGTTTCTTTATACATCTTCCGGTGTGCAGAGGAAAGATTCTTTACAATATTAGAGCCCAGCAAATATCTCAGACTGTGCAGCACACTACCATGTCATGGTGGTTATAGGTATATTGCTCCTGCATACTGCAAATACTTAAGATGCCAGAAGGAAATTACATTGTATTCAACTTCCATGAAGAATGTTTGATAATGCAGAAAGGTCCAGGACTTAAAGAGATGCTTTAGTTTACTATTACCTCTGCAATATGACTTCAGCTCAATTTTTATCTAACAAAGCACTGAATTCTTCAAGTGAGAGTCTTTACTGTGCCAGCTCACTGTTCAGGCCAAAAAAGGGCTGAAGTAATTTTAAAATGGCTTTCAACTTAGATAGGTCTTAGCTAATTTTAAGAAGATAAGAGTCTCCTTCCTCCCTCCTCTCTCTCCTTGGCCTATTTATCTACCACCCACTCCACCAGCAAGCTCACAATGCTCTTCAACTCTCACAATTAGCAAGGGAACTCTGAACAGATATTTTTTCCCTAAATTCATGTTTCTTTCCCACAAAACCTCTTGGCCTTCCTTGCTGCCTACTTGTGACCGAGTACCCAGGCCAAAGGTGGGTGGCGAAGCTGCACCGACAGCACTATCTCGCCTGGTGGCACCATCGAGACCAGCCTCTGTGTGGGGCAGAGTGGGAGGCGTGGTTAAGGGACTGCCTTCACAGTGCAGCTAAATCCCGGTCCTCACCCAAACATCACTCTGTTGTAACGTTTGGTTGGGCAAACCCAAACTCAGTGTACTGATTTACTTCTGCAAACGGCACCACTACCTTTTCTCCTTGATCCCTTCTGACTTTGCCTTTTGTGTCCCCAGGAAATAATGAAGAAACATAAGGAGGACGGTGATAAGATTATAATGACTGTATTGTTTTGATGCACATCATTTTTACTAAGTCCCTGAAATGAAAAGAGTTATAGACTGAAATCTAAATTCACAAAGTTATAGATTGCAAATGACACTTCCATATAATCACTACATTTGCTAGTGACAGAAAATTGTTCCTTATAGTAGTTTATCTCAGGAATTGTCTGGTACTCTATTATTTATGGAATTCTGGATGAAGTGATTACTAAGAAAAAAAAAAGCAAATACCAGGCTTTTCTGGGTTTGTGAAATTTCGTTGTCTCTCTTTCAGCACCTCTACCCACTTTTTCCTTCTGGTCAAAAAAGTAGCAAGTGAAGGCACTGGTAAATGTATCTTCCCCAGACTTCAATCTCACAAAAGCAGAATTCTATCAAACAAATGTTTCTTTTCCTTGAGTAATTCTAACAAATGGAGAAATATCCTATCTTAAAAGACTAGGATATTTTTTGCTCTATGACAATCTTCAGGAACTGAAAAGTAAATAGCACATGCCTCCTAACTGTAGTCTTCCTGTTAGATAGGGCTGATGGGTCTGACAGCAGTAGGGTTTTCTTGTTTGTTTTTTTCCCAAGCCTTATGTCTATAGTATGTATGTATATTTGTGCAAAAAAAATGTGTCTTCTAAATAATCTGTATACATAGATACACAAAGCTGGTGGCAGTATTATTCAGCACTGACACTTTGCAGGCTACCACACCTATACATTACAATTAAAACTTCCAGTTGCTACCTCAGAATCTCAGTTTTCACAGTATCACAGTATCACAAGTTTGGAAAAGACCTCTGATCATCTAGTCCAACCTATGACGCAACACTAGCACCCACTCATCATTTAAACCATGGCACTAAGTGCCTCATCCAATCTGTTTTTAAACACCTCCAGGGACGATGACTCCACCACCTCCCTGGGCAGTGCATTCCATTGACAAATCACCCTTTCAGTGAAAAATTTTTTCCTAATATAAATCCTAAACCTCCCCTGACGAAGCTTGAGACCATGTCCTCTTGTTCTGTCGCTGATTGCCTGAGAGAAGAGACCAACCCCTGCCTGCCTACAACCTCCTTTTAAGGAGTTATAGAGAACAGTAAGGTCTCCGCTGAGGCTCCTCTTCTCCAGGCTAAACAACCCCAGCTCCGCCAGTCGCTCTTCATAAGGCTTGTGCTCCAGCCCCTTCACCATCTTCGTTGCTCTCCTCTGGACACACTCCAGCATCTCAACATCTCTCTTAAACTGAGGGGCCCAGAACTGGACACAGTACTCAAGGTGCGGCCTAACCAGTGCTGAGTATAAGGGGATGATAACTTCTCTAGTCCTGCTGACCACACCATTCCTGATGCAGTCCAGGATACCATTGGCCCTCTTGGTCACTTGGGCAAACTGCTGGCTCATGTTGAGTTTCCTGTCCACCATCACTCCCAAGTCTCTTTCCACTTGACTACTCTCCAGCCATTCTGTCCCCAGCCTATAGTTCTGCACGGGGCTGTTGTGTCCAAAGTGTTGAACCCGGCACTTGGACTTGTTAAACTTCATCCCATTGGAACCATCCCATCTCTCCAGTCTGTCAAGGTCCCTCTGTAGGACCCTCCTACCCTCCAGCAGATTGACACTTCCTCCCAGCTTGGTATCGTCTGTGAACTTGCTAATGATGGACTCAATCCCCTCATCCAGATCATCAACAAAGATGTTAAACAGAACCTGGCCCAACACCGACCCCTGGGGGACACCACTGGTGACCGGCCGCCAACTGGATGAGACAACATTCACTATCATTCTCTGGGCTTGGCCAACCAACCAATTCCTAACCCAACACAGAGCACTCCTGTCCAAGCCAAGGGCTGTCAGCTTCTCCAGGAGTCTACTATGAGGAACGGTGTCAAAGGCCTTGATGAAGTCCAGGTATACAACATCCACAGCCTTCCTCTCGTCCACCAGCCGAGTTACGTGGTCATAAAAGGAGATCAGGTTGGTCAGGCAGGACCTGTCACTCCTAAATTCATGCTGGCTGGGCCTGATCTCTCAGTCGTTCTGCAGGTGTTGCATGATTCCACCCAGGATTATCTGCTTCATAACTTTACCTGGAACCGAAGTCAAATTGATGGGTCTGTAATTACCTGGATCATCCCTACGGCCCTTCTTGAGGATGGGAATCACATTAGCCAACTTCCAGTCATCCAGGACGTCTCCAGTGAGCCAGGACTGTTGGTAAATGATGGAAAGCATCTTGGCAAGCTCATCCCCAGCTCTCTCATCACCCTAGGGTGGATCCCATCCAGTCTCACAGACCTATGAGGATCCAAGTGGCTCAGCAGGTCTCTAACTTCTTCCTCCTGGATTACAGGGGAGCTATATTCTATCCTGACCCCATCCACCACTTCAGAAGGCCAGTTGTCCAGTGAACAATCTTTCTTAGTGTTGAAAACGGAGGTAAAGAAGGCATTAAGAACTTCAGCCTTTTCATCATCTTTAGTTACTGTATTTCCCTCAACATCCAATAAGGAATGGAGGTCATTGCTGCCCTTCCTTCTGCCATTATTATATTTGTAAAAACACTTCTTGTTGTCCTTAACAGAAGTGGCCAATTTGAGCTCCAGCTGTGCTTTTGCCTCCCTAATTTTCCTCCTACATGACTTAGCTATATCTTTGAACGTAACCTGATTTACCAGCCCTTCTTTCCAAAGGCCATACACCTTCTTTTTCTCACTTAGCTCCTTAAGAAGCTCCTTGCTCATCCAGGCTGGCTGGCTGCCCCTACGGCTCGTCTTACGGTACATCGGGGCAGCCTACTCCTGCGCTTTCAAGATTTCACTCCTGAAGTAACTCCAATGCATTTATTTTTATCATTTCTACCTAAAAGGCCCAATGTAATCCCCATTGAATTTGCAGACTTCCCTGAAATAACAGCAAAACATTGTTTTTGCCACTCTGAGTGTCAGTAAAGGTGGAAGCCATTTTGTTTGTCCACCAGCACCACTGGATCAGAAACTCATGCATGTGACAAAACTGAGAAAAACATTGCTGTCTAGAGCCCATCTGGAAATACAAAGAGTAACACCTATGGGCAAGATCTTTAACTAGGATTAATCTACATAGTTTCAGTAAATTCAATTTGCGCCAAATAAAAAAAATCTGCCTTTTGTGTTTACAAAGCACTGGAGCAAAACATTATTTAAGTAGTCAATGCAAAGTCAATAAAAAACTATTTGGCTTTGCTTGTTTATATTGTATGTGATTTATATTGTACATATACCTGCGGTGCAGGATTTGTTGCATTTCAGATTTCTGTTAATTTGTTATGTATAGCATTGCTAATACTGGTTAGAATTGCTATTTATGCAAATAGAGGAAAACTTCCTTAGTATATCAAAATCTCAGGTTGTTGGAAATACTGAATCTGGCAAGATATGATGTTCCAATAGTCTCTTTTTGTTTCCCTAGTAGGCAATTTTAATTTTATCTACCAGGGCATTCAGATAAAAATTGCCAAGTAAAAGCACAATTCTCCTGGGAATGCACTGTACAACTATAATTATTTTCATTATTTTTCTGTAAAAAAAAAGAAAGCCCAAAACTCACAATTTTTCTCTCAAAAGTAATTGCATTGTTTCCAGTCTGCATCCAGGGCTCCCTTGTTCTGACAACATCTCTGTCACTAGCTCATTTTCTAGGAATGGGCAAGTTAAGTTTGTGTATCCCTTTTGAGAGAAATAAGCTTAAAAACTGTTTGCTACTCAGATGTAATAAAGTGAATTATTTGTTCTGCACATTGAAATTCCCAAATGAAAAAAAAAATAGAATGAAAGTGAGGTATAACATGAGAATTACCATTCACATACGTGACAAACTGTTCTAAGCTAAGAAAGGAGAACTTTCTTGCCTTCCAGGGAGAGAGAAACTGAAGGCAGGCTAAAGGACCCTTTGACTCTTGGCAACACTGAATATTGATCTGTTGATTCAGATGGTCTTGTTTTAGTATGTACAAAGTCAGTGTAGTTATGTATAAACCAGATAGGTAGTTGTGCCTCTTCCCCAGACAAATGTGTTTCTTTCTTTCAGATTGGGTAGAAAGAAAATACCAGTCCATAAATGAGCACTTCCCACAACAATGTTAAATTTTTCAGAAACAGGATTTAGCTCCGTATGTTTTTCATGAATGCCACTTCAGCATAAACCAAACAATGTGTAAGCTACACATTATCTCAAACAATGCCTTTTTTTTCCCCACCAGACGTTTCCGCAGACAAGATGTTCGACATGGAAATGCAGCACAACAGTGCTTTGGCCAGCAGTTCATTGGTAATCTACTTACATGTTTACAAATTGTTAGCAAATGCCTGAAGCAGAGAGACTTTGCCAAGAGTACGAACCAGATCGTGTCTCACCTGAGTTTTTTTACTGGCATATTCCTATTACAGGTTATATGAGTCATGGGGATGGGCCCATGTCATCTAGGTCTAAGAACAGTTTAATTCTGATGGCAGGTCAGGTGCATCCCATATCATTCTTGTAGTTTTGCAGCACTGTCATTCAGACTAGGGATGTGTCTAGTGCATCTCATGGGCTTCCAACAGAAACACAAGTGGGAAGATGGGACAGGGATAGGAAATGACAGTGCTGCATCCTGAAATGAATATGAGATACTGCCAGGACACTCAGCCAGAGGTGGGAGTTGAAGGCTGTCCATAACACAGACATCAGCAACAACATATCAGAACACAAATGTGTATTTATGATCATTACCAAGGTTTGTCTTTAAAAAAAGATAAATTGCTGTGTTTAATGCTTTTGTCCAAACCTCAGAAAGTGATGATTTCAAACACTGGTATTGGGAAAAGCAAAACAGAAAACTGCTACATGGACATCCTCGGTATTTTTTAGGATAAGACCCAATACATTTATAGAAGAAAGAATATAAATGCTTCTTTTAGACAGATAGCTAGGAAAAAAAAACCCAGATATTTCACTAGAGAAATCTTCATTAAAGTTGGAGTCCATTGCAGAATATATTAAATTTTGTATATTCCAATATGAAATATTAACTATACAGTAAATTTGAAATACAAATCACAGTGATATAAAATCCTGTGGTTTTTTAGTTATGAAACTAATTGGTCTCAAAAATATGTTAACTAATGTGGAATAAAATTATTTCATTAATGAATCAACTGACCTCCTCTAGCTTATCTTCCTCCAGATGTTTTGTTGGATGGAAAAGCAGAATCGAGTTTTGATAAATTTCATTTACCTTGTTTCTATTAGAACCATAGGCCAAAATTATACATTCATTTTACATGCGTGTAACGTGGATATGTATAACATTGGCTAAGTTATTTATAATTTTAAGTGTTTCATTCTGCAAAAGGCTATGTGCTCTCATTTTTAAGCCTAATAATAGTTAATTATTCGTTATGTTTACCATGGTTTGAATATTCCTGTTTCACTGACTGAAAATGAAATAGATTAACTATTCTTAAGAAACAGGCACAAGCAGTTAGTGGTGTGTGGGGCTGGGATCTGTTTCTCTGTATACCGTCTTAGCTGAATCATGTCAAAATTTGATTAATTTATCTTATGACCAGATCCTGTGAGACTCTAAGATGGAGGGAAAATTTATTTAGTTGGTCAGACTTTCACCAGGCCCTACTTTTCAATAATTGCCTGGTTGGATCTGGATTAAAACTCACTCTTAAAAGTAAATATGCTCTGAATATAGAGTGTGAGAAGTATTGGCAGTAACATATTTCTGAAATATTTCTTTTCCTTCCAGGTGAAGTTCTGGAGAAGACTGAGGAACGACTTGTTTATGGAATAGAGTACAACAGCACCCTTCTGGAGTGCACCCCTCGGACCTTGCAAGCAAAAGTAATCTGGTTTGTCCAGCGAGCGCATGAAACTAAGAAGGAAGAGGTAAAAATTCTTATAGATTAATCTTTTAACTAAAAGACCCAATAATCAGGAATATTATATCTTCACTGAAAAGCCTTCACTGAATTCAGTTGCTGAATTCTAAATAGGTGTAAGGGAAAAACGTTATGTTTCATCTTCTCTCTTGAATTAATAGATTTGAGATTTTCATGTGGTGTTTGCATTGAGCATCTTAAACCCAGATCTTAGAAATGTAGCAAAACTTGATTTAAGATCTCAGACCAAAGGAGAATCCACCACTTTTGCACAGCTATATTGCACATTATTGCAGAGTTGAAATATGTATGTATTACTCCCTATATTAGTCTAGCTCAACATCTATTGATTCTTACTGCCTCCCTCGTTATATTGCAGAACCTTCTAAAATGGGTGTTGGTGAATACTCTGCCTCTTTTACATATATTTCCCCACTATGAAAGTGCTCAATTCCTGTGTGATACACATTGGTATAGCCATCCTCTATTGATATAGAGAGGGAGATACAGAGTAAGTCTCAGACCACCAAAATATAACCATGATCACCTTAATGCCTAGCAGTCAGGCTCTGCGGTGAATGTGAGACACCAGCTTAGCCACAGACATCAGCAGATGTCTGGAATGGGACTTAAATGATAGTAAAGGTGTGCATTTATAATAAAGAGACCAACTCAGGAGCTGGTTGATGTAGGCTGCCTTTGAAGTCAGACTAGATGGTGTTGCAGTTGTAGCCAGTGGTATCTCCTCATGCTAAGCTGGACAGCTTCATTTTGTCAGGCAGGATATAACTAGTAAACAACTGAATAAAAAAATTACCTCAGCTTTAAATATAGAAAATCAAGCAAGCTGAATTCCATCCCCACTTCAGGCACATTTTTCCTGAAGTTTTAGTCAAGTCCCAAATATCAGCATGGTTTTTCACACTTCATGTATTTAGCTGGAAGATTCCTACCTATTCACAATCATTCTTAAATTAGAACTACTAATCCGGTCTTTAAATGCAATGGGCAGGGGCATCTTCAACTAGATTAGGTTGCTAGGAGCCCCGTCAAACCTGACCCTGACCCTGAATGTTTCTAGGAATGGAGCTTCTACGTATCTCTCTGGGCAACATGTTCCAATGCTTCACCACCCTCACTGTAAAAAAATTTCTTCCTTGTATCTGATCTAAACCTACCCTCTTTTAGTTTAAAACCTTAACCTGTTGTCCTGTCACTACAGGCCCTGCGAAAGGTTTATCTCTCTTTCTTATAAACCCTTTTTAAGTATTGAAAGGCTGAAATAAGGTATCCCTGGAGACCTCTTCTCCAGCCCGAACATCCCTATCCCAGCCTTTCTACATAGGTGAAGTGTTACAGCCCTTTGATCATTTTTGTGCCTCTCCTCTGGACTTTAACAGGTCCATATATTTCCTGTAGTGGAGACACCAGGGCTGGGTGCAGTATTTGAGGCAAGGTCTCACAGAAGCAGAGTATACTGCAAGAATCATCTCCCTTGATCTGCTCGTCAGACTTCTTGTGATGCACCCAGGATACAATTGGCTTTCTGGGCTGAAAGCGCATGTTGCCAGCTCATGTCTAACATTTCATCCAACAATATCCCCGAGTCCTTCTCTGCAAGGCTGATTTCACTCATGATCCAGTACTTCTCTTCTGCTCAATATTCAGAACCATACTGTTAAATGCAAACACGAAGATTTCATTCTCCTGCTGGCTGGATTAAACAGCTCAGTGCTCCCTGTTTGCTAATGTCTATGAATGCCTCATGGTTAATAACACAGCTCTCAGGAGCAGTAGGAAGAACTCAAACACCAAAGTCAGAACTGAAGCTTTAAGATCACAACGGTCCTGCAGATAAATATCTAGGATGTCACTTCAAAACAGGGACAGTTATTGCAGGACAGCTGGCAAAAGTCCAGTAGTTTGTTTGCACGTTTCAATCTTGTTTCCCTCTGTGATTTAGCCACAAGTGACTAACTCATGTTGGGAAAATAGGGAATTATCTGCTCTACTATCCATTTTTCCATGCTGACCGCATTCTCTAGATCACTTTTCTTTCACAGCTCAGCCTCTTTTTTACTTCAAGTAAATATTTTTATTACTTAAAAACCATGAATTAAAGAATTGTGAATCTTCCTCTCAAAATATAATAAGATTCATGAAAGTAATATCCTGAAGTAATTGCACCTATTTAATGTAATAGTAAAGGCCTGTGCTCTGTAACTGCATTAACTGTTTTTTTCAGGTGAAGACAGATGATAGAATAATTAAAATGGACCTTGGCCTCTTATTCCTGAAGCTACATCGGCTGGATGCAGGGACCTATTTTTGTCAGACGGTGGAGCACAGCATTGTTCACACCATCAGGAAAATCACCCTGGAAATTGTTGAGGAAGAACGTGTAGATGAAATGTTCAATAAAGACTATGAGGAGGAAATACCTCACAAAATGCCATGTCCCATGCAAAGCAGTATACCTCAGGCATCAAAGCCATGGTACAAGGAATTTCTTCAACTAATAGGTTACAGCAACTTCCAGAGGGTGGAAGAATACTGTGAAAAAGTGTGGTGTACAGATAAGAAGAGAAAAAAGCTGAAAATGTCTCCATCCAAGTGGAAATATGCTAACCCTCAGGAGAAGAAGGCAAGGATCAGGCCAGAGCATTACAGGTTGCCCAGGAACATAGCTGACTCTTGATGGACAAAATCCATTTACTCTTTCTGGGTGAAATTTTATTTGGACTTAAAGTTAAGAGGAGAAATCAGTCCTGGCTTTAGTAAATGACACAGGTTTATATATATAAAATATTGGGACTGAAAACAAAAATGCTATTATAAGTAATGCTGTATGATCATGACTGTTTGGAAGCATTTTAAACAAAATCTTAACTATCTGATTTGAAGTAGACCAATGCAATCAGAGTTTTGCATTAGGGAGGACATGACAATCGTCAGACTTTGAGTGCTTGAATCAGTTTCCTTTGTGGATCATGCTTGCGCTGTATATTGTTGCATATGATGGCATATTTAAGCAAATTCAAATAGCAGAATTCACAAGCAGATGAAAAATATAACACTACTTCATTTCACAAATTTCTCATGCTTCTGAAAGTGACACATCATAAGATCTTTCCTTTTAATTGTAACCTTTCTGAGTTTATCACTGAGAACAACGACTTGTGTTAATACAATGTATTGCTATTTCTAAAGGTAATGAAGGGAAATCCTATTTACTTCCTACTATTTTTTTGTCTTATCAGTCATTTATGAAACATAGTGTGCTCTCACAGCTAAATAATATTACCGAGTAACTTGGTGTAAGTCAAATGCATGCTGAGAACAAAAACAGAATGAAATTCTTCAACTTATCTGTATAAAAAGTTGGAATAATTGTTCAGAGAGAAAGTTTATCTTGTCTCTAGCAATGGGCCTTGCCCTAGCAATGGCATGACTTAAGGGAGTGCCCTCTTGTGGCAAAACAGAGCAATATCTGATGCTATCAAGTATTTTCTGAAGGTGCCTGTAAAGCAAAGAAGCATTACCCAGATCCACAGCTAGTTTGTTTTCAGGATACACTTCTAGTCTCCATGTGTTGAATTCACAGATTTGGAAGACAGTGTTGGAAGTCATTTATGCTGGAAAGACAGAATTTAAAATAAATAATGTTTTATGCTGTTAATAGGTTTTTGGGATAAAATGCATAAAAATTTAGGGTGTGAATTAAAAACAAGAACAGCATTATGCAACTGTGTTTTTCTAGTTTCTTAATATGATCCAGGAAAATCTTTTACTAATGTGTGAAATGCTCTTGCTGCTCTTGTGAGTGATACCAGGAGAGGAGATAAAAGAACTAAGTCACTTACAATTCAGGTCTCTTAAAACTTACTTTAAAAAAAGAAGATTGAAAAAAATCTTACTTTAAATGTAAGAAATCAGATGAAGACAGTAAAGAAAAACTAGCATTTCACTTACTTACTTGAGAAATCTGATATTACAATATAAATTATATTCTTTTTTAAAAACTGAAAAATAAATAGAGAATTCATAAACACAAATGAGCCACAAATGAGTTAACTCCTCAAATAAGAAAATTATGCCAGTAGAGGAAATAGCCAAGCTGATACAGATTTTATTGTCACTGAGAAAATATACAATGGATTCACAAGCACAAATAGGTTCGTGTCATGCTTAAACTTCTAATCAGGAAACAGAATTTATACTTAGTGAGAATTAACAGCCTGAATAACAGAGATTTGCTAGGTTTTCTGTGTTAACAAATGCAGCAACCAATGCTGACCCAGTGTTTTCCAAATGGGCTGTGTGTGAGAGGATCTGGCAGTTGCTGGCAGGACCAGCAAGTTTTGCTGTGCTCCTCTGGAAACAGAGGCTGTCCCAGTGTTTGAAAGGAGCCCATGAGCACACTGTCAGCAACTGGAGTATGAGGAAATCAGGGTTTCATCTTGACTTGGTACAGCAAATAACACTTTCAGTCAGCCAGTTGTGTTAAGGAAACCAGTTTAGTTGAGGCTTTGCTCTTAGTTTAGCTAGAATGCCTGTCTAAGAGATGGGAATGGACACTGTGTGCAGCCTTGCATGAATTCACTCAGTTGCTAACTTTGGTCTGATACATGAGACTGGATAAATTCACTTTTCCATGACAGTTTAATAGAACTTAGTTTCAATTAGGATCCTCTCTTTGTTTACAGTTATATGGAAAATGCTAACACTAAAGGCTATGGTAGAAAGAACATACATAGAACAAGCATCCCTGATTTATGGTTAAAACTTATGCTAGCATCCTTGAAGAAAAGCTGTTAAAACACCACAGAAATCCTTTTCTGATGAATTATGGAGTCCATTTCTCTTCAACAGTAATGGGAATTATATTTTTTTCTGATTCATTTGCTAGTATCTAGTGCCAAATGTATTATTAATGGACTATTAAAAGGAATAGCCACATCTCATCCTGATGGAACAAACATAACTTTGTGTCTCATCCTCTGAGATTTCAGGTGGAAATCATATGATATGCAAATCAGGATTTCTGATTTAATTCAAGGGGGTATTTTTAGCTCCCCATCCCTTTAGTGCTTACATGTGGAGAACTGCATGACATTTTTATTTACCTTCTAAAATTTAAATTTCTGTTACTTTCATGGCTGCAATGCATGTGAGAATTCAGAACTACAAGGTCTTGTTCAAAGAGTGCAATGACATCTATGGAAGATGAGAAAGAGTGACAATGTATTTTGGAAGATACGCGTAACGGTGCTTGTACACAGACAATGTTATTTAAAATGTTTCTTTGTATATTTGGGGGGCATTGTCTGCTTCTTTTCATTATGAGTTTGATGTATTTCGTATGTGCATGAAGTGTTCGTATTATAATATAATTAAAAACCATATTTGGCTGACATAATCTGTATTATTTGTCATAATTTATTTTCACCAGACAAAGTGATTATGTGCAGATCACTAGTCAGACTTTGTTATTTTCACCATGCATTTTATGAGCAGATCTGAGATCAGGACAAAGGCATGCTAGTGTAGAGTTGCCAACTGGAGAACAGTGGAACAAGGTAGTGAGTATACTTGATGTCTTAATGTTAGGTAGATTTGGGAAAGCTGTGATTAGAGCAGCATCTGCAGCATGAATGTGTTTTGAGAGTGGAATGTGATCACTTAATCCCAGAAGAATCTAATTGAGAGAAAATTCACTGAGAAACAACAATTTAGACAGAACTTTGAAATCTGCCCAGCTTCCTGATGAGGGACAAGCCAGATCACTTGGACTAAACACTTACTTTTGTTTTGCTCTTGCTCTTTTGTTGTCAATGAGATTACTGTCACCTTGTACGAACTACTATACTCTCAGACTCTGTTGAGACATCAAGCCAGGCAAGTGCCAGTCCGCTGTGACATCCATGGTCTGTTTATCTCAAAGTAGGGTTTTAGGATCTACACAATTTTCTGTAGCATAAACCAGATCTCTTTAAGTAGGCAAGAGAGAAAAAGAATTGTCCTACATCCAAGTGCCTGAATACCAGAGTTAACAGTCATATTTGAAGAAGCACTTGAATTAACGTAACTGATATAGAGTTTCTCTTGTTCTTTTAATTTCTTTTTAATCTTGGGGTGGGGAGGGGGAAATCAATTTTCTTTTACCCGAAAACGCAGTCAGACAGTTTCCCTTTTTAAAAAGTCCCATTAATCGCTTTAGTCTACCTTGGAGCAGTGAAGCTGGAGTCATTTATGCAGCTTTATGTCTTTGGGTCCAGAAGGCACAAATACCTCTGAAGTCTTGCACTAAGAGGCACTGAAAGTGAACTTTTCTACATCTGTAATGTAGCGGGATGTCTGCAATTCCTATCAGCCCTGAAATCCTGTTCTGTTTATCAAATTACTTCTTTAAAAGGAGAATTCCTGTCCCATTAACCTGAATATTTATCATAAATGAAGGCACCATTGACAAGACTTTCCATGGGTGATATTTATTTTCTGCACTAGTAATTAGTGATTTTTCTAATTTTAATTTTTTTGAGGAAATAAGTTACCTGACTAGCACTATAAACAGAAAAATGGCAGAGCTAACAATGTCAAGTAAAGTTGATGGTTGATACGAGTTAATCTACATTTTACAGCAATGAACACATTTCTCAACGCATTTACCAAACATCAGCTTAATCCATTACCGTAATCACTTTTCACAAAACAGCTTTTCTTCTTTAAGATGTGACTCTCATGTAATGTTGAACCAGAAAACATATTGTTAAGCCTTTGTGCAAATGTACTCAGAATTTGCTGAAGTAAGAGGTACAGGACTGAGTATAGTTGAACAAAGTGGAAGCACGGGAGT
This sequence comes from Dromococcyx pavoninus, assembly GCA_033558185.1. Taxonomy (NCBI): domain Eukaryota; kingdom Metazoa; phylum Chordata; class Aves; order Cuculiformes; family Neomorphidae; genus Dromococcyx; species Dromococcyx pavoninus. The sequence continues at coordinate 2,925,316 of JAUMJL010000063.1, read as the reverse complement.
CCAAGCTGCCCAATTCCTAGATTTCCTGAGATACTTATCCATATCTAGAAAGAGCAGATTTAATTGCAGGAGGAGAAGCCTGGATCCATGAATGCTTTGGTGAATCACAGATCTTGTTTCAGAACATCTGTGGGCTAAAGAGCCATTGTGACTATCTTATTTCAATTGGTTTCCCCAATTACAACACTTGGCAAATGCCGTTGAAACAAAAAATCTCTTCACTTGTGATGACAGTTAATTCAGCTGCAGAATTTCATGACTTTGAGAGTGTTCTCACAAGAAATAGTGTATGATTTTGTTTAATGTGAGTGTATTTGTACATAAATTACAAACTCTCACAATATCTCTAGTCAGTTTGAAATCCAGCATATCTAGCAAAATCATACAGCCCACGATGACTTTTCCCATTCTGAAGAATCACACTCAGCCAGTGTCCACAATATGGATTTCAAGAATGTCTGTGAAGGAACATTATAATAAAAATCATCGTCATTATCATCAGCTGCAATAGCTGTAACTCACTGTCTTCTCCTCTTCCCAATAATAAGTAATGAAATTTGTAGACCAATGGGCATAATTAGTGCACCATGAGCATAATCTACCTTTTAATTTGCTAGACATATTAAAAGTTGTTATTAACAATCAGAATTTGAAGAATGCACTGTGGACCTTCTCAAAATCAAAGCAATGGAAATAATATACCTGTAGCTTTCAATCAGGTATATAAACCATTAGTATTTAATTTACTGCATTTTTTCCTGCTTAAAAGTACTACTACATTATTATTTTACAATCATTACAAATAATGAATATTTGATAGTGGGTTTTATATTCAAAATGTGTTTGTTTTCACAACAGCCATCACAGGGATGAAAATACTTTTTAGCATCATTTACTCTGCTGTTTACAAGAGCAGAAAAGGCCTGTGGTCAGACAAAGCTCCCCAACAGCACAGTGCAGTGTCATGCTGCAGCAATGTAGAGTAGTGCCAGGTGAGTGGCAAGTTAAATCAGCACAATGCAATGCCATGCAGAGGCCCCAGCCTGCGCTCCAAAAGCAGTAATTAGTGCGAGTTTGTACTAGTAAAAACTTTTTTTCAGGCAGCCTCACTTTATGGCAGCATAGGCTAACACATCCTGCTCAGTTATTCCTGCTATAGGGTTGAAATTTTTGGAAGAGGGTCTAAGTGGAAAATCAAAGGTTAATAAGCCTATGAAGAAACATAAAGCCGCTTTATGGTGATATCCATACACAGTCTTGTCAGACTGAGCCCAGTGCACAGGCCATATTAATATTTTAAGAATAAGAGTCTAGGGTTCTATAGGCTTCTTCTCTGGTTGGGTTTTTTTTGGGGGGTGCAGAGGGAGGGTGTTGGATTTTGTTTGTTTATGTGGGTTTTTTCTTTTTTTTTTCCTTGTAAGTGTGGAGAATAATAGAAATTTTTAAATTGCATCTATCAGGTCCTTTTTAGATGTGTTTATTAGGATTAGATGATTTATCAAATTAATGAAGTAATTCCACCATGATGCTGTAAGGTAATCAGAAAGATCATTTCAAGCTAATGTTTGTCTCAGAGTAAATACTCCAAAACATCAGAATTATCAATACAGCTGAAAATATGACAACTTTTTCGGAGATTTTTGTCTTAGAGAGCTAACAAATAAAGGCAGTGGGGAGGATGAAGTTGATAGCATTCGTCAAGAAAATATATATTGAGGAATGGCTTCAGGTGGAGGGATTATTTTGGCTGTGTTTTTTTTTAAACAGGCAAAATCATTAAGTGATGTACTCGCATTTATTCAGAGGTCATGTTTCATCAGAGACTAATTTAGTAAGAAATCATCATCATTTAGATTTGTTTGGAAACTAGGGGAATTAAATGTTCACTTACTTTCATAGCACATTTCAGTGAAAAAAAGATATTAATAAACCTGAAGTATAGCTTCCAAAGCATACTTGCCTTTCTAACTTCCTGCTTTTTAACCATTTTAAAAAAGAGCAAAAATTTTTTTTAACATTCAAAAAATATAATTTTATTTTTATTTGCACTGACGTTTTAAGAGTTTGCAAATGGTAAAAATTAATTTAATTTCCAGAATATAAAATATTCTTCGGAAACTATGAATATTCTACCCTATCACATTACCATTTCTTTTCTGCACTCTGGCTTTTTGACTGTTTTCTACACTTTCATGGCATTTTTTTGTGAATTTCATTAAATGTTACACTGGGCACACACTGTGAGTTGGCAGATGAATATTCAGCTGTAAGTTATTTACATGGGTATGGGGTAGGTGTTTATAATGATTTGAGACCTGTTTACCTAGAGAAACTTTTAGAAAAGACGTTGAATCATGATTTGTTATCATAGTTCCTGTACTAGGCTGTATTATAAATTGTAGGGAAATTTTTAATTGCATAGAGAACATGCTTCAGAAAGTCAGTTGTAGGGGGGAAAAAAAGGAGGAAACAAAAATAACAAAAAGATTTCAAAACATTTTCCATCCCACCTATCTTTTTCAAAACATTTTGAATGCTCAAATTGGGAAACCACACAGAAAAAGAAACAGTTGCAAGGACAGCCTTTCCGGGGCTTCCTCAGTGCATCCTGACTGGTTGATATGGTCACCTGTTTTGTCTCTGGTGATGAACGTAGGATTGGTATGAGCAAAAGCCCTTCCAGCCCTCTTCTGCAGTTGTCAGTGGGGCTGAAACTGCCCTGAGGATTGCCACCTCTACAGCTTGTGCCAGGGCACATGCCCCAGTAGAAACAACTCTCTGTCTTTGCAAAAGCTATGCAGTAAGACCAAAGGGTGCTGGATTAGAGGATGCATTGGTGGGAGAGCGTTTGATGTAGGATGATTGGTAGGGAAGTAGATGGAAAATGTGGGAAAACACTTCTCATTCACAATGGCTACTTGTAACTTAGAGCATTTGATACTGTACAATACAGGAGAAGGAGGCAGGAAAAAAGTATTTGTTGGTAACTTCTGTATTTTAGATTTGTCCTCTAGGAAAGCTTGCTTTGCAAAACTGGGAGTAAGCAACCATTTGGTCAGCAGATGCCATATGCGCCATAGAGGTTTCAGCTGCAAAGCAGTCTCACAGAGGCCCATCATCATTGCAATTACACAAAACCCTCAAAAAAAAACAAACCAAAAAACAAAACAGCTGTTAGCCTGGTGGGAGCTAGATAAGCATGCAGGATACACTTTCAAAGGCTACAGAGGAATATTTGGGCTATAGTGGAAGTGTGTTTTATTTCTTCTCACTAGTCATAAGGCTATAATAGTCTTTGAAAGGTGAGACAGCTGAAAAACAGACCATGATCTCTTTATGCTCCCAGATTTAGTCCATCTCCTACCTAAGAACTGGCATTTTTAAGCCACATTAAAAAAATTATCAAATGAAGCAATTAGTCTATTTTTGTTATCATAAGCAAAAGCCATATTGTGGGAAGTCTCTTCTTACCTGAAACTGAACCTTCCTGTCATCAGCACAGAAAAGGCTGTTCTTCCCACATAAGGTCTAGATAGGCAAAGAAACCAAGGTCTGATTAATCAAGGACATAGTCAAGGCAGTGATTTATGCAGCACAGATGGTGTGTCTATACAAGACTTTTACCTTAAATAAGTAAAATTAACCTGCTGAATTTGCAATCAGTATATATTTTGTAACAGACTTAAAGAAGTTGCTTCTAACTTAGTTTTCTCTGGAGAAAAACTATTTTGTTTCTTTCAGCAAGAGTTGGTTATCTCCTAACACAGCAAAATAAGAGACATTTGTACTGATCATAGTCCTAAGAAGAGGTTTACCTCTCATATATTCACTATTCTTGCTGTTTATTTCTGGTGTATCACAAAAGTGCTATAGCAACAGAAACAAACATCTTATATTCATATGCTTTGTGCCACAGATATAAGAATTTACTGTAAGATGCACGATGTAGGGATTGTCAGATACATGTCAAAAGAAGAAATATTTCAATAATATATTTCAGGCAACTGAGCTAGGTCCTTATGCCAAAGCCTTCAAACCATTCCACAGTCTTGTGCAAAGTAGCAACAAGTTTCTCTTTAACGACAGGAGCAGATAACTAGCACACAGATCTCCATGCTAAGCAACCTCTACATATTTTGATTCGAGCCACTCCAAAGATCAGATATCTGTTCAAAAGGAAACTGATTTTAAATAAGAGGCAGGATCTGATAGAGTCTGAATATTTTCACTACTACAAAGGAACACTTTGCTTTCCATTCTACCAGAAGCAAATAACATAATCTCACCTAGGCTCCTTTTCCCTTGAAGAGCAGAACCAAATGATCTTTGCAGGTCCCCTCTAACCTGAATTTATCTGTGATTTTATCATTCTGTGAACATCACAGTTCAATGAATTGTACTACATTTACTATGTGTTGAACACAACTACTTATGTTTTTATCTGGCTTCATATATGTATGCTAATTAATTATAAAATCTTTCTATTACTTGGTCCCCAAAGAAGGATGACTCAACAAGGGCAGTTATCTTTAAGAGAATGTATTAGGTGAAAACAAAATGCTTTGTGCTGTCTTTTACTATCCAGGTTAAAAACGGAAGGAATCTTCTCTTCTCTATGTTTTTTGCATATTTAATAACTTATGATTCTCCAGTTTCTGACCTCGTTACAGAGCTAGATACTGGGGGAAAAAGGGTTCTTACAGATTTACTTGTGGATTGAATGAAGTTCCAACTATCAAAAAGATTGATTTAGAAGAAAAGACTTCATGTGGGTCAGCACCAGCAAGGACAGCTGCTGAGAGCTCCACAGGACCCAGCTAGGCCTCAGCCATGTATCACTTTCCCATCCCTTGTGGGATTTAATTGGAGAGCTCCTCCTGACTTATTAGCTCCACTGCTAATTCTTTTGACTTCAAAAGGCGTCCAGAATACAAAAAAACCTCACCTCCTGGTATGTCTGAGTTGCAATAATGAAAAGCAGATACTGCTGGTAGCCCTGACATATGTACATGCTACAAGACTTGAAAGAAAGCACTGTAGCTCCTTCAATTATCAGAGCTTCCCAGGCACCAAACATCTGATGTATCTGCCTAAGTATAACTCAAACAAGGCAGACCTGCATCATTAAAGAGGAATATTACTCTGAGTTGGAATGCCTGCTGTTTAACATGTAAAGCAATTAAGTGAAGTTCACCAAACACATGAGCTGAAAACACCATGGTCAGATTAACTGATGCACATGTGATATGCAGAAGGCTCATCAGTTTTCATGTGAGGGCTCAGAAAGAAAATTCTTCCCATGCAACTTAAATCTAGGCTTAGCTGTGTCTTGCTTTTCTTTATTTTATCCCCCAAATTAATTGATAATTACTACACATAGTACAATAGCCTTGTCTGTACATATCTTCTGCTGTTTCTACTAATACCTTGACATTTTCATACTCCTGTCATTTCTGTTTGTATCACCTATTTTAAACACTTTAAATCTATCTGCAAAAGTGTTCTATAATCTGAGTTTTTGGAGAGAAAGCCTGCATTCTGTTCCCAAAAAACGAGGATTTTACACTAGGACTATTCAGATTCTGTTCAGAATCTTCCATCTCTGCTATGACTGTATTCTCAGATCTCTTATTATCTCCAGGAGCGTTTTCTTGCATCAGCAGTCCCTTGAGTTGCCTTCATTTCTCCAGAGAAGATTTTCTTTGAATTATTGAATTTAAGAATATCATTTAGATGCAAGCACCATATTAGGCACTTCACAGAAATCAGCTACAGACTTTCTTCTCAGCAGAGAGTGAGTCTTCTTCAGATTAGGGATTTAGCTTGAGGAACTTGAAACCGACCAAGCACACTTGGCACAGTTAGTGTTCTTAAACGAGAAACATCAACAGTTGATTAGATTTTCACAACAGTGTATCTAGAGATGTACAAACAAAAACTGTGAACTAGTTTTGTAAAAACACATTGTGGATTCTAAAAGATAACTCATAGACATAGCCTTTATCAAACAACACCACATATTAATAAGATGCATGCATACATCATTTGTTATTTAACTAGATCTCAGGGAAAAGGAAAAAAAGCTTTTAAATATCTATGAAACTGTCCAGAAAAGGAATGTGGACAAACACATTAAGAGAGAATTTATTTACTGCATAATTTCTCCAGAGTTTCATTTCTGAAACACAACTCAATTCCTTTGGATCTAGCTGACATAACCAGTGAAGATGCAATTATGTTGCTCAACAAATAAGTACTGAACGACTTACTTCCCCAAAAGAATGTTGCTTTTGCTGCCTGACATTGCAGACCACAACAGCTACAATGCATAACACACTTGCACCAGGTACATACATAGGAGCGAGGGGGTAAATGAGTGCTATATATTATCAAGTGTATTATTTTAATTAGGAATTGAATTTTGTCCCCATTTCTTTCATAACCACATGTTTAGTTTAAGTAAATTTTGCTTTCCAACTACACTAGCCTTGGCTCCTCATTACTTCCCTTATGTACCCCTCCCAACTGTATCTGTTTGTGGGACTAGCAAGGGGATTAAGAGCTCTTGCACTCTATGGAACATGTCCTTAAGATCTGTCATCTCTGTTTTGCTATTTGCTGACTCATCAGATCCCCAGTGTTGTGGGAATTTTCTTATAACAATAAAAATTGAATAGATGGTGGCTTCTTGACTAATGTGACAATGCATCTGTCTTTAGGAGTAGTTCTTAACTACTCTCTTCATTCCTCATTTTCTGCTTAAGGGATACTTTGCTCCAACCCTCTGCACATGGGATTTACTCAGCCTGGCCAACTCACTGAAAACTCTGACAGGACCCATGCAAGATTTAGATCTCTTGACAAGTTATTATATAACAGAGTGTAATGTATGGCCCACAATTTTGAAATTCTGAGCATCCACAGTTCCCATCTAGGACCCATATCTGTTTTTACTTGAAAGGTATTGCATAGGACTAGTATCTGCCCTGTCATACAGAGGTGTTTCCACAGCACACATGCAGACCTATGGACTAAAACGTGTTTAGTCTGTTACAGTCTGGTGTAGTCTGTTACAGTCTGGTGTAGTCTGTTCACCACATACCTATATGCAGTCTAATTTAATTTTTTTTTAAACATACATATGTCTGTACTTTGGATCATTTGTGCCTTGCAAAATATGGTGAAATGACTCATTTGCCATTTATTATGCACTCAGAGGCCAAAGAAATAGTACAGAGTTTAAGGCATCAGGAACAATCAGTACAAGCATAAAGCAAAATATTGAATAGCTTCTTATTGTTCATTTGGTGCCCTGAATAAGATAGGAATCCTATTGGAAGAGATGTGATTTTCTTTTGTTAGAGTTTTTAAAGAATCAATATACATTAAAAGATCAAATTAAAACTACAATGGTAATGCATTGTGGCATTTCATAACTTTGGAATTATTTATTTGTCAGATTTTACTATTATTTTTAATTACTAATTTTTATTTGCTGATGTTCAATATATGATCTAGTGCAACTGTCTATCCATTGGTTTTCATATTTAAGTGACTGAGATTTTTTTCATGATGAGTTGTATTTGTTTGCTCATAACAATAATAATGGAGATAACAACAAGAATAGAATATGAATGCCAACACATAAGCTGTGAAAATAATTTCAGATATATGTCAAGAATCTGAAAGAACCTAAAACTATACATAACCATCTGACAGTCAGTGGTTTTGTTTCCATAATTTTATTCTATAGTCAGTGTAGAGAACAAGTCTTCTCTTTGATCATAGCAAAAAGATCCTTATCCTGAGAATCAAGTTCATGGTGGGACAAATAGTTATAACACAATCGGTTACACAAGTGCCAACATTTATATACAAATACTAACTTTTATATTAAAAAGTAGCACAAGTGAATACATGAAACATATGATAACTCCTTAATGAGGAAAAACTCATATCTGCATACGTCCACGCTCATGTTATAATGCTCATCATAATCTTTTCAATTTTTGTGGGGGGAAAATTTATATTTTTTGGATCAGGTTTGGAAAAAAAATTCAGTTTTCACTTTCTAAGTCAATGTTGATTCTGGAAAATTTTCAAATTAATTAAACTGATAAAGTTTTTTTCTATTACTATTCTTTTTTCATATTTTTTTCTCGAAGCTCTGAATAGCATATGAAAGGGCCCAGACCATCAGGGAGGAGCAAGGGATGGGGGTCTTTGCTGGCAGGGCAGTGGCTTCATTGACCAAGGCCAGGCACACTGCCCCTGAGCAAGGTGAGTGGGACAGACTGGGACTGGCAGCTGTGCTCAGCCCAGTCTCCGGATTATCAAACAAGTCTATAGCAATGAGGCAAATTCAAGGTCTGGATGGAAAGTCAGTCCTGTGGATTCAGCAAGTCCAAGGCAAGCTTACAGTGTATCTCAGGCAAGCACCAAGCAAGGGTCTAAATGCAACTTCTAAGCAAAAGGCGAAAGGACTTTTTTCTTAACCGTCAGCAGTGTTGCATCACTGCATCCTATCAGAGCTGACCTCCAATAGCAGCACCCAAACTTCTGGTTGGGTGGAAGGTGCAGAGATGGTCTCTGCACTCAGGTGCCTGACACAGACTGCTATGCAGGCCACTAGCTTTAATGTGACAGTGTGTCACTACCCGTTATGCACAGAACAGCCCTGGAGCTGGGCAGGGTGAAAACTTGACTTTTGTCCCCTGAATGTAACCGTTTTTCTCACTCCAGCTGTATTCAAGTGGTGAGTCATCCTCAGTGACAAAGGTGTAAGAAGCACACCCAGGAACATAAGGAACAGACATTACACAGCTGAATTTTTGAAATTTCAGTGTTTTTCTGTGATTTTTGTGAAGGAAAATCACAAGTTTTATATATAATGCATGAAGTAAAATAATTTTGAAGTCCTTCTACGCAGAAAGCCTTGGAGTAAACATGTCGTGCTAAAGATTGTACCCGTACAGTACGAGCCCATAAAAAGTACCTACAACTATATAACATATGTGGAGTTGATAGGGCTATGAGGTAAGGTTAATGAGAAAATCCAGCAACTCTCTGTAGTAGCAAAGAGCTCTTGAAGCACCTAGCTCTGTATCTGTTGCACTTGGCAGTGGCACTGACACACACTTCAGAGACTCATTGGAAGAGAAGAGACTTACGTTGCTAATTCATTTGGTATTTCTGAGAAAGTAAGAGATAATAAAATTATTCTTCTGGAAAACAAACAAGCAAACAAACCAAAACCAACTAAACCACAAACTTCCCACATCATTCTCAATGGATTTAGTTTTCAATATGTATGACTAACTTGTTCTCTGGCATCTGAAAAGTTTAAGGGGAGTATTTATTTAACAGAATAGTTATATGCTGCTGATAGCATGACACAAATGGGGATTGAACCAAAACAGATTCCCAGAACACCTCTCATGGTCTGGTGTCTCTGGAATATTAATGAGCATCTTCTGTTTACACAATTGTGGAGGCCCACACATAATGTTAATTCTAACAGAAAAAAAAAGTACTTTTCTGTTTAAGTTTTAAAAAGTCTAAACAATTTAACAGTAATGTTTCCTTTCAAAAGAGGCCTTGGCTCTCAATCCAGTCTTGGAGAAAATCAATGAGTGTAGTTTTTGAGTGACAGGAAACCATTTCCATTATTGGAACATCCGTGTTTACTGCACTGTATTTTAAGTAGTAGTACCTTTCTGTTGCAAGAATTCTTGAAAATTTAAAGAACTGTGATCTTTCTTGCCTTACCAACAGCCACAAAAAGGCGAAGTTGCTAAAATGTAGCTTGAAAGGTGTGATGTAACGCTTTGTCAGAGTCGATAACCCCATAGGATGGGCTTGGTTTTGCATATTGATTCTGCTGCAAATTTTATCCTTCCATGTTTGCTGCCTTCTGTCCTGGAAGTCTGATAAACTTTTAGAAACCAACCTCTTTTCATGCACTTATACTGCTTACACTGCAGCTTGTTAAATATTTTTAAAAGGCTTTCATTATACTTTGACAGAGCATTTTTGTGCCTGAGTTGTTGGGACAAAAAGATGTGTGTGAGCGTGAACTGCTGTATTTTTCATTCTAGAACAAGAAGACATTTTTAACTGATGACATGCTCCAGACCACTTTTTTCCTATATACTTCTGGAAACATATAGCTGTTTGTGAATTCTTCGAATACTGAGAAAATATCAAGATGTTGTGTCTGCTGGTGGTGGTTCATCTTGCAGTCCCTGATTTTGGGAGAGAGGAGTAAGACAAAGAGCAATTTGTCTTGTTCAGACCTGAGTTATTGATGCTTCTAGTTTCTAGCATCTTGTGAGGTCAAGTATAATTTGAACAGTATGAGAACTGCTCGGATTTATTTTAGGAGCTGTTCTGGTCTGAGGACACGCACCACACACAAGACAGAAATTACCATTCCTTTGAAGAGGTTAAAAGAGCTGATTTGTTTTCAGCTAAGTAGCCACTACTAAGTACCTATTACAATCTAGCACTGACAACACTTTCTCTTGTAGCAGAAGCATGCTCAAATTTCAAGAGGCAATGTCAGAGCATTTTAGTACTGCAAATAGGAATGTAGGGGAGATAGCTATAAGCCATTTCTTCTATTCTTTGCTATTACACTGCATTCATCATCATGTCATCTGAGTTTTTGTTTGCTTTCCATTGCAGGTTTTGTGAGCCACAGAGGTTATTTTACACGTCTGATTTACTATTGATTTCTGCCATTCTCTTTTCTGTACTAGCCCGTTAATCATTAACTCTATGTAGAGAAGTATTAACAATTATAAATATAACAATGAAAAATAATTATATCACATGACTACTGTGAAAAATAAGCAGGTGATAGTTTTAATATTATTCAGAAAACAAGGTATCAGGGAATCCCCCCCAAAAAAGTGGTGGTGGTAAAAACATAACAGTCCTTCCAGAAAATTTATCAGAAGCACAGCTATACCACAAATACATTTTTTCTGCACTGAAAAAGAACAAATTTTAAAATTAAAGTTATTTATCAGTCTATAGAATATTACAGCATATTTTAATTGATTACATAGAGTATATCTCCAATAAGATATCAGGTTTGCACAACTGCATTAAGACACGAGTCAGTGTAGCCCAAACTATAGTCTCCTCATTTGAAAGAACTCTCAGATGTGCCAGGTAACTTCTCCTTTTACACCTTTGTACTCCTGTCCTCTACGTAGGTTTCATAGATGGAAACCTTTTTCTGGAATGACAGAATACAGGTCATATCTACAAAAGACCTATGAATATACTGTGAAGATCTAGATTTACTTATTTGGTAATTAAAATGGCAGCAAGTCTCATTTGTAGATACACCTGTACAGCTGTTTCAGTGTCTGTAAAAGATAAAATAAATATAGTTGTTGATATTAGCTGTGATTTTGCCATCAGCCGAGCAAGAGAAATCTTAGTGATTGAAGCTGCTGCCCCTTATCAGCTGAAATGCCAGAGCTGACTCAGTGCTAGCTCTCAATTCCTTCTGGCTGTGGGGCAAAACAAGTTAGTTTATGTACCTGTCAGAAATTCTAAACACATCCTGCTTCAGAAATGAGAGAGATAAAAGCACCTACAAAAGGCCAGAAAGGCAGCACATCTGTGAAGAGATAAATTACTAAGCTGCTGTAAGTCACACTCAGTCATATAACCATAGCCTAAGAGCAAATGGTTCTTATGTCATCTCTTCACAGCTCTGCCGTTGCTGGATTTAGCAGTATGAAGCATAATTGTTTCTTACTCAGTTCATCAGATTGTCATGGGATATTTCAGGCTATATTTGGCCTCCTTATAACCGTCACATAGTCAAGGCAATGGAAAGACAATGTGCTTTTCTGTTCTTGTTCCCCCCTGTTATAATGTGAATTAATTAATATTGTGCCATTCTCCATTCTCATTAGTATCTTTCTTAGAGAAACAGTATAATAGGAAAACATACCAGTCAGCAAAACCTTCCGTGGCAACTCAGCATTGTGATAAAATGTGCTGCGGTACAAGAAATAACATGTGTGTGCTCATGTTGAGGAGATGGAAAATGTGAAGAGGCTGGAGGACAAATTAACCCTTTCTGGTAACAGAAGTTAACTACCCTCCAGAAGCTTCTCTGCTTCTCTTAGTCATAAGGCATATGACAGTACAGGGCACAATTTGAATTGATCCTCAGGGGATATTTTTCCCTTTTGTAGCAAAACAACCCATTAGGTAAACAGAGCTAAGTTACCCATAGCAACAGAAATTGCATTCTAGCGGTATAACAATGTATTTTAGTTTTGCTTATTTCTTTTAAAGTTAAAAATAAAGATCAGCAGGAAAAGAGAAGTACAATTACAATTAGTCCTTTCTTAATAAAGACTGGACGACTACAAGGAGAAAGAACAACATTCATCAACAAGGTGCTGAAAAATAAAGCATAATTTTGTAATATTTATCTGCTGGTTACTTTTTTATAGCAGTGATAGCCTGGCATTCAGCTAGTCCTACCACAGCCAGAGAGCTTGCAACAAAGAAGCTGATGTTGTTCATATTATATTTTCAGACATTGTCTAACTTAGCTTACATGAAAGTGTTTTCCACAATAGAATTTGTAGCCTTCTGTCGGCTATGGCATAGGATATATACTTTCTAGTCAGTGCTGTCCCAAAGAAATAAAGTTACAAATTAAATTAGTGTCACTAGTGCAGCCTCAATGGCAGTTAAAATGCAAGCAGTTGGTCCCCATTCGCCCCAGCGAAAGGGGAAAGGAAAAAGACTTTTGGGTTGGAAACTAAAACTAAAACAACTTTAATGAAATAATAATAATAATAACAATGGTCACAGTAATAGTATTAATAATAATAGTAGTAAAAGAAATTATATCTTCCCATCGTCCGACTACGTCACCACAGACGCTGCAGAGCAGACAGGGGGAAAGGCCCCGGGCCGGACTCAGTGGCAGGGGGGATTCAGACTCAGGTACTGGATTCAGGAATACACAGGTCCAGGATAAGGGGCAAAAAAAGATAAATGAGGTCCTCACTGAGCATCGACTATCTAGAAAGAGACAGCGACCTTTGTGATCCCTCAGCTTTACACCAAGTGTGAGGTATATGGGTCGGAATAGTCTGTTGGTCAGTTTGGTGTAACCTGTTCTGTTCACTCTCCCCTGCAGGTGCCACCCTTTTCCTCCCCTTTCACTTACGACATTTCACCAGCTCAAGGATGACTTTGAATTCTATAGGAACAACTATAAGCAAAGATTTTTCTGCATCCCAACGGACCCCTCAGGGATCTCTGCTATGACCTGTGCTGTTCAACAAAATCATAAAAAGAACTGGAAAAAGGAATGGATTAATAAGTTTACCAGTATTATTAAGCTATTTAGGGTAATAAGAACAAGGCAGACTGAAATAATATAAGGCTAAGAGGCTGGTAGAATGGTAAAAGAAAACAAAAAAAACCCAAAGCAAAACACTGAAATCAATGTGAAGTGATGAACAGGAGAAAAGGAATGGATCCTGTGTAACCATTGATAGTCTCTGAATATTTTGTCACTGTACAAATACACGGTTTATCCACATCTTAAATATCCTTTCAACCTTTTTCAAATCTGGAGTTTCTTTTTTAAGTAGGGTGATCCAGAAATGTCTATCCTCAAACAGAAAGATGAAAGACGTGGAAAGGCTTCCATACCAGGAAGAAGGAATCAGTAAATAAAACCTCTTCAGCCAGGGAAAGAGGTAAGTGAGGAGTGTATAATGGAGAACTGCAGAACTGTGAATGGCATGTAAAAGGTGGATAGAGAACAATTTGTCACTTTCTCTACCAACACAGAATCTGGGGGCAATCAAATGAAGCTTGTAGAAGATTGCTTCAAAACAAACCAAAGGAGGTGGATTCATCATGCAACAGGTGAATAACTGTGAAATTATACACAGGCTTGAGCAAACTGAACAAATTCAGGGAAGACAGATTCGTTGCATTCTGTGAAATACACATCTGACTCAGGAAGCTCCTAGAGCTGAAAAAAATAAGAGGATGGGACGATATAAGGGGAAATATCACCATCACATATTGATTTGTCCTGGGACTGGAGTCTAGAATCCAGGTAACCAAACTTACTATGACTGTTCTAATTATGGAAGCTATGGTAGGATTCAAGCACGCACTGTTTATTAGATTTAAGATGATAATGTGCCTGCAAACTTTTTGCACCAGAAAAGGTTAGTGTCCGAAACCTATATTCCAAGTTAGTTGGAATCACACCTCTTGCATCTAGGAAAGCACAGATATAGGATTTGGATACCTGTTAGATTTAATGAGGTGCAAGAGAAGAAAGGAGTGAGGTTCTAAATTTTCTTTTTTTCAAAGAAAGCTATGGATAGTGTTGGTTGAAATACAACTACAAAAAAACCACTGCACTGAAAGAGAAATAATACAAGATGTTATCTATAAGTGCGAATTGGGGATACTTTCTAGTCATCTGTCTTTCTTCAGTTTTTATTTCGGCTGAGTTACAAGGATTTACTTTACAGTGGGGAATAAGTATTGTGTCTTAAAAAAAAGCTACAGATATGCTTACGTGGATGGTAAGTAGTGACTTAAATTGAGATGTATTAATGCTGCTATGGGGAGAAAGTCTCTGATAATTCATGAGTTATGAGGGAATCAGAGGCATTTTCTCATACTCAGAGCAGTAACAATATGCCTGAAAACCTTTTGGTCTATTTATAGAAGTACATAGAACTAAACTATACCAAATTAATTACAGAACACTTCCTGATCTGTTTTGTTTGTGAGAAGCTCAAGACTGTCTAAAACTACACAGAGATCTGTTGCAAGGACCACAATTTGCTATTTTTAAAATGTAAGTTCATGGAATCTAGTTATTATTTTAGACTGTAGCTTTTTAATATTCTTTTAAAAAAACATATTTATAGCCTGTATGACTTTAAAGCAGTACAAAAATGTAGGACTCAAAAACTTTTTATAGATCATACAAGGCAAATGTAGGTAACCGATATTTAAATATTTACATATTTCAAACAATTATTTTAGGGATAAGCTCACAACTTCCTGGTACTTTACATTATTTTAATGCTTGGTTTTATTTTCCTTGATTGAATACTATAATACAACTTCCAGAATCACATTCCTAAAATAAACACTAGTGCTTATTAATTCAAAATGTGCTTTCTGTGAATATTCTGCAATAAAAGCTTAAGAATTGATGCTTCATTGCAGGATTTGCCAACCAGAAACCATGTCAATGTGAATGTTGCAGGAGAAATGGAGAGTGAAATTAACTGGAACCTGATGAGAATGTTTTTACTAAAGAACTGCAAAAATCACATTTGGTGGAAAAGCAACCCCCCCCCCCCCCCCCAAACCTGAAACTGTCTCTAAAATGACTTCAGGGTAATTTTGATCATGATTGAATGTGCACTATCAAAAGCATCTGAATAGGTTTTCTATTACATAAGTACTAAAGAAGCTGTTCTGAAATAAAATTATCTTTAGGCCTATAATGTCTCAAATAATTTATGGATTTCTGATGGTGTCTAATCAATGCAGTATCTTTCACACTTTTTCTGTTATTTCCTAACATTTCCTTGACTGTTCATATCACCATTCTTTTCTCTCAGAACTCCATCTTGCAATTGACAAGTTACACAAATTTATTTTTCAATATTTTCAAAAATTCGCATCTATAAGACACTAAAATTATAGTTGCGTATAGAGTCTGATTTATTCAAATCTGCTTGTGATTTTTTTCATATTAAACAGTCTTAATTCTTACAGTATATTTTCTTAGTCACAGCACTCTTCACATATATGCTTCCCAATTCTTAACTGATTTACCCCAGGGAAGTGAAGAAATAGCTCTTTTGAATTAGTGACCATTAGCTCTATCACAGGCAATTTACCTGCCAAGAGTTAGAATCAGAACTGGCACACAGGACTTTCTGGTTACTGGCCGTCACATAGACTTTGAGATCACAATTGTCTCTACTGCTGATCGAAACTCTGGGAATGCTTGTGTTAAAAAAAGTTCTGCTAAAGAAAAACTGATACAATTCTTTTATCCCAACCTTCCCCATGTCCATAAATATTCCATTGATATTTTTATTAATGTGATAGGCAGTATAATTCAGCTATATTCTGATTTTCTTAAGTAGAGAATTTAATTTTGAAATTTGATTTTGTTTAGAATATGTCACTTTCATATTCATTTTCTAAATGATTCTGTTCACAGGAAAGAATTTTTTACCTATGTAATTAACAGTGACAGATTCAAATCACTCATGGTTTCTCTGAACATGACAGAAGCAGGAAAAAGTTTAGAACCACTGTGAACAAATTATACAAAAGGACTTAACCAGGGCTTAGGAAACAGCTGCTGTAATTGTGATGGGACCTTTTAGAAACAACCACCTTTCTTCTTCATTAAAAAACAACTAGTATAGGTCAGAAAAAAAACCAAACCAAGAACAAACTACATAATAAAGAAATTATGAGGGTTTTCTCCACCCTGGAAAGTGGAATAATCCATGAAGGTTGAAGTGTGTGTGAGTAGCAGGAAGAGATTGTGCAAAAGAACAAGGATCAGTCCCCAAGTGATTAAATGGTGACAATTTATTATAAAGAAGATCATTAAAATTTTATTAACTTTAGCTTATAATCTTTCTGAGATGGGTCTCTGTAATAATCATAATCTGTTGCTATAGTTATCAATGTGATTTTGACCTAAGAAGTTGATAGCCAGTATGATTAATAAATACACAGTACAGCTAATAGTCAAGAATGACCAGGCTTGCAAAACAGAGGCCAGATGCAGAGCTGGAAGTGATTGATTGTAATGCCTGGAAAATGCAAAGGACCTATTATTTAGAACATAGAGGCAGTCCTGTAGAAATCTGGTGATGCGTGAGTGTACACATTAACCTTCGTGGTGGGCTAGAATTCTGCGTTTCAAACAGTGTTTTGTGTCACTCAGGTGACTGAGAGCAAACAGAAGCATTGCTTGTTGTACTCCAATTTTTTTTAAACAATTTTGGAATTTCATTTTTTACAGTGCTGTTTTGCACTCTCAGGTTAACTGGATTTTTTGGTGTAAGGTACAGATGTTCTTGCATTTTAAAGGAAAAATATCACCAAACGAACAAATTAGCTTTGATCACCACAGTATACATGTAAGGATTGTAGGACTGACAATTAAATAAGCATACAACAATTAAATCTCATATTGTGATGATTTATAATTTCATCTATTGAGTCCAATCTGCTCTTTGAACCTAATCAATTGAAGTCAAATCTCATGAAGCTAGTGGAGCTTCTTTCATTAATTTCATCAAACCTTGAAGCAGCCCCAAGGATATTACTGTGACCATCACCTCCTATTTTGGTACATGAGTTATGGTTCAGACTTCCCAACATAGGTGAGATATTAGGATTCAGTATATGCTGTTTAGTCTAACTGTGCAAAGGATTACAGTAGATTTTCCTATAAGTAGCTATACAAGCAGTTAGAAACATGCTCAGATAAACTTATAAAAAGCACATTCAATTAAATACAACTTTGTAAATTATCTACCTTTCTTATGACAGTAAAAGGTCAATCCCAAGTTTCTCACTGTTAAATAACTCATATTAATTTTATGGTCTGCTTATCTAAAAATTGAAGCAGACTGCCCTGTTTAATCCTGCAGGTACTGCGATTGCTTGGAACTGTTCAGTATTGATTAGGTAAAAGGTAAAAAAGCAATACTGACAACACAATGTCATGAAATGAATCTCAGATCTGTCTATTTAAAATATCTGTTTCCATGTTCTCCTAGCAATTATCAATTAACTTACTTTTATTTCTTTACACTAGAGGTAGTTATGAGATTTTTCTTTTTCTTTAATGGGTTTTTTGACCTTTATCTTTGTATATGTACACATGAAAGCCATGGAAGAAGAAACAGGTTTTTATGCCCTCAATATATGTAAATATTTTTTTAATAAAAGGGAACAAATTGTTCTTGCACAGCTTAACTTCCAGAAATGGTTCTAAGTCTTTAAAATGAAAGTATATAATTTTTGTCAAATGTAGTATGTTGATATTTTCACTTGATATATTTCAACCGCTGCCTGTTCTGCTAACAATTTTTCTTCATTGATATGTGAAGTTTTACACTAACACCTAATAAACTTCTCTTAATAGTCTATCACATTCCTGTCTGACAGCTTTCAGCAGTTCAGTTCATCAAAATGCAAAGATCCTCAGTTTTCTCCAAAACTGTATATTCATAGAATCATAGAATCATAGAATGACCTGAGCTGGAAGGGACTCACAAGGATCATTGAGTCCAGCTCCTGCCCCTGCACAGGACAACCCCAACGTTCACACCAGGTGACTGAGGGTATTGTCCAAATGCTTCTTGAATATTGTCAGGCTGGATGCTGTGACTGCTTCCCTGGGGAGCTGTTCCAGTGTTCCACCACCCGCCGGGTGAAGAACCTCTTCCTAATATCCAATCTAAACCTCCCCTGGAACACCTTCCTGCCATTGCCTCGAGTCCTATCATTGGTCACCAGAGAGAAAAGATCAAGCCTGCTCCTTCTTCTTCCCTTGTGAGGAAGCAGTAAAAAGCTTTGTGTTCCCCCCTAAATGTCCTCTTCTCCAGGCTGAACGGACCAAGTGACTTCAGACTTTCCTCATATGATTTCTCCTCTAGACCCTCATCAGCCTTGTGGCCTCCTCTGGACCCTCTCCAGTAGTTTGATGTCCTTTTTATACTGTGACACCTCAAACTGCACGCAATACTCTAGGTGGAGCCTCACCAGTGCAGAATAGAGCAGAGCAATAACCTCCCTCGACTGGCTGGCAATGCCATGCTTGATGCACCCCAGGACAGGGTTGGCTCTCTTGGGTGCCAGGGCTCACTGTTGGCTCATGTTCAACTCGCCATCGACCAGAACCCTCAGGTCCTTGTTAAATTTCATGCAGCTGGTGATTGCCCAGCTCTCCAATTTGTCTAGATCCCTCTTATGGCCTCTTTGTCCTCAAGAGTACCAACAACTCCCCCCAGTTTCATGTCATCGACAAACTTATTCCTGACAAATCTAGGAATTACACTACTTCTTGCACAAGAAAACAAATCATCTAAGTGGTCCATACCCCTGCAGAACAAGAAGGACTTATAACAAATACCTGGAGCAGAGTAAGATGGTCCTCTCTGCTTAATAATGAGCTGAAATAGTTTTAAGTGGGCCAAAACGCCTGTTAATTTGGCAGCCAGCAGTCCTGTGGTCATAGCATAGAGTAAGTTTTACACTAGCTTTAATTGACAGTTAAACATTCTCCTCTCCCTCAACATCTAATCTTGTTATGTCAAACTATGTGAAAAGGGAACAATGGCACAGGACACGGTAGAGACCAGGGCACATGCCTTCAATGGGTAAGGGATCTCAAAAAGCTTCAGAGTTGCTGACCACTTCCTCCCCCGAAGCAACGTCACATAGCAGATACAGCTGCTTAGCAGAGCACAAATCTTCTTGAACTACAGCATGGGCTCACAGTCTAAGCAGAAAGCCAGTGCTGCAGTGTTTATGAAGCAACACACAAACTTTGCATGTGAGTTTCATGTGTAATTTTTGAGAACTGTTTGGGGAAGGTGACTGTCAAGGAGGCAAGGCATATAAAATCAGCTTGCTGTGGCAATCCTGTTGCATGTAATACCTGATCAGCAGAAGCCAAACTAAGGTGGATTTGTTGGATCTTGCAGCTAGACAAACTGGCGGCTGTCATCTTTAATAGAAAATGTTAAGTGTGTAATATGTATAGGTAGGCTTGGGACAATTATACTTGTCATGTCTGGTTGGAAGTGCTGTGTATGTTAATTTATAATGCTCTGTGGTGTACCTGTTTTGTATTGTCAGTCCCTGTCTGGCTAAACCTGCAGCCTACTAGGAGTCTGAGCTTCTCAACATCTGTTGTCTGAAAAGAGAATGAGCCTAGATCTCCTGAGCAGACGACAGCTCTTAAGCATCAATGCACCCAGGGTCGTGCAAAATTTGTATTTGCAAATAATGCTTTTTTGCTGCCTTATACATTCAAGGCATTGAGAATACTAACGTTAAAACATTTATTTTTAAAAATGTTAGGATTGCAAAAATAAGCTGAGAATGTGAGAATGTGAGACCTGTACCACAAATGGACAGAGCAATGAAGAAGTAGAACTATTTCCAAGCTATTAATTTAGGATTACCATGGATGGAGAGGAATATTTGTTGATTGTTTAAATGGAGCAAGGCACTGTCCTCAAATCCTAATGAACTGTTGATGCAATAGTGTCATTACGAGACAAGATATGGAATATCAATATTAGTTAAGTAAATAGGTATGTTTTAAAGCAAAATTTTTTACCTTACCTCATCTCATTAGTACTAATTCTAGGCAAGCTGTATAAACATGGGTTAGCTTTATATTCTGTCTGGTTGCTGTTTCTTTCTTATGTAGTGCACCATCTGATCGGTACAGCATCCAGGCTACAGTCGCGTTTGCTGTTTTGTTTTGTTAAAAAAAGCTGTACTGAAACAACTAAACCCATGAAGTTTATGTTCAGCAATAAAAATGTCCTTGTTGTGAATGTCATTCTACCAATCCAAGACTGTCAGAGGAAAATATATGGGCTATTTTATCATTTTCAGACTTTATGCCTGTAATAACAAATACTTTGCTTCACAAAAAAAATGATACATTTACATTTCCTGACATTTCATTTACCACTGTTAATCTTTTCCGAATTTACATGTTAATGCAGCTTAGCCAATAAAGTTTACAAGATTCACCTGGGAAAAATTCCACTAGGTGGGTGGTCACTGCAGCATTGTTCCTGTTTCAAATAATTGTAAAATGACTGTTAATGTCAAAATAGGACAGAGTTGTGAATTCAGACCAGAATCCAGGTTCACCTTAGTAAGCTCCCAGCAGAACACCATCACGCTTTCACAATTTTCTTTTAGCCCAGACAAATACTGCAAAGTGGCCCTGTCTGAGAGCTGGGCTAGTACCATATCCAGTCATCTGAAAACAATGACATTAGGAGTCTTTAAAAAATAATATATTGTCGACTTTGAGATTTTCATGTTGTCTGGGTAGCTTGAGTTCACATTTTCTTTCAAGAAACTTCTACTTTTTCACTCTTGATGCTTGGAATTACTTGTGGAAAACTGGCCAGATCCAGATGATTTTTAAAACACACTGCTAGTCTCAGTGAGAGCAGCAAAAATAGAATATACAGATACTTTTTCCATTAAGGTTGTCTTTGATCTTTTCTTCTGCATTTCAATCTATAATATCAGGCTTAAAAGCTGCAGAGAAACAAAAATCTCTTTTCACAGGACAAACTAAATAAGTCACAATGCATGATGGTGACAGGACCTTCTTGCCCAAGAAGCCAGTGCAAACGCTCTCACACAGGCCTTATACCAGCTGACAGAAACAGCCGGTTCGGTGCAATATGCTTTGCATATTTGGATGGCAAGCCAGTCATTCAAGTATGTCCTTTCCCTGTTCCTTCACAGAGGTCTATATAACAATTTTTTTAGCAAAATTTACAGACTACAAAGAATAGTCAGCTCACTCAATTTGTTTTGTAAACACAGTGCTCTCTTCTGTGGCAGATTGTCCAACACTGTCTAACTCAGCAGGATGG
Source organism: Dromococcyx pavoninus (assembly GCA_033558185.1). Lineage (NCBI taxonomy): Eukaryota > Metazoa > Chordata > Aves > Cuculiformes > Neomorphidae > Dromococcyx > Dromococcyx pavoninus. Next base: position 2,903,603 of record JAUMJL010000063.1, on the reverse strand, counting down.
CGTTGATGTGCTGCCTTGTTTTGCCTCTCATTCCTTCCCTTTTCCACACTGCAAAAGACAGGTGCGATGTGCGGTTTGGTTCAGAAGTACTTGTTCCTAATTTGCTTATGAATTTCTGTCCACAAATGTCCTCAGATACTAGATGGATGACTTTTCTTTTGTCTGATAAATGATGCTTTCCTAGGTATGTTAGAGTTGAATTGTTCACTTCAAGAACATGCCTCAGAGCATTATTTCTACATACACACTGGAGTTATCCCCAGTGCATTTTGCTTTTCCAGTACTGCTGCCGTTAAATATGTAGCCAAGTGTCATCCTGACAGTGACTCAGCAGCAACAGGGAGATTATTCATCTTTTTGCATGTCTACAAGATAGGTGTATGTAGGATAACAGCAGAGAAAATGATGTATTTTTTGTGTCACCAGGACAATGGAAGCTGGAACTTCAATTTATAGTAAAGTGTTTCTATACACATCTGCATCCACTTTTTATGTGATAAATAAGCTGTATGGTGAGGTTCTACTATGTGTGTGTGTCCTGTGTGGTTTTTAAGTGCTTTGTCCAGAAAATGGGGCAATTTGAACGGGTGTCCATTTCCATTATGGAAAGCACAGACTCTGCCAGTGCCGAAGCCAGGCCACTGAAGTTACCTTTATGACTATATAATCTTCTATTCATGAGGCTAGAAGAAAACTCACAAGGAAAATAAGAAAAACAGACTTATAATCTGTTAGCCTACCAGTAATTTTCCATGTGCCTTTGGACATCGCTCACTATCTCCTTTTGTAATTTATTTTATTAGTGCTTTGAGGAAGCACTTTCCCTTTCTACTTATTTGTACTGTGGACAGTCTAAATGGGGCCCTGCCCTCTGTTTCAACCTTTAAGCTCCGCCACGGAACAAGCACCTGTAACAAACATATTTACTGGCCTCTCCATTAAGATGCCTTTTGTGAAATACATTTGATAGGATTGTTTCAAAATTATACAAAATAAAACCCCATGGCTTTTAAAGAAGGAAACAAGGTGATATACAAATGTGTTCATCTGTATTTATTTAAAAAATACAGGCACTTTGACTGCCTTCACACATTTTCCTACACTACTCTCACAAATTAATGCTTTCAGTACAGTAACAGCTACAATTAAAAGTAGTTTCAGTATCCAAAATCAGGACATCAATCTAGGATTGAAATAAGAACTCCTAAAAGAAAACAGCTGTAAAATCTTTTTATTTGGTTGGTTTGTGGGGGTTTTTGAAGGGGGAGAGAAAAGCAGGATTTTTGTTTCTTTTCTTGAGTAAGAATCAGACTCTAACTTTAGCTGCAGTAAAGGTACTGGTACATAATTCATCACTCCACTAATGCATTCTGACAGGTGATTATGTCACATGTACAGCAGGATGTGCCAGACAATTTGATTTAGAGTCTTCTCTAACAGAATACATTTTCAAAGAAGTGCATGAGGGTTTTGCTTCCTCCTCCATAACCACTATTAAATCCACATTGAGAAATCTGACTTACATTATACTTGAAGTTTTTGATACATAAAAGCAACCTGATTCAGAAAAAGCATGTAATTTCATGCTTGTATCTTTAGGAATGTCACCACCCTCGTAGTAGTAGATAAGGACTTGAAGTACATTTTCTGGGGACTTCTGTATCAGGTGATGGTCTGGAACAGACTAAAAGTTGCCTGGTCAACTCCATACATGGTATGGAAAAAATGTAGTAAGACACCAAAGCAACTAAGTTAAGATTCATTATCCTCCATCTTCTAACTGACACAACTGTCTATGTACTTGAACAATTTCCCAAATACGCAATGTTAGTTTGACCTTCTGATCTCTCACCTGAGATTAACTACATGGTATATTTAAAAAAAAAAAATTACGTCTTTACCATTCTGATATTTCTGATGATGTAATGTTTTAGAAATGCAATTAGGTATATTGTGATAGTAAAAATTAACAATATATATGGGAAAAGTATGTAATTGCAGGTCACTTAAGGAACACATGATGGCAGCTATTCTTTATGGTTTGGAATCTTTGAGATGTTGCAGTGTCAGCAGTGATGCTGGTACATTATGGGGCTCCAGCGATGTTCTAAATGATTGACTCCACCCAAGGGATACCAGTGAGCAGCTGAACAAGCAAATCCTATAGAACAGATACAAATTAACTGAGTTCTTTGAACCACTAAGATACATTCCAGAAAATCTGGCAAACCTGCTCCTTATTATTCTTTCTGAGAAATTCTACAGTGGATCTTTCTATTTACATATTGCAGTTTACCACTTCCTATTCTTTTACAGAAAGTTCAGTTAAGTAACAGGTTTTGTTAAAAGGAATAAAATTTCCTGTGAATAACCCTAGCTATCTGAGAAAACATTTGGACTGGCAATGAATGTGATTTACATTTGCAGTGTCTTCTGGGTACAGTATTCAATCTAACTCTGACAGATTTCCATTGCTTTCATGACATTTATGACTTGAGTTGAGCACGCAGCTCTCCTGGTCCCTGCAGATCCACAACCTTGACCAAGAACCAAACTCTGGGTACCAAAGTTGTCTAAATAAATAAGTAGATGTTTTAAGTTCTCTGATTTTTCCATTTTGGTAGTTAATCCACATTAGGGAAATTGGAAAAGGTAAAATAAACTTTGCAAAGTCTAGACAATTTATCTCCCTGAACTCCAGCAGAGTCAGTGGTTAAGTCCTTTCTCTCCAGAGGTTACTGTCTTAATTTAAAGGTAAAACAAAGATATCTGTTGGGATTATATCTCCCACAAGAAAATCACCACAGCCCTTTGCAATTAATAGATTTTAATCAAGAGGAGAATAGGGGGGGGGGGAAGGAAGAAAACGGGAAAGAAGTCCAGAAAGTCCACAGAGGAATCCCGCTGGGGCTGACCGCACTCTCTGTCTCTCTCTCTCTCTCTGAAGAAAACTGGCACAGCTCCTGTGAAGCGGGGCTGATGATCCCCAATGCCACTCTCTCCCCACCACTGCACGTGAGCCGCGCCTTCTCCTTTCCCCGCCAAACACTGCAGTGGCCACTCCGTACCGGAGGCCGCTCCTCTTCCTGGGATGTCCCAGTAATGCTACCCCAGAAACTCACGGTCCCAGCGGACCAACTGGTCCCCACCGGGCCGGGCTGGCACCTCCCCCACCAGTCCGCGTGACAGCAAGGGGAGAAAGAATTCTGACAAACCTGAAACTACAACATTATCCACCCCAAGTTTTTTCTTCTATGCCAACACCTCCATCTAACTTAAACTGTTAACTATATATGCATGTTTCCAACTATATACACACTTACAGATATGTACGTACAGGTACATTAGTATGGGCGGCTTACCTAAAGACAAGGTCTCCTTGAGCAATGCATTTTGTTTCTCCATTTTCTTGCATTACCCACCAGGTACAACCAGATCCTTCAGCAAAGACAATCCCATGAATGGGTTTGCCTTTGCTTGAATCAGGGTTAGCCCAAACCTTTTTCCCTAACACACCTCTCAGGTGTACTACAGGGACTTTATCTCCATCTACCATGTGAAGGGATTCTGACTGGGCAGGGCCGGCTAGATTGATGGAGCCCCTAGTGTTGTCTAACCAGGTGGCCTTTGCTAGATACTGATTCCAGTGTTTAAAAGTTCCTACCCCCAATGCCTTCAAAGTGGTTTTCAACAGTCCGTTACACCATTCAACCTTCCCGGCAGCTGGGGCGTGATAGGGGACAGGATATACCCACTCAATGCCGTGCTTTTTTGCCCAGGTGGTAACTATGCTGTTCTTGAAATGAGTTCCATTGTCTAACTCAATTCTCTCTGGGGTGCCATGTCACCACAGGACTTGTTTTTCCAGGCCTAGGATGGTGTTTTCAGGCAGTGGTGTGACACACCAGGTGTGTCTCCAGCCATCCAGTGGTTGCTTCCACCATGGTGAGCACCTTGTTACCTCGACTCTTAGGCACGTGTGCGTCCATGTGGCGGACCCTCACAGTCAACTTCTCCACTCGTGGGGATGTTCCACCACACATTGGCAGCCCAGATTGGTGTCCCTCTACATTCCCAATTGGCCTTTTTCCATCGGTCTAACTATCCCCACAGTGCATTTGCTATCATCCATGAGTCAGTGTAGAGGTAAAGCCTTAGCTACTTCTCTCGTTCAGCAATGTCCAGGGCCAACTGGATGGCTTTGAGCTCTGCAAATTGACTCGACCCATTTTCTCCTTCAGTAGCTTCTGAAGCTTGTCATGTGGGACTCCATACGGCTGCTTTCCACTTTCGATTTGTCCCTACAATGTGACAGGGACCATCAGTGAAAAGAGCGTAATCTAGCTCTTCTTTCGGCAGTTGATCATATAATGGAGTTTCCTCCGCACATGCCACCTGCTCTTCTCCCTCCTCATCTGTAGACCAAAATTCTGACCTTCAGGCCAGTTTGTGAGGATCTCCAGGATCCCAGGGCAGTTCAGTCTTCCAATGCGGGTGTGCTGTGTGATCAAACAATCCACTTGCTCCAAGTAGCATCAGTGGTATAGTGTGTGGAGGCAGCCTGTGCCCCGAATATCCATCTTAGCACTGGCAGTCGGGGTGCCAGGAGGAGCTGTGCTGCTGTGCCGACTACGTCTGAACACTTTCATAAGCAGCCAGAATCTCTCTGTCAGGGTCTATTTAGCTTCAGATCCTCTATAACCTCAGCTCCAGAATCCAAGTTGTCGACCTTGAGTTTCACCAGGCCCCTTCTGCCAAAGACTCCAGGAAAGACCATTATTCCCAGCTGCAGAGTAGAGCACGTTCTTCACATCTGGTCCTGTCCTGACTGGCCCAAGGGCTACAGCATGATCTGCTGCTTGATCTGTTTGAAGGTGTGCTGCTGTTTAGGGCCCCAGTGGAAATCATTCTTCGTATAGGTTGCCATATAGAGAGGGTGTACAATCTGACTGTATTCTGGGATATGCATCCTTCAGAAACTTATAACATCCAGGAAGGCTTGTGTTTTGTTCTTGCTGGTCGGTGGAGACATTGCTGTGATCTTGTCGATGACTTCGATGGGAATCTGACGATGTCCATCCTGCCACTTCACTCCCAGGAGCTGAATCTCTCAGGCAGGTCCCTTAACCTTACTCTGTTTGATAGCAAAACCAGCTCCCAGGAGAATCTGGATGATCTTCTTTCCTTTCTCGAAAACCAACCTTGCTGTGGCCCCCCATACGATGATATCGTCAATGTACTGCAGATGTTCTGGAGCCTCACCCTTCTCCAATACTGCTTGAATCAGTCCCTGACAGATGGTTGGACTGTGTTTCCACCCCTGGAGCAGTCGGTTCCAAGTGTACTGCACGCCCCTCCAGGTAAAGGCGAACTGTGACCTACACTCTGCTGCTATGGGAATGGAGAATAATGCACTAGCAATGTCAATAGTGGCACTGCCTTGGATTCCAACTCATACTGAAGTTCCAAAATATCTGAAAAACCTGAAACTACAACAGTTACGTAAGAGGAGGTAAGATGACAAAGCTTTCAATTTAAACTCTAAAGACGCTTCTTAACTGAAAGGGTGAAAATACCTTCCTTTCTCTCCACTGATGCAAAAAATATTCATAAATACTACATGTTTGCTTCAAGTATACAATATTTTAAGGCTGTTTTTAAAGTGCAGGGGTTTAAAGCCTGGGGTAGGAACAAGTCTACTTGAAAGTTTATAACATTCTGTGTTGCGTTGTAAGGCAGTATGATTTAATGTTCTTCTTCAATCTTGAAATCTGTCTGTATGAAAAGTTTTGAGGAAGGAGAAGCTATATTTTTCATTTTGGTTGATTTTCCAGAACAGAGTACAATTTGCTTTCTTTAAAAATTCTGAAAATTTTCTTACTTTTGTTTATAGGATACATGTCTTCTCATGCTCTATTCAGGAGCTATGGAAATGCTAACAAAATTTTTCAGAATGACTCGGTTTGGATCCTTTTGGTCTTCAAAAGTCACTCCCTTTACCTCTGTCTTTAAGATCTGCATTTTGTATTTCCTGTTTTTACTTTTCATTGACAAGCATCTGGAGATTTTTGCAAGCCAACTGCACATTCTGTATCGTATAACATTAGAAGCTGAGATTCTCCATCTTGCTCTGGTTTCTAATTCTCACTCCCACTTTCCTCTTTTCAGATTTTGTAACCAATTACAATAATTGTAATTACCATAGCCTATCTTGTGTAACATCCATTTACATTTGTGTAAGAGCTACCATAAAAAAGATGTAAATGTCCTGAAAGTAGATCAAAGCTCATTTTCCATTGCAGAATGTTTAAAATTAATCATGAAAAATGACTTAAAAATTTTACTGTGGGGCTGAACCCAACTTGGAAAAGAAAGAAAATCTGGATTGAGGCTGGCCATCTGTTCTTAAGTCATTGGAAAAAAAGTGCTGGGTGATGTAAGAACAGCATTTTCAATCTGAATTAATTTTCTTGGGCTCTTTCAGTTCTAAGACTGTAAGCTAAGTTACCCAGACTCCGTGTATGAACTTCTCTCCCATTTCTTTTTTGTTTTCCCAAAATAGTCAGTATAGTTGTTGGTACTCAGTAGTTAAAAGTGACTATTAGCTCCAGAGATACTCATTTCGAAAAACATAAATTGACAGCCAGCCACAGGGATGGTTTCATGATTTTCTTTGGGTTATTTATAATTGTGAACTACACACGGGGCAGGAGGTGGTGGTGGTATTTGATGAACATGGGGAATCATTGGAACCAATTGGGCTTCCTTAATTTCAGTGAATGCAGTTAAAACATAATGGACATGAAAGGGCAAATTCTGTTGCATTAAGCCTAAAGAAATATAAAGAAAAGTAATAGCAAGAACAAAGAGATATAAATTGTGTGTAGTGAGGGGGCAGATAAAGTATAGTTTATATTAATTGTTTAAAGCTGGAGGTCAGTATTGAAGAAACTGTTTCCTATCCTGAATCAAATATATAGGAAAACTTTGGTAAGGTGTACTGTGATGGCTCATGAATACTGATGTAAAAGTCTACTGTGGACCTAAATGTATACACACCTGAATTTTTTCTCTTAGTCTCTATCTAAAAATGTGCTCCCTTGCATTCAAACTTCTTATATTCAATATCTTATTGTTAGGCTAGTGAAGGTTTTAGAGTGAGTTTTTAATAGGTTTTTCACAACAATATCTGTTCTGATATCCTGTTTACTTTAGTGACCACATGTAGGTGTCCAAGGAAGAGTATAAGAACAGAAGAAGCGTATGTGATTCCCTCCCCTTTACAGTCTGGGAAGCTACATTCATTTTTAGCTCTTATACTGACCAAGACATATGTGGCTTTCCTGCATTTTGCAATTCTCAGTCCAGTCTCAACTTGAATCTGTGTAAATTTTTAACATTCATAACATCCTTTGGTAGTTCTACAATTATACTACCTGTTTTGTGAAAAATCATATCTTTTGCTTATTTTAAGCCTATCTGCCACTAACATCACATGATGGTATTTGTATTTTGTTTTGGAAGAAACAGCAAATGTCCACCTATCTTTACTATGCCACTCATGATTCTATGGTTGTATATAATATGTCTTTCATTTAGAGACTTTTCAAGCTCAAGAATCCTAGCACAATTAGCCACTCCTGTCTGGAATCCACTGCGTATTTTAGAGAAAAAATAAAGATTTATATCTGTTCTTTAGGAAAAATAAGAGAGGAATAAATAAAAAAATGCAGCAGTAACAGTAAAATAAATCTGTTGTAATTGTCTACTGTTTAAGACTTAATTTCTACATTGTCCCTCTCACTGATTTCATCCACGCATTAAGAATATACTTCTGTGGTCCTAGGGGTTCACTTAGATTGGTAAGAAAAAAAGAAGTTTTCAGTCTTGCCTGTTTTGATGTAGTTTCTAAACCTAGAATAGCCTAAGGTGGTCAAAGACCTCTGGACATCATCTGGTCCAACTACCCTGCACAGAGAATGTTCAGCTATATCAGATTGCTCAGAGCCGCGTCCAGTTAGGGAATATTGTCTCCACCTCCAAGGATAAAGACTCAACAACCTCTCTAGCAAGCACGTAGTGAAATGTTTGCACCAGAACTGAAGAACTGAGTGCCAGTACAGTTGAGGACATTAAAAATCCAAATCCCACTTTGCAGTAGAGTCCTTTTGCAGCTTTTAGATATCTTAATTTGCCACATTTTAGCATAAATGCTGCATAATACATTTTCCCAAAGCTTTTGACTAACCCTGTTGCAATTTCATATTTTCCTTACCATCTTCTAAACGCGCACATAGAAAATTTGATCACTTCATATTGATACACATTTTAAGTCCAATTTAAAAAATTTATCTTTGAAATTCTGTTTGAATTTCGTGGTGGAAGTTAGGACTAACACATTTGGTTTGAATTCTTTGTATGTTTCCTGATTCTCTTTAAAATAAATAGAGTTTGAGTTTGTGCTGAAGTAAGTCCAAGCTGTGACTATTCATTAGAGCACTCCTAATGAATAAGCTATTGAGTTACCTTTTCTTGCCAGATGATTGCCTCATTAATTTTATTAGATAGTGAGGGTACAGGACCTGAGTATGAACAAAACAAAAAAAGAGCTTACTAATGCATTCCCAGAAATGGAGAGGCAAAGTAGGATGACTAGTACAAATAATCTTTCAATGCTACTTCTAAATTATTCTCTCAAATTAATTCTCCTCCTCACTGTATTTACATTCTGATTTTGCTAGCAGGTAAGTTTGTACAATTATCCTGCTTTTACTGTGTGTTAGTGGATGTATGAAAATGTACTCTATATCTGCAAATAGTCACACTCCATTTGGCAGCTAAATGGGCAAAAGAAAGATGTGCTTTGTGGTCTGTGTCCAATTGACACAGCTTAAAAATTGAAACATATTATTTATGAGCAGCTACTCATAACAATTCCACTTACAGGATAAGAATTATTGCCATGGTCTGGCCTGAGTCCTACAAATGCTAATTCAGATTAGTTGTTTTGAGTTCATTTGAGCCATTTACTGATGTAAGGGGAGGAAGCTGTTCAGAGCTCTGCAGCCTATCAGTACGTTTGCGTGAGCAGCAAATATCAGTGACCAAATGCTATCTCTGTAAAGCTCCGTTGCAGAGTTCACCTCAGCTGTGAAGCACTGCCAGGAAGACTCTAACAGATGTTTCAAGCAGCTGGGAATTTTACTGTATTCTTTTCATCCTCGTCCCTATCCCTTCTTTGACCTGTGAGGAAAATACCAATATAGAGTTTGTAAAGGAGGGTTAAAAATGAAAGAGAGCATCAGGGCCCTCACAGTATGCCCCTCACAGACCCTGGGCTGGAGGAGCTCACAGCCAGCCCACAGCCTCTGCTGCTCAGCCTTCATCGGAGATCCAGCACCTCCAGTGCCATAACCATGCAAGTGTCAGGACCTGGGCCTCCTGGGTTCGGATTCTGGTCCCCAGCCCCCTGGATGACGTCCCAGGCCATCCCTATCTGCAAGGAGCCGCCTGGTGCCTGAGGCATAGGCTGCCTCAGCTACCCCCCAGCCTGGCCCTGCCACCCCTGGGAACCCTTGCCAACCCCAGCCCAGGGAGCTGCTGGCTCTTCCAATGTCCCGAGAGATTAATTGGAAATATTGGGTTTGACTTTAAAGCATTGAGAATTGTGATATTAATACATAAATGTAATAAAAATTCACTTCAATGAGAAGTACAAATGTTCATTTCTTAATAAATTCCACACTATGAAAACAGCTAGAAATTTTCAGAAATACATACACAGAACTCATATCTTTCATAGAATCATAGACTGGTTTGAAATGGAAAGGACCTTAAAGATCATCTAGATCAACCCTCCCTGCCATGGGAAGGGACACCTTCCACTAGATCATGTTACTCAAAGCCTCCTCTAAACTCGTCTTGAACACCTTCTGGTAGAGGATATCCATGACTTCTCTGGGCAACCTGTTCCACTGCCTCAACACCCTCACAGGAAAATATTTCTTCCTAATGTCTCGTCTAAATCTCCCCTCTTTCAACTTAAAACTGTTCCCTCTCATCCTATCCCTGCACTCCCTGATAAAGAGTCCCTCCCCAGATTTTCAGTAGCTCCCTTTAAGTACTGGAATTCTGCTATAAGGTCTTCTTGGAGCCTTCTCTTCTCTAGGGTGAATAATCTCCACTCTTTCAGTCTGTCCTTGTATGGCAGATGCTCCAGCTCTCTGATTATCTTTGTGGCCCTCCTCTGGACTTGTTCTTCCACTTTTGATATTTTATTCATTATTCAGGATGAGTACACTGATTGAGAAGCCAATATATATAAACATATCCTACTTCCTGCGCAATGAACAGGATCTAATGCAATACATACAACCTTGCCTGTGCCAACTTACTGTACTATCTGAGTCAGCTGCAGAACAACCTCAACTATCTTTAGGCTATCATATATAGTAGGAAGATTTGGCTTAGTCCTAAAGTGAATGAAACTTACATTCTTGTTCACTTCAGAGCAAATACGTCTGCTTCCTTGCTCTTGATTAGGAACAAAGAGCTAGATGTTAAAAACTGAAAAACATTTTCAGTTTGCAGACAGAAATTATACGTGTTTTTATTATATTTACTTTCAATTTATTTTCTTGAATATTTTTTGTTGACTCTTAACATCCACACAAACTTTTTGCACATCCAGTTTATTACACACAGTGTCCTCTGGTTGTGGGCTGGAGATAAAATAGTGGCCCAGGGCCCAGCCTGGCATAGATATGTCTACTGAGCAAGAGAGACTTTTTCTCAACTTGGAGAGTGCGTAACGTGAAACTGCCAATCAGATATTTTATCTCTATGAGTAAATAAAATGCTGATGGTAAAAAATGTTAGAATTGTATACATACAAACCAGTAAACAAGAATGCTGTGTAGTCCAGGAAATATTTTTTTTGCCATATCCAGTAATAAACTTGGAGTGACCTGTAGGGTGTGAGAAAATGTCTAGGTTTGTCTTGTCACAATCTCAGCTGATTTTAACATTCAGCTGGTGGCAAAGTGACTATTGCTTCATATTTGTATGAGCTGAAGCCTTGTGAACACCAAGAATGGTAAAGGTCTAGGGGGAGGCATTGCCTTGCAAGAAACAGCCAATTGGACAAAGGCCTTGATAACATCCTTTAACTTCTGGCCACTCATGAAATGGTCAGACCATTGGACTAGATGATTATTGCAGGTCCCGTTCATCTGCAATATCCTACTCTATTCTATTCTATTCTATTCTATTCTATTCTATTCTATTCTATTCTATTCTATTCTATTCTATTCTATTCTATTCTATTCTATTCTATTCTATTCTATTCTATTCTATTCTATTCTAAAAACTTCGACTCATTTTAAATTAAAACACAGACTAGTAACTCATCATAAACACCACCCGGATTCCTTCTTGAAGAAGACTGCCATTGCAAGGATGATCGTAATGCTAGAGAAAAGGGATGACTATCAGAAGAAGGTTTCTGTGTAAGGATTTTAACTGTAGCATTAATATGAATTGTTGTTTCAATTAGATAGCTTGGATGATCAGACTGCTAAAACATTAATTCAGCTCAAAATTTTAGTTCATAGAATCATAGAATCATAGAATTATCTGGTTTGGAAGAGACCTCCAAGATCATCAAGTCCAACCCTTAACCCAGCACTGTCATGATTACTAGATCATGGCACTAAGTGCCACATCCAGTCTTATTTTAAAAACCTCGAGGGATGGTGAATCCACCACCTCTTTGGGCAGGCCATTCCAATGCCTGATTACTCATTCTGTGAAGAACTTTTTTCTGATCATGTGGATAAGGTTTGCTATCCATCTCTTAATTCAGAAGCTCCAGGGTTAAAGGTAGAAAAATAAGTTCTTTCTCCTCTTAACTCTTCTTATTTCCAGGAAATTGTCCTTTTCTAAGGAAGAACTGTCAACCCATGTGGTGAGGTTGGTTTTGTGTACCAAAAATCTAAAAATATCTCTGTTCTGAGAAAGAAGACATCTGCTTTTTCCTGCAGTCTTTTAGATCATGAGCAGAGAACTGAGAAAGTCCTAGTCTCTTATCCAAGAGTCAATTATACTTAAACAACTGTTGAAAAAATTTCTTGAGTGTTTAATTTCCTGACTTAGTGGTTTAATGATGTTAACTTCTAAGTTATATGCTTCAAATTTCTTAAACTTTAAATAAACTATCTTACTCCATTTTTTGAAAAGTGGTGATATTGTCTCCTGGGAGTCAGAGAGGAACTGAAGTTGACTGTCTTCTTGATGATGAGTTTCTTAGGGACATGATTTAGTAATAGACAGGTACGGTTGAACTCGATGATCTCAGAGGTCTTTTCCAACCAGATGATTCTATGATTCTATGTGCCAATACTACTTTTTCAGCTAGGTCTACAGATTTTACTCAAGCTTAGTTGCCTAAACTCTGCCTAAACCATTAGCCTTGTTTTCAGTCATTTAAGTGACTTAATCTTGATTAACGTGGGGTCTGCTATTCCAGTTAAAAAAACTTCCTGCGTCCACAAACTGAAGAGAACAGAAAAGCACTGGTACAAGTTATGATTCAACACCTAAATCTGTTACAGTTCCAGATAGCCCCAAGGGTCTTAGCAAGTAATAGGTTCTCATGTGGAAGAAAAATTCCTTTTAAGAAGAGATGAGTTATTTTAATATCTTATTTATTCCTTTTTTTTTTGAGAAAACTTGTTGAAGGTCAACCCTTGTGGTAGGCTTTAGCATCTTACTTTAGAGGGAGTTAAAACTCCACATATAACTTAGATAAAACTGTGTCTGATAGCTTTTAAACAAAACCCTGGCTTCCCTGAAGTCCATTGCACATTTCAGCTGATTTCCTTGGAGAAAATTTTTCTATTTAATATTTTTTCACCTGGTCAGACTATGTTAAGCAAATAAGAGTGATATACCCACAAATACAAGTAACTGGGTCATTTATTTGAAAGAGAATTATCTCTTGAAATTAGCCTTATTTTCTCTTAGCAAACAGTAAAAACTTCATTATTATATTGTTCATACACATTTTCCCCAAAATAATCCACTTTTACCTATAGTTTATCACTGATCTCTTAGTACTGAATACTACTTTAAAGATTTGCAAACCTGAGTTTGATCCTCGAGGGGTTTTTTTGTTATTACACCACTACCTCCCTGAATGAAAGCACTAAAGACAGATTGGAGTGCAAGCATAGTACATAAAACCAGCAAGAAGGACAACTAATCGTTTCAACCTGAAATCAATGTCAACACAAAATGAGTTTATTTTCCTTAATTAAATGAATCACTGTTACATTCTGAAAATGTCTGGTCAATAACCGTTCTTATGAATCAACATTGCTTATAAGAATGAATGTGATAAGAGAGAAATATCAGTTTTGAATGCACCAAAATATAAAAACACAAGAAAATGCCAACAGAAGTGTGCAGGAATTTTTCTTCAATCACTGACTGGGAATAGAAAAGCAAAGTAACTGAGAAAGATATTCAGGGTCCGTGTTCTGTGGCTTTGATTCCACTGAGTATCCCGCTTTCATAAGCATCAAATTCACTATGCTCAAATACCTACAAATCATTTCATAAAGATGCACTCCAATGACCTCATTTCATGAAAGCACAAATGTGAAATCTGACACGAGTCTTTGAAATATTGTTTTATTGAGCCATTTCAAGTTTGCTACTGCACTATGTTCCTTTTCAAAGTGCTTTTTAAAGTATGCATACTGGTACAAGGTTAGGACTTGAGATTAAATGCAGCCTATAAACCAGTTTTTCTCTAAACCTCTTTTGTCAAGAAAGTGTCGACTATTCTAAAACACAAATACATTGTCAAGGTGAGCAACACAAATATTGTTAGCTCCTTCTTGTTTGAGAAGAACAATATAAATTCAGACATCTTTTGTTCTATTCCCTTTAAGCTAAAAAGACATAGAAATACCTGAGGCGGCCTAACATAAAACACCTGTAAGAACTTTGGGGGGGGGGGGGTTCTCCAGAGATGCTGCTCTAAGCAGTACTGTAAAGAATTTGTGTGCAGGATTTATCATGTCAATGTGACTGTGTACAGAAATGGAGACTGGATTACTTTGCTCACTTTTTCATTTTTCACTTAAAACTCAAAGAAGATGGATTATTCATGCAAATCTCCAAGTTCCCCTAAGGTCTCCATACTTCCCACTGCATGTATAATATTTCAAAGAGGACAGGAGGGAATGGAACAGAGAAAGAGATGGAAATATATAAACAAGTTTATTATCAGAAAGCAACATATAAATGTAAAACCCTAGCAACACCAGTAATTTTCCTCTGACTATTCTCCAGTTAACAAATCTCATGAAACAAACATTGCATCTGCCTGCTGAATTTTACCTTTCCTCTTCTTGATTCTGACTTTTATTTATTAGAAGATCATTATATGTCCAGAAAGAGTAGAGTTTAAAGATCTGAAAGTTATCTTCTGATGTGAAGTTGACCAATAATGAAGCTTTTCTCCAACTCAGTTTATATTGTAGTCAAATAGGGCATATACATACCTAATTTATAGTGTTATAGATTGAAGTACATTGAAACTTTACTGATAATCATTACTGATATCATAATAATCATAATATTATCATAATAATAATATTATCATAATAATATAGTATTTTCTGACTGCTCTTTGCTGAAGTCTAAGAAGTAAAATAATTCAACATTCCCACAGAAATGCTGGCTACTGTATGTATTTTATAAGCTAGATTTTGTCTTGATTGGAAAGAAGAATATATAATAATTTCTCAGGAGTAAAAAAAAAGAATCTTGTTATAATAATAGACTGAATATTATTTGTTCTACAGACCAATCCAGTTAACCAATAATATTAATAAAAGGAGAACATCCAAGATAGCTTATTAGTTAAGCCAGCATCTTTAGCAACATCCAAGGAACATTTCAGTAGTCACACTGCTGTTATAACACACAGAACTACATGACTCCTTAACCCAGATAAGTCATAGGCTTGAAAAAATGGGAATATTTGCATGATCGGAAGTCACCTTCCTCTTTTCCCTAAATTCAAGCTTCAGACAACTCTTCAACACTTCCCAAATATTTCTGCTGGCTGAAGATTACTGAACATTAATTTTATTGCTCTTATTGTACCGTCATTGTTAGGGAAGAGAAGCTGATGGCTCAGAGAGACACCAGCTGAGGCTTACTAGATAGTACTAGGTGCAAGCTGGTAAAAAGTAACAGCCACTGGCAAGACAGTTCTCCCACTGGGGGCCTACAAAAAGCATAGGAGAATCTTTGCATTTTCCGTATCACAACCTCTGTCATTAAAATGGAGGGTAAAAGAGCTTTGGCATCCATATTTTAAAATGTTCAGATAAATGTACAAGCTGTTCAGAAGGGACAGGAGAGGAAGGAGGGATGGAGGTGTTGCCCTCTACATCAAGAAATGGATAGAGTGAAGTGCTGTGTATGAAGGATAGACACAAGCAGGTTGAAATCCTGATTAGGAATTAAACACAAAGGCAACAAAGAGAACCTTGTGAAGTTCATAGTCCTGTGGGACATGTATCAGGCAATGAATAAAGTCAGGACCTTGAATTTTAGGAAAGCAATCTTGCAGCTGTTTGGGGACTTAGTCAATAGAATCTTCTGAGAAACACCTCTTGAGTGGATGGACTGGAAAATATGGGCTGAGGGGAGCAAAGTCCTTCCCATTGTAAGAGAAGAGCAGCTTCATGACCACCTGAGGACCCTCAACATACATAATTTACAGAATCTCATGAGGTGTATTCTACAGTCCTGGGGGAACTGGCTGATGTAGTTGCCAAATCACACTGTACGATCTTTGAAAATTCATGGCAATCAGGTGAAGTCCCCTGTGACTGGAAAAAGGCAAACATTACACCTATTTTTAAAAAGAGTAGAAAGCTCCCAAGTTAGGACCTTGGGAACTACTAGCCTGTCAGTATCACCTCTGTTCTCAGGAAGACTATGGAACAAATCCTCCTAGAAGCCATGCTAAGGCGCATGGAGGACAGGGAGGTTATTTGAAACAGCCAGCATGGCTTTACCAAAGCCAAGTCCTGCCTGACCAAAGCAGGGGCCTTCTATAATGGAGTGACTACATCAGTGGATAACAGAAAAGCTATTGATGTCATCCATCAGGACTTCTGTAACGCCTTTGACACTATCCCCCACAACACCCATCTCTAAACTGGAGAAATATTAATTTAATGGGGAGACTGGTGGATCGGAAATTGGTTGAGTGGTCGCATCCAAAGGGTGGTAATCATCAGCCCTGCCAAGAAGGTCTTGGGAGTACCAGTGGACGAAAAGTTAGACATGAGCCAACAATGTATGCTTGCAGCCCAGAAGGCCAATCACACCCTGTGCTGTCCCAAAAGAAAGACCACCAGGAGGTCGAGGGAGGTGATTCCGCCTTTCTACTCTGCTCTGATGAGACCCCATCTGAGTACTGCATCCAGCTCTGGAGCCCTCAGCAGAGGAAAGATAACGACCTGTTGGAGTGGGCCCAGAGGAGAACCAGAAAAATGATCAGAGGAATGTAACATCTATCCTATGAGGAAAGGCTGGGATAGTTAGGATTGTTCAGCTTGGAGAAGAAAAGTCTCTGGGATGACCTCATTGCAACCTGTCAGTACTTAATAGGGAACCTATAAGAATGATGGGGATAAACTTTTTAACAGGGCCTGTTGCAAAAGAACTAGGGGTAACAGTTTTACACTAGAAGAGAGAAGATTTAGACTAGATATATGGAAGACTTTTTCTAAAATGAGGGTGGTGAAACACTGGAACAAGTTTTCAAGAGAGGTACTCCATGACCCATCTCTGGAAAACATTCAGGGTCAGGTTGGATGGGGCTCTGATCAACTTTATCTAGTTGAAGATGTCCCTGCTTGTTTCAGGGGAGGTTGGACTACATAACATTTAAGGGTCCCTTCCAACTCAAACTGTTACAGTATCACAGTATCACAAGGTTGGAAAAGACCTCTGAGATCATCAAGTCCAACCTATGACCCAACACTAGCACCCACTCGTCATTTAAACCATGGCACTAAGTGCCTCATCCAATCTGTTTTAAAACACCTCCAGGGACAATGACTCCACCATCTCCCTGGGCAGCGCATTCCACTGGCAAATCACCCTTTCAGTGAAAATTTTTTCCTAATGTCAAGCCTAAACCTCCCCTGACAAAGCTTGAGACCATGTCCTCTTGTTCTGTCGCTGATTGCCTGAGAGAAGAGACCAACCCCTGCCTGCCTACAACCTCCTCTTAAGGAGTTATAGAGAACAGTAAGGTCTCCGCTGAGGCTCCTCTTCTCCAGGCTAAACAACCCCAGCTCCGCCAGTCGCTCTTCATAAGGCTTGTGCTCCAGCCCCTTCACCATCTTCGTTGCTCTCCTCTGGACACATTCCAGCATCTCAACATCTCTCTTAAACTGAGGGGCCCAGAACTGGACACAGTACTCAAGCTGCGGCCTAACCAGTGCCGAGTATAAGGGGATGATAACTTCCTGCTGACCACACCATTCCTGATGCAGGCCAGGATACCATTGGCCCTCTTGGTCACTTGGGCAAACTGTTGGCTCATGTTGAGTTTCCTGTCCACCATCACTCCCATGTCTCTTTCCACTTGACTACTCTCCAGCCATTCTGTCCCCAGCCTATAGTTCTGCATGGGGTTATTGTGTCCAAAGTGTGGAACCCGGCACTTGGACTTGTTAAACTTCATCCCATTGGAATCAGCCCATCTCTCCAGTCTGACAAGGTCCCTCTGTAGGACCCTCCTACCCTCCAGCAGATTGACACTTCCTCCCGTCTTTGAACTTGCTAATGATGGACTCAATCCCCTCATCCAGATCATCAACAAAGATGTTAAACAGGACCAGGCCCAACACCGACCCCTGGGTGACACCACTGGTGACCGGCCGCCAACTGGATGAGACAACATTCACTATCACTTTGTGGGCTTGGCCAACCAACCAATTCCTAACCCAACACAGAGCACTCCTGTCCAAGCCAAGGGCTGTCAGCTTCTCCAGAAGTCTACTATGAGGAACGGTGTCAAAGGCCTTGATGAAGTCCAGGTATACAACATCCACAGCCTTCCTCTTGTCCACCAGCCGAGTCACATGGTCATAAAAGGAGATCAGGTTGGTCAGGCAGGACCTGTCACTCCTAAATCCATGCTGGCTGGGCCTGATCTCTCGGTCGTTCTGCAGGTGCCGCATGATTGCACCCAGTATTATGTGCTCCATAATTTTACCTGAAACCGAGGTCAGACTGACAGGTCTGTAATTACCTCAGCAGGTCTCTAACTTCTTCGTCCTGGATAACAGGGGAGCTATATTCTATCCTGACCCCATCCACCACTTCAGAAAGCCAGTTGTCCAGTGAAAAATCTGTCTTAGTGTTGAAAAAGGAGGTAAAGAAGGCATTAAGAACTTCAGCTTTTTCATCATCTTTAGTTACTGTATTTCCCTCAACATTCAATAAGGAATGGAGGTCATTGCTGCCCTTCTTTCTGCCATTAATATATTTGAAAAACACTTCTTGTTGTCCTTAACAGAAGTGGCCAATTTGAGCTCCAGCTGTGCTTTTGCCTCCCTAATTTTCCTCCTACATGACTTAGCTATATCTTTGAACACAACCCGATTTACCAGCCCTTCTTTCCAAAGGCGATACACCCTCTTTTTCTCGCTTAGCTCCTTAAGAAGCTCTTTACTCATCCAGGCCGGCCGTCTGACCCTACGGCTCGTCTTACGGCACATCGGGACAGCCCGCTCCTGTGCTTTCAAGATTTCATTCTTGAAGTAACTCCAGCCTTCCTGGACCCCCTTGTTTTTAAGGGCTATTTCCCAGGGTATTCCCCTGACTAGTTTCTTAAATAATCCAAAATCTGCCCGCTGAAAGTCCAGCGTGGGCGTCCTGTTCATGCCCTTCCTTGTTTCGTGGTTTATGGAGAACTCGATTATCACTGTATCCCAGACAGTCTCCGACCACAACATCACCCACCAGCCCTTCTCTATTTGTAAACAACAGGTCAAGGAGAGTCTCACTCACCAGCTGTGACAGAAAACAATGCTCAATACATTTCAAGAACCTTCTCGACTGCCTCCTCTCAGCTGTGTTAAGTTCCCAGCAGATATCTGGGAGATTAAAGTCCTCTAAAAGAACAAGGGCATCTATCTTGAAGCAACTTCCAGCTGCTTAAACAACAATAGATCCACCTCATCCTCCTGATAGGGCGGTCTGTGACATAATCCAACCAGGATGTCAGTCTTGATTGCCCCTCTGACTCTTACCCATAGGCACTCAATCTGGTCATCACTTTCTTTGATTCTATGAAAAAGGAGAAGCAGTGCCTTTTGCAAATCATCTCAGTCATTTAAAAACAGCTTTTGCATCTGATAATAAAAAGCTAGTTGCACTTGCATTGGTATTCCCCTTTCTATATTACTTTAATATTGTCTTTTGTCGTTCTGATACTTCTTTTTTTTCACTTCTCCATTAATTGCTTCACTATTGTTTATTCTCTGTTCTTCTTCGAGTAAGAAACATCGTCTTGTCAATGTGTTGTCTTTCTCAGGTTTGGTTTCTACGTTCTCCTCTAACCCACCAATGTTTGCAGCTATTTCAACGTGTTTTCTGTTCCGGACTCCTGCCCTGCAACCTCACCACCGCTAACCTGCAGCTCCTGGCCAGTGCAACCAGCAGTGCCAGTGCTCCATCCACCCCCTGGGCCTCCCACAGCAACAGTGCCTCATCGCCCCAATTGACTTCTTTTTGAGTAAAGTTTTAAACATAGGCACATGTACATTTGAACAGCATGAATGTAACACCTTAAAGAAATGCTGTATTTTCAGTCAGCCCCAGCACCTCACACCTGGTTTGATAAGCCAGTGTAAAATGTAGTGCAAATGTTAGGTTTTACTTTACAAAACACAAAATACTGAGTGTGCTTTTAAATGGATGTATATTTATGTTTCTTAACAGTGATATTTTTCCTTTGCTTAATGAATATTTAGTTTGCCACAAATATTCCTTTGGTCTCTACAACAGCTGGGTCTGTGATAAGACAATAAACTTGGGAAAATATAAAAGTGACTCTTCAAATACAAACTGGCATTGTTTCTATAGCTGCCTCCCTCACATTATTACGAATAAATTAATGAAACCAAGGGACAGAAATGCAACCTGCAGCATGCATTCAATTATGGACAGATGTTATTGTAGGAATCAGTATAATTCCCTCAGCGATAGTGATGCTGTGCTCGTTTGCTCCAGCTGTGTTTTAACCTTTACTTTAGTAACCTCAAGAATTACTGCTCCACTCTGTTTGGTTCTGTAGCTTTATACCTTGCAGATGCGTATCAGGTCTTTTTTTTTCTTCCACTTGAAGCATGAACTTATATTCTGGACTTACATGAGAAGATCTGAAAAAAAAACCCAAACAACAAAAAATCACAAACCCCGCACATCAACACAGGATATGCATCCTAGAAAACAATATTACTTCTTTTAGGATCCAGAATTGCAAGTGGTAGAGCTGTAAAGTAGAGTTGGTGCTAAATGTATCTACAGTAAGACAAAATATCCCTTTGGAATTACAAAAAAACCCTAAAGGGAAACTTACTTTTATGTTAATTGATATAACTGATATATTAAAATAAAGATATGTTAATTTAAGTGAATACTGAGACTACTACTATGCATCGTGTAGCTTCCAGTTCCCTTCCACATACATTTAGTGGCAGGAATGAAGTACTTCATTATCTCTGTGGAGTTGTGACAATCTCCTTCCTTGCATGGAATGAAATCTACGTGATTTAACTGTCATGCTTAGAAAGGGATATTAGCATTATGAGCATCTCAGAGGGAAGGTACGACTCAAACCTACTGTCAGTCAAAGAACATTTTCTAAGGTTGAACTGGCATCTATTATATGTAAGTATAGCCATGTCCTGATGCTGCTAATCACGTGAGGATCAGACTATGCTACAATTTCAGACTGAACACTCTTTAACGGAACATGACTCTTATGCGAAATGCCCCATTTTTAGAGCTAGTAGAGTGTCTGTTCCTTTCAGTATTAAACAAATGGTCTTTGAGTAAAATTACTTTAAGAACGGATGGGTATAAAAAATTGTATTGAATGTGTGTCCAGAAATTTACAACAGACCTCCTAGAGTCAGACTGAGATCTGGATAGGGATATGGTCTCTCAAATGGCATTAGAGAAACGTATCAGAAATTCTGTCATGATGTGATTGTAAAATCTGAGATAGAAATCAAAATGAAAAGCTGCTAGTGCTGTAGGGCACAGATATTACTGTATGTAATTGCTGCCATTTCTGACTAAATAGTCATTAACCAATCCGAGGTAACATTGGTTTAGATCTGATTCTGCTAAAATATGGTTGTACTTTATGAGATATGATTGTCAGAAATAGCCAGAAATAGATTTTTTTCAGGTTTTTCCAATGATTGAATTTAAGTTTAAGTAAAAAAAAAAAGTGTGCAAATTGGGATACAGGTATAACTAAAAAATTAAGTTAATAGATTAAAATCCTTGAACATGGAATTTTTGGTATGTGACACTGTTGCTGGTATTTGTTAGTAGAATTAAATGCTCTGGTTTAGAATGACTTTTAATTTTTAAAAAATAATGATTAGTTACATCAACTGAATGTGACAATATTATTGAGTACCTTAATACTTTGTATTGTATATTTGACTTGCATATCAATGAAGCCACTTTGGATGTCTATCTGCTGCACGGCCATGCCACACTGGTGTTTTGGTTAGGCATATACCAGCACAATGCCATTTCCTATTGAATAAAGAAGCAACAAGTCTGACATCAAAATGAGTTTTTAACCTTTATCTTCTGGTAGAAGAGTATGGCTTTTTCATTAAGATAGTTTACAAAGCTAGATCTTCACATTTTGCAGTTTAGAAAGTGTAAGTTCTGATGATATATGTGAATTTCATATGAAAGTGTGGAGAAGGTTTTGAAATGAAATTTAAGGAGCTAAATTTATATAAAATCTGTATTCTAAATAAAAGGAAGGGCAGAAACATTGAAAAAAATGTTCTCATGCCAGTAGGGTAAATAGCTTCACCCACAAAGAAATTAGGATATTAAGAAGATTATTTGTGGAATTTAGGTATACTCGATAACAAAATACTGTCAGCACTGTAAGGAAAAAGTAAAGCTTGTCAAAAAACATGGTAACTTACTTTTCAATGGAAAGTGGATAATATAAAATATCTAGGTACTTAAATAAAAAGATAAGAAGAAGAGAACTATAAGTTTTACATAGGAAGAAAAGGAAAAAGAAAATAAAATACTTGGAAGAGTTCTCCCTAAAATAAGTTAATTCAGTGTTCAAGGACATATATGATAGGATAGCAGGAACAACATAAAATAACAGGAGTTACTATGAAACTGGTAATTCTGAGGCAGATTAGGAACTCAGAGAAAAATCAGAGAGGTAATCAGGAAACAAAAAGAGAACGGGTTAATCAATTTTGTGGTATCATTTGAGTGCATTCTAGCAAATGAAGTATTTCTAAAAGTGATGATCTGTGGCGGTCAAGGCCTGAATATTTGAGATCTGAAGGATGCATACTTTTCAGGTAGATGTAAGGAATGGAAAATTAAAGATATTGTTATACTAAGGACATTGAGTGAAATTAAGTGGTAAGACTAATTTGCTTCTGGGCTGCTTTACTAAGCATACAGTCTCCAGTTTAAGAGAAGTGGTCATTACTTTCTAATTTGGTTCTGTGAGATCACAACTATACTTTTATGTCTTGTTTTGGCCTCCTTACTATAAGGAAGACTTCAATAGTGTCAAGCAGTTCCAGAAGAAGGCCATCAGCATTGCTACTGGCTTGGAGCACAACATAACTAGATTTATTCAACCTCAAGAAGCAAGTGGGGTGGAGAGGTGATGGCAGGGATCTAGTTGCTGTATTCAAGGTCTTAAATGTTAGTGGTTATGGGGAGAACCATGTTCTTCAGAGGTTATGGTACCACAAAGATGCAAAGATGAATTCTTTGTAATAAGGAAATTGGAACAGTTTCTCTAAAAAGGTTTTGAATTTTCCATTTATTGAGGTGCTCAATCCTTTGACTTTGAAGTTAGATGCTTTGATTTGGAACTGGTACAGTTGACCTCCAAAGGCCCATACCAACTTCAGTTATTCTATAATGCTGTAACCTTTCTTTAATAAGCTGACTAGTTCTCTATACTGACTAAACCTGATAGTTTTTCTGGGCAAAACAGACTTGATGGGAGTGACATCAGAAGTTTTTCAATGGCCTATTTGAACTATGATTTTGGGAGAGTTTCTATACTTGAAATTCCAAGATAGAGTTGAAAAGGAGAGTTTGTGCATCTTTGCTAGGCCAGTAGTAATGCATGACTCTGTAAGAATTATGCATCATTTAGAAAGTGTTATTTCTGTCCAGACTTCTTAAAGTGTAAGTTTTTCTGCATTATCAACATTTTTTTTACTCCCTAGGAAAGATATAACATGTGTCAATATCTCTCTTATAGTCTCTGGCTTGCTCTTTGTTTTGCAGATGTTAGAGACATCCCATGTGTTTTAGTCTTTATCTTAAATTGTTTTGTCCATTGTGCTGTCAAATCTATTGACTTCTCCACCACTTGTGTTATTTTAGGTTTTAATGATGATGCAAATTCCAGCTTTTGGTCTTTGTTTGTTTGCTTGTTTGTTCCCTTGTTTGTATATAAAGCTTGAGCAACCTGATTTGGTACCATCTTTATAGGATCAGGAATAATTTTACAAGTGCAGCCTTTATAGCCACTCATATCTTATATGTTTGATCACTGTAAATGGTTAAACTCTGATGAATCCTTGTCATAGTTCTCTTGATTAGATGTTTCTATGTTTTTCTAATCTGATTTTAAAACAAGTTACTTTTACCATTTTCTTCTAGGTAATCAGCTAATCTGCTTCTAAGATTTTAATTAAGCAATATTTCAGCAATTTCTATGCCAATTTTCAGAGTGATGATCTATAATGTAGTCATGCCAAAAATATATCTGACTCTTCAGATTTTTGAAATATCCTTTCAATGCTTTTAGCAACATTTCACACAAAACCATTAGGGAGTGAATACTGTAAACAAAAAGCAATATGCTTACAATCAGACTCCTTTGAAAAGGAGTTAAATTAGTAATAGTCAACCTGTAAGTCATGCCACAACTGCAGTGGGTGTGACACATCTCAGAACTGTAGGTGCATGTTAGTCACAGCAGGGCACATTTAAGACTATCTGCAGCTCTTCTTTCATTGAACAATTTAAAAGGAAATGTTATTCTGGTATTGTAGCTCAAATTGTATTAACTTCTGCTATCAACATAAACTTGAATCTCTTTCCTCTCAAAAATTACACTTTTCTTGGAATTAAGGCATTCTCATAAGAAAAAAAAATATCCCTGATTATTATGTCAAGGCATTTTTACCTGAACGTAAAGTTTCATGCAAACAATCCAGGACACAAGGTCTATGAAAGATAATGCTTACAGTTCACAAGTCTTTGGAGCATTTTTTCTTTGGAGCAATATAGAATTCTTCCCATTTAAATGAAGCACTAAAAGAGTAATGAAGTATATTCTATCCATTTCCCAAAGAAGCTATGTGGAAAGAACAAATATTGCCTGGTGATGATAATGCAAGACTCTATACATTGATTTGTAGCTAAGCTTTTGTTTTTAAGTTGAGACAATATGGAAATACAAGAAAACAAAGTAACATTAACACCTGTGGAGAAAAAGGTAAAAGCATTTATTCATTTCACGGAAGCTTTTTTTCAGGCAGCAGGGTATGACACATTTCAAATTCAGCTCAGGTTGATATTGACTGGAATTGGCAGCTAAACATAAAGGTCATATCTAATTCCTAATCCACCTCAGAAGTTCTTCTTTCATTTTAATATCATTTAAACATCTATTTTTAAATATCAGAACAATTAAAGTATTTAAAATTGCTATCATAGCTTACTGCTATCTTTAGATAAAAATGTTTGTCTTCTAAAACATTTATTGCATATTATGTAGATGCTGCTGAGCTCAGTTTAGAAATCAAGAAATTGTATTTGTTTGTGCAACACAGAAAAACTAGATGACCATATTGGTCCTTCGCATTTCTTAAATATATTTATCTACTGCTAATGAGTAGAATACTATATCAGTAGTATGACCAATATGTCTGCATGCAACATCATAGAATCATAGAATTGTATGAGTTGGAAGGGACCTTAAAGATCATCCAGTTCCAGTCCCCCTGCCGTGGGCAAAGACACCTTCCACTGGATCAGGTTGCTCAAAGCCTCATCCGACCTGGCCTTGAACACTTCCAGGGATGGAGCATCCACAACTTCTCCGAGCAACCTGTGCCAGCGTCTCATCAACCTCAAAGTAAAAAAATTCTTATTAATAGCTAATACAAAGCTCTCCTTTCAGCTTAAAACATTACCCCTTTTCCTATCACTACACTCCCTGACAAAGAGCCCCTCCCCAGCTTTCCTGTGGGCCCCCTTTGAGTACTGGAAGGCTGCTGTAAGGTCTCCCCATAGCCTTCTCTTCTCCAGGCTGAACACTGGCAACAAGTTATTGTCAGGAATTACTGACAGAAATTGTTAGTACCAGTAAGGAACTGGCTGATGGTAAGATTCTAAATCTGAATAATTTGAAATTTGAAACGTCACTTTGTAAAAGCCCTAAAGCAGTTCTATTAGCTCCTTCTTCCTAATCATATTAAGCTTTACAAAACAGACTGTTTACCTATCTTATCAGAAAGATCTCTCTGTCATACCTATTGGAAAAATCTGCTAGAATATAAAAGTCTATCAAATCATTTGTGCTGGAAACTCTTAAAAATTGTCTTTAATGACCTGTATAGAAAACTGTATTTTTTTTTTTTAATTTTTAAGCTTCTGAATACTAATTGACTTTACAGATAATCCTGCCCAAATCATAGGTAAACTTAATGTTTAGCCTTCCAGAAGTATTATAGTTAATGTCCTCATATCAGAGACCATCTTTTTACCATGTTTGTGATAGGCACATTATAATGAGAAACTACTGTAAGTGTCAGACTTGCCAAGTTGGAGATATAAAAAAGGTAATAAACCCACTAATTTCTGAAGTGAGAAATGAGACTTGGGGTCTAGTTAGCTAGACATTTCCAGAAATTCTCTCTGTCATTAAAATTTCTTTGGTCCATTAATGATTTTAGAATAAAAATATTAAACAAAACAGTAAAAGAACATCTAGAATTTCCTCCTACCTATAAACATATATTTTTCTTTTACTTCTCAACTCCTTTTCATGGATTAAATGTTGATGGGACTAATATTTGCACAGCAGGTGCCTCAAACTTATTTGTAAGCATGTTTCAAATCTAAGAGGTTGCAATGTTTTTATTTATAAGGCTAAAAAATTTTCGATGGGAGAAAAAATACTTGGCAAACTGAGCAAAAATGTGGCATGTATAATCTGCAGTGGAATATACAGGATAACCTGGGACCATGTACCTCTTAGACTTACCTATTTATTTTGAGGTAAATCTAGGCTTTTTCACATAATGATCCAGTGAACTACGCGGCTTCATCCTCAAAGGAGAAGAGAGTAAATCTTGATATTCTGCAGGAGCCAGAGCTACAGAAACTGTGTCACTGTTGTATGAGAATAATATGTTATGCATTCTGTTACTCTGGGTTCAGGTGAAAGTAGTAGTGACACTAATTTTAGTATTACGAGTTTTGCTGGGTACTCTGTTGTATTGAAGAAATACATAAATAACTGTGGACACAACGGTGCACTGTGTGCTGAGAGTCAACAGTGTGTTGAGAGAACAATTATCTTTTCATGTAGTGTTTTGATTCTAACACTGACATGGTGATTTGTTTTTTTCTTAGGGGGAATTACACTGTTTTCCTGTTGAGAGTCTTGTTTTCCATGGTACTAAAACAAGTTTAAACATTTGGGCTGTATGTTATATTTTTTTGCTGCAAACCTTCAGTGTTAGAGAGAATTTGCCAACAAATAAGAGCAGCATAGACTAATATGAGGTGTATTCTCTACTTCCTTTTAGTCAGCACTCTGAACCTAAGGCAAACAGATGGCTGAGGATTTATCTGAAAGATTAAGAGTTTCAATACGAACATGACTCGAGCTGTAATTTAACATGCTTCTTAAAATGTGTTAATTTTTTTCTTTTTTCTTTTTTTGTTACTATTAAAGCATAAAGAAACAAAAGCCAATATGTACTGTTCTATTAGGACATAACATTAATATTTAGATCACAAGCTACTTACTATAACTGTGACATTAGGTTTACTTAGTTATTATACAAGCCACTCATTATAGTTCCTCTCAGTATACTTAGTTTTTTCATCCATAAAAAGAAATAACTGAATATTATGATTCCTTAATTTTTAATGTGACCAAATGTGTTTATATGGGCTATAAAAACCTCAGGAGTAGAGGTTGGCTCTTGATAGATTATGTTCCCCATGGCTACTTGCCAACTGATCGAAGTTACTGATTCCAGCAATAATGCAAGCTCTTGAATACAATGCTCCTCTGTTTTTCTCAGTATGACTATAGATATAGCAGCTGCCAGAACTTGCATAGCCGCTCCTGCAGCATTAAAGGAGAGCAATCTTCCCTCCTAAAATACAAAGGGAAGAGGGAGAGAATGTAGGGTTTTTTTTCTCTGTGGAAAAGGAATGCACAAAATTGCATTTTCTCATTCCTTTTATAGAAATGTTTTATTAATGAGGCGTTATTTTTTTTTGATACTGTAAAAGTCTCTCCTCAGACTGATTTATTCGTCCTAATATAATTCTTTGAGTCTACTTAATCTAAAAAGTAATTGGCTTGCTATGTTGATTTTGTTACCACAATTCAGTATTAAAGTGACTAAAACATATATGAAGTTTTTCCTGAGGTGGGATGTCCCATAAGAACTGAGTCACAGAACTGACCTGTAGTTCACTCAGTAATGCTAATGCAAGGATTACCCGGCATATTGTGTCATCTTTTGTATTTCTTTCACTAAATTATTTATTCCTTTTTGAAGAATTTACTGCTAACCACAATCACTTACTTAGGATCCTCCTAGGAGAATAGAGCACAGAACACTCATGAGATAATGTTTCCCAGTTACTGCACTCAATTCCAGCAGCAAATCCAAAAAATCTCCAATGAAATTACTTTTTCTTTTATTTTTTTCGTTTTAAAAAAGAAAGGTTTCTTCCACATTAGAACACAAAACGAGCAGCCAATATACTTCTGTATTTTTACAGTAAAAGATTTGATAGATGACTTCATTTTCAACAGATTCACATTTCTCCTTTGGAGCAAGAGACAAAAATATTCTCTAGAAAACAGACTAGGAGTCACTGCTGCCTCACTGATTTTTCTCTTCTAGAAATATGATGTAATGCCAAAAGGAAGGAAATAAAAGAATGAAAATGTAGCCTTTTGAATTTCAGAATTTGTTCTTGATTTGTTTCAGTAATACCTTCTTTTAACAGACTAATACATGTTCCTTGTAATGGGAACAATATGGCTTCTGATCTATTGGCTGAAATGAAATGTATGAATTTTGATACTTAAGACCCAGCTACAGAGGTGGAAAGTATATTATTCCTTTCTTCTTTACAACCTTTTTATATAAGTGAAAATTGTTCTGTTTCTCTTCAGTATATATATATATTTTTTTCCAAGTTTTACTCCCACCATCTAATGTATTATTTTCTGGACTTCTGATCTTTTGCCTCTTTTCTCTGAACTCTGCAGGGCAGAAGGCAGTGTCCATTTGGAAGGTGCCCTGTTCAAGGAGAAGTGGGTAATTTGCAAACTGGAAGGAATACCCTACAGATTGTTCTCCTGATTTATATGATAGTATGATGTTTCATTTAACAAGACTGCGTTGTTGACATGTGTAACCTGTGATCCATTATAACCTCAAAACTTGGTCGGTTTACTGCCTGGTGACTCTTCATTCTATTTTAATTAAGTGGATGTGCCTGCTCAAATGATGTAATTTGCAATCTTTTTATGTACAGAATTACGTAGACATGAAATTATTTCTGCAACTTTTCAATATCATAAAGTTAGATTACAATATTGTACTGCAGTATAGTCTCCTTCAGATTAATGTTAGAATTTTAATAAGAAAACAATAAAAATTAATAAGATTTTTCCACTTAAAATCATAGGAAAACAGTTAATAATTGGTATAATTTGCAGAAGATTTACTGAATAAATTTGACTGTAGAGATATTCAAAGGTGCTCAGGAACTCTGATTTTTCAACAATCTAAATTTTCTTATTAGACAAGCTAAATTTCAGGCATTGGAATGTGGAAAATATTTCCCTCAGAGAGTTATTAGTGCCAAAAAGTAATAATGGGTTTGAACCCAGATTTATTTAAATTGGAACTTCAGCAAAACTTTACTGAAGGAAACAGAGAAAGGCACATAAAAAAATGCGATCTACGCTGTCATCTTCAAGTACCACAAAATTCTCTTTAACCTTGTACAACTGCAAGCAGGCTCTTACTGAAAATAACTGTAAAATAGTGTCAGAATGATCTGGGTGGTTAAAAATTATTTATTGGTGGCTCTCCTGGTTTTACCTTTTTATTATTTTTTCTTATTTATAACTCATTTTCATTTTTTAACAAGCATATATTCTCTGATCATGGTAATTTGCTTGTTTTGGAGGAGTGAGAGATCTTGTGAAAGTGGGAGAAGTTGTACGTAAAATGTTGCTTTGACAGTAATTTTGATAATCATATCTTCCCAAATGCTTATGTTACTTCAGCTTCTGAAAAATCAACTGAAAAGTTAACTTCCTTCTTAAATCAGGGTAGCTTTTAGTAGTGATGAGACTGCTGTCCCTGTGCTTTAAATACGCTAAGCACAAACTGCTTAAAATATTATTTTCAAAAGTGTTTGGACACTAAAAATTTTGTGAAAAACTCTCACTACAGTAATTCCTAATGGAATCTGTTTTGTGCCTCAACTTCATCCTTTTTGAAATGCTGTGTTCTCAAAAAATTAATGTAGCATTTGCATTTATATTACCTGCTGCTTATGGGTTGTTGTTTTTTTTATTTTTCTTAATTACTTCTGATAGCTCCATTCCTTCTTCCTCATCGTAGGCAGCAATGAATGTATTCATATCTTCTTTTCCATAAACAAAGACGTATGTATCAATATTATCAGGGCATAAATGGTTCAAAGGTACCTAAATTCATGCCAGATGCTTCAGTGACTCATTACCAAATAATGAATTGTCTGAAAGCTTAACAAATATTAATTTCTCCTGCTAGAAACAATTTTTCACAGAGGCCTTTTTCTGCTAAGAGCCATTGTTGATCACAGTTCCTCAGTATGCAGAACCAACAGAAGCTTAACAGGCAGCTTACAAATCAGAACAATTTGCTTCTACTATCCCGGTAAAACCAGTGATTTTATAAGCATTGGTTACTTAGCAAAATTTAAATAAGATGCCTTTAAGAAAATGTTATTTAAGGAATTGGTGTTAATATGTTGTTTGTGAGGTTTTTTTCAGTTAAAAAGGTACAGTGCTTGTTGAGACTATGAAAAGACCTATGATTTCTTGTTACCTACAGCTTGATCAAAACCAAAATTAGTTGTCATTTGAAAAGAGGAATGTGTATGACAGTTATAAAATAAGTAATAAGACAAAAGACATTTAAGCATCATTCGGTTTGATCTGTGTTGGTTTTGATGTTTGACCAATGTTATAGCCTGACACCTGCTGCCTCTTCTGACTCATTTTTAGCTCCTTTACGACAAGACTGTGACAAATTTCAACCAAGTAAATTCAGAAAATATAGAAGAAATGTGTGTTCTAAAACTAATGACAACTCATTTCCCAGTTTCACCTGCTTTATCGTCTGATGTATGAAACACATTGATATTCTAAACGGAGTCATGTCCTGAGGTGTAACACTGACTATCACATTTTCATTATTTTCATTACCCAATATTCTGATTAAACATTTTTAATGTTCCTTAGGACATTTGGATAGTTGAATCTGAACACTGACCTCTTGAATGCTGATGTTGAGCTGCAAAGTGTTTTTATTTTGGTCCATTTTCATTTTTAGTATTTGTCAACATGTGAAATTGATCACTGAAGCAAAACTTGCAACTAGTTGAGAACTTAGAGATTTTGGTTTTAATAGTTCATGAAATTAAAAGCCATAATGACACTGATATTGTCTCTTTAGCACATAGATACCCACCAAAAGAACACTCAGATTTTATAATTATTTACTCATTAGTATTTTCAGTTGCTAAGCTAAAAGAAGAAAGTTAAGTGGGTGGACTACTGTTGCTGAGCAGTGTCACTTAGCTCCCAGGCATTATCCCCATGCTGCATTGTTTAGAATACAAACATTATGCGCATTAAAGAAAATTTTCCATTTATTGATTTTTGTTTCTTTTTAAAAGTAATGAAAATGTAATCCTGTGAATTAACAGCTTGATCTAAAAGTCATTAAAATAGATGGAAACATATCCATTCATTTAACCAGCCTTTAGATCTGGCGCTTAAGTAGCTTTTAATGCATCTCTCTCAGGCTCAATGAATTTGATCTTCATTTTACAGATGATGCTGTGAAGTCACAGGAGAGTTAAATATTGATTTGAAGTCTACAAAATGAGGCAGCTGCAAAACCAAAACTGAAAAATTGCAAGTTCTCCATCTGGACTTTTTATTCAAGAAAAAACTTTAAACATTATTTTTATATAGAACAAAAAACCTGTACTGTTGAAGACAGACACTAGTCAAAGATTGTTACATTATGTTACAAAACATTTGAATAAGAAATTTGCATAGAAAATATTAGTATATTGATACAAAATAATATTCTTACATTGGTTCCTGCCAAAAAAAATATATATGTTTTTTAAATTTTACTATCGAGTATTCTCTGAGGTGTCAGTGGAATAAATGGGAATATTTTCAGTGGTATTTTGAATAGATTGCTTAGGCTATTTTTAAATTAGAGAAGCACATAAATAAGACAGTATATATCAAAAAACAAGCATCCAAAATTAACCCATATTATTCTGTGAGAGGACAAAACAAAGGTAATAATAGAAGTCAAGAACCAAAACTCAGTTACAAAAAAAGAATTGTGCAAAACTTATGAAATAGCAAGGACCGTAAGAAATTGTGTACCACTGCTTTTATTTATGAGGGGTCTGATCTTAGAGAGCAGTTACAATGGGCCTAGGCGGAAATTACATATTGACTTTCAAAGGAATGAAAACCTCAAATTTTTTTCCATATATACCTGTGTAAATTAATAGACTGGTGATGGGCAATAGAATTTTAATCTTTTGTCATTCTGGTAAAAATATTACAGTATTACCTATTATTGCAATGCTATTAGAAAGCAGATAAGGTGAGTTTTGGAAGGAAAAAAAAACAAGCCAACCTTCTCCTGTGTGCTGCAGCACAGCTACCAGTGCGAGGTCTTCTTTGATTTTAATGTGGACATGAACACTTCTGAGACACTACTTTAAAGAGAGGGGGAGGATGACCCTTTGCTAGGGAAGTGGGAGGAGGGTGAGGTCTCTCCCTATTCCTCTTTATTGTTAAAGTAAAGCTGTCAATGCTTCCTGAATGTACTGTGGAGGCCAAAGGAAGGAAAAGGATTAGGCCTTACCATTTAGTGTTGACCTAAGAGGGCCAGAAGTTTAATCCTGACAATGGTATTATTGATTTGATTTTTCATCTAGCATAGCTTCAGTCTCAGTCCAGCCATGGAATTAATGTTGAGTTCCATCTCCACAGCTACAGTCAAGGAACCTTTATGAAGCAGTAATATCTGTGTTTTTTAGAAGTCAGCTTATAAGTAGATCTGATCTTAAAATTAATAGTACTCACATTCCGTAGCTATGTAGCTATATGTTAAGTATTTTCTCAGAGTGTACTCCTGCCTGACCTCAGGCACTAATGGGGAAAATTTAGCTTCTTCATGAATTATATTGTTTTTAAAAAATCAAAATGCCATCTCTCTAATTTTGCACTCCACTTAGGTGCCAGAACAAGTACATTTGACTTTTCTTTAGCAACAAACAGATTCTTTACCACTGAGCTATCAAAAGCAGGTTTAGAAAGTTCCAAGGATTTGAGACAGAAGCATAAATCAAACTGTTTAGTATAATTTAACTAAACTACTGCCACAAGTCTATGTTTAGAGTCCCTTTGTCAATGTCTTGACAAGAAACAGAAAACTCAGCGCCAAAGAATTTTTCAGACCCAGAATGAAAAGGCAAAAAACCCCTCCATTTAGTTTCCTCATGTTTTTCACCATCTCTGCACACTACAATGTAGTCACACTAGCATAATATAAAAAAAATAAATGATACGGAAATAAATATTGTTTCAATTGATTTATATTATACTTAAATTCTCAGTATTAGATTAGTTTTTGAAGGCTTTCTGTCCTAAAACAAAACTCCTTCAAAATCCAGAGAATTTTGCACAGTAAGAAACCAATGTTTAAAAGCTGGTCTGTTCCTAAAGCTGAAGAAGAGTTCTAAAATATATCTGAGATTAAATCCTGTTTTATTTTTGCTGATAGAAAGTATTCATCTTTTCTATTCAGTTTGTATCACAGGAAGAAGGGATCACAGATCCAGAGGAGAGAACAAAAGGTCTTGGTTTTTTAAACAAAATTCTTTGGAAGGACGGCAAAGGAATTGGAAATGTTGTGGATTTATTTCTTGAACATCCACTGTAAGTCAGTATTTGCAGGCAAACTGAATGTGTCTATTTTATCATATTATTATGTGCTTGTGTTATCACTTCAAAAGCCTGAAGCCTTAGTTTATGCACTCTCAACAGGCCAACACTACCAAACTCAGTTTCTAATGTATTCATGGGCCAAAGTACATGTTTTAGCAGTCTATATCTAGCTAAGTGCAGAACAGGTGTCCTTGTTATCCCAGGGAGATTGGTTAAGATTTATTTGGTTGTTTGTTTGGTTGGGGTGCTTTTTCTTTTTAATTGCTCAATAAAAGAATTGCAATTATGACTTTGATAAGTTCTTGGTAAGTGCCTTATCCTAGAGCATCCAGCTGGGAAATCTGGGGGGTCTGGTTGCACTTTTTGTGTGTGTTTGTGGGTATTGCTACGGGGAAGGGGGGGTTGTTGTGAATTTTTTTTACTATTATTATTATTATTATTATTATTATTATTATTTTGGTCTCCTTTTTCCTCAGGATCTTTTCTATTTCTACCGTTTTCTACCTATCCTTTCCTATATTTTTTTTTCCTTTATTTACGTTCTCTGTCATTACTTATTTTTATTGACATGATCAACCCCAAGATAGCTTGCACATCATGAAAAAGATGAGGGGTAATGGGTACAAGTTACTACTGGGGAGATTTTGATTGGACAAAAGAAAAACAAATTTTCACAGTGAGAACAATCAGCCATTGGAATAATGTCCCCAGGGAAGTACTGGATTCCCTATCCCTGGACACTTCTAAGACTCAGCTGAATAGGTTACTGGACAATCTTTTCTAGAGTACGCATTTGCCAAGGTTGGATGGGATGATCCTTGAAGTCCCTTTAAAACAGGTATTCTATAACTCCATGAATTTGTGATTATATTAATTCTGCTTCTATGAATGTCACATTAATCTCAAAGCTGCATTGAAAATGGTCTCCATCACCATCATTATAATCCTTCCACTGTGGTGACTGTCGTCAGCAAATCATCTATAGCATTTAAAAGGTAGAAAGCAATCTTACTTGTGTCACTAATGTATCTATTGTTCTCTTCAGCAATTTAATTCTGCATATCATGAGTGAGATGTGCAGTGTCAATATTATGCTATGTTAACTGGTGTATCTGTGAATTAAAATTATGCTTCACGTAGGATTTTCCCAAGTACCAAGAGAAGTAAAACGCTATAGTCTGGCTTAATCAAAGCAATACATCTTGAACCATTTTATATAACAAGCCAGACAGTGCCATCAAGCTACTAAAGTTGTGGAAAAGAGAAGAACTCATCTCCTTTAAAAAAAAAATAATGCAAAAAACCCCACCTGCTGGTCTCTACAGTGTATATACATAGATTTTTTTTCTTATAATACATTTGCAGGACTGGATACAGTAGTCTTTATAGCTGAAACCTGAAATTCCAGAGATGTGAAAAATATCTGTAAGGCTTGGACTATGATTTTTGTCATTTTCTGTAGGAAAACTCACAGAAGTTGTGCTGCTTCATATCTGACTCATGATATTGATTTACTCTATTGTTACAGCTGATCATTCAGTCATTGACTATTATGATCCCTTCAAAACCATGACTGATACCTTTCAGAAGCCTGAGAAACAATTTCACACTACTGCTACTGCAGTAGGATGTATTTGAGATGCACCTCACTTAGAAATCACCTAATAATAACTAAACTGACTCCTCTGTTGTTGCTGCTTTACACATACTGTTTACTTCATTTAAGTGTGTTAGCAGCTTTACAGGAGGAATGTTAAAACTTCAAATAAAGTAAATGTTTGCTGGTCTACTTGGTGTCTATACTATATGATTTAATGCTTTGCAAATCCTGATCACTTAAGATGAGCGAAACCTTTAGTTTCATGTAGTAATGTGTTTTCATCATCTTGGAACACCATTTCGTGAATTTTCTGTTGTCTATTTAGAGTCCATAATTGAGTTTTGCCCTTGGTTCAGCTGGTGAGTTACTATCAGACTGTGACCTACAATGGACATTAGATTCCCAGACAAGTTTGTAAAGATATATTGAGACTGCATTTCCAGATTTCAGGAATGGCCTGGTTACCATCTTAAAAATTCCTCATGATTTGTTTTTAATACTAAATTGATTCATGGACTGTGAATTTTCCTTCTCCCACTCCCTTAATGTATTTCAAAGGACAGCATTAGTTAAAAAGTATTTGATAGTGATCTGATATTCAAAGATACTGATTTCATTTAAGATACCTGTGGCCTATGTAATGTGGCATTTAGTGTTCACCTTTAAAAAATATCTGAGGAAATTCTCTAGATAATTCTAGGTTATATGTTATTGTGTATATTTTGTTGCACATGTTGTATTAATTCCATTAAGGAGAACAAGAAACATGCCTGCTTGATGCTGTGACAAAGGTACTCTTAACAGTGCTTACAAAAGATGAATCAAGATAGTGTCATTTTAGCCTCAAATTTCATTAAAAATTTTACAGTATTTCCCATTCGTGCTTTTGAAAAAACCCATGGCCCATTAGATTTTTTTTTTTTAATAATGTTAGAATCTCTTGGCACACTGTTCTTTAAAGGGAATTCATAGTACTTTGGCATTGGTTTCTCTGTAGTTCATAGAAACTAGAATCCCTTCCAAGATGGACAACAAAATAATTTAAAGACTGTTTCCCCATTTGTTTTTTTTTCCAAAAATTATAGCAGAAGAATACTCATGGAAATTACTCCACTATCATCCGATCTGAGTTCTAGTTGATGAGAATATTAGTTGACATATTTCATAAGATTTTGAAAGCTTGATGTACAGATACATTGCTCTCTGGCATTACACTAGGCAGCTGACCTCTGGAGGCCATCCAGTTCAACCCTTTTGCTCAAGCAGGGCTGCTTTAGAGCTGCTTGCCCAGGGCCATATCCAGATAGCTTTTGAGTATCTCCAGGATGAGAAACTCCAAAACCTCTCTGAACAGCCTGTGTTAGTGCTTGGTCACGCTCAGAGTAGAAGTGTCCTCCTGTGTTCCAGTCTGTGCCTATTGTCACATACAGTGTCTGTTTGATACATTGTAATTAAAACCACAGAAAATAAACTTAACTAATAAAAACATGAAAAATATTTGTTGTTAAATGCTTTTTAATTAAAGTTTCCAAATAGGATCAAAACAGTTCAAGTAGGATTTGTGTAACTTGGCTGTCAAAGCTCTGTCCTCAGGTGTTACCATGTCCCAGAATTGACCCAGAAGGCCAACCATGTCTTGGGCTGCATCAAAAGAAGCGTGGCCAGCACATCAAAACAGGTGATTCTCTCCCTCTTCTCTGGTCTCATGAGACCCCACCTGGAGTACTGTGTCCAGTTCTGGAGTCCCAAGCATAAGAAGGATATGAAACTGTTGGAACAAAATATGATCACAGAACAGAGGATGATCAGAGGGGTGGAGCAACTCTATGAGGACAGGCTGAGAGAGCTGAGTTTCTTCAGCCTGGAGAAGTGAAGGCTTCCGGGAGACTTTATAGCGGCCTACCAGTACCTGAAGAAGGCCTACAAGAAAGCTGGGGAGGGAATTTTTACAAAGTCATGTAGTGATAGGATGAACGGAAATGACTTTAAATTTGAAGGGGGAAGATTTAGATTAGACATTAGGAAGAAATTCTTCATGATGAGATCAGTGACAAACTGGCACAGGTTGCCTGGGGAGGTTGTGGATTGCCCCTCCTTGGAAGTGTTCAAGGCCAGGTTGGATGGGATCTTGAGCAGTCTGGTCTAGTGGGAGGTGTCCTTGCCCATGGCAGGGAGGTTGGAACAAAATGATCTTTAAGGTGCCTTCCAACCCAAAGTATTCTATGATTCTATGTTTCTAAGTTGGTCAGGAAGTAGATGATAGGATCTGGTTCCTCTAATTCTATTCAGAGAAATACAAATCCACATTTCTTTTAAAAGATTCCCTTAACCACAGGTGATAACTAACACTGAGGTAGGTTCAGTCTACTCCCTCATATAAGTGCTCAGGTAAAAATTCAGTATTCATAGTGTTAGAAAAGGTTATTAAGAAAGAGTAAATATTTTGCTTAGTGTTTAAGGAACTGGCTGGGAGGGAGGATAACTTGTTGCAGTTTCTGACATAGAATGCACCAAAACAGGCGCAGAAATCAGATTCCAAATGCTCCTTTACAATGGATGGAAAGAGGGAGAAAAATACAAATAGCTCTTTGACTTCTCACTGTGTATTCACAGACGATGATTTTTTGCTTTTTTCTTCTCTTTCACTTGCTGTCCTTTCTGGTCTCTGGGCTTCATCTCATGCAGTAGGTGTAACAAAGATGGCAAAGAATAGAAATGAAAGGATATGTTCTTGTTATTTTCAGTCTTTTCAGGATTTCTCCAACTTGCTGAATAATAATAAAAAAAACCAGTTAAAGTGTTTAAATTTGCTTTCCTACTTGTTTTTCTGATGCCTTATGGTAAAAATTCCCAACAGGTGTATTGTGATGGCCAGTGCATTCTTCCCTGCATCCAGTATAAATAGTCTTGCAAGAGAAAGGAACATCAGGGAGCAAAATATCATGCATGATAGGTCCAGCAGCTGGTCATATCTGTGTTGCACAGAGTCAGGACTGCTCAGAGAAATCTTTCACATGCCAACAACTTTAACATAAAAAATCATGTGCCTCATGGATCAAAAGTTTGGGAAACATTGTCTATGGTATCTGGATTGATTAATTAGTTCTATTAACATGGATTAAACTTATAGTCATGATTCATTTCTTTGTGCAGTCAAGAATTTGTTCTTTAAAAGGAAGTTCAGTGTAATATTCATGTGTTAAACTCATGTGTGGAGGGTGGGGAGGGTGTAAATCTTTCTATTTCTATGTAGTTAACTTGGGTTTAAAACCTGGGTTTTGACCTGTTCTTAAAAAGCCTTCCTGACCTCTTCTTGTCTAAAATGGGAAGATTTGGGTCAACAAATTTTGACATCTGCATTTAGATTCTAGTCCTTAGGGATCTGTTGACCTTTGAATAACTGAGTTCGATTAAACATGAATTGGGCGAAAAAAAAAAATAGTTGTACTGCACACATGCTGCTGTCGGTAAAAAACACTCAGTCAGGCCTTTGCCATTCCACAACAAGCTGAAGATGGTGTAGTTCCAATATTATCTTGGATTATTTGCAAACTCTAGTAAATTAAGGATTCACAGGTATGAATAAATAAATATCCTTTGAATATTCACATAATTGCAGAAAAGCAGGAGTATCTGGTACAAATAAAAGACAATTTCCTCAATATAAAATTGTTTAAAGCATTTTAAACAAAATATAAAAATGTATCATTCCCAAGAAGTGAGTTTGTGAAGAAGATCTTACTCCTAATTAGGACTGGTCATAACATATAAAACAATATTTGCTTTGCATGTAGCCTTTTATTTATTGTTTTTCCTGATTCTTGAATCAGGTGCCAAACAATCCTTAACTGCCTATGCAACTTGACTGGTTCTAATAGTTCCAAATTTATGTAAGTTTTTAAGAATAGGGTGTTGCGTATTAAGTCATCAGCTAAGATCTTAAATATAACATTTCAGACATAATAATTCACCATCATTAAAGCTATATTTAATGAGAACTGCTGTGTCAATTGCCCATGGTTGTGATGACCAGTAAGATTAAGTTTGGTAGGGTAGCAATACCAGCATTTTTTTCTTTGTAGCTTTTCTTTGTGCAGATTTGCTAGGCCTTGTGGATGGCAAACACCAAACTCACCATGAGTTTTCAAAAGGGGACTGGTTCAACTTGGACAACGAACAACTTCTTTATCTGATAAGACAGATGAATTGGGAGGTAGTCTAATGCTCCTATCAGCTGACTGACACCTGTGGTAAGATGGAAGCCTCACAGGCTGATATTGTTTCAGTTAGGAACAGAAAGATCCTCCAAAAGCAGGTACTGAGCTCCCCGAAGGCATAGAGAACCAAATGAGTCCCTGCTTATGATGACACAGCAAACCTCGTCAAGAGCCAATCAACATATAATAATTGACTTAGTCCAATCTCATCAAGAGACACCAAAGAGTTTTCAAACACTGTAAAACTGGCACTCAAACCCCCATTCTTTCGGAGAAGGAGTCACATGACCACCTTACCTGATGGACGGGTCGACAAGCCTGCAACTCTCTTTCCTTCCAAGAAATGATGTCTTTTTGGTAAAAGTATTGCACCACTGACTTTGTTGAATATTCCCTCAGAAAAAAAAATACTAACTCAAGTTTTAATTATTACCTCTAGTATATAAGTATCATCATTGTTAACCAGTTGTAATTACCTAGTGCTAATGCAGCAAGTGAATTTATAATGTCAATCCTGAACTTATTTTATCTAGCAATCAAATTACCTGATGTTCCAGCATTGCAAATCAGTGAGAATCCTTAGAAGACTCTGACAAGCATTGTAAACCTGTTTGACTGCAATGGTAACCCCTGATTTGTCTGACTGGCAGCAACTATTAACCCTGTGGGTGACAGTCTCTGAGGAGACTCTCACAGGAAACACTAACTCTGATTGGTGGCTAACACATATACAGGCATCCACATAATCCTTTAGTCACAAGCTGTTAATGAAATCTGGGATTAGGGATCAGGCCAGCTGCACCTAGGCTCCTCTTTGAAGTGAAGTTTACAAAGCAAGGGGGTCCATTCTGAACCTTGTGACTCAACAGGAAGGCGTCCCTCAGCCACCTATAAGAGCCATAACAGAGCTGTAGCTGTTTATGCAACAGGGCTCCTATGCATCTAATGTCTATTTTGTCACATACAATAGAAATTACTGAAAATAAAATAAAATCTGAAATCCAGACAGTACTGCTTAAGATCATAGTAAGAACAGGAGCTAAAGACTTTATAGTGCATTTGGCTTTTAAGATATGCAAGTCTCATTTTCTGGGAAGCTCTTATATTCTACTGATGGTAATTTTAGAAGATACTTAGGCACTTTTTTTTTTGTCACTAATTGGAACCCATTGAATATATTCAAGCAAATAAGAGATGTGGTGTGGGAATTGTACACTCTTCAGACAGCCAAGAATCAAGGCGAAGGAGTTGGAAAAAAAGAGATGTTTCTCCCTACAAGCCTGAGACTTCTGCAGAACTTTGGTATATCAATTAATCTCTTTATTTAATTTATATTAAAACCAAAAAGAATTATATTTCTGTAGTCTAGAAGGCTTCAACAATTCTAAATTTAGTACTGTTTGTAAAGCCTTTGAGAGACTTCATTGGTAGGTGTTCTAAATTATCACTACATACTTATAAATATACTCTCATTTTCTTAAAGATTGATACTTCCTGGCAGCATTAACTCAGTATTTTCAAGGGACAGATTGCTAATTAATTTTTTTACATTGTGGAAGCACACTAAAATTAATAAGTACACACTCCTGCTTAACAGAAATTACTGAACTTTTGCAATAC
This sequence comes from Dromococcyx pavoninus, assembly GCA_033558185.1. Lineage (NCBI taxonomy): Eukaryota > Metazoa > Chordata > Aves > Cuculiformes > Neomorphidae > Dromococcyx > Dromococcyx pavoninus. The sequence goes on along the minus strand of JAUMJL010000063.1, from coordinate 2,862,274 downwards.
TGTATATTGATACATTTTTCATATTATAAATATTTTATTTAAAGTTTAAAAGGATTACATATGAAGTCACATAAGGAATAATATGGAAAAAAAGGCAGGGAAAGCTCGCTCTATAGTTCATGGAATTAGAACCGAGTGATAGATAGTACTTTCTCCTCCCCTCTGTGTCATCTCTGTATTTTCCTTCTAGGAAGGAAAATAAAATACAATAGCACTAACTATAATCCAAAACTTAACAGTAAAGCCATCTCACTATTCTGAAAACTATATGCAGGTATAATTAAACTGTTCCTCTCGTATGGTTTATTTCAGTCTTGTTCTTGTTATTTAGATTTCCCATGAGCTTTGTTTTGTAGCCTTTTTATCTTCTTTCTGTGTCCCATTTATTTTATTTTTTTCATCTAACTGGTAGCTGCTCCAAAATAAAATCCCTCACAGTTGTCCAGTAACGGAAAATTGGTACCTAAAGTAACTACAGTTGGGTTTTTTATGCCTGTCTCAGCTTTGCATATCTTCTGACTTTTCCTTCCACCTGTGCCTTGAAAAGTTAGAATGTGTGTTTCAGTAGTAGTAGCATACTCCTGTGGTTTATTTCACTTAAATTTAGCAGATGTTTGTCTCTAGAGTAGTTCAGAAGACTAACAAACACTGTTATCATTATCATATTTGTTGTGGTTTCTATGGTGAGCTCAGCCAAGATTGCAGGTTTGATAAGATGGAAAGTAGAGTGACTGCTTTTCACTAATATGCATTTAAAATGTAGAAGCTGCTTTGAAAAGGCTCAGGATCAGCAGGAAAATTATTTAATTTAGGACAATATGCTGAGGATGGAACAAATCAAGTTTTTAAACTGTGAGGTGTAGGGAAGGAGAACAGGAATATGTACATTTGTGTTGCACGGCAATAGCTCTTCAGGTTAAGCATAAAAATGTGGGGGAGAAAGGGAAGATGATTGACTTGGAAAAAAGAGAGGCAGCGTAGCCTTTTCACAAGCATACTTATGAAAGGAGATAGGGTGGTCCTCTAACCTTAACACTTGAAGTTTGCTATTAAAAGGCACCGCCTAGGTCTAGAGTGAACCTAGATAATTATCTTGGCTTCTATAGTTGATATTAAATTTCAAGAAATCATAAATGGCGTCTAAACCAAGATGTTGGATATTAGGATGAAATGACAAGTTGTATTTTCCTTTCATACTTTTCTTCTGAAATATTCTGCCCAGTTTTGTAATTAAGAAGTTGACTCAACTTTGCTAAGATAAAATCTGTTAATTTTAAGCTTGTCTAGTATTTAAAATGATTTCAGATAAATAAAGCACTTTTATGGTGTTCTTACTTCTCCAGAAGAAAAAAAAAATCTCAACAACAGGAGATATGCAAGTAAGCCATCTCAGTGCTTTAATTCAAGTAGTTCTTGATGTTGTATATATCCCATTCATCTGCAGAAGCCAGACTGGCACCTGATATTCACAGTGTGTGAAGTTTACTCCTGTGTTTATGAGTGGCTCTGGCAAAGAACAGATAGTGAAAGGACAACTTATGAATTAAGGAGAGCACATTTGATTTTCAGAGTAATAAATTACTGGCTACAATTTCAACACAGAGCAGCAGGTTCTAGAAAGTTGTTTCTAGGATATTTGAAAAATACCTGCCAAATTTATTGCAATTTCCTCAACTTATGAAATCCAAACCAATGATCTGCATGTAAACCAGTTTCTTTGGGATTGGTGCACATAGGGGTTCTTCTGAAAAATCATGTAGCAAAAAAAGTCAATTGCCATCTCAATTAACAAGAAAAGGCCATTTGACTTCTACAGATGAATTATGCTTCTTTATTTTTTAAATATCATCTCTATCTTGTTTCAAAAGACTTATGCTACTCCATACATAAATTATCTCCATTGCAGTCTTTTCTAATTAATACATTGAAAGCCTCATAGAGAAGAAACAGAAAAACGTTCATCTGACAAAGGGCTTTTTTCTTTGTAGAGAAGAAATAAAACCATATTTGACTCTAGGCTGTTTGCACACTGAGTTTTATTTCAAGAAAAGATCAGGGCATGGTAGAAAGGCACTTCAGAACCTGAAACGAGCTAGGTTATTCAGGAAAAAAGATGGAAGATAGGGTGTCAAGACCATAACAAAAAAAATGTTATTTTTTTCAGCACAAGTTTCTTGCATCCTTTCTGAATATGCCAGTTTTCCAAGAAGAAACTGTGCACGTTTTCCCCCATGCCATTTGAGGACAATAAAAACTACATGTAATCCATTTGCCAGATCACCCTTCTAACACCTGGTTTTCCTAAATATTGTTTCATTTTTAAAAAATTATTTTCACAATGTTAATATCTAAAAAATATTGTTACTGAATTCCTTGCAAGATTCCTTTAGATATCATAATACCAAAGTGACACACAAAAAAAGGTCAAAGTGGTTTTAAATTAGTGTTGTTTTACCCTCTGTTATAATTTTATCCTGAGTTTCATGATTTTCAGTGTTACACTTAAAGCTCTATCTCTTGGAAAAAAAATTTTTGGACCAAATTCTTAGCTTGTTCATGGGAACTGAAATATTAAATAAATCATTGCACACAAAAAGATTCATAATGCTATCAATTTTCAAGATTTTATCTAGTCTTTTGCCCTTCAGGTTGCAAAGAAATTCCAAGATCATTATTCTTACATGGTCAAATCAGATGAGAAATAAAAATAATCCAGCCTGTAAGTTATCTGAAAATTCACCAGTTCCTTTTTTTAACAGTCTCATGATTTATTATGCCTGGCTTGTGATTTTTTTGAGTGTCTGAGTTTGACAGCATAGTTAAATATAGAATATTCATTCATTTTATTCAATTCAGTTTCTAAAATGTATCTGTCAAAATCTTTCTGCCGGTACATTCAGCTTTCCATTTAGTTAGCTGACCCCTTTTCAGAAAGACAATCAGCCTTGTACTTAGTAAAGTGCTGAAATTTAAATTGGTCTAAATATACTTTTTTCAAAAAATGTATGTTTTGTTTTATTTTATACGTCACAATAATGTTCAATACTCTTTGAAAAAAGCATTCTCTTTTTTCTTTTTTTCTGTTGCTTTCTTCAAGTCTTATGCTATGCTTAAAATTTTCATTTAATACCTAGCAAGACATTTCGCAGTTCAGTATCCCCTATAACTTAAACTATATAGAGAAGAAGACGAAAATATCTAGGGTGTGTTTAAAAGTGAAAAGTATAGAGATCTGCTACTCATGAGCACAGCTAAATCTTTGAAGAGAGGAAAACGTGTAGTATTTAATATCATATAGGCAGTAGCACAGTTTATGTAGACAAGGCAGAATGCCTTTTTTAATTCACACCATGATATTTGATTCAGTAAGTATTTCTCTTAATCATAAAGTGCTAAGAATGTTCAAGGAAAGAGGAAAAAAATTCTTATTGCTGAATGGAATTTACAAATTCAGTCTAGAATAGTGTGGAGTAAGATTTACCTACCTCTTTCTCTGCATATGGAAGGGTTTTCCAATCTCTACAATCTTTCTCCGTTTATTACTACAATATTTGATTTTGGTACCCTGTTCATTCCTAACCTGGTAATATAAATACCCTATTCTTTATTCTATTAATTAATCTCACATATGATCTGTTCCACACTTAGGAACATTAGTAGAATTCAGTCATGTAATTCAACAAGGGGAAATGCAAAGACCTGGGGAGGAGCAACAAACTTAGGCACTAGTGTATGCTGGAGGCTGATCAGCGGGAAAGCAGCTTTGCAGAAAGTGAACTTGGGCATCCTGGCAGACACACAGCTGAATATGAGCCAACATGTGCCCTTGCAGCAAAGAAGGTTAATGGTATCCTGGGCTGCAATAGGAGTGCTGCCAGCAAGTCGGGGAAGGTGATCCTTCCCCTTTAGTCACTGCTAGTGAGGCCACAGCTGGAATACCATGACCAGTTCTGAGCTCACTGGTACAGGAGAGATATGGGCATATTGGAAAGAGTCCAATTAAAGGACACAAAGATGATGAAAGGACTGGATTATCTCTCCTATGAGGAAAGGCTGAGTGTGATGGGACTGTTTATCCTGGAGAAGGTTTAGGGGGATCTTACCAATGTATGCAAATACCTGTAGGGAAGATACAAAGAAGTTCGAGCCAAACTCTTTTGACTGATTCTCAGGGACAGGATAAGAGGCAATGTGCACAACTGAAACACAAAAGGTTCTGTTTGAACATCATACATGCAAGAATGAGTGAGGTTGCACTAGGAAGTTGTGGAGTCTCCCACCTTGGAGGTATTTAAAAGCTGATGAGGTCTTGGGCAACCAGCTCTAATTGAACTTGTGTAAGCATAGGGTTTTGAATACATGATACCAGAGGTCTTTTCCAACCTTACCAGGCTGTGGTTGTGTGATGTACTTTTTTCAACTTGTTTTATTTAGACAATATTTCCAAAATTTCATTTTTAAGTGACTCTTGCTTTGGAAATTATATCCCACTGAATTTGAATAAGACATAAAAGGTGTAATGAAAATCTCTTTTGCCTTATTGTCTAAACATAAGTAACACTGAACAAACAGTGAATGGTTTTTACAGTTGGTTTTGATTACAGTTAACTCCAATTCTGTTCGAGTAAAGTAAATATCTGGCAGATTTTTTTTCTCTGACCTGTTAGTTTTCTTTATTACTCCTCTGTAGCACCTGCATGCACATATCTTTTGAAACAGATCACTTATTAGAGGGCTTAGATATATCATCAGAGGTAACTTTTAGTTACTTTATCTTAAAATAAATATCAATGCCCTGTGTCTTTAATACTCTATTGATTTATGGTCTTGCCAATAATTCATTCCTAGTATGTGTTTTAGAGGAATGTGTTTTAAAACATAACCTTTTAGATTAAAAGCGTCAATTAAATGAAGCAAATGTGCTATAATTACAACAGAGATATATGGATAATTCTCAGAGAATATTAACTTAAAATCTAATTCTAAACACTCAAATGTCAGTTCAATTATGAATGGAAAACTTACTGTTTGTAACAGATGATGAAATACACCTCCTAGATTGTAGTTATTCCTGTGAAAACTGGATGATGCTGCATGTTTTGCTATTTGATGTCCTCTTGATTATATATCTCATCTACTCTAATGGGGACTTTCTCTGAGGCTGACTGATCAGTCTTCATGCCATTTAAGGTATGAAACTTTGACATAAACAGTTTTTCTGTGCAAGTAGAAATTCATGCTCTACATATATCTGTTGCAATGTATCTATCTTTAATTCCTGTATATCAATGCTAAAAAAGTGCATGTTTCCATTTCATAATAATTAGATCCCAGCATCTGAATAAGCAAATATTGATATGTCTGTATTAGGTTACATGGCAAGGTTTTTGTAGCAGGGGGATAAAAGATTGGCTCCTGTGAGATGACACAAGCTTCACCCATGTCTGACACAGTTAATGTCAGCCAGCTCCAAGACAGACCTGTTGCTGGCCAAAGACGAGCCAATCAGTGACAGCAGCACATCTGTGATAACATACTTAAAAAGGAAAAAAAAAACCCTTCTGCACAAAGGTAACCAGAAGAAATATATGAGAGAAACAACTCTGCAGACACCAAGGCTGATAAAGAAGGAGGGGGAGGAAGTGTTCCAAGTGCTGGAACAGAGATTACCCTGCCACCTGTGGTGAGAACCGTGATATCTGCATCCCATACAGGTCCATGGTGGAACAGAAATTCATCTGCAGCCCATGGAGGAATGAACCCAAACTGGAGCAAATCGGTGCCTGAAGGAGGCTGTGATCCCATAGGAATCTGTACTGGAGAAGGTTCCTGGCAAAACATGAGGCCTTGGGGAGAGGAGCCCATGCTGGACCAGGTTTTCTTGCAGGACCTGTGGACCCACAGATGATCCCCAATAGAGGGACTGCATCCCATGGAAAGGACACATGCTGGAGCAGTTAATGAAGAACTGCAGCCTGTGGGAAGGTCTCACGCTGGAGAAGTTCATGAAGAACTATCTCCCATGGGAGGGACTCCATGCAGGAGCAGAAGAAGAGTGTCAGGAGGAAAGAGCATCTGACACAGTGCGTGATGAACTGACCACAACTCCCATTCCCCTTTGTGCTTCTTGAGAGGAGGAGGTAGAGGATGCAGCAGTAAAGTTGATCCTGGGAAGAAGAGAGGGATGGGGAAAAGATATTATACATTTTGTTCTTCTTCTGATTTTTCTACTATGATATTAATTTGAAAAAATTTAAATTATTTTCCCCAAATTGAGTCTGTTTAGCCCATGATAGTAATTGCTGAGGGAACTCCACATCATTAATTCAGCCCATGAGTATCTTGTATATTTTTTCCCTTTCTCCAGTTGAGGAGGAGGAGTGATAGAGTGGCTTGGTGAGCATTTGGCAGTCATGCAAGGTTAATCCATCACAATGTCCAACAATTCTCATACCCTCCCTGAGGAGGGAAACTTTCTGGTTTTATTAGCAGATTTCTGTGCATTGTTTTAAGAATTCTTCTGAATATATATTTTCTTTGGTGTCAGTTTTTCTTTTAAGGATCAAAAACACTATAGTAGCAAATCTATACTTTGAAAAGAAAAGAAGAAAAGTTGTCAGCTCATGGTCAAAATACTCTAATAAACTGGAGTTTATTAAAAAGGATATTCTGAATGTTTCAATCCAACCTTTTCCTATCATGGATAGCCATATCACACAATATTTTTCATTAAAAATTCAAGTGAATTTTTAATGCCTAGAATGATTTTCCCCCACTAATTCCATTGAAATGTTGTTCCATAAATGCACTGTTCTCTGGTTAGAAAGAGTCTTATTTCCAAGATAATTTAATAATGATTATTATATCCGTTTGTTCCTGTGTCAACTTCTTAACAGGCTTTGTAGTACTTTTGGTTGGCTTTCTTATCTGTTTTACTTCAACTTAATTTCTCTTGAACCAGAATGACCATGCTTGAGATAAACAGCATTGCAGGTGAGAGTAAGACCTTAAGGTCTTTTATAGAGACATTAAAAATTCTATTTCTTTCCTGAAAATACAAAGACTAAAACATTTTTAGATTGCCTTTTTCAGAACTTTCTCACTTCAGTGGTTTCTAACCATCCTGTAACAGTTATATTTACCCATGTAATTTTCCTCTACTATTTCAGATTCATCCTCTGGATTGCAGCATCAGTTCCTGTTGTTTAGCCTAAAGTTCACAAGCTATTGAATTTCACTTCATTTCTATTATTGCCATCCTCAAGGTCATCAAATTTTCCCCATATAGAAGAGAATTTCCAGTTCCTCTCTGTATGAACGACAACTCCAATTCTTTTTAATGAGAGAATCTCATTAACCCACTACACTTTGTACCAAGGACATCAGAAAGTATATTAAAAAGATTAACTTCATAACCAGTTCTAGAAAAGAGCTACTTTTTAACCCTCCCCAAGATTTTCTTCCGCTCTTCAATGTGCTTTTTTTATATTTCTTGCTTTCCAATTCTCCACAAAAATTAATAACTCAATCTTATGCAATTTTCACAAGGGTGGCACAATCTCAGATGCTTAACTGATACCCAGAAAGGTAAGATGCACCCAAATTAATGGAAAACTAATATGCAGCCTCCTATTAATGGAAAGTTTAAGCTAATCTAATCATGTAAATCCATTCTTCCTCGTTTACTTTTATGTTAGGATATCATGATACTCCCCATTATTTTCAGGATGAACATTTAAAGGTGCAAAAAAGTAATGGAATGGTAAAACAATATAATATATGAAAGACAAACTTAGAGTGTAACCTTCCTTTTTTTCCTTTTGACAGTGAAACATGTAGGATAAATTAATTATTATACTATAACTCAACAAGAACAGGTCTAGGAAAAAAACATTTATTATATTAGATTTTTTAGATGTTATTAATTGTTGTTTGGGCTGCATGTATAGTGTAAAAACTAATTTGTCTGGAGTATTAACACTTATTTGACTGAAATTGACATCTATATCTTTATTGAGTTATCACTGAATATTAAATTAGAACATTTGGCTGCCTATGCTTAAGTAAGAGAAGAGTTTGGAAAGTTTTCTCAAGAAACAGCATAACTGTCCATTTACTGAATAAAGTTCCTTGACTCTGTAAATTTACACAAAGAAACAGTTTTAGTGATAACTTCTGCCTGAACTTTCTAATTAAGGTAACCATCTTGACCTCTGTCTGTGATTAGCATTTCTGTGCCCTGTTAAAGAACACAGCTCAGGGAAAAAAAGTATGGCAATATTGGCTTCCTTAGGGAAAGAGAAGCCCTGGCGTGAGGTAACTCTGTCATCTCAGTAATTTCTTTAGATAATGAAAATTGCAAGGGGTTGTTTTTCTTATACTGTGAAGGACAAGGTAAATAATTAATTATGACTGGAAAGTACCCACAAGAAAATCTCTTTACTAAAGCAAAAAAAGGGTTCTTTTCTTTATGAGATTTTCCTTCTGTCTGCATTTTACACTCGTGCCATTAAGTTATGGAAGATAAATACTTATGACCTTTAAAGGGAGTCTGGAATAGACAGGTTAATTCTACTTTTAAAATATTTTTTCTCCGCCTGATGCTTCTCGTAGACTTCATATTCTCTCTTTTACATAACAGTATTCATTCAATAGCAAATTAATGTTCTTATAAAAATAGTATGTTACTTTTTTTTAGAAAGCTTCTTGACTACAAGCAATACTTCCAATAATTACAGTTCAGCTGGATGAAAGGCTGAAAATAAAGTGAATATATATAAAGGGACATAAAAACAAATGAGCAAACAAAATCTTTCTGAACACAGGGAACTTTTCTGTCTCGATCAAATCTATGATATTTTCTTAAGTGTAGAGCTCTAATTAACTCTTTTTTCCTTTCTTTTTTCTTTTTTTTTTTTTAAGTTTGTCATTATTTAAGTTCTTTCATCACTGTTAAGGAACTGAACATAGTGTTCTTGCGGATGACCACACAGCCCTAGAAATGGAATTACTTTTCTTGTCACTTACAACTAAAAGACAATTAACAGAACTGAGTTTGGGAACATTCTATCTCCACTGCTGGAGCAAGTAATGTATTTCCTCCAGCATTTGCCAGATGAATCCCTGAATCATGTCTAGGAATATTAAGAATATTTTTGCCCCAAACTGGGGCAAAAAAAACTTTGAATTCTTGCTGCTGATAGTAGTTGGAGAGCCGTGCAAGAAGCGGAGATGATCTCGACTGAGATTAATCCACTGTATACTTTTACAGAAGGATAAGGGAATTAGACAGCCAGAGGCTAAATAATTTGCCTACAGTATTAGGAGCAAGTAAATAAATTGCATTTACAGAAAAGTTTTTCCAGTACAAGAAAACTTCAATCAAAGCTATATTACAATAAATCATAAATATGTTCTTACTTTTGAGAAGAGAAAAGGAGACATGTTTTTAAGAGTTAAAATACTTGGAGATAGGAAAAGCACTTGTACTAACAGCAGAGGCAGTTGTCTTGGTTTGATTCTGTTTATGCCTCTGGAAATGTCTAGCAAGCTTGCAGGTAATGGGAAGAAACATGATTTATAACGGATATAAAAAGCAAATTTCCACCTTCAAGCTTGAGGGGAGGAAATAGGAATGTGGCTGAACATAGATGTACTTCACAGTTTGTGCTTCATTTCTTCTGATTCAGTCCCATTGACATCTATGCGTAATCTATGGTGGAAACGACCTCGTAACTGGTTCCCACAAATTGTGTGATTCCCTTTAGAGCTGAGACTATGGAGCTGCCAAACAGATCCCTGTATGTATTAGGAAAAAAAAAAAGTATTTTCTGTACCAAAATTATCTGATGTTTTCTCACTGTATAAATTATAACTTCTTCCATAACCTGTGTACATGGAGAAAGTCTGTGCACGCTGAGTTGTGTACCAGGGCTCACCAGTCATGATCATGTGCATACGGTGCGACTTTTGATCTGGGTCTAAAGAGGTTCATTGGGATCTTGCCACTGAGCAATGATTTGCAGTTGTAGACTTCTATCAAATTCAAAAGGCACCTACTGTGCATCTCTTTTGGGAGGATGTCAATCCAATTAACTGTTAAGAGGTTCAGTGCTTGAGATATGAATGCATTTAATCAGCGTTATTTTGCTAGCACATATAGCATCTGTGTTTTCTATTTTTATAGTTAATTAGGAACCGTTTGGTGGTAGAGGGTATGCAAGTAAATGTACCATTCAAATACACAGTGATATCAGTTGGTATTTTTCTGATTTTTAAGTTCATACTATAAGAGACATACTATAAGAATAAAACTACAGATGAATGTTTTAAAAACTATTAATCGCTTTATAATTCTAAATTATTTGTCAAACTCATGTCAATACACTGAATGGGTACTTGAGATATAGAAATAAAAAATAAAAATAACTACAATGTCTTTTTAATTAAGTTTTTCAAAATTTAGACATATCAATTATATATTATATTTATTTACATTACATAATTGCTACCCTAAATAAGCAGAAGAAAGAATAAAGGAATTTGGGTAGGCAATGGAAAAAAATTCCTAATGCACACAAGTTAATGACAAAAAAAGACTGATTTCAACAGGATAATTATGCTTTCTAAGTCCAATAGAAGTTTCTGATTAAGTTTTTCTGAACAATTATTAAAAATGGAAAGCTGGTATTTACAGTAAAAATATATAACAGTGGTTGAAGAGTGAAATTTTATTTCACATGTTCTGATCATCAAAATTCTTAAAATTCAACCAGCTTTATCATTTCATATGTTGGCAAGGAGATACTAGAATTTAAATGTTACAGCTACATTCTTAGCTGAGATATCTTTGGAAGCGATTTTCAGTGAATATTTTTTTTAAAAAAAACCTTATTCAATTTTTTTAATTTTAAATAAGCTATTTGGAATATCATGGAAAACATACATTGTTCAGGACAGACACTTATTAGTGGAAAGAGGTATTTGTTTTCTTTGTATGCATATAACTAAACCAAAAAATATCCTTTGTTACTCCGAGACCTGCAAAACAGACTTTTTATATCATTTATGCAGTTTTCTGCATAACCAGAAATCCAACAGTTTCAACCGAGTCAATGCTAAAACATTGAAGCTGATTTTAGAAGGCTCTTTCTGCCAAGTGACCCCCTACTTGTTCTAAAAAGAAGCACTTCCTCACAGACATAATAAGACCAATCTAATACACAAGAATGGGAAAATGCCATATAAGGGAACATACAGGACACAAAAATAAAGTTGGCTACTGAGATTTTCTTTAGTTGAAGTGCAAGGAGAGAGCAAAGTAATGACTGTTCCTTGTGAAGGTGAAGCAATAGTTATCTTGGATTGGAACGGATGTCTTTAAAGTGCGGAGGCAGAAATGTAGCAGTTGCCTCTGACCTTGTATTCTCTCTCCATCTGTATCCAGACAGATTACACTGCAGGAAGGTTAGGACAAACACCAAAGATAACGTGGAATGACTTTTGCATACAGAATCAAAGAATCACGCACAAATTTGTGCTCATGTTTCTGCTAGTAACAGGCACCTTGTATTCTGTTGCCAGATACTTGAAAGAACTCCCTGTTTGCTTTCAACACAGATACCACAGTTGTAAACTGTGCATAATTATAACACAAACAGTCTGGTAACCTCCTAGCCTCATAGTCATGGACTGCTCACAGTAAGAGCAGTGGGGTGGCCACCTAGTTTTAGAGTAGCAGACAATTTACTTATGTGAACATGAGCCCTGCTGTGCCAATAGAATTCAAGGTCAGGAAACATTCAGTAATATCTACTGTACATCCCATGAGTTAACTGTAAGCAGTGTAAAACATCTTTCTATTAGTCTAGCAGGTTAAATTAATCTGGTTTTAATACAAGAATTTTACTGCAAGTCTTACCTTGGCTGCTTAGAGTTTGACTTCCACAGTAAATTGCTGGATAAACATAAATTGTCATATAATGAAGACTTAAACATACCCTGATACGCTTAAAAAGCAGCAAAATACTGAAGTTTAGAAGTAAATATGAATGTTAGTGCTATTCTTTATCCAAGCAAAACATGCTATAAATTAATTTAAAATAAAGTAATTTTGTTTTAGCTTACAAATGTTATGCCACACCAAATGTGTGAAAACTGACTAGTTCCGTTAAGTTTTTTGTCCTGTAACCAACAAATAGGTAATAGTGGAATGTTGTGGGTTGAACAAAGCTGGCTGCTTGACACTCATGGAGCTACTCTCTTTCTTCTTCTGAACAAGTCAGTGAAGAAAATAAAATATCTTTTGTGTCAAAATAAATACAGAGAGACTACTTGCTAATTACCATCAGAGTCAAAACAGACTCAACTAATATAATTTATTGCAATTAAAATTGAGTTGGATGATGAGAAATGGAGACAAAAATTAAGAAACCAACCCCCTCCCTTTTTTTCCAAATTTCATTCCTTCATTCTAGCTCTGCTACCTCTCCCTGCCCCAAGTGGTGCAGGGAGATGGGAAATGGGGGATTGTGACCAGTACGTAACAGCTCCTTTCTGCTGCACCTTCTTCCTCACATTTTTCCACTTCACCAGCGTAAGTCCTCTCCGCAGGCTGCTGACCTTCAGTAAAAGCGTGCACAAGTGTGGAAGCAGATATGACAGCACCAGCTGCAGTTCCTCTCAAGATCCTGCTCTAATGTAGGTCCTTCTAACACGCTGCAGTTACTTCAGGGAACATTCATCTGCTCCAGGGGGCTGCTATGTGGATGTTATTCTAGTGTAGTCCTCTCTATGGCTGCAGGGAGTACCTGCTGTGCTTCCTTCCCTTCCTGATCTTATGATTTTGGTGTTCCCTCTTCCATTTCTCATTTTTTATGTTCACTTCTCCTCTGCATGTGTGGTGTGTTCTGACCTTTCCTGAGCACTCTTTCCCCGAGAAACAACCATTGTGGCCAAGGGGCTCAGCTGTGCCCTGTGGGGAGGCAGTTGGAGCCAAGTGGAAATAACCAGGTCCAGCAAGGGCAGCCCAGCCTCTCCTCATGGAGATATCTGTCAGCATCCCTGGCATGAACACCCAGTACACATATGTGAGACATTAAAAGGAAATCAAGTAATTCCTTTTAAATATAACATATATATATATAAGGAAAATAAAGTTGAATAAGGTGCTAAGGGAGAAGCTGACCTTTTAGAAATGATAGAAACAGTCTGAAAAGTGTACAGCAATGATACAAATAGGAATGTGATCTGCTCAAGTGTCACAATAAAGTTGAGAGCAAGAGAATTCAGTATTTTCTGTTTTGACTTGCTCTCTGCTATGTTTTAATAGACAAATGTGTTAATTTTGAGGTTAAATTTCTTGGACACAAGTTACACATAACATATGGAGATTTTGATCCACTTTTGCTAAAACAAAGTCTTCAGGACTTTGAGGATGCTGGATACATTGCATTTGCAAATTTAACATAATTTCTGTATAGTATGTTTCTACTGTGGAAATATTCTGAGCTGTAGACAGAAACATTTTTGCCGTTCTTGATTTTGTAGATTTTTCTGTTCCTCCATTTGTTTTCATGGTCTGTTACAGCCATTGCAGTGAAGTTACACAACTGAAGAAAGTTGCTTTGACTCTGCAAAGTGTGACAGGCTTGATAGCTAACAACAAGGAATCTGAACTTGTCAAGGTTGCAGCCATTTCCTTTGCACTGAACTGTAGTATTGATCCAGACCTGAGTCCAGGAAAATGCATCAAAACATTTCAACAAACTCCAGACACAGGAAATCAACAGATACTGAAAATTAATGCAAAGTTATTAGTTTCAATTAAACTTCAGCAAGTGTCCAGCAGACTGTTGAGGTGAAAGCATGTCACCTGAAGTTTCCATTTTCCAGTTCGAAGTTGATAGCTTCAGTGAATGGAGACAACAAATTGTCTTGCTTGTGTAATGATGAACTATCAGAAACTTTCTTTGAACTATTACTCAGCAGCTGAACTGTGTTAAAATGCAATATAGCTAATGAATGCACTGTGAATTATTTGAAAGAGCTGTTACTTGAAGACAGCAAGGACATCTCCCTTGCTCAATGTACATAAGCTTTAGAACTATTTATTTTGCATGTGTCTATGGAACACATTGAAAGGTCACTATCAGAGTTAGAGCAAAGGAAAAAGTAATCATCTTTACATTGTAGTAGACTAAGATAAATTTCAACCATGTGATTCTGTGATCAGGGAAAATACTTTTTTATGGGAATTTTCTCAATATTTAAATGATTTTTACACATTAATATATAATTTGCTTGTGCCTATGTGTAGTGCAAGTTTTTGTTTTATATAGCTGTATATATAAGGATATATATGAGCACAATCTAAAGCAGGGTCAGAGTGTAGAGATATTTCAGCAATAGGATATCTGTCTCTAAAGGATTAGGTACTCGTTATGGAGACATTTTTGTGTTCCATTGGAAATAGAAGGCATGTTATTTGAATCTCAGCCTGGGGACTATCATTCTAGCACAATCTGGTTTTCTGTCTATAGGAACTTCTTAAGACTCACCTACAAGGTGTAATGCCTATTACGGATTTATATGAGCGTAGTTGGTAAAAGAAAACCACCCAAAAACGGTCACACTAAATTTCATGCCACTTGAACTGTGAAATAACAAATGCACAGACCAAACTATACATGAGAAAACATACTGAATAAACCTACCCAAATGCTAAAATTACAATAAAGAAAAATAAAATAGTATGAACTCCTCATAGGCATTCACACAATCAGCACTGCGAACTTAATCTATAATCCTCATGTGATCTAATCTGCTTTGACCTATCGGAAACAATCATGCTAGGTCAGCTTCTTCCAGCTATGGTTTGGGTTTTTTCTTTTCAATTTTACTAACTGAGAATTGAGGGGAGAAAACCCAAAGTGAGTATAAAATATTAGACTGTGAATGTTAAAAAGCTCTCCCTTTCAATGTATTTAAGTGTTTGTAGAAGTTGGCAAATAGTGGTAAAGTTACTGTGAAGAAAACAGCAGTATTTCGATCTGTGTAAAGTTATTAAAACTTTTTTTTAATATATGACACCAATAAAAATAATCTACACAAATATGTAGCTAATTAAATGAGAAATACCACTTCCCCCACCTAACTCTTCCCCTTAACTTGCTTGAGTAACAGTGGTTATCTGTTATAGGGGAATGTGAGAGAACAGCTCAGACAGGAAAGGTAAGTAAAAGTCCAGAGCTGAGTTTGTGTATGAGCCAGTCAGGCACGTGGCAAAAGTTTTTGGATCAGGGCCAGCTATGTTCTAAATCTTTTTTGTTCACATGCTGCCTGTAGCTGCATTAATTGTGTTACTGATAGTTTTCTAAATTAAAAAGGACTGCTGGAAACATTACATAATAAAATAGTCAAGGACACAATCAAAGGTATAAAACTGGTATACTCCTTCCCTGAAAATATTACTTTCCTTTGTAAAATATATCATGAATATACTAAACCTTATATAAGGTGGTTACGTTATAAAACAATACATAGAATCAAATTACTCTACTGCTATGTCGAGTTAGAATCACTGATTTTGCAGTCTGTGTTCGGTATTAAGAGCTACGCAAAATACTCAGTTGTGCCAGGGAGGATATGAAGAGATTAGAGAGACCAATATATCACAGACTAACCTCTTTGCTCTGGACATTCACAGGGACACAGGCAATTCTCGTTCTACTGCTACCTGGAACGACTAGATGAGAAGACAAAAAAAATCAAGACTACAAGAAAAGCTGAAGATTAAGGTAAGTAATTTTTTGTTAGTTATAATTTTTCATGTTCGGCATCTTTTCCATACTGAATTGTGAACTTAAATACTATTTACAATTTTTAAAAACATAGAAAATGAAAAATCAACTCAGAGGCTGAACAGTTACTAGTAGCAACTAACTCTCTTTTTGTTTTAAGTTTCGTTAGTGGAATTCCTAAGTGATAGATCCAAAATTTATTTAAATTATGGTAAGAAAGATACTTCCAGCAAAGAGGTAAAAATTAGAGTATTACCAGAAATTGCTTTGAAAAATAGCAAGTCTGTACTGGTACGTAAAAATCACATACTAGAACATAGAAAAGTGACACAAATACTTTTTATCTTCATGGCAGCATATAATACATTGAAAAGCATAATCTTATATAACATAATCTCCCAGTATAATTAATTTTTTTTACAAAATAGGTTAATAGTAGATAATAAGTTATAATTAAACACAATTTGTACAGTGTTTTACTTGTTCCAATGGGAGGTATTACCAGCTGCATTACTTTCTTAGTATTTTCAAAATATTTACTGGTTTTTTAGAATTATACTGAAATTTCTGTTTCTTGTGAGGATTATATTTTTCTGATTGTGTTCTCTGACAATGAGATCAGCAGTTCTGTGAGAGGTTTTAGAGCAACATGAATCCTAGCAATACAGAAACAGATAAACTGTAACTTCACTCTATAAAGAGAGTGATGTTTCTGGAAGTCTTCATGAATAGGGAAATAATTGTCTTTCATATTTTTACTTGAGAAAGAAGAAAGAAGTAACAATTATCAGGATAAACAAGGATGGGAATAAGAACTGAAGAAAAATAACTACTTAAACCTTAATATTGCAATCTTAACTGTTGCATAATACTCTGTAAATGTACATAGAAAAGCGCTATCCTCATATTGCTAAATGCTACTGTTTTACATTGCTCAGACTTAGGAAAAATGGTCTTAAAATACTCTTAGGTAAAGTATTTTGACCTTTTGTGAAGTATTGTGATCCTCATTGATGAAGATAATTACTACATCTAGAAATTTCTAGGATCTTGAAAACATCTGGTGAAGCAGTGTTTCATTTGCCATTTACTGTGTCAATTAAGTAGTAATTTGTACAACAAATTCAGTTCTGATCAAAATTCATTAAAGGCACCAAGACTTAGACTACTTAGAATTAATTTACAGAAAATTTTCTTGAATGTAAATATAAAATAAGAGTTCCTAAACAGAAATTAATAGAAGTTGAGTGACAAGAGTAGCAGTTTTTAAAGTTGTATACATGCCTGTTGATTCTGTAAGGGAAATCTTACACTTATGCCTACAATGTTTTGGCCCAAAATACTTATTTTTATTTATTGCTTTTTTGTGCACAAATCTATTTTTTTCCCTTTTTTTTTTCTGCTAAAGCTTCCTATGGTTTCCTTGGTTCACTTAGGATCTGAGAATAAGAATAGAAAACTACTTAGTTGATGTCCTAGATAGTGAGTTACATTTGTTATAAAAATGTAAAAATTAAGGCAAGGTAGTCCTTTTCTATTTGTTCGATCCCCATGGTAGCAGAGAAAACATTTCTATCCACTGAATAATTCTGCACATCCATAGCTTTACCAAAGGCAAGTGAGTGAGTCAGGAAGTTAGGAAGCTGACGAATTAGGGAGGGACTTAGCTGGGAAGGGATTTGAAAGACATAAAATAAAATAAAATAAAATAAAATAAAATAAAATAAAATAAAATAAAATAAAATAAAATAAAATAAAATAAAATAAAATAATGTAGCTAGTCTTTGAGGAATCACTGAGTCAGGATCATGAAAAGCTAAGAAGATACAGAAATAGCTGTATCATCAAACCTGAGACTATTGGCAGTAGTTAAAGCTTGGTCTCTTAAGAGTTTTGATTTGCTGCTCCGGAGTTGTTACTGGAAGAAGATATCTTTAACAAAAGTGGAAATCTGACTATGGTATAGATCTTAATCTTATTTTATTTCATGATTTTTTAGGTCTGAAGTGCATAGTTAATAGGAAATATGGCTGTAGTAGAATTTGTCTACGAAATTTTAGTATGTAAATGAAACTGGTAGAGAGTTACCTCTTTAACATAGACGAAAACATTTACATTTGTAGGGATCTTCTTCCGTTATGTTTTTGCTGCAGGCAAACTCAGAAAGTATGCTACTGTAAGGCCTTAAAAGCATCTATATCATATTTTACAAAGATGCATCTTAGATTTAAAAGTCACTTTTCTAGGCCAACAGGAAGAAGAGACAACATCCATTTATTTAGCATAGGATCTGAAGGTGCATATTTTCTCTAAATTTTTGCGTAAATCAATATTTTAGTGATAAAACATTTTAATCTTCTCTATAATCATAAGACTATCAAAGACACTGTTGTAACGAGCAAAGCTGAGAACTCTGCAAGGTCATACCTCATATCTCCCACCAGAACCTGGGGGAAGGGCTTTGCTACTCTTTGATTTTCTTCTTTCTATGGCTTCTTAGTTATAGCTGATTATTTTCACTTGTATTTTTATAAATTTAGTACAAGAGTTAAGGGAATTAGAAAGACGGAATGATGACTGGTACATACTCCAGGGCAGGGGAGGAGGAGCGATGAGATGAAAAGAGGGGAGAGGACCTGTGTGGGAGGGAATATTTGCTTGTTTTAGCTGAAATTACAGATTCACCTCTCTTCATATCCTCTGAACTTCTTTGAGTGAATTAGTTCAAAAACTTTCAGATCAGTTAAGAAACTTCACTAAATCAGCTACAACTCCAAGCATCTCTGTGCTATATGAGTTATGTTAAAGTGCAAAATTCTATTTCAGCTGGTGAGAGCTGACCTGAGAGGCTAAAATCAATCAATGCAACAGAAAGACTAGTTGAAACCAAATGGGTGAGGTTTATTTTAAGCTGGATTAGTAAATGGTAGTAATTTAAAACCTTGTATGAGTTAATTATGATTTAGCTAAATACTTTTCTTTATGTAACAGGAAGGGTGATAAGTAGAATGAGTGGGACATTTTTATTCCTAATGTATTTGCTACTCTTGTACAGTCTAATCTCTGAAGAGACTGTATCTCTGAAGAAACTGTATTTTTTTGTTGTGGTTACTGTTTCGGGAAACCCTGTAGATGAATTAGATCATAGATGTGCTTGTGATTTCGGTGTTATATTATCATGAAGCCTCAAGTTATTTTAATGGTATTCCACAGAACTGCTGGAACCTAGCGGAGTCTCCATCCTTAGAATATTATAAAGCCATCTGGACATGATAATTGGCTCTATGTGGCCCTGCTGAAATTGGACAAGATGGTCTCTTTCAACCTCAGCCAGTCTGTCGTTCTTAAAACTTTCCAACAGAATAAAATATATGCTTCTTCCTCCTGGTGCATGAGTAGCTTGACCAACTTCCCTTTCCCTCCACGCCTTAAACTGTTACAAAGACTTTTCTGTAAAGCTTGGAATGTGTTCTTGACCTTAACTGCAGGTGTTATGTGCATGGATATATTGTTCAGCGTCTTACACAGTTAGGGAAAACAGCACTTACAGGAAAGATTTATAAGCTTTTTGTTTGCAAAAGGAGACTTAAAATGAGATTTAAGTGAAGGCAAGGGGACATCTAAATTTTAAGCTATCTGACTGTCTGGCTTCCCATTTAGTTAATGGGAACCAAGCTGGTTCACTTTCTGATATATACACTGCTCCCCTGAGTCATGTACCCACAGGTAGGCATGTAATGGTATTTAATAAGCCTTACAGTATGGTTGGAAAATATGACTGAGAATTCATAAAATAAATTTTATACCTTATAAAACATCTCCATCTCTGTATTGGCAGCTGAAGCTTAAGTGTCATATGACATGTTTATGCAACTGAATCCCATCTGTTGTTCACCTGACTCCTCTTGTATGGTTTATGAACTGGCTTTCCTCCAACTACAATAGGAGCCTGAACACTTAGCTCATGTTGAGTCTGTATGTAGGTACTTAAAATGTAGGCTTCCTAATTTAGTTAAAACTTGTCCTTGAATCTAGTTGCTTAGTGGGAAAAATGCTGATAAAGTCTCTGATAATCTGAATACTTATTAGCAGAGAACAAAATCTACTAAGAGAAGTGGACTTCAGAACTCAAGGGAGTTTCCCTCTCAGTTCACTAGACATAAAGCTGTCATGATTGCCTGTTTGAAGTCCACGCAGTAGCGAGACCAAGCATATGTCATCAGTACACCACAGTGAATTCCTCCGACAGTACAGACAAGGTCAACAGACAAATGCAGAAAGAAAGATAGTGCCATTATATATGTGCTGCATACATGCAATCAGTGCTTGTACAAATATGAAGAAAGGACTTGATCCTGTTCTTGCTTGATAAATAATGATATATAGATTTCTATCATATCACAAAAATACCCTCACACATATGCTCTTATCCAAGTCTTTCACAGCTGGTCAAAATCTACAGACAGTCCAGTATACAACATTTGGACCTTATGTTTTACTTAACAGTGAGCCCATCTTGATTTTAGTTCCACTCTTCACACACTCAATTGCATGTTCATCGACACGGGCAGCAATGACACTGCCAAAGAAGACTCTGAGGCTAGCAAGAGAGAGAGAGATCTGGAGACAAGAACAAACAGCACAGGAGTCCAGGTCTTATTCTCAGTCCTGATGATGAAGACAAAAGTCTTGGGTAGGAATAGATGCATATTTCATGAGATCACAGGAATGTCTGAGATTTAGTGGAGTCACTAACATGCCTTGTGCTGAGTTGGATGGAAAGAATTTCTTTAAGAAAGACAGGTAGAGGTGAATAGAAAGAGAATTTCTGCTGATGCAAATGAACAGCTAGAATGTGTGAAGCTTTTCTTTGGTGTGGGCAACAGTGTAGCTGAGAGCTTGCAAGTCAGGAAGAGTGACATTTTGGTGGAAGTTTGTTACAGACCCTCTAAATCTGTGTGAAGTGGATAGCCTTCCTTAAAACAATTCATTGAAGTCTGTATATTACAGACTCTACTTCTCACACAGGACTTAAACATCCCTGAAACTTGACAAAAAGGCAGTACAGCAGGACACAGGCAATCTCAGAAGCTTTGAGAGGCTGTCATGTATACTGTCTTAATACAGACGCTGTTGGAGAGGTGATGTTCTCCTGGACATTTCTTCTCTGAAGAGATTGTTGGGGATGTGATAATCAATGACAGGCGTGGCTGTAGTGACCATGAAGTTGCTGAACTTGAGACCCTGAGGGAAATGAGAAAAGCAAGCAGCAGAACACAGTTCCCAAATTTCAAGAAAGTGGACTTCAGCTTATTCAGAGAACTGGGAGGTACAGTTGTAGTCTGGTGGGAAGCAATACTGAAGGACGAAGGAGCTCAAGAGAGTTAGCACATCCTTATGGACAGGTTCCTCCAAACAAAAGGATAATCCATCCTAGTACTCATGAAAATTAATACATAGATCAGAAGTACAACTTGGCTAAACAAGGACCTGACTAGGGTCCAGTGCAAAAAGAACATTTACATAAGTGGAAATGAGAGCGGGCTACGAAGGAGGAATTTAGAAGCATTGCTTTGGTATGTAGGGATGGTGTTAGGTAAGCTAAATAGTCTAATAGGAACAAGTCAGTGATCTGAGTAATTTCAATATATACAGATCCATGGGACTACAAGGGATGCATCTATGAGTACTGAGAGATTTGTCAGTGTGATAGTGAAGTTGCTTTAAGATATCCTTGAATGGTTGTGGAGATCATGGGAGTTTCCTGGTGGGCGGAGAAAGGAAAATAACACAACCATCTGCAGAAAGATCAAAACTTGTAACAGTGAACTAAGGACAGGTCAGCCTCACCTTGTTTCCTGGAAAAATCATGGAGTGACTCCTCTTGCAAACCATTTCTAGGCAAACAAAGAAGAAGAACAAAGAAAATAGCCAATATAGCTGTGCAACAGGCAAATTACACTTTGGCCAAGTTGATTACCATTTACAATAAAAAAAAATAAAATCTGTGGATGAGGGAAGAGCAGTGATAGGGGCCCTCAGTCTTGATTTAGCCAGGCTTTCAATATGATCTCCTATGAATCCTTATATCAATGCTGGAACTTTACAGTTTAGATGGGTGAAACACTAAATTAATGAAAAACTGCCTGGATCACTAGATTTGAAGTATACTGGGTAACGATTTGTACCCTGTCTGGAGATCAGCTCAAGTGAAGCTCTCCTGGGTTTTGTCCTGGGACTTACACTGTTTAATATATTTATCAGTGACCTACAGAAAGAATAGATGCACCCTCAAATGAGTAAGGCTCTATTTTTTTTGTCTCCTCACATTAGGAACCTGAAGATGGCAATAGGATTCACCCCGAGCCTTCCATTCATAAGGATGAACAAACCTATTTCTCTCAGCCTCTCCTCTTAGGTAAGGTGCAAGTTTGTTTGTGGTACCAAAGTGGTGGATGAAATCAATGTGCTTTATAGCAGTGCTGTCATTCAAGGAGACCTAGTCAGGCTGAAGGAACAGGTTGACATGAATTTCATGAAATTCAGGAAGGATTTGTGTGGAGTCCTACATTTCAAATGCTTAACAGTATATTGGGCTGTATCAAAAGGGACTGATTATTTCTTTCTACTCAGCATTTGTTATATTGCATCTGGAGTGCTGTGACCAAGTTTGGGTTCTTCAGCATAAGAAAGAGATTAACAAATTGGAACAAGTTGTCCAGACTGTTAGGAGACTGGAGCACCTGACCTACGAGGAGAGGCTGAGAGAGACAGGTTTGTTCATCCTTATGAATGGAAGGCTCAGGGTAAATCCTATTGCCATCTTCAGGTTCCTAGTAAGAGGAGACAGAGGAACAGAGACTTATTCATTCACAGGGTGCATAGTGAAAGAATGAGAGGTAACTGAGGCAGGTTTCAACAACAACAAAAAGACCCCTGATCAGGTAATAAGATTACCCGGAGAGACTGAATTCTCTGCCCTTGGAAATACTCAATTTGACTGAAAATTGTTCTGAGCAACCTATGTTGACCTTGTTTTGAGTGAGGAGTTGGACCAGGTGACCTCCACAGGTTCTTTCACACCCATTCTAAGACTAGTTTTGGACTTAAATGAAAACCAAGGTATTTGGGATGTAGAGCTGGTTTTGTATGTTCCTTTATGAGCTAGGAGCTATTTCTAATGTCAAGAATATAAGGCCTCTAAGTACATATCTGAAGAGAAGAGTAAACTTTCTTAGTCTTGAACAGATATGCTTTCTGGGATAAAGACTGTTTATTTTACATGAAATAAGCAGTATCTGAAATTCATTCTAAGAAAGACTTTAGAGATCAGAGATAAACTTCTTTTTTTTCTCTTCAATTCTACCACAGTTGGCAGCTCAGGTCATAAAATCTAATACATTTTTTGTGTATTTGACATGGTCTACAGTGTGTCACTCAGTGCATGGATAGCAACAATCAGCCATTGGAACTGTGTGCTCTGCATCCCTGTTTATCATTCTACATGTGAGATCCTAAAGAAGGACCCAAGTGCTTAACTTTATTATCTTATCCTTGGAAGTAGTGGCCTTGACCAATATTTAGGTAGATATGATACTTACTGTAAGGCAGGTTACTTCTGGAGAATCCTAGTTTAAGTAAGAACCATGTAATACAAGTGAACTATATCCACTCCCCTCTCCCCTCTTGGATTAAATAATTTAGAAGGAAAAAAAAAACATTGCGTTTAAAGTGAAAGCCTGAACATATAAGCCAGGCCCTGAACATATAACCTAAATATGTGCTTCACTAACGAGACTTTCATCTTTTCAGGCTATGAAGTTTTCACTTTAAGTACCTACTGTGTTCTGGGCACGAAAGAGATAACTGCTAGGGGAATTAAAACTTTCAACACTTTTACCTTACCAATAAGAATCCTAAGAAAAAAATCCTGAGAATCTCACTGTTACACTTACTTACTTAGGCAAATCCAATTGAATTTACTTTATTGTAGTGTGATCTATCATAATTTGATGCTTGCGATGGTTCAAATCTTTTCCTAGGTTCTTTCTAATTGAATACTTTTATTCTTAAACTGTAATAATACCGACTATGATTGTTTCAATGCACAAGCAAATAAAAATTGAGCTCTTAGTGATGATGTCGGTACCACTGCTAGTTGTACTCCACTGCTGCAGGTGGATAAACTCAAATTAGAGAAAGTAACTGGAGAACAACAGGACAAAACTACCTACTGTTGTTGCAGGTGGTTTAGGACACAGTCTTTGAGATTAAGGGCTTTTTTGTCCCTTTCTTCAGTTTAGATGCAAATCAGTATTTGTGTATTAGAAGCGCTGATTACAAATAAACATTTTTAACATTGTGAGTAATCTGTACTGTGGGAGTACATGTTGTGAGCATACCAGTATTGCTGTGCTGTAGGTTGTTGGCAGCCATTCTTGTTTTGTTTAAGCAAGCAAATCTTGCTGTGAATTTGCTAGGATAACTTAGACAGGTGTCTATGCACTGGCTCTTCACTGGGATAAAATGAATGTACTAATCCTGTCTCAATTGGACTGATGATAATGAGACTAAGCCATTCATATCTGCACTAGAAGTTCAAATTCATTTGTCTAATAATAAATAAGATACTGTAACATTAATGGTATTGTACCAGGGTGCACGGTATCTGAAAAAAAAATAGACATTCAGAAACTCTGGAATACGGCAAATAAATCTGCCCAGGGTGTTTTTTATCTTACATGGTAATTTTTATGCTATAGTAAAGTCTTTTTTTTTTCCCCCTTAACTTGGTGGGTTTTGCAGGATCTTTGGAGTAGAGTAACTCATTAGTCTGATGGTTTCACAACCTGAATGTGCAAAGTTATGGAACAGAAAATTCTGTGTAAAGACAGGAGTGATACATATGTGAACAGAAGAATAATACACAAAGTTTTGCAAGGTATCTTATTATTGTCCTTTACTGGTTGTTTTGCTGACTAGTAAGAGAGGTGACACTGGAGGTTTATTAAAATCTTGAAGAACATTTGCTGTGCAGTCCTTTTCCAGACTTTGGGTGATATGTAAATAAGAGTAGTTTTGATATAGAATTAGTACACCAGTGAGCTGCCTTGTACACTAGTGCACCAGTGGCACATACAGGTGCACATACAAATGTGTAGTTTAAAGCATTATGTGCTTTTGACTTACGCGTTTATATAGGTATAACTTATGTCACATATGAAATTTCTACTTCCTAGGTGTTGCACAACATTTTCCCACAAAACAGGTTCATATTCTTTTATTTCATCCTTTAAAAAGTTACATATTTTTTTTGTATTGGATGACTTCCATTCACTATATTGATCCAATAATATTTTGGTGTGTCCCCCCATTTAATCTCTGGTGCAGCGTGATCACTTGCATTCTGATATAGTGAACAGGAGAGAACAGCAAGCATAGCTGTGCAAATGACTGTACTACAGTATTTTGTATTCTCTTTTATATATTTAAATGTATTTATCACATGCATTGTTTTTACTGTCTGGAAAGAGCCATTATTGAGAGGCATTGTTCATTCTGCATAGCAGGTGGACTAAAATGTTGATGACTTTTTGCCACCTCCTTTAAACTCAAAATACCCTTCACAGTCTCTGTAGCCCTGAAACGGAGTAAATAAATGTGATGGGGCACAGTAGCATTTAGCTAGGTATTTGTAGAAATTAGAATATGAAATCATTAACATGTAAAGTATTATAAATATGTTTATGCAAATTATAGCTCCTCTTTAACTTTATGTTTCTTTATGGTAAATATCAGTACAGTCTCTGTTAATCGTTAATGATTAGCACACCTTCTTCCTCCTTCACTTTTATCTGCGCATAATGGCAGGTATATTATTAAGATATAAGAGTTTTTCTTCCCCTCCCATCTTGCCAGCTCATGCCAAGGTGTTACTGACCTTTTATTCCTTTCTTCTGGCGATCATAGCGTTATTTCTCCAAATTCTATTCTCTAAATAGCTTTTTCTCCCCTTTAAAATGTAAAAAATACGTCTATACTAAATAGCCTACTGACGAGAAGATTGGATATCCTCAGTGTTGTTAACCAGTAAATTAACTTCAAGCACTCATTTTAGTGCTGAAGATACACACTTAACTGAGATTCACTTGCCCCAGACCAGATTCAGCACTGGCAAAAGATTAGCTAGTGACCATGGGCTGCTTCTGCCTACTCTGCTCTAACTTGAACTGGCTCTTCTGGAGATCTGATGCATCTAGTTTGCATACCAAACAGGCCAGGCCCAGATGAAAGTTCTGCGTTAATGATACAGTGTATTCTTTAGTCTGAACGAAGCTGCATCACTTCAAACAAACCATGCCTTTGTTTTGGAGGGCTAATATCATGCATGGACTTTACATTGTAAAATATATAAATGTTTGTAGTTTGTACTGGTCTATTTTAGATTCAAACAGATACAGTAAATTTGTAAAATTACAAAAGTTGTAAGTGAGTCCTCAAAGAGTATGCTGGATCTACCTGTGTTTGTGATTATCCTTTTTATATTGCCTAGTATCTAAGGGAAGTCAACTAGCTTCTCTATCTCTGCCTCTGAATTTATACACCCAGTTCTAGTTTGGATGCACTTTTTAAAAGACTGTTTTATCTCTGAAGGCTTTTAATAACAGTTTTCAGTGCTAATGCTTAAGAAAATACATTTTTTTAATTTATCCTGATACCATCAAGCTGTTTCTTGCAAGTTAGACATCATGACTTATGAGAAAAAGGCTGATTCATTTGATAACTCTTCTTGCTACAACATAATGTTATGCCTCATTAGTCTGTGAGTTTCATTGGTAACATCGGAGTGAGAGAGTTGGTCTCACTTTTGGTCAGATTGTGAAGTATATAGGGAGAAAGATGTGGAAATTGTGGGATGTAGGCAAAACAGTCCTGCAGTGGGACTTCTGGGACGGATAACAATTGATTTTATCCTGTTTCATAAGAAAAGGTAAATGTCACAGAACTGTGAAAAGAGCCAGTTTCCACAAAAAATCCCTAAGATATTTGAAATCATAATAATTTTAAGGTGACATCCTTAGCTCCAGTGAAGCCAATAGTGAACTTCTCACCAAAGGTCGTTTCTCATCCTGCACCTCTCTTAGGGCTCACCTTACTTCCTTAGGCATTATATGTTTCTTTTCCTCCTATCTTCTATCTCAGGACATGTTAAGAGTGAGATAGGAATAGGTATAATTTTGTTTCACACAGTATCACAGTATCACAAGGTTGGAAAAGACCTTTGAGATCATCGAGTCCAACCTATGACCCCCCAGTTTTAATTATTTTATTGAATGAATTAAATATGTTTTGATTTAACTTTTTTTTCTGCATCTGTATCTGACAAATGCCATCTGTTTTTAAACAGAAGACAACTTCTAGGTCTGAGTCAAAAGATATAGTTACTTGTTTGGCTTTGAATAGAGAAATATAGGGATTATGTTTTTTTTAAGAAAAAAAATGCATTTGGAAACTTAATAAACTTCCAGACTATCCACAGATACCACCCTCCACAGTATAATTAAATACATATGAATGCTTACACTAGTATGTATAAGAAAACCAACTGCTTCCAATGATTAAATCCCTCCTTCCCCATCTCTGCTGTGCATTTGCCTTCTCCCATGCTGCAGCACTTTGCACATCTATTCCTGTCTAAGCACATGGTGTTCACTTGTGTAAAATGAATATAGATGTGTATTTGCCTCCCTCTAAAATCTTTAAATGAAATTTGTACCTTTCCTTCACATTCAAAGTGAATCCATCTTTGTTCAGGTGTGACTGTGTTTTGTGTCACTTCTTCCACAGGCCTCTCTGTTGTTTTTACCTAAAACAGTGTGTGAATAGACAACCACTTACACTCACATCATGCTACTCCATTTTGAAGATTTTCCCTCTCTGCTTTATCATGTTCTGTGCTGAGCTGTTCTTTTGAGGTGCAACTTAAAGTCACTTGAGAGCAAAGCAGATACCCCCCAACTGCTACTAGTTTCATCATTTATTGTGAACCAATACTGGAAAAAAATAGTTTCTGACTGTTATGATACAGGAGTACTGTAAGTATTTGGATAGTATCCTTATGAAGATCATTTTGGGGACTGGTCTCATACAGCTGTGTCTGTGGAAATAGAGTAATGGTGCTACAGAAGGAGACAAGGAAAATCAACAAATGCTGTCACATCAGTTGTAGGCAAAACAACTGATATTGGTGAAGATCTTGCTGTTTAACAAATGCACTGGGATATTAATAATACATTCACAATTTAAAAAGGTCTCTAGGAAGGATTTGGGAAAAAATTTGCAACAGATCGATGAGGCAGGAAAACTGGTGGTAAAGGACATATCTGAGGTACTTAGTGGCTGTTTGCCATGGCTTTCATGGGTGAGATTCGTCCTTCCAGTCTCCCAGGTCCCTGAACCTAGCAGCAGAGTGTGTGAGAGTGAAGCACTATGTGCAGTAGAAGACAGACTTTAGGGACCATTTAAAACAGCTGGATATACAGGAGTTTATGGGGCTTGATGGGGTCAAGAAAAGGGTGCTGAGGGAGCTGGCTGATGCTATTGCTAAGTCACTCTATTATCTTCAACAGGTCATTGCAAAAAGTTCCCTGATGATCAGGAAGGGCAAGCATTGCTTCTGTCTTTAAGAAAGGGTATTCACAACAGAACAACAAGGCAGTTAGGCTAATGTGTCAAATACTCTTCCTGGGAAGTTTACAGAGCAAATTGTCCTGGAAGCCATATCCAAGTAGACAACAGACAGGAAGATTATTGGAAACAGACAGCATGTGTTTACCCCAGGCAAATCACACTCCATCAGGCTTTCAGCATGATCAACTATAACATTGTTATGGCCAAATTAGCGAGACCCGTACTGTGGATGAAAAATAGACTGGACTGTTAGGCTCAAATAGGTTGTGGTTAGTTGTTTCAAGTCTAACTGGTGACACATTACTGATTGTACCTTTCTGACTAATAATATTTAATGTCTCTGGTAATGATGTGGGCAAAGGCATGGCATACCCCCTCAGCAAGTCTGTGAATGATGCCAGTGCAGAGAATGGTAGACATACTAAAACACAGGGCTGCTGCTTAAAGGGCCTCTGACAGGAAGAAGGCTGGACTGGCAGGAAACTCATGATGTTGCACAAAGGCAAGTGTAGAGTCCTATCTCTGGGAAGGAATAATTGCAAGTACCAGGACAAGCTGGCCCAAAAACAGCTTTTAAGAAAAAGTCATCGTAGATAAGGTGAACTTGTTTCAGCAGTATACCATTGTGATGAAGAATGCCAATGACCAGGCTGTGCTGCATCAAGTGTGGCCAGCAGGTTAAAGAAGGCATTTCTTTTTAAATGTATCAGCAGTTGTGACACTACATTAGGAGTATTGGGCCCAGTTTTGGGCTCACCAGTCCTGGAATGACATTGACATACTGGAGTCAGTCATCACGAGGGTAGTCAAATACTGGGATAGGATACTGGGATAGGGGCCTACTGGGGTCTAGGACCACTCTCCATGGGGCAAGTCTCTACAGCTCCTCACCCTAACCCCTACCCACGCAAAATTGTTCCCAGGGAGAGTCGGCTATGTAGAGTGTCCTGCAGAGAGTTGTCACATGGATAGTTGTCTGCCATGAAGAGCTGGTCCTTTCCAGCCCACAGAGGCTGTGAAATCTCCAGCCATAGTGACATCAAAAACTCAGCTGTGCATGGCCCTGAGAACCTGACCTCGTCGGCCCAGCTCTGGGGGAAGGGGGGAGGGGGGAGGAGGGGCTTGCTTGGATGTTCTCCATACGAGGTCTCCATTACTTCGTGCTTTGGGCAAGCTAAACTCCACCAAGCTCTGGCTGCTTGAGAGCACATCTGTATTTTCAGAGGAAGGGAGAAGAGAAGGCAACACCTCCAGGGTGCTGAGAGCATAGCAGAGCAGAGCAGAGCAGAGCAGAGCAGAGCAGGCTGAGCCCACGGCGGCCACGACCGTCCTCTCCCTCAGGATGCCTTTGGGCAGGGCTGTGCAGGCGGCACCTGAGCAAGCCGTCGGCAGGGTCGCGCGGTGCGCGCGGTACCTTTAAAGGCCGGAGTGCGGGGCGGAGCGCCAGGAGGTGGTGTGCGCGGGGGGAACCGCCCGCCCGGAGCATGCGCTGCGCGGCGCGGAGGAGCGCGGCGCGGCAGGCGGGCGGTTGGCGGCGCCGATCTTCCCCGGCAGCAGCCAGTGAGCCCGGCCCCGGCGCTGCCGCCGCCGCGCGGGGCCGTGGTGGCGGCGGCGGCTTCGAAGCCGTGAGCGTCCGCCGCTCGCTGGGGAGCGGGGCTGAGTGCGAGAGAGCCGTCCTCTGCCTGCTGTGCGCTCGAGGGGAGAGGAGGCGAGCGGGGAGCCGCCATGGGCAACGAGGCGAGCCTGGAAGGAGGCGAAGGGATGGGCTCCTTACCCGAAGGGGCGGCGGCAGCCGGGGATGGCGGCGGCTCCGCGGCCCCCTTGCAGCACCTGGTCCCGGCCGGTGTGGAGGCCGACCTGAGCCAGCTGAGCGAGGAGGAGAGGAGGCAGATCGCCGCTGTCATGTCAAGGGCGCAAGGGCTGCCCAGAGGGAACCTCGCCGGCGCGGAGCCGCCTCCCATGCAAAGGCATGCACGGAAAAATCTCCCTTCTCCCGCTCCTCCCTTTCCCCCCCTCCTCTCCGTCTCCTCGCGGTGGGGCGGGGGGCGAGTGTCAGTACGATCCGGGCCCGCTGCATCGGGAGCTGGCGTAGCATATTGCTGGCTGAGGGAGGGAGCGGCTGCACGAGTAGGATGGAGCCTGCACTCTCCAGCTTTTCCCACTCCGGTGGTTTCTGATAATGACGGTCCTCGGTTCCAGTGGGCTGCGCCCTCTCCCCTTCACTCCCTTTTCACCGGTCCGGAACACGGGTAGTTTCAGTGTTCAGGGAGGGGAGAGATTTGCACACAGTATTTAGGTTTTGTCTGTATATATGTGTCTGTTTGCCTTATGGGTCTGGAGTGCCCCGCAGCTCAGGTGGTGGCCAGGGAAGATCGCTTCAGGGCTAATGGGCTCTGTAAGCTTTTCTTTCTGGAGAAAGATTCTTATTGAATCTTTCAAAGCTTTTGGGCATAATGTACTTACTAGTCATTACTCTGCCAGTTCTTAAGCTCTGCAACTATCATTTGGCTTCATTAAATAACCGTGTATTGAGGAAGTCTGTTTCACTCTGTTTTCCCCCCCAATTTTTTTTCTCGATGTTTTTTTTTTTACTTGTTTGTTGAAAGGGGAGAGAGGCGCAATACCGGATTAAACTGATTGCCACGGGATTCAATATCGTGTACAGTGATGGCTTTACCTCGTTGTGCATCTGCGAAGGCTAGGGAAATTTCCTTTCCCTTTCTTTCCCTGTCCCTTCGTAGATTCACTGCCCGACGTGCAACAAGCCCGTTCCGGGCCCAGCCGGAGGCCGTTGGCTCCACTGTGCCGGTGCTGGCCCTCCCCGCCCGGCGCCCACCTTGCGCCGCCCGAACCCCTGTCCACAGTGCTGTACTCTCCTGCTTCCCCCGCCGTACTCCTGTCCACGGTCCTGAAATCGCCCGCTTTTCCCTCCCGCCACCCAGGGCTTTCCGTTTACGGGGCTGGGTGTGTTGTTTGTCTTGAAGGAGGATGTCGAAAGGAGCCTCCTAGACTGACTGTTCAACACGGTTCTTTTATATTGACCTCACCCTAGATGAATGCATATTGAGTTTATATAATATCAGGTTTATATAAGTGAATTCTAGAAGAAGAGAAGCAAGGAGGGTGGGACCAAATTCATCCTTGGGCAAACTACTAAAGTCATTGGGATTATACCCGAGATGATGGACTCCATGTTTAAAAAACTGGAAACCAAGTCTTCCTATTTTATGCCTTGCATGATTATTGAACAGGTGCTTAATATATTTCCCATTCAATTCAGAACTCTATAGATATTAATGGAGAAAAAAATCCTATTAGTTACTTCTATGACACTAAACTCCAATTTTCTTTTTGTATAACAGTCTGTGAGCAAAGACACAAAGACTTTAAAAGTTTATTGTTACGTGCTAATGTTCCAGTAAAAAGTAAGATAAATGTCCTTGGAATATATTAGAATGGGCTAAACTCATTGTAATATAACTATTTCTGCATTTATAAATGGCTGCTTTCCTGTATTTATGCTATCAGAAACTGCTTTGATCATAGTATACTATCACTAAAGTAAAGATACTCAATATTATTGAACTACAGATTTTTATCTTTTAGTCAAAGTTGACATTTTAATATTCAGTGCAATAGCCTATCAACTAGCTTTTATTCTGGGGTTGTAGCAGTTCCCATCATAGAGTCTTTGTTCCAGTCACACTGTAATGAGGCTACTACTTGTCTTTGCTCATTTTGTGGTTTTACTTGCTCCTCTTGCATGCCTCTTTTCTATTGAAATCTACAAAGAGTGATGGGAAAGATTATTAAGAACCCGATACAAACCTTTGGAGTAAGACTCTTCTAAGGACTAAGGATCAGCCTCGTCCAGAATTCAACTTCAGTAATGAACTAGCCTGCTGAGACTCAGATTCTATAGCTTCAAGCTTTCTTTTGGTCTCTGTATCCAAAGAAATTAGATGTGGAAAATAATTTGGTTATGAACAGGGTTTTTTTTGTTTGGTTGGTTTGTGTTTTTTTTTTTTTTTAAGTGTGGTTATGCTGGTCCAGGTGTTAAATGAGTAAAATAGCGATCCAAAGAGGAATTCTGGCTTCCTGGTCATATAGCTATGCTTTATGACAATGTCCCAATTGCATTGTTTGTTAGTGTTTTTCATGTTGATAACTGGATTTTTCCTCAGAGATTTCCATTATAACATTAGCTGTTATCCAATCTTACCCAGACAATGTGTTCACCAAGAAATACAGTTACACTTTTGTCAATGTAATATATGCTGTGTCTTCTAGGACTTGTATAGGCTTTGCACTTTTAAGTCTTCAAAAATGCAATAGCATTAAAAAAAGCAGTTAGTATTTATTAGGCATTTTAATGTTAGATCTAGAACATGTACGGTGACCTGCCTAAATCAAATATACCTTTTAAATTTTTTTTCTGTTAACATTTTATTCTCTGTGTTCCAGTCAAGAGTTTGGGATGCTTAGCACCTATGGAAATCATTTTATCCCATTTCAGTTACTGCTGTCATAAAACTCATGCTTAGAAAGTTTAGTGGAAACATACACACTCTATTTGGAAGCAAGTTCCAGTTGTTCTAGCTTCACTGAAAGACTCTGTAAATGTGTCAGTGTCTACTTGCTGAAGAATAGTTCCACGTCATCTGAAAGGATTAGATGACCAAATTGAATGTATGAACCCTCTAATGGAGATTTTTTTGAGTTTCACATTTCTAAAGTATGCTTATGGTGTATTTTCTGCCAGAAATAGGTATTTTTGTCAATGCCATCACTTTATTGACTTAAGATTATGTAAGATCTTGTTTGTAGATATGAAAAGATCTAACTGTCTTGGAGTTATGTGGTTATTGCACTTCTCTTTGAAGCTATTTATACTGATGAATGGGGAAAAAGATACGCCTTTTCTCGTAGTTTTTTTATAGTTATGACATTCAAGAATTAGACCAGTAGTCTTTGTTAACTCTCCTCTTGACTCAAAAATAAGCTTCGATTTGGCTGCAATATTCATGTAAATGAATAAAGCTGAGCCCTGTGACTCAAGGCCAAAGTGAGGAGAAACATAGCAACACAAAGAAAAGAATTAGGTGAGGGAGGACTAAATGATTTTTCTTGTTCAGTGGGTAGGTTTTTAATGATTAAAAAAAGTTTAAAAATAAGAAAATTTATGTCAAATAATGACATGATTTTTTTTTTAATTTAAAAAATCACTCAGTGTCAGTCTGTGACTGGCTGTAAAATGGTTCTAGAAAAGACCAAAAACTAAATGGAACAAGTCCTGGCTTTTGATGGAAGTAACATTTCTCAAGAAACCCATCTCTTCAAGTCTTTTTCTTCCACTTGTTAACCATTCTCTGTCTCAATCATGTAAAAACATTGTTGTGTTTAAAGGCAAGACAAGTCTGGTGTTCAGAACATAACAGCAGCCTTGCAGAATTACCTGGATTTTTTTTTTTCATAGATTCAGTGCTTTAATCTCTTTTTCAAGTCCTGACATCTGATCAGGTGGATTTTTATGGAGGACATTATTTTGATGACAATGGATGCTGGCAGAGACATCTGTTACAGTAGGGATCTACAGTTACTTAATTCTAGTTAATGTCCAAGTTCAATTTCTAAAAGAAGTTTTAGTTTGTGGGGGATTTTTTGTTTGTTTGTTTGCTTTTCCTTCCACCCTCATGCTGTAAGGTTTGGGCATGGTGCCCTGTTTCCTAACCTGAGTTTTAATAGCACCATGATCTTTTGGACACTTATTGCTGCTAGCATTATTGAATAAAGCCTTCCAACACTTTGAACACCTGCAAACATGAATACAGACAGTATACCAGACTGACATAAATAGACTACTTTTCACTTAGTAAGCAGTATCTCTTTGGGTAAACTTAGGGTGCTTATCTAAATAGCAAGAAACAGAACAACAGGTCGACCTACCTAGTTGCTAATGAGAATATGAAATTGTTCTTTTAACAAGCAAAAATGCCAAATATTTGTAGGAATTGCATTATCATTGGGCTTTACTGAATTATCCTCTTTATGAATAAAAACTTAATCAATGTTCACTGCTGCCAGTGGAAACACACCTACTCGCTTCAGCAGATTCCGTATTAAGGTTGTGAACTTCTCAATGTTATGGCAAATTTTACAAGACTGTGGTAGGGTTAAATAGAGTTACAGAAGACTAGAAATAGTTTGTTCTTAATGAGTATTTCATTTTTATGTAAATTTTTAATTTACAAAAACATCAGAAAACAGGTTGTGAGAAAACCATGTTATGAGGAGTACAATCACAGAAATAACTACCTCATAGCTTTGTCCTCTTATAATTCCTTTGTTAGGTATGTAATGAAAACTCTAATTAATGAAAAATAGTAAACCCGTAGTAACATTAACAGTGTAAAGTATATTTTTGAATATGTCTACTAAATATGCTTCTGGAGACTTCTGATAAAACTCTTAAACAGAATTGTGCATTTTTTATTTGTTTATTTTTTAAGCTGAGGAATAAAGTTAAATGTAATGAACGATTGTTTATTTTGTTCGTGAATGCTCAAGAAAGAATGTCACATCTGGAAAAACAAGATCACAGTTAACTGCATCTCTCAGTGAGAACTGAAAACTTTATATTTCCAACACTGTTGTGGCACTAAAGAGAACATTGTATCTTCGAACAAAAGCACAGTGATAGCACTGAATAGAATATTTTACTACATTCTTTAGCAATAGTGTTGAATACGATATTATTTCCTCCAGCTGCAGCTCAGTATAGCAATGAGTAGTATACTACACCACATATGAAGCCATGTTCTTGACTTTGATTCATACCAAAAATTAGTTCTGTCTTCTCCTATAAGGAAACACAACAAAATGTTGTTGTTAGAGAATTGGGAAATCTGTAAACTGGCATCTTTTTTATCCAATTGAAAATTCTGATTTGTGAGTGGATGGGTGGCAAAGTAAATAATTTGAAGAGAAGCATAACCTTCTTAACCTACTTGGATTTTAGGGTTTTTAAGTCTCTGCTGCATACCAATTTTTAAATATATCCAAATTTTATACAAATAGCCAAACCACAAGTACATAAACATTTTATATTGTGCCGTGTTTTTCTTGTTTGTCTGTGCTTTGACCTGTTAATTTTCTGACAGGGCTTTTTCTTTTAGTCTTCTCTATCTCCCCATGTTTGTCTCCCAATGGACAGGGTAGAGTTAGTCTTTTGGGTTTAGGTAACGTAGGAAGTTGTATCTGAATTCTTCAGATTTCTGAAGAGAAAACTGTCTAGTTAAACACGTTCTACGAGATTATTTTCTAAATAATAAATCAGTCTATGATTCAGTATTTGTATAAGCCTTTATAGAATAATAATTTTTGTTTAAATATTTTTACATTTTTTTAATGTTATAAACCATGGTTTTGCTAACACTTAAGCACCTGAGAAACTTCACAGAGTTACCAGAGCAATTCCAGGGTCACAGATGATACATTCTATTTTATATAATTTTTTCTAAACTTTTAATTTAATTTAATTTTATTACATTTTCTGTCTGCAGATATCCTGAGCTTGATACAAGCCACCATCCCAGGCAACCAGGTAAGCCTCCAGATCCAGGACCACCAAGTTTAAGTAAAAGCAGAACAGTAGATGTGCTGAAGACAGAACAACGGGCACCTGGACGGAGCCCTTCTTCTATCAGTTTAAGGGAATCAAAATCCAGGACTGATTTTAAAGAAGATCAGAAACCAAGTATGATGCCCAGTTTTCTCTCAGAAGCCAATCCATTGAGTGCAGTCACTTCAGTTGTGAACAAATTCAATCCTTTTGACTTGATATCAGATTCAGATGCAACCCATGAAGAAGCTGGTAAGAAACAAAAAGTTGCACAGAAAGAGCAAGGGAAACCCGAGGAGCAGAAGGGCCTTGCAAAACATCCAGCTCAACAACAGTCTCCAAAACCAGCTGTTCAACAGCAAGGACCTGTCAAACTTATCCCCCAGCAAACTGAGTCTTCCAAACCAATGCCTCAGCAGCAGCAGCCTGGAGAACCAAAGCAAGTTCAGAAAGTGAGCGCTGGTCACCCAGCAGACTCTAAGCAAGAACAAGCGAGACAACAACCTCAGCTGCGAGGACCTCAAAAATCTCAGCCCCAACAGTCAGAACCAACGAAGCCTGTTCAACAAACTTCTGCAAAACCTTCATCAGACACAACAAAACCGTCACCACAGCAACCAGACAATGCTAGAACATCATCCCAAGCACCACCTTCAAAACCATCATTGCAGCAGCCAGGACCTGTAAAACAGCCGTCTCAACAGCCAGCACGACAAGGAGGTCCTGTAAAGCCATCTTCCCAGCAAACAGGGCCTCCAAAACAGCCTTCTCAGCAACCTGGGCCTGAAAAACCATCTGCTCAGCAAACAGGACCTGCAAAACAACCGTCGCAGCCTGGACTTGGGAAGTCACCTCCACAGCAAACGGGGCCTGTAAAGCAAGTGCCACCACCGGCAGGGCCTACAAAACCATCTTCTCAAACTGCAGGGGCCACAAAGCCCCTGGCACAACAGCCCGGACTTACAAAAACACCAGGCCAGCACCCAGGGCCTGAAAAACCCTTGCAGCAAAAGCAAGCTGGTGCAACCCAAGCCGCTGAGTCCGCCCCAAAGAAAACCTTCTGTCCTCTTTGCACAACCACTGAACTACTGCTGCATGCTCCAGAAAAGGCTAATTACAACACCTGCACACAGTGCCATACTGTAGTCTGCAGCCTGTGTGGATTCAATCCTAATCCTCATATAACAGAGGTGAGTAGTTTTTAAACTGATGTCTGCTACCAGAGCACAAAATTAAGTTTACTTTCCTTATACTGAAACATCAGATCCGTTACAATGTACCATCATGATCACTTAAGGCCTTAAAAAGTTCAGTGAAAACAATTACAGTATTTGGGGAAACTATTTACAAGTAGAGAGGTCTGAAATTTGGGAAAAAACCAAGATAATGATACTCTGTTGTACAGTGTTTAGAAGTGTGTTCTCATTTCTTCATATAAAAAGAGGAGGAAACTCAGTGTGGCTTTTTTGCTATTTTATTGATTTTAACTACTCACTGACTATGTTTATAATCTGATCAAAACAGTCATGCTAATATGTTTATAAATAAGCAAAATTGCCTAAATTTGCTACAAGAACTAACTAACTAAAAAAAAATTAGTCTTCATAGTGCTACTGTGTGTTTTGGAGAAAGATGTGGGGTACATTTGCTTTGTAATTGTGTGAGTGTTCATTAGCTGAAAGCCTGAGTCATGAGTTTTGACTTGGTGATCCATTATTTCATTCCTGTAGGATGCTAAGAAAGAGATCTCTGTGGACTATTTTCAACCTTGATCACCATTCTTGCTGTAAATATATAACGTAGAAATGGCATTAAAAGTAATATTAGGACTGCAAATTAACTTATTTTAACCTGATATTTGTGGTAGCTAATTTAAATGCTTACACATATCCTTGTTCTTTACCTGCTCTGCATGGGAATAAGGCTTCAAATGAACGTCTGATCTCTCTGTATTGCTTGAACAGCTTCTTCTACATCCTGATGTGCTAATTTTAAATTTTCAGTGTAATTTCAGCTTGTTTTCAATACCAAAATTATCAATTTATAGAAATTCAAACATAGCAGACCTGGCACTGAAGACCAACTAGTGATAAATAGCCAGCAGGGGCATTCAGGAAGCTTTTTTGTCTTTTTTTGGTATTAGTTTAGTTGGTCATAAATGGTAATAGGAAGAAATACAGACTGCTACTATATTTTCAATCTGACAAATAATATTCTCACATTTGAAACTGAATCAAAAAAACCTGAAAGCGTCTTATGGAGACTGTGTAGTTGTCTGTACTACTGAGATTAGGTCACATCATTAGTCCTACTGTCTGCTCAAAGCACAGTCACCTAAAGCAGGCTGCTCATAGCCATTTTTTTTGGTATCTCTGGGATGGAGACTCCACAGCCTGTTTGCAACCTGTTTGTTCAGTACCACAATGTTTTAAAAATGTTGCTAGCCATTAGATTACTTTCCACGGTTTATTAGTAATACTTTTAGGTGGGTACTTGGTAACAAACAGTTGGGTTTTTACATATATAATATATATTGATTTGTTGTTAAAATTGCAAATTTAATCCTGAAGGACAAATTGCAGGAACAATTGGTAGAACATTGCATTATTTAGGGGTGTACTCTTGTTTGTATTTAGGGTAATTCAG
The DNA here is from genome assembly GCA_033558185.1 of Dromococcyx pavoninus. Taxonomy (NCBI): domain Eukaryota; kingdom Metazoa; phylum Chordata; class Aves; order Cuculiformes; family Neomorphidae; genus Dromococcyx; species Dromococcyx pavoninus. The sequence goes on along the minus strand of JAUMJL010000063.1, from coordinate 2,823,517 downwards.
GACTGAGATGCTTGCCATTAATGCTTGAACTGGAAAAGGAGTGACCTGAAGAGCTGTATGCAGAAATTTCAGTGTCTGCAACTAAGCAAGTGCTCAAAGATTGTATAATCAGGGTCCATATGAGGAAAGGTCATAAAGCATATAATTCTGGACAGTTTGTGGTAAAAAAAGATATATTTGGCTATACCAGGCAAGAATTGTGATGCATTGATGTTAAAGTCAGAAGAACTTTTATAAGAAAACTTTACGTTCAAGTTCTAACAGAGTGTTTTTAGACTAAAATGTCTTACTTTTTTTTTGTGGATGCTGAGTTGTTTATTTCTATAGTGTGCTCTTGGAGTCTCTTGGAGCTCCAAGTTTATCTTCCTTTAAAAATTTCAGATTTCCCATGGAAATGGTAACAACTTGGGTATGTTCAAATGAAATGGCTTTTGAGAGAGAGAGAGTGTTTATGTAAGAAGATGTCAAAGAATTTGGAAATTCTGTGAATAAATACTAGTTTCTGAAGTGGGTACTCAATAAGTGTGAAATCCAGGACTTTAAGATAAAAAATACAGCTGCATTTAAGACTAACTGATTGCATACATATGTAAAAGCAGATTTGAATTTCATATTACACATTGAAATAAACACAGGATATGCATTTATTTCGTGATGAAATCATTTCAGTAAATGAAGGTATTGGACATCTAATTTATTCAGCTATTAGTTCCAGTCTCCTAACTCCCACTCAGAGTTTTCTCATTTGCTCAGCTTTACACCACCAGCTGTCTTGCTGAAACATCGTTGTGGGTGTCCTGCTCCAGTCCACAATGAAGTGCAACAAAAATTACATCTGACTTTATTATTGAACAGTTGGAGCAAAGTAATGGAACCTGCCCTGGCACATACAAAAATTTGACTTATTTCAGCTGCAAAGGTTCCCACTTGAGACACAATCAAACTTCCTTTCTGGTTTCCCTTTCATAGAATCATAGAATTATCTGCGTTGGGAGAGACCTCCAAGATCATCAAGTCCAACCCTTAATCCAACATTATCATGATTACTAGATCATGGCACTAAGTGCCACATCCAGTCTTATTTTAAAAACCTCCAGGGATGGTGAATCCACCACCTCTTTGGGCAGGCCATTCCAATGCCTGATTACTCACTCTGTGAAGAACTTTTTTCTGATATCCAGCCTAAACCTTCCCTGGCAGAGTCTAAGCTCGTGCCCTCTTGTTCTGTTGCTGGTTGCCTGGGAGAAGAGTCCGACCCCCACCTGACTACAACCTCCTTTCAGATAGTTGTAGAGAACGATGAGGTCACCCCTGAACCTCCTCTTCTCCAGGCTAAACAACCCCAGCTCCCTCAGCCTCTCTTCAAGTCCCTTCACCAGTTTTGTTGCTCTTCTCTGGACCCGCTCCAGCACCTCTATATCTTTATTGAACTGAGGGGCCCAGAACTGAACACAATACTCAAGGTGAGGCCTCACCAATGCTGAGTACAGGGGAAGGATCACTTCCCTTGTCCTACTGGCCACACTATTCCTGATACAGGCCAGGATGCCATTGGCCTTCTTGGCCACCTGGGCACACTGCTGGCTCATGTTTATCCTCCTGTCAATCAGTACTCCCAGGTCCCTTTCCACCTGACTGCTCTCCAGCCACTCTGTCCCCAGCCTGTAGCGCTGCATGGGGTTGTTGTGACCAAAGTGCAGGACCCGGCACTTGGCCTTGTTGAACTTCATCCCGTTGGACTCAGCCCATCTCTCCAGCCTATCAAGGTCCCTCTGCAGAGCCCTCCTGCCTTCCGGCAGGTCGACACTCCCTCCCAACTTGGTGTCATTGCAGATTTACTTATGATGGACTCAATCCCCTCATCTAAATCATTGATTAAGATGTTAAACAGAACTGGACCCAACACTGATCCCTGAGGGAAACCACTGGTGACCGGCCGCCAGCTGGATGCAGCCCCATTCACCAGCACTCTCTGGGCCTGGCCATCCAGCCAGTTCTTAACCTAGCTGAGAGAGCACCTGTCCAAGCCATGGGCTACCAGTTTATCCAGGAGTATGCCATGGGAGACAGTGTCAAAGGTTTTGCTCAAGTCCAGATAGACTATATCCACAGGGTTCCCTTCATCCCCCAGGTGGGTTACCTGATCATAAAAGGAAATCAGGTTGGTCAGACAGGACCTGCCCCTCACAAAGCCGTGCTGGCTGGGTCAGATCTCATGTCCATCCTGAAGGTGCTGTGTGATTGCACCCAGGATGATCTGTTCCATAACCTTGCCAGGCACTGAGGTCAGGCTGACAGGCCTGTAGTTGCCCGGGTCCTCCTTGCAGCCCTTTTTGAGGATTGGTGTGACATTTGCCAACTTCCAATCATCTGGGACCTCCCCAGAGAGCCAGGACTGTTGGTAGATGATGGAGAGTGGCTCGACAAGTGGCTGCCAACTCCCTCATCACCCTAGGATGGAATCCATCAGGTTCCATTGATTTGTGTGGATCCAGGTGGCTCAATAACTCATAGACTATTTCCTCCTGGAACACAGGGGGAGCCATTTGGTTTCCTGTCTCTATCTGTGAGCTCCAGAGGCCAGTTATCGTGAGGGCCACCTTTCCTACTGGTGAAGACTGAGGCAAAGCAGGTGTTGAGTACCTCAGCCTTCTCCTCATCCCTGGTAACTATGTTCCCCCCAACAAAGAATGGAGGTTTTCCTTTTGTTATTAATGTATTTATAGAAGCGCTTTTTATTATCCTTAAGAGAAGTAGCCAAATCAATTTCAAATTGTGCTTTTGTTTCTCTGATTTTCGTTCTGCGTGATCTAACTATAGTCCTGTACTCTTCCTGAGTAGTCAGCCCTGCCTTCCACAGTCGGTAGGCTCTCTTATCTCTGATTGCCTTCAGTATCTCCCTATTCAACCAAGGTGGTCGTCTTCCCCGCCGCCTTGCCTTTTGGCTAATTGGTATAGCCTGTTTCTGTGCACTCAAGACTTTTTCCTTGAAGCACATCCATCCCTCCTGTACGCACCTGTTTTTGAGGATTGTGTCGCAGACTGTGCTCTGGACCAGTCTTCTGAATAGGTCAAAAGCTGTCCTCTGGAAAAAAAAATAAATCTGCCTTTCCTTTCAGTATTTAGACTATTAGCAAAAGTTTCTATTCCTCCTTTACAATAGTTTACACATTTCTTCCTGTCCAGCATGAAAATGATGGTTTTTGTCTTGAGGGTCACTTTTCTTGATTATGGTGCAAGTTTTTTTCTTTTGGCTTCTCTTATTGTAAGTTTTCCCAAAGTGTTATTGACAAAAGTTTTTGTCTCTCAACTATGAGCTTACTGACTGTATCTTCACCTCATTGTCATACTTTTCTCGCTGTTCTTTTGTAATCCTGTGTTGTGTTTTTCCAATGCTCTCTATAGCCACTCTCTTTATTGTTTATGTTAAATCACATTATGGATTGGAAAGAAATAATTTCAAATTGGATTTGGGGAGAGTGAAAAGAGTTTATTTAGAAAATATTTTTTATTTCTTTTGTTCATTTTCCCCTGTGCAGCTGCTTGAACTGTTTTCTTAAGATATTCTTCTTACAGTATAGTTCAGTCTTCATAACATAACTAACATAGTGAATTATTTTTCCCAATATAGATCTTTCCACATTTCTATATTCTATATTTCTAGCTGAAAGTATATAGCAGGCTTTATAAACTGGCTCAAGAAGTAGATTGCACGCATTATAAAACCATTCAAAAAAGTGGGAACTTTAAAAAGTTCATTCTTTTCTTTTAATGCTCTATTTAAAATGCAGTAGTACATCTATTCTGTCTGATTTAACTCACTAGAGAGAACTGTGTAACTAAGAGCAGAAATGGATACCTGTATTGCCACAAGGTCAGACACCTTGAACTATTTCTCTGAACCATCTGACATTGTGGTCCCCTTAGGAAAAAGAGATAGTTGGTATCTTGGTTTTGTACAGCAGTCTAGAGAGAAAACACACCATACATAATGTGTGCAGTAACATATGTCTCTCTAATCTGTCTAGGTATTCACTCATCACCATGGCACATGACTGCCTAGCAACAGTTGCGTAAAGTAATGGAAAAAATATATAAACAGGTTTGATGACTGATAGTCTATTCCATTTTCCTTTCATATACATCAGAACCTTTAAGCAGGTGTGTATTTATTTTATTGCGCAGTGATTTACTTTTCATGTTGTTTTTAAATTTTATTTTGTCAAAGCCACTCACTCTCATGAGGCATTAGCAACAGAAACTAGTACTTCCTAAAAAAAGATTCAGCCCTCTAGATCATGTGAATACCAGTAGGCTCTCTGAAAATGAGCAAAGACATCTGAGGAACTATCCATCTGATTAAACACTTACATATAGTTTTGGATAAAGTTAGACAAGAAGCATAAACTACTGTAGTTAAATCTAAATGATCAGTGCTTATACTAGATAGCTGGAGTAAATTTTCATCCCCTGTGAGCTAGTTACTGGAAGATACATGCAACATGGACTGAACAGTGCTTTAAACTGTAAAAAATATATCATTCTCTATGATGGATATCTGTAAAGTTGGTGATCAAGTGCAGTGCTAAAGCTGTTAATGTTGGAAACTTGGTTGTATGTGAGCTCTGCTCCATGAGCCTACCCTTCGTGAATATTTGTGAATATGTGAGTGCCTGTCTCCCAGGTAGCTTTTAGGAGGGGTTATTTTTCATGTATTTTACCTGTGTTAGTTTGTTTCATCCACTGTTTTGGTATGCTTTTGAGACACCACTTAAAATTAGTCTTGGAGTCACGTGTAATTTTTTACTTAGATGCTTCCTGAAAAGTTCACGTTCAGAGAATGTGATGATGTGTGTTGATGTAGAATTTGTTGACTTGCCAAAAGCTCTTCTAGATTGAGACAAAGTGAATTCTAAAAAAATGTTTTATTGGTTCTGACTGGTTTTGAAAGCAACATGTCTGTATCAAAATTGACTTAATCCTAATAGAAAAAGAAGAATAAAAAAAAAAGGCTGAGTCTCCCAAAGTGGAGTGAATAATTTCAGATCAAGTAGGACATTACACTTTTATTTTTCAAATTGGCAGGGAAAGTAATTTCTTTTTTTACCCAATCTGAAAATGACTTATTGATTTTGTTGTTATAATTTTTTGGAGGAGATGTCTATGTTTTTTCTTCTTTTGGTAGAGCTAGGAATTGTCTGGATCATGTGCTTTGAACTTTTCTCTTCAGGCTTCCATTTTTTGTACAATAAAATCATAACCTTTAGTAGAGTACTGTGATTCAGTTCATATCCTCATTTTGATTTTCAGTATTTGTATTTATTTTTATTGACATCCTACATCTGCAAGTTTCCTAAACAGTAGCAAATACTTCGTCATGATGTATTTTCAGTAGCTAAAGAGAATTTAAGCAAACAGAAATGCATTACTTTTCTTTAGTTATTATTATTATTATTAGCTTGCACAGGGAGAGGAATACATAATCATTTGAAATGCTATTCATATAAGGAAGATGACTGTAATTTTTGTGGTGAATCCAGATAAGTTCTACTTACACTTACAATAAAATTAATAGAAATAAATCTGTTAAATCTTTGTTGAACTTCCACATTGACATTTGGGAAAATTGTAAAGATCCTCAAAAAGAAGGCTATGGAAGTTCAGAATAATATTTCTCTCTATGGAATATTCTTAAATGCTCTCCCACACTGTTTCTCTCTCAGAGGAAGACAATGTGCCTCCATTTCTGCTTTACATTTAGGATTAGATGTATTAACAACGATGCCCTGTGGATTTTTCTTTCTTTTTTTTTTCCTTGTTATAAGAAAGAGGCAGAACATAGAAAGAAGGAAACACCTATGCATGGCAAATAGTTTCTCAATAGTTAATTGAGCAATATTCTACAATATGTTGGAGTATTTACTCATTAGCCCAGAAAACTGTCCTGTCCAGTTTTTAACATAAGTAAATAATAAATTAATCTGCATAGCTAAAGATGTCCACAGCAGTGAGCCATCTGCGCCTGTATTGCTGTTGCTCAGCAACTGTAATTTACTACTATGTTAGGCCATGTGATGTGGGGATGCTGTTTGCTGGGTAATCACCGGGCAGGAAGCATGGCCCAGCCCTGCCTTGAGCAAACAGCATAATCCGTTTTCAAATCCCAGTGATACTCACTCAGCTGTGCTCTGTGCAGCACAGATGAACTCTGTTAACCTGTTCTTTGCTGCTCTCTTGATTTGTGGTTGTTTTTTTTAAATCGTTCATGTGTTTCCATTATATTCTATCTAGATGAAGTTAATGAAAGCGATCAGGCATTTGTTGCAGCGCATGATGCAGTGCACTGGGCCCTGTTTAAAAGTCTTTTTCCTTGTCCTATGTGTGAGGCAGATTAAACAGTTTGGATACAAACACTAACTTTTAGATACTCTGGAATACTCAAGTTCATAAAAAAAAAAGGTTATATGTTCACTATTTTGCTTTATGATTCTAATTATATAAGCCAGAAAGTAATAGTTCCCCAAACACTCATGCTTCATATGCAAGCAATAGCATTTTGTACTAGTAATTTATGCAGGAAGTGGAGTAGGTTTTAACACAATTCATCCAGTACTGTTTTTAGTAGTTTTAAATAGCTAAAAGTAACATCTAAAAATAGTCTTTTGAAATAGCTATTTAAAAAGCTTGCTCAAACATTGGTTGGGCATCAAGCTACAGTGCTTCTAACCATTGCTGCGGTTTGTGGAATAAATACCCAGGGATCATGCTGCTGATTAGAACCTAGCATCATCTTTGTGAGCACTTTGAGCCAGTGTTACCTGATAAACTCCCCAGTTACCTTACTTACGGATGTAAAAGACAGGTATTTATTTTCTAGTGGTAATCTATTTGCCTTGAATGAGGATCAGTCACATACTGTGTACAATAGTTAAATGTTTGTTTCAGTGTAGTTACTTCGAATAGCTGAGACTTTATTCATGGAATGATGGCGTAGAAGGAAAACTTTGTCTCTAGTATTAGCCAGGCTTGTTTAGAAGACCTTTTCAGGGTATGATGTTGACATAGTAATTCAATTTGTTCTGTAGCAGAAGCTGGGGTTTTTTTCATAATTTTCTGATCTATTTTCTTGTCTCTCACCATATTATACCACCCTACATGAAGCTGCATAAAATCATGAGCTCAAGTGCCTTATTTTTCATATTTCTGTCATAATCTTGGCAGAAATGTGTGTGAATAGCCAGATCTGGGTTCCTCACTTCTCTTTAGAATTGCCAGGAACCAAATAAGCTGATGTGTTTTCAGGCTAGAAATTGATTTTGTCAATAAAGCTTTGGGGCAGTGCTAAGCGATGTCAGCAAAGTCTGTTTACATATCTCTGGCAATAAAAAGCCTCTGTAAATCTTTACATTTCTGTGGTGATGTAAAGGGATGTTGATATTTTATGCATATCTTTTTATACTACCAAATGACTGATCTAAATGAGAATGAGACCCTTCACCTTAGAATAGGATTCTGTTCTGCAAAAGAGCTATTGAAATGGCTTGAACACTACAATATTATATGCCAGTAATTTTTATATGAAACTTGTTCTTTCTCCCAGTACATCTGGAATGGTAAGATCAAGTTGGATTCTCTTTTTCCCCTACATCATCTGCAGGAATACAAGTCATGCATGCCAGTGAATGCACTCACTCTCTGACAGTTATCCTATTGCTTTTGATGGGTTTGCGTACTTAGAACAAATCTGGACACCTTTTCAAAAAGGAATAGGCTCCAGATTGATTCCAGTTGTGTTGGCTTTGTTTGGGATAAGGAGGACTGAAGGGTAGCTTGTATTCATTGTTGGAGTCAACCGTTAGATTATGAACGAATAAAGAAAGGTGAGCTATGGAACGTGGGGCTGTAATTTTCTTCAATGTAAATCTCCGTGGATGTTTTTACTAAAACAGTGTGAGTAAATTCATTTTGTGCTCTCAACTAGTAGAGTCTTTATGAAGACTTTTTAAGGTGATATGGCTGATGAATATGTAAAATATATATTTTAATTACTTTGTTGTTATGAAGGCATATAGTTTCTACATCAGTGAGTTAGAAAGCAAGGTAGCACTTTCTGTGTTCAAGAGTTGAAATCTGAAAAAAATGCTGTTTGAAATCTGACAAATGTACAGTTGTAGTCATGACTTGTAATGGCATGGGTCTCAGGACAAGGAATATCATGTAAATTTCTTCTAGAAATAAGACTCAACCCCCAGACCTATTTATCAATGTAAAAATATAGTACTTGGGATCCTCAGCATCAAAGAAGGATCTCCTTTACAATTAGACAGGACTGCAAAAGCTGAGATGTTGTGCTGGAAACTTTTACCATTTAATTCTATGTAGACATATGAGAAATATGGAGAAAGAAGCTAGAAAGTAACAGAACTGTTGTCCAGGAAGACCTGTAAGGATAGACATACTTCAGTATTTTGGTTATATACAGCAGCAGCAAGATTTACTTCATATGTTGTAATATGTAAGAGTGTCTGTACTTAACAGAAGCTTGCTCCCATTAGAGTTATGGAAAATCTCTGTAACTGCAGTAGAATGAAGAGACCGGCGTTTTTGATAAAAAAACTGCATCATACATAACACTTCAATTTGAAGTTTGGCAGTTCCAAACATAGTACTACAGTTTGTACAGCTTTTTATTTATTTGAAGAAGACGTGTGTAAGCTCTAAAGACTTGAGGAATTTGGCATTAATTCCTCCCACTACAATGCATGAGAGGAATTTCATGTCTAAACTAGAAAGATCTAAAAAATAATTCAGTGTAGTTAAACTTCCTACATTTTCCATTTTGAAGTTCAGCTGTAGGAGTTGCAAATTGATTTTTAGTTTTTTAAAGCTTCAGTTTAATACTGAGAATGCACGTGTGTATATATAGGTTTAGATTTTTTATTAAGGAAAACAACAAGCCATTTGAGTTTTAAGGTTTTGTCATCTGCATAAGATTGTGTTAAAAACAGTATAGAATTAACTTTTGTTTGGACTTCAGTTAGGTAGTAGAGTCAGACTGGACCAGCTGCATGTTGAAGACTAGCATAAATACTTCAAAATGTCGTTCAAACTGGACATCTTCAATTATTCATACTTTTTATTCTGTAGCCTCACCTAACTGTCCACTTAGTTTATTTGGGGCCTGAAAGGTGTTGTGACTTTAAAATAATATTTTCAGGAATCTGAGTGACAGCAGGTAAGCACCTGTTAATTTTATTATTTCATCTGTTTTTCTTACTTTAGAGTACAGCACTTTCTTTTAAAAAAATTAAGAAATGGGCAAGTAGGGGTGTTAGAAATAAGCGGGAGTAGTGAATTACCATGAAAACTGCATTGTCCAAATCTCTGTGAATATTCTCTGGGTGGTGGAAAAAGACATTCCTCACTTAGGCCCATTAAAAAGCTTCTCACAGGATTCTTTCTCCACTGCAGAGGAGAGCCCAGATCCCTAATATAAGAAAACTTAATTGCTTTTTTGCCAAAGCCAGACGGCTGTGAAAACTGAGGTGGAGTGTTCAGAGTATGTGGCTGAAGTCTGATCTTTGATTAGACTTAAACCTTCTAGCAAACCCTTAAGTACTCATTCAGAAATAGTATTAATGTGTATCTTATTAGTTATCTAATTTAATATCTAAAATCAGCTGTCATAATTAAGATTTACTTATTGCAATTAATTGACCCTTGATCAGGGGACTTGTAGGAGAACTGATTACCAGTCAAACAATATGTGTTCAGCTAAATGTAAGCTTTCCTCAGGTCCTCTGCAGATGTGAACCTAATTCCTTTAATAATTCAAAGCAGAGCTTAAATATGTGTTCTGGTTTTGTTTCAGGTGGTTTCAGTTTTGATAACTGTCATTTGCTGTATGAGTTGCAAATAGATTGGAGAATTGTTTAAACAATCTAAAAATAATTGCACTGAAAATGGAAGATAAAAGCAGCATTATTATGAATGGTGGCTTGATTACTCTGAACTTAGAGCTGGGGCCAAAATTGGGCGTCTTTGTGAAGCTGTTAGTAATAGAAAGCTCATGTTCCAAAGTGTGTATATACCACATTTATCAGAATAATTGGAATAAGTGTTTTAGGGAACTACATCCAACTATTGTTTCAATTTTTGATGCTGGAAAAATAAAACGCTGGTGAAGCACACCACCATGAATTCATTGCCTCAGTCCATGACGTCCGAGTTCTTTCCTTCCAATGAGCTCTGATATTATACAGACAAATACTTCCTTTTCATGTAGTACCTCCAGATTCATCCCATGGTTTATGGGAGAGAATGCAGACCTGCGTGAGAAATGGGATCCAAACATCTTCACCCTTTGCAGAAAAGATCCGAGTCTTATATTCTGTGTCCTCCTATTTGCAGTTTCCATCTGTTGCTGTGATGTGCGCAAATGCCATAGCTGGTACCCTGCGTTTCACGCGCGGATCAAAGAATAGAAGAGCAGCAGGTGACCTGCTCAAGTGTCTACTTGCAGATGTAGGCACACAAGACTGTCATATTGAATGGCATTTTTGCTGCCTATAATGTTTCTGCTAACCATGTAAAATGTGGAAAATAGCACCTGATTCTTGCTGACCATATGTTGCTTTAGCCTATTTGATCCTTTCTCAGACTGTGAGGCTTTACAAAAGCAAAGGATGACCACTTATTGGGGTTTTCTGTCTTATTAGAAAATAAGGTCCTCTCACGTAATATTACTTGGGAAGCGGAAAAAATGTTTGAGGTTCTAAAATTAACCAGAAATATGGGTAAATACATTATTTTCCTTATTCCTTCTCCTCTGTGTTGAAGAGAGGGGACCATTTTTCAGAGGTGTGCGATAATTACTCTGCAAATTTCTTTTAAAAACAAAAAAATTGGGGAAACCGAATTATGACTCCTAAAACACCACCAGGGCTTAGGCAAATCTCCTCACTGATTCCAAATGAAGACTTACCTTAAACTGGTGGTAAAGTGTGAGTCTGTTTAATATATGGTGTCTAATAACGTACCTCATTGCCTAATTCATTAGATACATGTGTACTGCCAATACTTGTGCCCTGTGATTTAAACCATTGCCAAAACCATAAGCTGTGTGAAGAGCTTGACAGATGTATGCTTAAAAGTAATTATACATTTACTGTGTTTTAATTCTGATTATTGTTTTCTGTCAGCAGATTTGATGTGTCAAACTATTTTAGCAGTATTTGTCTCTTTTTCTCTATTCTGGCAAATCATTGCTATAAATGAATCACTGCTGGGTCCCATGAAATTCCAATGCATTTTTTTTTCATTCTGCTGGGGTTTCATCCTCCAATATTCAGCTGTGTGTAAATTGAATGTGAAGTTATTAGAAGCATGGGCTCAGTAATAGCTTGAATCACAGGAATGTGCAGAATGAAAAAATCAGTTGGGCATGTTAACCACAAAACAGTATTAGGTGTAATATTTCTCCCATTTTACACAGAAGTCTGAAACAAGCCATACACTAGAATAGCCTCTTGTTATGTTAATTTTATTAACTTTGTCTTATCTTAATTATAATACCTTTATTTTTTTTTCTGCAGATTAAGGAATGGCTCTGTTTAAACTGCCAGATGCAAAGAGCGTTAGGTGGTGACCTACCACCAGGTCATGGTCCTGGGCCACAGCCACCTCCACCCAAACAGAAGACACACATTCCTCCTTCAACAGCTAAACCACCTCCCCAGCCACAGGCAGTTCAAAAGAAAGATGCTTCTCCAAAACCTGATCCTTCACAGCTTGCAGAATCGAAAAAAACCCTGCCACAGAAAAAGCAGCCATCCTTGCCTGGGTCTCCCCCTGCAAAATCAAAACAACCCTACGCTGAGCCTGCTGAGATCTCCCAGAAAATAGATCCTACTCCAAAGTCTGATCAGGCCATGCCAACACAGGCTGAAGACAAGCAAAAACAACCCAGTATACAGAAGCCTACAACGGACACTGTGTCTACCTCTACAGCCCCAGGGCTGAAACAGGATTCAGCAGGTCCCAAACCTCCACCAACTCAACAGAAAGTGACAGATTCCCCAAAGCCAGAGCCTGCCAAACCATCCCAAGACACACACCCAGCTGGAGATAAACCAGATTCCAAACCCCTTCCACAAGTGTCTCGGCAAAAGTCAGATCCCAAGCTTGTCTCTCAGCCTGGGGCTAGACCAGATGCTAAAACTCAAAAGCCTGTTGAGCCGACACAAACAATAGATGATCCTAAGAAGTTACAAACAAAACAGGCCCCGAAGCCTGATACCAAACCAGCTTCCAAGGGCCCACAGGCAGGGGCAGGTCCCAAGCCAGCAGTAGCACAGGTGATGCCTCAACCTCAGCCACCTCAGAAAACTCCCGAGCAATCAAGGCGTTTCAGCCTTAATCTGGGAGGTATCACTGATGCCCCTAAGCCTCAGCCTACAACACCACAAGAAACAGTTACTGGGAAACTCTTTGGATTTGGAGCTTCAATCTTCAGCCAGGCCTCGAATTTAATTTCCACAGCGGGTCAGCCGGGGTCTCAAACATCAGCCCCACCTCCACCTGGTCCTACAGCAAAGCAGCCCCAGCCTCCACCACAACCCCTGGCCTCTCAAGCAGCCCCCAAAGAGGCTGGTCAGGTTCAGCCTCTTCCAAAAGCTGTTCCTGTAAAGAAAGAAGCCAAGCCTGTAGTGAATGAAAAATCAGAGCCATCAAAAGTGGATAGTGTTTTAACTAAAGGATCTGATTTAGAAAAGAAACCTGGTTTGGCTAAAGATGGCAAACCTCAGGCTGCTGAAGCTAAGAAACCAGCTGGGCTGTTGGACCCAGAGAAAGCCAGCCAGCCTGAATTGTCTTGTCCTCTTTGTAAAACAGGACTAAATATTGGTTCTAAGGATCCCCCCAACTTTAACACATGTACAGAGTGCAAGAATGTTGTGTGCAATCTCTGTGGATTTAATCCAATGCCACACATAACTGAGGTAAGGTGACGGAGTTTGTATTTACCTTGTGTTCTTACCTGCAGGTTTCCTGTGCTGTGGAGATCAGTTCATAGCTAATTTTTACCTTTTGAATTGTTGAGACAAATTTGAATTTTTCATTGTCAGAGGGCTTTTAAAATTAAATATATGTGTTGTTTGAAGCTTGGTACATAGAAAGTACTTGCAATGAGTTTTCTGCAAATTAAGGAATTCTAGTATGGCTGGTTGCTAAGTTTTTGAGGCATAAACTTATAATTAATTACAGTTTTGAACGCTTTTGAAATTGGTGTTACCAATAATACAGCAAACTACTGTACTTTTAGCCCATCATTGGATAAAGGGTTTTTTTTGTATGTTTCAGTATTGTATAGTAATATATGTGCTTCTTTAATCAGTGCCCCTTATTTAGACAATTATTGAATGAAGGAATGTGTTAATCCTTAGTTATTTCCTTGCCCTCTTGTGTCCCTAAATTTATTCCATTAATCATATTCTGGCTATGAAATCTTTCCATGCATTCATGTTCTCATTAGGAAGGTTGATGTTTGATTTATACTTGTTTGGTAAAATATGTAATTTTTTGGTGTGAATGATGTAAGGTTCACAAAGTCACTTCAGTCTTTTATGAACGTGAGTTTGAAGGTGCCTTTTCCATGATTGTCCAAGACAAATCCAGTAGGGCAAAGTTATATTTAATAAAAATTAAGCAACTTTCAACAGCTTCCTCACATTCCCATTTTTACCCTCCTTCCTTTTTTTTCTTGTAATTTCTTGGCAAAGAGGCTGGAAATTTATACTAGGTTAACAGAAAGGTAGAGGCACACTGTACTTGCCGTATCAATTTGTCAAATTCAACTTAACAGAAGTAGACTACCTAAAAATACTTGTGAATAATTTAAAAGTGTAAGTCTGTCTGTGTAGCACATGAAGAAATTGTCTGTCAATGTCGTTTCTTTGAAATCTGAATTAATAAATTGGAAATGGCTCCCGGGGTTAAAGATTATCATGTGCATGCCTAAAGATGTAAACTAATCTTGGGGATAAATAGCGAGTTGCAGGGAAAATATTGCTTATGTTGTCTTCATAAGATTCTTCTGAGGATTGTTTTCTGGAATATACTATAATTCTAAAGGCATTCGTTCTATTATAATAAGCACATTTTATCTAACATAATTATGTTGTTTACCATCTTTGTGGTCATTTAACTCAGAAAAAAAGGTCTGTGAGCACAGGAAGATTGATCAGTGAATGAAAGCTGATATTCAATTGACTTGCTTATGCACTGAATTGCATGAAACACATTCCTTCATCACTGCCCAAACCCCTGCCCCACATACAAAGTTATTTAGGTTTTAAATGTGGAAAATGTATATGATTTTCTCCAGAAGCACTCTTTTATGCATCCACAGAATAGCATGGAAACAAGATGTCAGTTCTGGTGAAACACTGTGCTACAATGACAACTACCCAAGTCTTGGTGCATGAAGTGACTTGTTCAGAGTGGATTTAGGTGTAGTAGTGGGGGATAGCCTTTTGGTATGCAGATGTTTACTCCGTGTTTCTTCTGTTTAAGATGAGAAGGCTGGTATTCTGTTTCTTTTTTTTTTCCCATTGCTGTTATTGCCAGGGAATTCTCTCACTTCTACTCTTTGGAATATGCAGAGCTTGAAATACTATTGATTTTCTGTCATCTGATTTCCTCATGCCTTTCTTTGCCTCTTTTGTCTCCTTCTTGCATTTTCTTCTTCCTTATATTACACATTTACATCTCTGACCACAGTTTTCCATCTTCTTCATTTTTTTGCTAAAAAGTGGCAAACTGCTTTTCCTTGACAACAGGGGGTAGTTTGCTTAGCTGAGGACCACCTGATTTTCCTTTTCATGAAGATGGAAGAGAGAAGAGGGAGCTCATCCTCTCCTCTCCCAAATGAGCTGTGTAAATAATATATTTAACCTCAGAAAACAATTCTGTCCCTGTATGCACTGTATACAATAAATACCTGTTGCATGACAGAAACATGGTAATGTACAAATAGTTTATGCTCACTAAAATACTCCTTTACTCCACCAAATTTTTCTAACATGTTGAGTACAGTCTTGGAGGTTTCATTTAATTGTCTCTTTATTTTCCGGGAGTTTATGAAGAAATAGGAATGATTTTTAAATTTGGTCTTTCTGGTAGGTTTCTACCTATTTCTTTTATTCCTATACTCTGCATTCAAAGAAGAACTTATAATTCCAGAAGGCTGTATTTCGTCCTGGCCCTAGCAAGAGTTTTGGATGAACAAATGTAAGGGGTATTTTACAGTTTTGCTTTGGGGCTGCAGCTATATCACAGTGATTCTAACAGTTGCTTATGTATTACCTATATATATTGCCTTAGTAATGGCTCAAAATGAGTTGAGTTTTATTGACTGAGTGATAGCTGAAACCTTGTTGCCAACAAAGCTTGTATTGGGCTCTGTGAAAGAATCAGTCCCATAGAGCAGGGAAACCAGTGTTTCACTGGCAAATACAGAGGAGGATCTAAATTCAGTGGGTACTTCTGCCTTCAGACCTTTCAGCAGGGAATGTCTTCCAGACAATGTGCTCCTGTACTGCAGACATGGCTGAGAGTACTTTTAAGGGCTTTCTTACAGTGGCAGTTGTTTGTTCTTGCCTGTATGTGACAGAAATAACTTTCAAAAGGTCTTTAAGTTGCTGCAAATGGTTGGTGTTCTAATAACCCCTCTTCTGCAGGAAATAAGAGAACTAGACTTTTACTTAGTCTAAATTAATAATATGCTGTTTACTTCAGTGAAATTATTCTGATTTGTGCAAGCTTAGAATTAGGCTAGAATAGTTTTTCCTAAAATGGGCGGATTGTTCTTTTTCTTCCTGATTTGTTGATCCAACAGTCAAACAACTATTTAGTTAAATAGTAATTTTTCCACAAAATGAACATCCACAAATGATTAAATAAATGACACCTGATGTATTTCAAAGACCTACAGGACCACGTACAACCTAATGCATTACCAGACTCCTTATTCTGCCATTTGCTTAATAGGGAGGAGCACTGTTTACCGGCTCTGTAATTAGATTTCCAGCTCAGGTAGTTGAAGCAGCTCTATTTTTAGTAACAAAGCACAAAATCACAACTGCAGCAGCCAGAAATGAAGTGTGTGGCAACAACCATTTTGTGCATTTAAAACTCAGTGAAGCTGTTCAGAATATTGAACAGGAGCGGAGATGGTTGCCTTTAATGACGTAATTAAGTACGTTGAGGCAGCAAGGTCAGGAATATAGAACCTGTGATGAATTACCATAGTAGTAAAATAAAAAAGATTTTAAAATCTAAGCAAAGAAAAACTAAGATATTGAAATTTGTAGAATCTGTATGGACAGCAAGAAAGAACAGCATCTTAATAGAGTCACGTGTTACGAACAGAAAGAGCTCAAAATGTCATGTGTGTGTGTGAGTGTACTAATGGATTTAATCTAATAGAACTGCCAAGGGAACAACAGAATCAGTTTTTAGTCTACTGATAGCTATAAAATTATCTGGAAAGGTACTTGGGGGTAAAAAATGTTCCACGTGTGAAATAAATTAATGGGCTACAGAAAGGAGATAATTGTTTTGAATCAAGGAGAAAGACAGGGAGGACTGGGGAAAGGCAGAAAAGACATATCTCAGACTTGCTAAAGATTTCTTGTTTGGTAAAGATATAACCTGTTAGAGATGTGATCAGAATAGGTATATAAACAATTCTACATAGAGTGATGTTTCTTTATTACAGAGAGTATTGTATGTATGAAATTGTTTGACATGGGTGGATATGATAGCATGAATCTATAAGCAGGAGTTCATAAACAATGACTTTGATAGTTCCTGTCCAATCCATATTCTTATTCATAGATCTTTTTAAAAAATAGATGCATAACCCACCAGAAGATTGTAGATGCTTACAGAATGTAGATGACTCATTTTCCCACTGTTACTTACTAGACCAAGCTAAAGAAATATTTTTTTCTTCTCCTCACATACTGTGGAGAGAGGTAAAAGTGAAAACATAAACTTATTTTCTAAGGAAGCACAATGCTATCATTAAACTCAATAGTATAATTCAGTTAAAAATGGTACACTGCTCCTTCAATACAAACGTCTAGAAGTCATGGTAAATAGCATCTCTCTGGAGATGAGGGGAGCTCTCTTGTTATGGCATGTTGTCATATAACTGAATAAATATCAGGTTTTGTTCATGTATCTCCTCCTAAAGTCCTGCGGAAAGGGTAATGGCACAGGTGGGCCCCTGATGTAAATAACTGGCAGTTTCTATTTTTCCCAACTTTAACTGATATCTAATTGCAAATAGAGCAAGGCCCTCAGCAGCTGTGACCCATTACTCAGGCTTTACTATTAGACTTTAAAGAAATAATTTTTAAAAACTCCAAGCCTATCCTAAGTGAACTGAACCCTGCTATTATATCCCCAAATGTGGTTTGGACTTCTTAAAGCAAGTGTGCAGGCACATTGTTAAATAATGAGCCATCTTAATGAAAATCCCTAGAAATGGTGTACTGCATCATGTGAGGTGACACCCATTGCCTCTCTTTAATTTATTGACAACCCTTTCATATCTTTCTTTTTCCCCCTGTTTGAGAAGGCTCAGGCCATTCTGCAAGTTAGCAGGTTTAACTATTAGAAATTCTTATCTTTTCTGTTATGGTTGGTGATGAGTTGTTTTGAAAACCGATGATGTCTGGGAAACCTGCTGAGGAAGAATTTGTACTTAAGATAGCGATAGAAAAACAACTACTCCTTTCAGTTGTATAATTTATCTTCTCTGCCTCTTCCCTCTCCCTTTATATTTAAAGTGCATTTTAAAATTTTGATTGTAAGAAAGTGAATACTATTAATTTTTAATAAGAGTAACCAAATAATATACAACCTAAAAGGCTAACACAATGTATTCACAAAAGTTTATGGAGATTGTATGCATTAACCGATGAGTCTTTATAATTGAGAAAAAGTTAAAACTACTACTAATTATTATTTTGAAAGAGAAAATCTGGCATTATAAACAAGCATGCATGTTAGGTGATAAAAACCCTACTGTATTTCTTGACTGTTAGAATGAAATTAACTCCAAATGCAGTATCCTACTTCTCCTGTTTTAACTAATTCAACATGCATAATAAAAAAATTAAAATGGAAATGGAAATATTTTTAATAGTAGAATGACTCACCTCTTCTGTCTTTCCTGTAAATCACACATATTGTGTATATACAGAATGGAAGGACTAATGTGGAATGACCCTTTGATGGATGTTTTAGTAAAAATTGAACACAGATCAATATTTTGAAAAAAAAAAGTGCTTGAATTCACCTTTGAAATGATGAAGCTTAAGCTCAAGCTCTTCAGCCTTAACAGAGTTTTGTTTCTGGTATTCATATTTGCAGATCTGTTTAAGTGCTTAAAGACAGATACTTGAGTTGTCCATGATATGTGCTATCTATGTGTTAGGAGCTTCTGTCCTTCTCTGTTGCTTCAGGTTAAGCTGTGTTCCAAAAACCCCCTACTTTGATCTCATGATTGTTCAGAGACTTCAATTTCTCTCTTTTGCACGTGGCTTGAGCCGTTCCTTTTGAGCAATGTCTAGTTTCTGTTTAAATCCCTTTTGAGGTACTGTTAATAATAATAATAATGATAATAACAATAAAGCCTCCTCATGGTCAAACACAATATAGTGGTGGTTTGTTCAGCTTATAATTTTCCAATAATATTATATGCAAAATACAGATCTGAAAATGGGTATGTGACTTTAGTACTCCCATCCTCAGCTCAGGGCTGTTACAGGGATGCTACAGGCAAGCTTCTTGTCTCCTGTTGTCTTCCAAGACACCACAAGTTTGCAGTATTTGAGTTGCAACAGAGGAAGTGAAGCCAAGAGTAAGCTGCTGCATCTGGATAAGATGGATTAATAGATGTCCTGTGATTTTTTTTTTTAAATTTCTTGTCACTTGGAAATGAAAACATCCTTACTTTCTCACAAGTGTCTCACAAGTTTCTCTGAAGAGATGTGTTGCATTTCACTTGAGCTATCTGTTCCAAAACAAGTTATACACTAATGCAGTTTCATTTTTTTTGGCAGCTAGGTTTTGGTGGTTGCTTCTGAACGTGATGATCTTGGGACATTATTTGAAAGCAAGACTCCAAATAGGGTCCTATAGGAAAAGTGGAGAGGGACTTCTTAAAAGGGCAGGTAGTGATAGGTCAAGGCATAATGGCTTTAAACTGAAAGAAGATAAATTTTGTTTAGATAATAGGAAAAAATTCTATACTATGAGGATGGTGAGGCACCATAACAGGTTGCCCAAAGAAGTTGTGGATACCCCATCCCAGCAAGTGCTCAAGGCCAAGTTGGGTGAGGCTTTGAGCAACCTGGTCTAGTGGGGGGTGTCCCTGCCCAGGGGGTTGGAACTAGATGATCTTTAAGGTCCCTTCCAACACAAACTATTCTATGATTCTTAGATCTGGAGGGTTACAAGTCAAGGCATTAGCTACAATTTTGCATTTTTGTTGATTTTTCTTACCAGTAGTTATGACCTTAAAAATAGCGACTTTTTTTTCCTCTGGAATTAAATTCAAGGAGTGAAGAAGACTGATATCATTGCTCAAAGTAATAGTGTGACCTTTGGAAGCACTATTATCATGACTAATTGCGTGCTGCTTGTTTTCTTTATTCAGGTCACTAAAAGTTTCCAAATTACCTTTCACAATGAAGAACTCCAAGCATGGATGAAACAAAAAATGACATATAGGCATAAAGATGTGCAAGGCCATATGGCTCTTATTAACGTTGATAATGGCCATTGATGGTGTGAAATCCAAAGGGACGTCTACTGCAGCACTGCTGACACAAACAGTTCCTGTCTAGCTGGCTGCTTTCCTCATTCAGTTGGAATTCATATGCAATGACTTCTTTACCTGTACAATTTATTCCATCTCTAGATGTTTTTGCACCTTTGAAACATAAAATGCTTTGATGAAGTATTCACACAGTGCTTTCAGTGTTGATTCTTGTCTGTGGTTTGTTTTTCTTTCCTTGTGCCATTAGGAAATCAGACACCTTAAAGACAAGTGTGTTAGCAAGGGTCAAGCTGGAGTCACAAATCTAAAATAGATAATCATGAAAATTACTGACCTGGACTTGAGCCAGGTAATTTTCTTCTCAGTTATTTCATTAGAAATTCGGTTGGTGTCCCTTTATTAAATGAGGAAAAAGTCTTCCGAAAGCTAAGCTGGTATTAATTGCATCTAAGTTTGAAATTGTCTGGTGAACTTTATAATAATATTTTAAAAAGACTTTATTTTATTCAGATAAATATATTTTTGATTTTTAAATAACAGAATAATGTGGGTTTGTTCATGTTTTATTGAGAGAAAAGTGCTTACTTTACAGACTTTAAATATTGGTGTGAGATTAAGTTAATTTCAAGATAAGACCCAATGAGTCTAAAATACTTTGGCCCACTTCCAGATTTTTGTTAAGCAAACAGACAAAATCTAATGGATGTTAAGTGCTGCAGTTTTTCTTTTTCAGTGCCCAGCTGAGAAACCTCAGTACGACATTACTTACTATCTGGTCACATTAATGATATGTGCAGATATTGTCAAAACGTCTGATCATAAAAATATAAAGTATTTAACTTTTTATCAGAACAAATGCTGTAATAGCATTTTTTAAAATATACCCGAAGATTTTATAGATATGAAACCAGAATATTTTTCACTGGATATTTGCTAATGCAATAGTTGGGTTAGTAGGACAGACAAATATTTGAGTGTTTAATAAATATCTGAAAAGACAGTACACTGCAAATTTAAACATTCACATCTGTTTTCTGATCTTATTTTGCATACAATGAAAGTATTGATGTTGTTAAAGCAGTTAGTAACTTCCATTTACTGCGTATGTTTAAAACTTCATGTCATGCTTCTGCTGACCAAAAGGCTAATGTTTGCCACACCATGACAGTATGTTAGTAAAGAAAGGTATACATTGTGCAAAAAGGTCTAAAAATCACTTGTTTGCCACTACTGTGTAGAGATTTTGAACTTAATGAGATTGCACAAATGTAATCAAAGACATTTTGCAATTAGTTAACTGATTGTGTGAAGTGTGTCCAGCAGTAAAAATAATTAATTAAACCTTATGATAGAAAGAAAGAGAAAAAATGAGCAAGATGGGGCACTTTTCTGATTTCTGTTTTGTATGATATACTATAGTACTTCTTCCTGAGTAACAGAAAGGATATGTAATTGCAAACTACAGTGGCCAATAGTTATTTTTGATATTTCTGAAATGCATATGGTTCAGTCGACCAGAAGGAGAACAAATCTAGCTTTAGATTGAATATTATTTATGTGTTAAATTAATTTCTCTAGTATTACTAAGAGTAAGGATGGAGGTTGGGGGGAACCTAAGCTAGTTGAGGAAGGGAGATTAGGTTCATGCCAGTAAGCTCTTTGAGGTGCTGCCTAGGAGCATTTGAAGCAGGAGGTCGTAGACTGTCACTGAAGAGGGGAATTATCGCCTCTAAACTACTCTGACTGAATTTTGTACAAAATGACGTTGAGTTGGGACAGGGTGGGGAAGAATGTATTTACAGTCACAAGAAAATAAACTTAACAGCCACTAGGCTGTACCAGATCAGAACACTCACATATGTTTTCTCAATTAGTTTTCCATCTGTGTTTTGGAGGTTAATGAAATTATTCAAGATAACCTTGGCTTCTAAGGACAAGATTTGAAAGACCATATGGTGGTCTTCTGTTTTTAGTATTCCTAGGTTAGGAGTTTTTGGAAGGGTTTTTTTAATTTTTTTTATTTTCCTTAGCAAACAGCCTTCACATTGGAAATGGTCAAGTTGTCATATACGGTTAATAGAAATAGAGCTTAAGAAATCTTGTCTCAAATTTATTCTTTTAAGTTGAGGAGATTTTGTGTCATAGCAGTTACCTGAATAACTGGGCTTAATCCTGCAGATGTATTTATAATTTTTCAATTTTTTTCTGAGATTTCTGAATGTTTTCCTGACCTGGTTGATAACTATCTCTTTATACATTTAAAGCATGATGTAAAGTTCTCTACTGTCTGGAAAAGCTGCCAGATAAACCTGTTCCTATTCTCTGTCTTCCTCACTCCTCCTTCAAACCAACACATCAACTCTTAAATTTTTATATAAATATTTTCCCAAAGAAGTTTAACAGGAATTTTCACTGAAACACTGATTTCTTACACATTACATAAAACCCAGTCTGAGTACATGCACAACTTCAGATTCTCTCTTCTCAATTTTTAATTGTTCAAGGAAAAAAGGGATATTTTAAATACTTGCTATTTCTTAATAAGCACTAAATATTTTGTTTGATCGCAAGTCTATTTTACACTCAAAATAGGCTAAAGCAGCAAAATTTCAACATTCTATACTTTCTGCCTATTTTTTTTAGTGTCTCATAATAGAGCTGTTTTCTACTTGTCTTTTAAATCAGAACTGGACATTGGATTAAAGTTCCAGTGCTATGTCTAAAAGTAGTTGGATTTTTGTAATATTTAATTTTAACTATAGAAAGGCAAAACTTCTGATGAAAAAAAGTTTTGGTTTAGTTTTTTTTTAAAAGAAATTAAATTTTAAATCTACTTAAGGTGGTTCAAGGTTTGTGTCATGGTGTGACATTTGTAAGACCGTGAGACTGTAGGCTTTTACTCGTTTTAGAAAAAGTAAAACAGAACTACCTCTTTTGTTGGCTTCTGTACATCCACCTTTGTTCTGACCTACAATGCACTTCTGTTTTGTCCTGAATCATGTCTGAGCCAAGAACACTTGTATTGTGCTGCATAGTGAATTTTTAAAGTTGTGTGCCCAGTATAGCTGGGACTAAATTACACTATTATCCTCTAAAGAGAAAGAGCACTGCCATATTTCTTCTATGTCACCTATCACCTCCTGATCAAAACATAATCTCTCATTTGATTTGGCATCCTTTTAAATATTTTAACTGTGCTGCTTTTTCTCCAAACCTGTAAGCACTGTTAGTGCTCTGTCATCCTTCAGACGACTGATCTGGTCAGTGCTTTTTCATGAGGCGTAATGCACATTGAAGCTAAAGGAGCTTTTGCTTGAGTACATAGTGTGTTGTAATTAATTACAATCATAATTGGAGACTTCAATGAAATTCATACTTTCCTCTCCCCCTCCTTTCTTCTATATGCTATTGATAAATGGAATCAAGAACAGTTGAGCTTTAACACACAGTGAGTTGGTCTGTTCCGTGAGTTGGTCTGAGACATGATGGACTTTCCTTGGTGATGTCCATGGACGGATTTGAGATATTTCATGCTTAGCTTTCCAGGAAGAAATGCAGATACCTTTGATGTTGTAACTCTCTTTAGTATCTGTGTTGGGCAGGGTGAAGCTCCCTCCACCTATAAATCACAAACAGGTCACCTAAACCAGCTCCCTGGCCAAAGCAAGATCAACTGGAACAGGTTGCGTGGGTCCAGTTAGATTTTGAATGTTTCCAAAGATTGAGATTCCAAAACATCTTTAGGCAAGCTTTGATCACCTTTAGTGTGAGTTTGTTTGGATTTTCTTATGTTTAAAAGGAATTGAATTTATGCCCATTTGAATTTTTGTGCATTCACTGGATACCAGTGAGAAGACTCTGGCTTCATCTTCTTCTCACTCACCCATCTGCTATTTACACACATTGAGAAGAGTTTCTTGAGCTTTCTTTTCTTCAGGCTCCTTTTCTCCAGTTCTAGCCCTCTCAGCTTCTCCTTTTATGACTGATGCTCTGGTCTCTTAATCATCTTCAAGACCGTTCACTGAACTTGCTCCAGTTTTTCCATATCTCTCTTGTACTGCGGAGCCTAGAACTGGACGTAGCACTTTACCACCAGTACCAAGTACAGGAGAATAATCACCACCCTTGACCTGCTAGCTATATTCTTAACTAAACAACTCAAGACATTGCAAGTATTCAAGCATGCCTTTTGACTCATGCCTTTTCTAAATCTCATACTGTATCCAGGGGCTCAGAAGACACATGCGTTGTCTTACAGCACCATGCTGGCATGATGCAGTGAAGCACTTTGCTGGAAGCACAATTATTAGCTTACATATGTTTTTGAAGGTAAGGGGTTCAGGAGAAACCCTGATCAGCCCACTTCTAAGAGTACTAACTTTAAACTGGCCATTAGTTATTGTACATCAGTGGACTTCACCCAGACAATTGTAGCCAAAGGTATAAAGTGCAGATTTCTGCTTATTGTGATATGTCTACAAAACATGCAAGATCTGACACAAAAAACCCACCCAAGACTGTGCCTTCAACTCTTTTTATTTAACTAATTAAGAAAGTCAAGTACAATCACCTTCGAAATAGTTCCCTTCTGAGTTTACACGCTGCATAAGATGCTGCCAGTGTTCAAAGCAACTCCACAGTTTATTTTCTGAAAGACAGTTGAGGATATCTGACAATTTTGCTTTTGCATCTTCTACCAACAAAAACTGGGTTCCTTTGAGCACAGTACTTGATCTTTAGGAAAAGATAGTTATTAGCTAAAATCTGCTTCACGGACAAAGCCTTGTTAACTCACTACTAACACTTGCACACTGACATTTTCTGACTTGTACTGGGTAAAGTTGAGTCCTGTCTCACTGTGAAAGGTTAGAATATGTTCTGTAACCATCTTTGTCTCTCCCCTCCCACTATTGGTTCCCAAGCTATAGGGTTAGTCTCATTTTTTTTAAGTTGAACATTGTATGTCTTAGCAGATCTTCTCCATGGCAGATGTATATTGACTTTTCCAAGTTATATTAACAGGTTTTACAATGATAGGTATAGATACTGTTTTGGAGGGAAGGAAGGGCTATCGCAGAACCCAAGGTAAAATTTCACACTATGTTGCAGGAGTTCAAATTTGCACATGACCTGTATGTCAGGAATATTTTTAATCAAATCAGTCCAGCTTTCTACTTTCTCCTCCTCCTAAACCAATCTCTTCTCTAGACATGCTAAAAGAGTTGTTGGTTCAGATATTGGAATATTTTTTGTTCATCTATTTGAACTTATGCTATTTTCTTTTATTAATCATAGGGCTCCTTCCTCTTGTTGTCTTTTACATTAGATTTTCATTTTTAAGTGTCTCTTTTTGCTCCAGTGGGGGAGAAGGAAATGCAGGGTTAAGTAGGTAACTATTAGTTAGTAACTTATTTTTCCAGTTGCAGAACTTGTATTGTTGCATCCTGAGATAGTATATGCATATTGTAAAATATGAGGCCATAAAACGTACCTTGAAATTTACCACCATTTCAAGTATGCTGAAATGAAAATTTATTCAGTAATGGTCTATTTTCTGAACCTCCATGTATGTGAAAAAAGTTAATCCTTATGTTCTAATAGGATTTATGAGGAGTTCATACTCTTTAATAATGTTTTGTCTGTATGACTTGTCCATATATAATTAATAATTTTCTACAAACATATAGTCAGTATTTTTTTTATCTAAACTTGCTATTCAAAATTAAGTGGTCAATTGCTTTTTAAATCCAGGGATATTACCTCAGAATTGATGTATCATCACTACAGTAAAATCTTACTGGATCAGAGATTATAAATTCCACGTTATTTCGGTATTATAACAGGAATCAGGCTGGAATATTTGGGTCTTTGTCAGCATGCAGAATATAATTTTTAGAGTATGTCTAGGAAACTTTACACTGATTTTCCTTCTGAACTCTGATAGTGATTACAGCAGTGATGGCTTTTTTCATCAGTTTGCTTTATTCCAATTGATTGGTTCTGTCCTTATGACTTGGATTAATTCTGCGTGTATTGCAGGGTATTAATATATTTTTTAAATACTTTCTTATTGCATACCTGCATTATATAAAATATGGACTCATTGTCTGTGAGAAATCACTGAACAATGCCTTGAAAACCATTTAATTCCTTTCAGTACTGAACTTTGTATGACTCTAATAGGAAACAGGAGAGACCACTGTGTCCTTGCAATGGAACATGAGTTTCCTCTGCACGGCTTCCTCTTTTCAAGTGTTAGAACCTTGTTTACACAACTCCTTCAATAGAAAGGAAAAAGAATGCCCGTAAATTGCTGTTAAAGTAGGGTCAGGTACTAGTTTTTAGAAACTAGTCCTTTCCCTCACATACCTTCTAAGTCCTTTCATGTGCAGCTTCTGTTCAGATTAAAAAAAATTTCTATTGACAGATCTCATCTGCTTTTTCTTTGGCATCACTTATTTCTCTGTTCTTGACTTCAAGTCTGTTGCACTGAATCTGTCTGAGATACACCTTGAATTTTGTGTTTGAGGAACTACTACTGCTATAGTATTATTCTCTCCAGCTTTTATTATCAAACATATTAAGGCAGTTATTCTTATTGTCTATTTTACACTTGATAATAAAGTTAAAATGGGATGTTCGTGCGCTTATCTAATTACCAAATAGTAAGATAAATTTTTAAAACATTAAGAGAAATAAAACTAGACAAGGGAAAAGAAGATGGTGCTGACAGAAAGATGATTATTTGCAAGTTAGTGTAATAAAAAGTAATAAGATTTTTTTTAATATAAGTGTATTTCCTAGCAGTTATAGTCTTCTTGTCTCTTGAATGTAGCAAACCTGAAACCAGTGTTTCAGCATGGTAGAATGAGATAGATGGAATTATTTCTATGAAAGCATTAAGAGGAAGGGCTCTTAAGTATGCTTTGTCATGATTTAATTTGGGGCTTCCATCTCCATGCTGTCTATTCTTAGCATCATAAAAAATAATGGACGTATACAGAGATTCAAATGCGTAGTTTCATACCATATATCACCCTTATGTATCTGCAGATGATGTGTATTTTTGCATAGTCTCTTGATTTTATGGTAGTTAGAATACATTGTGGACTCTTGTATTGCAGGGGAGTGCAAAGATTCATTGCAAGTTATTCATCCAAAGATTTACATGTACATTTTGTAAGCCATTTAGTTTCCAACGGAGGATCTAAATTGCTAGTTCTTTTTAATTTTGATGAAATTGTTTCCTTGTTCAGTCAAAAAAGGCCAGGAGTCTGAGCTATTAAATGCTTGGATGCTTAATGTTGAAGGCTTTGTCTATATATAAGCAGTATAAAATCAAATGAGACTTTGCACTGCATAGAGTGAAAGAGTAAAGGTCTATTTTTATAAGGTTTTTACACAGACCTCAAATGAGCACTCTAATATAATTTCAAGTGAGGAAAGTGAAAGCAGTTTGTGTTTGAGTCATGCATGACCTACAAAGATAAAGATAGAAAGACATGCACGTTGTCAGTCACAGGAATGCATTTCAATGATCAGTCACAAATTGATCAATTCAATTAATAAGGCTTTTTCCCTGGGGTCCATGAGTTGTAGGTTACAAAGTTCCTGCAATCAATTCTTGAGGACAGTCCTCACAGTATCCAGTTTCTAAAATTCCCCCTTCTCACAAGAAGTTATTAAGGAAACAAGGAAAGGAAACATCAGTCTGTAAGTGCTATATGGAGGGTGCTCACCAGGAAAACATTGTCTGTACTTTTGCAGTGGCTCTCAGTCTTCATTACAGGTTGAAACGTCATGGCATCAACAGCTTCTAAACTAGACAGATGAGCTTTAAGTTATGATGAGAGGAGTGAGAAGAGAAAAGCAGGTAATTTGTTCTCCATGCAATGACCCATGAGAAGGGGATGTGCTTTGCCCATGTGGGAGTCCCACAGCACCTACTCCTGTGATAGGCAATCTGTCGGCACAGTCCTATCAAGCCCGTTGAAGTAACTTGAAAGGTGAGATAAGGAAAGGAGTGAGCGAGATTTTCGTCTGGCAAGATACTGAGAGTGTGATATAAGTAATATGGTTGATTGTGGAGGTTCCTTGTATGTCTACAAGGGATAGAACTTCCATAGAGGGATTATTAGTAAAAATAAATAGGGTGGTGTTACCCAATTAAGAGAAATAGTGGATTAGATTTCTGAAACATCATGTCATGTATTTTCTTCACCTATTTCTGATTGCTCGGGAATTTCTATTGCTGACTTCTACTGATCTAAAGCCCCTTTTGGAGACATTAAACCTCTAAACTAGGAAAAGAAACTATTACTACGAAACACTTCAAGATAAACTCTGTTAGTCAGCTGAACAGTGGCAAAAGAGCAAGACATTTCTAAACATTACTACCAGAAAGAGTATATTTTACTTTTCTCATGCAGCTGCAGCTCCATAGGCTCTTAAAAATATATTCCTCATGCCTATTTGTGAGGTAGCTGAAGTAACTTTTGAAAGTCTCAGTGAAGTCTTTTAGAAGAAAGGAGCCTCAAAATTAATTAAATAAGGAAAATGAGATTTATATTACCGATTTACTTCTCAAGAATTGCTGGAAATGACTCTGAATTCAGAGAGACTAGAGTCAATCAGCATCATGTAGTGACTGTTCAAATTGACAGAAAAGTTTTCTTGGCTTTAGCAGATAGCATTGTCTGACAGGATGTGATTGAAACAAGTCAGCCTTAAGGACTAACAAAAGCAGAATTAAATACTGGTTTAAGTGCTTGCATTCTGTCTCTGGGGATATACTTTCATAGTGGCATTTGGGATTTCAGAACTTCATCCTCTAAACTGATTAAGTAAGTGAGAAACATTGGCTCTTGTTAG
Organism: Dromococcyx pavoninus; assembly: GCA_033558185.1. Taxonomy (NCBI): domain Eukaryota; kingdom Metazoa; phylum Chordata; class Aves; order Cuculiformes; family Neomorphidae; genus Dromococcyx; species Dromococcyx pavoninus. The sequence continues at coordinate 2,794,794 of JAUMJL010000063.1, read as the reverse complement.
TAGTTATTTCCAGCTATGTTCAAAGGTATGGCACTAGAACCCTGAACATTACATTTCCAAAATTAATACAATTTTCAGGAAATTTTAGAAACTTAATAGTTCAAGCCTTAGTTTTGCAAGTAATAAACTTTGTCATGAGTAATCTGATCGACTTCAGCCTTCTACTTATAGCTAACGTGCTGCTATATTTCAATCCTTTGGAGTGACTTATCCTATAAGTCCGCTTTTTATTAAGAATGTAGGTGTCAAATTTCATTCTCCCTGAATAAAGACCATTATGATGAATGAAATCTTTTAGGAAGGTGACTAACTTGGTACAATTTCTTGAAGTGATGCATGCTGTTTTTCATGGTACTGCTCTGTATAGATGGAGAACTTCTGAAAATATGCAATTTGTTTATAATCAGAAGTTTTAGTCGCATACCCATAATTGTAAAAGCAAAAAAAGGAAAGTATATCATAGGAAATTTTGTATGATTTCTCAGTACTTTTTGGATCCTGTCTCAAGCTTTTCTAAATATGCAATTAGAATTTTATTTGGGGAGAGGTCTATTTGAAGACATCACAGCATGTTCCTTAAAATAAATACACTAAAAGTGTTTTTAAACTATATATTATTGCAAGGAGGAAAATAGAATTTGGAGGAGGAATCTGAAGGAATGGCATCTTGAAGAAATAGTACTATTAAAGAGCATTCTGAAAGCATAAATTTTAAGGTAACGCTTGGCCTATGAATCAATCCTAACATTTATCATTTATACTTACATTTTTTAATAGTGATACTACTGAATCCTTTGCTATCAATTGCTGTCAGCAGTCAACATGACTGGGCTCCTCAACAAAGGAGCTGAGGGTGATGGCAAGACAGTAACCTCATCAATGAGGTGTGCAGCTGCACAGTGCCTGAACACAACAAGCAGAGCAGGTTTGGTGACAATAACTAAGTTCAGTGAACACTCCAGTTGGTGATTGCCAATGAAGTGTGGTCTTAAGGAAAAATAGAGGTTGAGCAAGGAATCGTCAGCAAGACAGGGTCAACATCAACAAGGTGTAACCAAAGCATAGCTTACCTACAGCAGGATAGAGGCTTCAGGGCAGCACCCAATAGGTGGAGGCTACATGAGTGGAAGCCCCATTTAGAGCTTCTTAACAACAGTTTTCCCACAGCTTTGCTCTTTTTGTAGAAATCTCATCCAGACTTATACAGCTGTGATATATCAGAGTAGATCTTTAACTCAAGAGCCTTAACCTGTGGACAGAGGCAGAGCTTTGCAGAGAGAGATGGTTTAAGACTGGGCAGGGCAACTGGTGTCTATTGGTTTACTCAGGGCCCTTACACTTCCAGCAAGTGTCACTGATAAGTGGGAACCTTAAGATGCGGGCGCAAGAGATGGGAGACTGCTCTTTGAACTGATCTTCTTGTCATGCAACCCTTACTGAATACACTAACAGGTATTGCTAATGGCAGAACTTTAGCTCCCTGTTTCCTCTAAGTAAATCTATATCAAAAATTGTTCATAGAGCAGGCTGGATGTTTTCTGATGAAGTAAAGTGTTCTGACACTTCAAAGAATTTTTTTTTTTAGAGTGAGAAGAGTTTTGATTGGAAACTGATATTTTAAATCTAATGGGCAGAGCTTGTATGATTGTATATATAGTGTGCACTGCTGCAGCTGGTCATATTCATGGTTAACTTTACTCAACACTAGGCTAAGCAATATAATTAATGAAGTGATGTGATTCATCTACATATGGTCATATGAATTATTGTCTAAACTCCATTGACTAGATCTTCTCTGACTCTTGGCTCTTACTAAAGTAGCTGTTGTTTGTTACTGTTTTTTTTGTACTGGGACAACAGTACTGGATGCAGTTTGCTAGATGAGTACTGGGTAAAATTACTCACTTTGATCTACTGGCCCTGGTCCTTTTGTTTCCTGTCTAATTAGAGTGCTAATTCTGGCAAAGAAGCACAGGGTTCAGACATCTGGGCATCCTGTCCTGTGTAAATAGCTGGTTGCTTTAATGCCATAGATCTTATTGCAAACAGTATATGCAAATTACTATATATGAAAATATACAGGAATATTTTGGAGGAAATAAACATGTGCAAAGATGTATAGAAATATGCACTTCACAATGCAATTTGAGTTTTGAAGTAGCATATTACTAATGTCAGTGGTTTTTTGACAGTCTCTTAGTCCAGGCATAAGCTATCCCTGTTATGGCAGTTTATATTTCTGATATCTATAGGAAACCATTTCAGTTCCCTAGAGATGAGAAAGTTACTGTCTTTGTGAGACATTTGAATGTTAATGCACTTGTCCATCTAAACGTTATGATGTCTTGTTTTTCTGCACTGAGCTACTTGACACTATTGTATCTGTCACATTAAATAAAACTATAATCCTCTTCAACTTAATTTTATGTAGGAATTGTCAGACTTAGCATATCAACATATCAAATTATATCATTATTATGAGACTGGGTTCATTTACCATAGCAAAGATTTTGTCCTTCAACAGTAAAATACAGTTATTGTGAGTTACCACATTTATGATTTCTCATAGCAATACTTATTTTTCTGTTGTAATATCTGAAATTCTAACAGATGTTCTGAAAGAGGCATTACTATACATTACTATTTTAAATTAGTGCTTATTTGTATATGTTCTTCGTTATCTCTGATAGATGAGGACATACCATAGGGTTGAAAAAATTAAGTTAAACCAAGGTTGTAACAGAGCCAGTTTTAATGTGTTAAACACAAAATTATCTTGGTAAGCCAAAGAAGGACTCTGTATATTCAACCCTATAGCTCAATTTTAGGAAAAAGTTTTTTCTTAAAAAATACCCCACTAAATACCTTGGCAGTTAGTAAAGATTTAATTGTCATGTAAGCTGAAGAAGAAAGGATCTATATAATATTGCTCCGTAGGCATAGTTCGGGTGGAAGCTGTTATTTTTATATGGATCAAATATATATTTTTAGTTTAGGATTTAAACCCTAGATTATAATCTGTCTTGGGGGTTGAATTGTGGATAATAACCAAAAGCAGTTACATCAACAGTCTTTCAGTAGAAGTCAATGACTGGCCCAGCTCTGCCTGACTGAATTTATGGCTTTAGAATAGGAAGGAAATGTTTGGTTAGGCTCAAAAACTAAATGCTTTCCCCTGCACCAGGACATAGCCAACCCACCTTCTGCTGTGGCTCAACTCTTTTGTAATGAAGAGCTAATAGCATATTTCCCACTAACCTGGCCACAGGCTTAGAATTGCAGATTGCCTTGACAACTGTTTACCGTCCTTCATTTATAAAAGGTAAGATCACCCTGAATGCATATGAGCAGAAGACAGTGGCAAGTTAGCCAGTGGGCATTACAAGGTAGCCCCAAATCTCTGTCCCCTCAGTCATTTTTCCTGTTTGCTATGTTTATACCAGCCGGTAGTTTGATTGGTTGCTGTCATTCACTATGTGCTATTGAGATTAATATCATCAGCTCATTTTTCTTTATGCAAGATGATGGTTATTAGAGTTGTTACAGTAAAGATATATAACATTTCCATGTTAATGTCTCAGTTATTATAAACCAGATGGCAGATTACAGCCCATCAGGTATTCTCATTTAAATCAGTATAAATCTGAAGTAGCTTCACTGACACAGTAGAATTCCTTTCATATGCAACAGTATACCCAAGAGTAGAATTCAGCTTTGTGGTTGTTTCTGAAGGCAAGCCATCTCTTTCATCTAAGTAGCTATCTGTGCCCATAGTAACTCCTAACACTTGCTGTAGCTGGACCTGAACTGGATAATCAGAACTCCTGACTCCAAAACTGACCATCTGCGGGTAATGTTTTACATTTCCCTTTCCAGTCATTGACCTGTCTGTTTGGTCTGCAGCTCTGTTTGCTTTCCACTTTGCTTACCTCAGTCCTAGCCATGTTTTTAAAAGCTACTGAAATATAAATGATGACAAGAGCTTTTAAAATGGGAATTCTTAAACTCTAGAAATTCTCCATCTGCTTCTATATCTATATACAGAATATTTGCTGCTCAATTTGCATTGTGTTGTATATGGAGAAGATGTTTTTTATTGTCTTCATACATCCTGCTGTGACCCAACTAGGAATGTAAAACATCAGAAATCATTAGAAAGTCTGTCCTTATGAGATTACTACCTAAGTCTTGCAGAGCCAAGAAGTCTGTAAATGTTCAGAAACATTCATTTTAGCATTTCATTATGTGTGTTTATCTAAAATAAATATGCAAATATGATTTTGGTTATTTCTGTTGTAGGATATTGTGATGTTTCTGCATAAGAAAGATACTGTATAATAGACTGCTGGCAAAGGAGAAGTGTGATCTTACGGTTAAAGTAAAAGTAGTTTAGATTAATCACTGACTGTGGTGTAAAGAGAAATTCAAGCACACACTATAGGATATGAAGTAGCGGGCATATGAATCCTGGATTAGCAGGAATGCTGGTGTACTATAATGCCATGGTGCTGGACTTAAAAGACTAAGAAGTATCTGACAATTTGTTCACATTTTATCTATAAATCATATGGTTTTGTGACTGTGGTTCAAAAACATGCTGATATATTGGAAGGGCATCCACGAGGCTGTAGCAATTGATTTATATGTAAATAAACAGACAACATCTAGAAAGAGAGAAAAATATATTTTTAGTCTATTTTTATGAGTAATAGCTTAAGATCAGTTTTTGTAAGATTCTTTGAGTATGTGATTAATAGAGTTTGATAGTGTACAGCTTTTGGGGTAAACAAATCTAATTGCAAAATGAATATTGATACTTTTAAACAATCACAAAAAGTGCAGTACTGAGCACACATTGTTATTGCAACAAATTACCAAGAATTATTAATAACCTATTTTTCCATTGCATGACCTGAGGAACTACTACCAGAAATGCCTTGGATGCCAGAAAAGAAATAGATGCAGTCTATATAATAAAAAGAGATGGTCTCAGTTTGTGTAACAATATATGATTGTGTTAAACACTAACCACTAGGTCAAACTAATCAAAAAAAGCGATTTCCTCTGTCTGTGAATAATGCAATTGAAAATGAGCTCTCAGGTAGTTTAAGTGTCTTGTAACACACAGCTGAGCAAGGTGCCTTCTCTTGTAGAGCAAAGATTATTAGATTCATAGGCAAAACACCCTTTACTGTTCCAAAGAGTCATATACCACCAAATTTTGATTGATGACACTGGCTTTTTTTTCATTAATAGTAGGTGAAGTCTTCATTTCTTTCTATTCTCTTACTCACTAATCATCACATAGTCAAAGAAAAATTTTTCGCATTGAAAATGTATTACGGTTACATCAAAGTGACCTAGGAAATGGACAAAACAGTGCTGACCCTGAAAAACAGAACTCAAGGTTTCTGCAGCCAACCACTGACCATTTTCAACATCATGTGTAGCACTTATCCTGGTACTGTATTAACTAAAGCATCTCAGAAAACAGAACTGAATTTTTTTTGAGTCACCAAAAAAAGAATGACTTTGAAAAAAGCCATATCTCTAAAATGTATCTCTTCCAAAGGTTGCACTGAGTCTTGTCTTTGCCCTTTTCCCACAAAATATTACAAGACTAGGCTGCAGAAGAAGGAATTTGACAGCTCCAGGTTTGAAGATCAAATAAAATGAATCACTTGTGGAGATGGTTTTTGGCCATGTTACTGAATCTGAACGCTTTCACCTCTTTTAAAGTTCACATGTAGAGCTAGATGTAAGCTTTGTGATTGATACAACTTCTGGGTTTTTTTTTAATGTAAGATTGTGTAGACATTACAAAGGTCTCTTTCTCTAGACTTCTGTCTTCATAGTGTGTGTTATGTTGTTCTAATGTGGAGAAGAAAAAGCTATCTTTAATTTTATTACTTTCTCTTTTAATTCAGTGAATGTTGAGATTACAGCTGGATGAAAGCATTCTTATGCTAATAGCTACATTTATTGCACTTTTCTGCATTAGCAATGGTAAATAATTGCCCTAAGACAACATCTGTTCTCATTTGTCTAGTTTCATTTATGTTAATGTATAAACTGAGGTTTTGATAATCACTTATCTACTTTAAAACTTATTTCCATATGTTATGCTATTGGTTTTGTTTGCCAGTTTATATATCCAGCAAAGGAACTTTAAGTGGTGGATCAGCAACAAAACCAAAGACAGTCTCAGAATAAAGTTATCTGAGGAACTTTTCTCTGCTCTGTGCTATGTCTCTCACTGTGCTATATTCTGGCCCGGAATATATTGAGTCTATTGTATCACATTTCTTGTAGCTATTGTTACATACTGTTAGATCTAGGTTTCATGATAGCACTTAGTCAAGGGTTTTATGGCTATATGAATATTCTGCTTCATTTAGTTGTTGCCATTGGCAATTTACAGGAAGATTCTTTCAGGCACAGACTTGCTTTCATTTATATATGTGAATGGGGCTGAAATAAGTATCCCAGGGACTGGTCAGGTATAGTAGTGGTTTCTTTCCTACTTGCTGTTCTGGTAATGTGTCATAACTCTAGGCAAGTTAAGTATGGTGGTGGGTACTTCTTTCAGTCTTCCATTTTTTTTATTTTCTGAGAAGATTCCCAAACTGTATGTGACTTTCATCATTTGCCTAGGCTCTAGAACTGGAGTTTGTATTCAGATTACCGAATAGTCTTTACAAAACTTTTTTCTTTTGTGATACTCCTGATGTGTGTTAGGATGGGGCAACCACAATTTAATACCTAGTTCTACCACTATAGTTGTATAAATTGTGCCTTTCATTGCAGCTGAATTGCAATGAAATTTCAGTCTTTAAATTCAGCTATCTTGTTGGCCAATGTGGCAGGTGTGGCCTTTGTCCAACACAGACACTATGAAATTATATCCTTGGCAGATGCTTCATCATAGTCAGAGTGACTAATCTTCATGTTATTATGCCTTTATGCCAATATAGCTTCATTACTGATTAGATAATCACGAATGAGGTGAGATTTAGAGAGAACTGAACACCTCTAAATGCACTTTGTGCGTTTTCCATGCAGCTGAAGTTCTGACAAGTGGACAGTTAGTGTAACTGCCATTGTACCTAGGGAAAGACTGTGGTTCACAGGAGTTTCCGAGATGACTGAGAGCCTTATGGTTGTTTGCTTCCCTGCCTTCCTCCCTCTTGCTTTAATTATCTGAAACACATTGACTATAATCTTACTTGTATGTAAATCAAGGATCTAGAAAAAAATGTGAATATGACGTTTCTCTCAGAAAAGTAACCTTTCCATGAATTAGTCAATGTAAGCTTCTATTTTGGGATATTTAATTTTTACTTTTTTTCACACTTCAAGCTTAGCAAGCATTAATGACACCTTTAAAATAGTTTCCTATACATCTCCCCTGTTTCTTTAACTCTATTTTTGTCTTTTCTCAGACATTGTCACTTCTTTTCAACCTTTGACTAATCTTATTTTTAAATATGATAACGTCTCAGTTCTTCCTGAATTTTTCTATGCTGTCTGTCTCTGTGAATCAGTACAAAATTGCATTCCTCTTCTGGGTGCATGTAGAGAGGGCTGTTTATTGCTGCTGCCAGACTTTATATAGGATTTTGTACACTTAGAGCTAAAAAGTAGTATGGGCTTAAACTTAATTGCTTTTGCACTATCTTATTTATAGATATTAATGTATAACAGATGGATGAATTCACCACCTGTTCTTAAGGATACATCCAGGTATTTCAGTGATAATTATAATTTATCAAAATGGGAGTAAATCCCAGACAAACTCAAAAGTGTAAAGTCCATTTTGGTCTGAATTGAGGAAAGAGGAAAGCAAAACAAAGATGCTCTGAAGTTCCACATTTGAGCATTTTCTACTTGTAGTATCTCATCATATGCTTTGTGATATTGAAATCAAAACAGAGTTTTGTCTTCTATTCCCAGTGGTTTCTACTGTGACAGTAGGTAGATGACCTATGCCAGCATTGCTGAGAGCTATCTGAGCAAAGACAGTGCCTCTTCCTTATATTTCAAAGTTCCTGTATCATTGTGACTTCTTGCAGCTCAGTAGAAGTGATGATGTGATACCTGGTCCTTCTCCATATCCCAGCTTTATTTCTCCTCTTACATCTTACCCCAGTCCTGAGGATTTATGTGATATTAGGGGTCTCAAAGAAGTAACTCTAGGATAAATTTCCCTTTTTATTATCCAAATGTATGGGTCTTATGTATGGAAATAAAACTTCCGTGAGCCTGCCTAGGCTCTGGGAAAGTGCCTGTTGTCCTGCCTGTTACCCTTTGTTTCCAGGTCAGAACAGATTGTGCTTTGTGTGTCTTTTCTAATTTGGTACTAACAGCACTATCTCACCAAGTAAACTTCAGTATTATTTTACTCCATTTTTGTGTGTTAAGGTTAGGTTATAAAGGCTTTAATCATATTTGTCTTTTCATAGTAGAAAACAATCTTCCTTATTTTCCTTGAGGCAAAGCATTGCAGGAGAAAATCCCTATCATCTGACATAGTAATCCCTGATTACAAAGAGTTATGTATTATAGTAACTGTTCAAAACTCTGGCATTGTCTGATTCATAGTGAGTCTATCTTCACTATAAGCGCAGTTATGAATTTCTCATGAAGCTGTCAACAACATTTAAATAACTAATGCCTCATGGGATTGATTTTTGTGACTGACAGAAAAAAAACTGTGTAGACCTAGATTAGCTAATATGTGTTTATGTATACATATGCAAAAAAAAGCAGGATGATGATCTTCCTTAAATACTGTTAATTTGTATACGCTTATATTGACTGTAAAAGCATGTAGAAGAAAGATTGATGTGTTTAGTGTTCTGTTGCATGTAGACTGCATTGTGAAAAATTTTGCTTAAAAAATGGGAAGACACTGAGGTCAAATGGACAGTAGTATACAAATCATCCGTAAGTAAAATTATAAAATCCTATTGCAAGCCTAATTTTATGATAGAGCAAAATGTTGTTTTGAACTTTGGTGCGTGTATATGACCATCTGTGTGTTTGTGAGAAACTATCATCTTTGATCGGATTTAGCAAAGCAGCCTCAGTTCTTAGCAAAAGCAAAGTAGTTTGAAGCATGTCTCAGTCTCATTCTTAACAGCCTGAGGGTGAAGGCTGCTAGTGCTGCCTGGCCTTTCAATATGCTGAGAACCTCCTTAATTTTGTTTAATGTCTTGGCAGTTCTTGGATGAAACTAGAGTCTGAGAAACCTACTGATTCCCTAGAGACACTCATCGGCTGTGGTAGGGATGATATGCAGATTATCATGCAATATACAGCTGTGGCTGAAAAGTAATGTGTGCTCTTCCTCTGTCTGTCCTCTTGCCATGTTTCTCACTATGTATTCTACAATACTGCAGAATCAGAATAGGAAAGAGTACAAAGTAAAGTGAGAACAGAAATCTAGGCTTTATAGAGGTAATAGGAATCTGGGATAAGAAGCAGCAGAAAGGAAAAAGTTGATATCATTTCTGTGTGTATAGCAGGGATTACCAGAATCCCAAGAAACAAAACCCAACTCTGCTCATGACTAACCTCTCACCTTGGCTACTCTCAGGTATTTTGGAATGTTGTGATGATTGTTGGAGAATTCTGTGTGCACCAGGAACAGATTATTTTTCTTGATGGTACATGTCAGTGAAGAGCTTGTGGCTGAGCTATCAGATTTTGTATCTTACTGTGCACATTTAGTTTCTGGTATGCAAGAATGAAACATCAAATGTTTTTGGTTTTTTTTTTCTTTTGTCCACGTAAGCTGCAGGGAGCTTTGTAGTGTGGGTACAAATGATTTTTGCTTCTCTAGGAAAGGGAAGAGAGAGAAAAACAAGCAAAGGATGGAAGAGTTGGAGCTGAGCAGTGTGGCCTGCCCAGTGAGCAGTCCCCAGTGCCAGAGCAGCAGGAGAGCAGAGGAGGAGGAGGCGGAGAGGGGCACTAGCACCCGTCACCACTTCATCAGTCTGTGGCACAAACCCAGCAGGCAGGAGGACCGCAGCCGTTGCGCTGCTCCTGGCAGTCTGTTGCCAAGGGCAACTGTTTATTTTGTCTGTGGAGTCAGGTCTTACTGTTCCGTTGATCGTTTTGTTATAGGTTGAGAATGTAGCGTTACTCAGCTCCTTTTTAAACAATCCCAGCCCTTTTAAAGGCTCGGTGTGTACGAGTCTTTACAACCATTAAACAGTGAGTTTTAGTTCCCTGTGTTTGAACACAAAGACCTGAGGGGAGTTTTCAGTTGTTTGGTTATCCTCTCTTGCACCTTGCAAGCACTGTCTTTTCTCTTTTGACTAGTTTTGGTACTTGAGCTCCCAATTTTTGGTGATGCAGTTTTTCTTTGACATAAAGAAAACAGTTGTGTCCTTGCATGTTCTCTGAACTTCGTTTTCTTTCCATTCTCTGTTCATTTTGCCTTAAGTCCTTCTGCAATGCAGTGCATTCTTTCCTAGATGTGATTAGAAGGGAAAGTGCTGTTTGATTGTGGTATATTTTTCAATCTCAAATCTTTTTTGAATGCATATTTAGTTTTTGCAAATATGAACAAAGCAGTGTCAGTGAGCACAAATTGTACTGTTGTATATTCCTGACAAGCTACTATGAGTTCCTTTTTTTTACAAGTACCTAATAAAATGATGGATTACAAAACAAACAAACAAAACCAAACAAACCCAAACAAAAATACCCCCAAAACCAGTAAATATTCACCAGTTGATTGCAGTAAACATCAGATGTTAAATATTTGTGACCTGGTGTTTAATAACATGACATAGACATTTATAAACTAGGTGAGATATTAAATAGTCAAACATGGAGTATTTGATTTTTGAGCAACATCATCTACTATTGGCTTTAAAAGAAGAGTAGAGTGATTTATACTGCATATAGTTATTTTTATTGGCAAAGAAATAGCCAAGGTATCATGCTTCTGTATTTTGCTGTTCTTGATTTCTCTCAATGTGAACCATACCACTGGACCTAGAAATTTTTCTGCTAAATAAATAAAAATAGATGTTACAGTTTTTCGTTTGAAGCATTTATCAAGTAAATCGTTAATAGTGCTTGCATAATAGATCAAGAAAGTGAGAGGTTCTGCACTAAGCTAGGATTGTAGCTGGCAGACTGAAATTTTATATGCTTGGGAATACAACAGTTTTTGAGGTACAGAAATAATGAATATTTAATGATTTGAAACCCTAGTAACAGACTATATTCCAGACTCAGTAAAATATTATTTTCTGACCAAGCTATTTTATGCCATGCCTTGTTATTTCATCCATAGCATATTTTTTCTCACTTTTCCTTATGCTTAATCTTTTTGTACATTTTGCTTTGAGAAATAAGGTAAACATTTAACAGTATTTGTGTTTGCTGAGATACTTGTTTTAAGATCAGGATTAAGCAATAAGTACTATTCCTTCAAAGAGAAGTAAAACATCTCCATATGTTAAAGAGCTGACATTTCTCCATAAACTTGTGGCAAATCAGATTGTGAATCTATTAGATGTTGTTGTTTTCATCTTTTGGTAATGTTCAGCAGATCCAGTGTAAATCTAGAAATGTATGATTTGTGTCACTCCAGTCATAGAGAGGATGAGGGGAAAGGTGTCATATATTTTTCAGTTGTTGCAGAGTTGTTTGGGATGACATAGTTGTGAGCAATTCCAGTAATGTTGCTATTGGAATTAAAATAACTTGTCATTCCCTTCTAAATACCTACAATTGTTGTACAAGTTAAAGGTAAAAAATATACTGACTGTACTACTTCCTTAGCCAAAATGACAGTGACAGTAATACAAGTTGAGTTGGGAAAATAGTTATGTGCTTTCCACTCAGTTTTCAAAATGTGCCTGAAAGACTGGTGGTGTAGTTTATAGGCTTCCCAACAGTATGTATTGCTTGTTGAATAAATTTCTATCAGTAGCTGAGATTTTTTTTTCAAAAAACGAGAATGTTGAATGTTTTAACCAGTGAGTTTTGTCATTCAAAAATGAAAAAACTAAACTGTCTCTAAATTGCTGTCAGGAGCCTTGTTGTATGAGTGTAGTAGACTGATATTAGTACGTTAACAGCTAAGGCCCCTAACCAGGAGACAAAAACTTTACTAGACAGAGCAAGGTGAAGGGAAATATATCTTTCCTATAGGCCATACAAACTTGTGAATAAATAAACGCTTCAAGAACATGCAGAACTGAAATCTGGTGTGTTTTATTTGGCTAGAACTAGACACCTTAATGCTTCACTAATTCTTTTCCTGAACATGAGATCAAAAAAAGAAAGGTGATGAAATATGGTGTCACTAGTTTTGCTGAAAATCCCATAGGCATGCATGCATGCAGCTATTCATCAGAAGAGCTAGGAAGAGTGAGGTTTCCTACTATTTAATCAGTTTTGGAAATTACCAAACACTTGAAAGAACTCTGTCACACCTCTGAAACATCTGCATCAGCCTATCCTTTTTGTTGAGGATCCATATTTTTTTACTATTGCTTTTGATGGATCTCAAAAAAAATCAAAACACCATCTCACCCCCCCAGGAGATTAAGTGGAAGAGTAAGGTAAAAATTGGGAATGGTGTTCCAAACATTTGTTTTCTGAAATTTAAAGGAGTACAATTTGTAAACAATGTAAAACTTAACTCTAGATCTGGGTACTTCTGTAGGCACCTACCTAGCCCAATGAAAGTTACAGTTTCAGTGTTGGAAACTATCTATACGCATAATTTCCTTGGATGTGATAAGATCTGACTTGATTGCAGAATGACTTGTTAGATTTCACTTGTTAATAGATGAATTTGAAGTGATCAGGTAGTTTGATAACTAAATCAGCCTCAATTGAATCATAAAAAGAAAATTGAAATCACATCAGGCAAGTATAAAAAGCCCAGGTTGATATCATTAGCATAAAATTGGTGTATATAAGTAAAACCCAATGAAATAAAATGAAACTTGTTTAAAACCAAATAAGGTCTGGAAAGAATGGTTGCAGTAGATATTGTTGTGTGTTTTTCTTGGGTAAAGTAAAGAATTAGTTGAAATTCAGTATGACTTCAGAAGCTCCTGAAGCTGCAGTTATGTAGTCTCTGGCTTTCTCTCTTTCCTTACCACTCCAAGCCCCAGTGGTACTGGTTCTAGTTCTGCGAAACTGAATGAGGTGCGCTGCTTGTTCTGTCTGTGGGGACAGTAACTTTGCCATGGCTGTGAGTTTCGTTCTTTAAGAATGAGGTTTGGGATAGGGAAGATATCTAGATGAAAGCTGAGCAGTATCTTTTCCTGCTATTCGATGAATGAAGTTCCAATGAGCTCATTTAATTCTGTATCTGACAATGAGTATGATGACACTGAGAACAGATTAGGGCCTTAATCTAAGAGAAAATTCCTCAGCAGAATTAAAAAGGAAGATCAACTCACTATCTTAATAATAATTATGTGTGAATACAGTTTAGGGAGAGCGTCTCTCCACTCGGAAAGAACTATAGGAATACTTACCATGCATGGCATCCAGTATGTATCTTTAGATAGATATCTGAAAGTATTAGTTAATTTTATTTTTAGTAGCTGGCATGCATATTTACTAATTTTGCCTTCTGTAATTCAGAGGTTAATTTGTTTTAATGCTGAGAAAAAAATTCTGAAATGGAAATTTTTGAAGTTGAAACTGTTCTAGAAAGAAACACGTGTTAACCATAGTAATATACAGAATAATGAATATAGACTAGTGTTCTAAACTGGTAAAACATATTTTTAGCTTTTATTAATACTAGTTTTTCTTCAGAGTGTAGATGCTGAGTGGAGAAAGGTAAAACTTTTCTCCTGGCAGCAGAATTGTTATCTCTTCAACCAATAATCTCTTTGTACACAGAATATGGCAATATCTAGGAAAACTAAGTTTATCAAGTGAAATTACTTTAGAAACTTGTAATAGAATGAGTGGTAGTTAGTACTGATACATTATGTTAGTGGAAGAGTACTTCAGTAGGTGTTTGTACTTATGGAGGAAGCTAAGGAACAGCGATGTATGCAGGAACAGAAGAAAGAAGAGGGGAAAAAGCTATCTGTGAGATTTTGTGAGTTAAGAATTATAGTTTTAGTCAAAATGTAGCTGTCATTTTAAACAAGATAACTGAATTAGAGAAATTTCATCTTGTGTCACATAATGTAATAAAACTTCAATAAGAATCTGATACAAATGTCTGATAAGCACTTCTTTAGTACAAATTAGCATATTAAAACCCCCCTTTTAACAGCAAATAAGCATAGAAACAGGCATTCCACAGTAGTCATCTTAAAGTTCAGATATAATCGTAAAGGATCAGGTTGCTTAGTGATGTAGAATGATTTCAGGTTTTTCAATAATCTAGTCCTGCAAAAGATTATTGTAAAAATACCCAATGATTGTTACTGAGAGTGCTTTAATGAAGCCTTCTTTTAATCTGTCAAGATTAGTACTCCAATCAAAGGTGTTATATCAACACTTTATGGCAGGTCTTCTCTTGTCTTGCTTCAAAGTTCTTCCATGATGTCTTTAGATTCACTGACTGTTTTGACCTGCTCTTTAAGGAGGAGGGTTTATAAAGTCACATTGTGGTGAAAATGCTAAAAAATATTTCAGTACCTTTTTTATTCTCAATTAAATGTCTTTTCCTTTTCCTTATTCCACAACAAACCATTGGTTTTTTTCCTTTTGTTTCAAAAGCTACTTTTCACCAGATGAATTTGCCTTAAAAAGAATTTCAGTGCAATTATAAACTGCGTATTCCTAACATATTCATCCTGATTACTGAAACAATGATTTACCAATTCGAGCAACCCATAAAAAGGGAAAAAAAAGTGACTATTCCATGTGACTTGATAATTTGGGACTAGAAAGTATCTTGAGTAAGTTAAGTCCTTCACTCTCACCTGTAGAGTGTTGCTCTGTTTGGAAGACTATTAGCACAGTAAGTTCAGAGTGACTTTGGATGTTTTGTTTTTAATTTCTCATCACATTTATAATAGCATATTGTAGTCTTTATAGAAGCACATAAATAGACATAAAATTATAACTCTGCCCGTGACTTTGAAGATTTTGTTTATACATTGTTGAAAAACAAAGAGGATTTTTATTTTCAGTACGGTTGATAAAATAACTGGTGAACTGGTAGGTAGTTATGTAAAGAGTAAAAATCTATTAGGGTGAATGTAACATTACATCTAATGTGACGTACAGAAGAATAAGTTGTATTTTAACAAAAAAAAATTATGCTTCAGAGTTCAATTTAAAGGGTTTTTTTCTTGATTTAGATTTATTATAAGTGAAAGATTATCTCAAGCAGTCACTTTCCTTTCTTTTGATGTACAAGATGAGGCGTTGTATAAAACAATGTGATACTCTTGGCTTTCAAAACTTTGAAGCCACGATTAATTTTTTAAATAGCTTGTTATCTTAAGAACAGCCTTCTTTCAAAAGAGGACATTCAGGACTTAATCCCATTCCAGATGAAGGCATATCATAGGGACCAACATCGTAATATCACACCTGTCACTGTTAATAGATATCTACACGCTGCTCTACTGCCCTTTCAGTAAATCCATGCTTAAGTTTAGCTGTTGCACAATCACTGCAAGATTCTGCCACCTCCTGACCCTATATGTAACCAGTTGTGTCTATGCAATAGAAAGAAATCTGACATCCTGGCAAAATGAGATATCAGCATTTTTCAGTTACGTCATTGTAGCTAAAATTGTTTGCAGGATAGAATTGAAGACATATATTACACAAATTAGGAATTTATATGTATGTTTCTTTCATTATTGCTTTGTGATGATGTCCTACTATCTAGAGATAAAAGAACTGCCATTATTTGTGAAATTGGCATCCAGTGGACAACTAAGCTTGTCTCCCTCCGACCTCAGTAGCATCCACTATTTCATGGACTGTGGTGGTTGGGAGTTGTTCTCTTTCTCTCTAGGAGCTCCCCTGTTGTAGTGATAGTTTGCATTTTATGTTCATAACAAAACTAATTTATTACTGAAAATACAGTCTGGATACTTAATGAAATCAGTTATCAGAAGTTTTGTCACAGATTTCGTGATGAGTTGAATTCTTGCTATTTTCATGTAGCTGCTTTACCGACACCAGCCATTAACAGGGAGTTATTGATCTTAACTCTCAAATTTGACTTCTGGTTCATAATCAGAAAAGAACTTGAGATGACAAAACCTGCATGTTAATTAGAAAAGTGAAGTGAGAAAAGCAAATAAATTCAGGGTACACCAACACATTCCGAGGTTTTATGTTAAATTTCGTAAGTGGTAACTCTTTTAAATTACTTATGGATGCACTGAAGATGAAACCAATTTAGAGTTGCTTAAGCGTAATTATACCCACTTAGAAATTACTTCTGCTTTTGCGTTTGTACCAAAGTTCCACCCCGTTATTGAATGTGGTTAATAATAATTTACCAAGCGTTACAGCAAACGAAGAACTCTTGCTGAAGGAGAACAAATGGATGAGTTAGAAAACAGACTGGCTGCTTTCTTAATCAAACAAACAAAAAGACCACAACCTAATTGATAGGGCAGAGTTTGGATCCTAGCTGAAAGATGATCTGCACAAGTGCCTTGCCAAATTGAGATACTTCAGCAAAATGTGTGTTTGTGTTTGGTCCCTTACAACAGGGTGTTTTTTGTGGGTTTTTTCATTTGTTTTTTTGGGTTTTTTTCCTTTTTTGTATGGCCTGAAGACACGGAATAAGGAAATCTACAATTAGCAGTAAATCATCACCAGCTATTTTGATTGGGTTTTGTTCTTCTCTCTTCCTTGTACTAATCATGCTAGCTCCTCTTTACAGCATATGCTCAGGTTTGGAGAACATCAAAGAGTCTGGCTTCCAACTTTCTCCATCTTGGGAGATTTAAAATCCTCTCTTTCCAGAAACGATGTGAACAATCAGGTTATTCTGGAGTTCAGTGGTTGCTGAGCTTACGGGAATATGAATTTGGATTTGTGCGATGTAATTTGGGATAGATAGAATAGATAGGATTTAAGCACTTAGGTGGACTGCTTTATTTAGCTCAGGTGCCTAGTAAAGTTGTGACTGGCTTACTAGTTTTCTGATTTGAAAATGAGTATTTCTTCCAGTTTGTTGGTCTTGAATTAATTTACAATATATTCTTTAAATCATCATTGTAAGGATTGTATAGGTTAGAAGGTGTATGATAGTATAATATGCACAACAACTGTAAATAAGGATGAACAGATTATTTTGTCAGATATGTATTATCTGTGTTGTTGCATGTGTTTATACATATAAGTTTTAAGTACTTCCCCTATGTCACTGGAATTACTCTGACAATCAATATGAGAAGGCAAAGAAGGATCGTTACACCACTTACTATTTTATTATACCTTGGTGCAGTGGCATTGAAGGAAAACAAACACTCTCCATAGCCTGGAGGTGTGGTCTTGGGCAGGTGATTTAAGGTTTAAATGAATTTAGCATGAACAGCAGGAAAATGACACAAGCCCAGGCACCCCCTCTCAGTTGAGTGTCCTGTATGCAGGTATGATTCTGATTGCATTCCGATGCATGTTGTGATTCGACTCTGACTCCTGAATTTATTTTCTCTACAACACACAAACTTTAGGTGATAACCTTATACAGTCATTCAATTTTGTAGTTAGAGAAGTTCTGTAAGTATGGTTTTGAATCTGTTTGTGCACAGAACAAAATTGAATCTAGGTCACCCAAATGAAGTGTGCAATTTCTTTAACCGAAAAGTTATTACATAAAACTGGAGCCTACAGGTTTGTTTTTCTTCCCCTCTTGTGGTCTTATGTAAGAAAGCCCCAGATGCTCTGCAAATTGCATTGAGTTTTCCAAGTGGTCTGAGAGGCATACTGGCTGAAGCCCTTCATGGATTCAGATGGGGGATTGGCTATCTGTGTCCTTACTTGGCTTAAATTTAAATTAGCTGTGCAGATTTATGTGCCAGTCCTATTATAACCAAGACCTTTGGTGCCCGGGTAGTGCTCTGAAATGGGGGATTATGGCATGTCTTTCAAGAGTAATGCTTGGAACATATTGGAACATATGTTATATATATTTTTTTTATATGATTCTATGTTATACAAGTATAGATAGTTTGATAAAAAGTCACTGATTTCCAGGCTTCGAATTTCTAAACTGAGTGCATAAGTTTATATAAATGTGATATGACAGCAGTCTGGGTAAGTTTTATAGTTATTTAATAAGAAGTTGGAGTATGAGAGAGACAAAATTAAACTACCAGCTACTATGTAAACAGCTGTATGCAGAAAAACTGTCTTAAGCTGAAGTAATGTTTTTGACCTAATTCTTGGTAGTACATAAATCTAATCTATATTTAATTGATGATATTAGATAAAGAATATCAGAGCTAAAACAGTTTCCACTCCATCACTGTGAATGTCTTAGGTCCTCAGCTGGCATCACGCCACGGTTTTCTTGGAGCTGAACCCATTAAATCAAATGAGGATCTCTTTTTCCCCTGGTGTTTAAAACCTATGATCATCCAAGATGAAATTTCCCTGCTGTGTTTTCATTCCTCCTTTGCCCAAAATACTTGTGCATTTAAAAAATACATTGTAGTGAGGTTCTCTTCTTGTCTGAGGAAAAATAACGAAGCCAAATAGTTAAATTCCATATCTTAATTTTCTTCCTCTCTGTGTGTGTTTATATGCATATATACACATACATACACATGCAATGTATAGATTATGGGTAATGTATACCTTACTTAATATGTAATGATGTATACATCGTATGTTTACATTCATAGTGTTTCACATACTGGTGAAAAAAGAAGTGAAGAATAAATATACAATCTGCATGGAGGCAGCAAACCTGTTTTCCAAAATATACTGTTATTTAACCCTTTGGGTGACTAAAGGGAAAGAAAAGTTCACATGTTAGATCATAGAAAAGAGCAGAATTGTCAACATTCTTAATAAAAACATTAAGAACTAATCCTGAAAACAACTGGTTTATGGTTAATTCTCAGAAATGGAGACTGAGTAGAAGTAAAATATAAGAATCTAGAAAATTGATTGGTTTTAAATTAATATTGAACACTCTTTTCAAACCAGTGTGGCTATGCTTTAAAGCATATTTTTCCAGCTTCCTGGAAAAGTTACATACATACATAAAAAAGTCTCATATCACTAAACTTTGGTGAAAGAAAGGACGTTGACCACCATATAAAAAATAGCTTTTTACTCTAATTTTTTTTTTTTAAATCTTCAAATTGAGAATAAAAGTATGTAAAGCTGTATGTCTATATTCAATTTCATAATATATTTTTAGGTCTATATATAAAAGAGGGAGGATATAGATGTAGACACAAATTTTAGGTATTAATTTACTTTTTCTCAAATTATTTTTGTAATAGAAGTGTTTGAACATTAAAAAAAACTTGCAAGTGGAATTAAAATAAACTTGAATATTTGTACTATTTATTGTGTTTAATCTTAAAATAAGGTGTTCCAGTGCAAGAGGCAAGCACATCATTTACACTATTCGGTATACATAAAGTACACTATTTAGAAAACCAGCATTTGCAACTAAGAGTTTTAATGAGGAAGTTTTGCCGTAAAACAGATTGCTAACATACTGCTTTGTAGAAATAGCAAAAAAATCAGTATTTTTAAATTTAATGAGAAAAATATGTGTTCTATTATGTCACATACATCTACTTGGTTTTATTATTAGGACTTATTTAATTTTAATAGTCTCAGTGGTCAACTACAGGAGAAGGTAAGTATCAAGATAAGTAATATTCACAAATTATTGTAGATTAAAAGCTATTGGCACACCACCGAGGTCAGAGAAGTGTTCAAACCAAATGTGTGTGTATGCAACATAGATATATTGCAAATATATTTGCATAGATATATACAAGTAATGTATGTATGTATTTGTGTACTCTATATGTGTATGTTTGGCAAAATACTTCTGAAAAAATAATCAAATTAGTTATCCCATTTAAGAAAAAACGTGCACACACATGCAGAGACAAAAAATAAGGTTTTGCATGCCCTTGTGTAGTCTGAGTTTGTTTTCTTTTTTCATGGTTTTATTTGAATCCTGACCTTGTTCAACATTATTATGGCAGTAGGAAACAAAACTGGCTTCCTCTGACAAGCTTAGTACAGCAGTAAATCAGTCAAAGAAAAAAAGGGTTTGGAAAGCACTCAGCATGTAGAAGGTCAGACATTATAACAGGTGTTTATGGTTTTAGTATTGTTTCTGTCAACAGCAGGCAAGTGTACCGGAAATGTCTTCTCCTAATCCACATCTCAGAGTCAAAGTAATCTGTTACCCATCCAGTGGAGTTCCTAAGGAAAATACCTCACAGCTCTTTAGAATGCCAGCGCTGTGCTTGGATGAGCAGAGACAGCTGGAAGTGATTAGAATAGACTGACGTGAAATCACGTGGGAAGGGATTCATCTCACTAAAGAAGAGAAATCAATGCCCTGTTCTGTAGGGAAGGGGAGTTTAAGCACAAAAGTGAGCAGATTTTCAAAGGGGAACATGGGAATTGAGCTACGTGATTGCACTGATGCCATTTAATATTGCAAATCCCATTCTACCCTCAGTAGATTATGTTTAAAAGCAGGCTGATAATCACAGATGATAGTTTCATAAAAGCATGGGAACTGCCAGGCAGCAATGCAGCAGTTGTTTCCTTATCCTAGTCCTCCCTCTTAGCTCTCCTAAAACACACAGTGATATCAGACAAAAAATAGAACATTAATAAGAACATAGCTGTAAATGTTATATCTATATTGTGAAAACAGTGGCATTTCCAGAACATGCAAGCTTTGATGATTTCATTTTAAATGTGCACATTATTAAGGATAAGTCAATTGGAAATCTTTTTGTCTTGAAAGGGAAAGTGCTTTTGTTTTAACATAAGCAATATCCTTTAAAAAAATCAAAACATACTGTATCTTCAATTTCTCTCCAACTGAATGGATGTATTTTAGTTTTTGCACTTCTGTTTTCAGTATGACACATATAGCACACAGGTCTCCTAAAGTACCTTGCCCAGTATGTTATTTCTGCTCTTAATCTTACTATTAGTGTGATATTGTACCTGTTAGAAGATTTTTGATGTTACAGCAGATCACTAATCTAAGAATTTACTATTTTTCAGACATATAAACCTACATCACATGGGAACTATGCAGAGCTTTTAAATCTGAAAAACTAGGTGAGGCAACTTAAGTAATTATTGATTTGTGAGAATATTCACACACTCTTTAATCATCTCTCTGGAGAATTGTGTAATTTTGTATTGATTTGGACCTTCATAATTATGAAAACTGTGGATTGGATTCAGAGACTTTCCACTTTGTCACCCATCTGAGGTGGTTTTAAAATTATGTAATGTTCTGGCAATTATGCCTTCATAGGAGATGGGCAGTATTGTCGATGCCCTAAAGTATCATGCGTGTCTGCCATCTACAAGTGTTGATGAGTTGCCTTGTGAATGTCATTTCTCTGCATGGCATTCTGGCAGTCACTCACACCTGCAGGTGTCCTTCCTTTTGGTTGTTCAGCTCAAGCAAACCCAGTGTTTAAAATTGTTTACTGTGGCTATTCTGGAAAGGAACAGACTCTTTCTTGTTCCATGAGAGCAGTGAGAAAATGTCATCCAATGTAAGACCTAGAAAACATTATAGACAAGGATATTTACTCCTTAAGCCACAGGTTCTTTGAATTAAATTTTGATTTGGTTCTCCTACCTGTACTGTCCTATTATAATTAAAATACATTTCATACTGGAGAAGAAACTCACGTGTTTCCTTATTTAGCATCCCTTATTTAGCATCCCTTATGCAGCTGTTATTTCTCTAGGTGGTAGAATTACTTCTTGAATTTGTAAGTTATTGATATGAAGCTTGAAAATTAAGCATTTTAAATGAAATAGTAAAAGCCTGCAACATAAGCCTATCATATCAGATGTCAAAAAAGGAGCTTTCACCCTTGGAGACAGCAGCCATTCAGTAACCATCTTAATACCACATGAAACTCTGGTTTTTCTTACTGTCTAAAGCGCAGCTTAATCTCCTCTGCCTCTAGCCATGAGAAAGTTAAGCATCTTGCCTATATTATTCATTAGGACTCTCTATGTGTATTTGGTGAAGTGATGTTGTTTTTGCAGAAAGTCAGTCCATCTGATTAGAATGTCAGCATTTGTCCATTGGATGTGGATTTCCTTGACTATAGCAATAGCCATGTTAACTGGTCTGTTACTAAGCAAGAAGTGCCTGTATGTTTAGAGCTAAAAATGTATCCTGTGCTTGGAACAGCTGTTCCAGTCAAAAGTGCAACCAAAACCAGAGCAGAGCCTTTTGATGAACATTTTGAACACATTGCCTCTCTGTAATTGAATGATCTTCTAGTAAAAAATAAATGCAAAATAATGTTAACAGAAATAGTAACAGAAAAAGCTGTCCTAGTGTCAAAGAACACAGTCCTTTAGGTAGCTGCCTATTTCTTGATGAGAATAGAGTATTTTTCTGTCATGCATTATAAACAGTTTGACGGAAGCTGTTTGTTAGAATAGTGCCCCGTCTTAGCTGAGACAAACAAAAGACTATGAGAGTCTCCCAGAAGTCATCTGGAAAAGTGCCACACCCACTTTGTTGCTGTTGAGAGTCACTTACCCCACTAACAGTGGGCAACAGGTGACCTTGCTAGAAACCCCATTCACATTTTTTTAGGTTTTTTTTCTCACTTATAAGAATAATATTAAACAAATATTAAAATACCTGGTTTTATATATGTGCTTACACACAATTATATATGCATAAATAGACATGTACGTATAATGGGGGAAAAGTAGTAAAGTAACTCACAGAAAGTAGTGGAGGTTTGAAAAATAATTCTCAGTGTTTCCAGAGATATGCTTAATTTTAAAGCTAGGAAACACATTTTCTCTCCATCTATCATATGTGTGCTTTTGGGCATGTGCTTGTGCAAATTCTGTGTATTGGTTTATATAGCTGGGAAGGCATTGTTAATTCATACCCTGAAAAAATGGATATGGCAATGTCAGGCTGATTGGTTTATGATTTCAGAGGAGGCCATATTGATCCATTCTCTATAAAGTATTCTTTTTTGATTTTCAACCTGCATAGAGGGGGTTTATATGAAAATAGGGGTGGTAGCATTGAGTCAAACCAAAGTACATTGAGCGAAGACTTCTGTCACCATTGGTTATAGATGCCAAGGAAGAGTAAGAATAGGGAAAGCAGATATTATGCTTTCTCCTGATACTCTCCTAACATCCACTTCTGTGGGTAGAGGTCCTTTATTCAAATGTAGTTAAGCTCTGCTTCCTTTCCTGGTGTCCACTGTAAATTTCTCTTTCTCAGACTCCGTTGAACTTTTTCTGGCCTTTGCAGTTATACCTGCTTTCTGCCAGTGTTGCCAGTCTTCATGATCTGTTTCTACTCTTTATCCTGTTGATTTTTATTGTCTAACTTCCTTTTTTAGTATTTGTTTTCAGTCCTTTCAGGTAAATTCTTAATTTTCTATAGTCAGATCTTTCCTAATGATTTTTTTTTCCCCATTTGAAGGAGACCTATCAGCCAAAAATTACTGGGTTGAAATGCTTCTTTTCCTCTAGAACTGGTATTGCCAGCAGCTTTTTGTCTTTTTTTTTAATTAAAAAAAAGGCACATTGAAAGAGTATTATAAGCTATGATGTCAACCAATTAAAAACTAGATCAGTAAGATTTTAGATGACAAAAGTAACCTTTATTTGCACCTTGCTTCCATCCTTCTGTCCTTTATTCCTTCCCCTAACAACTTTCAGGATGCGTGTCCTCCCCAACTAGCTATAATATTTCTTTTTAATTTTGAATATTTTTCCCTGTTTATTATTTACTGTATATTGCAAAAAAACAAGCAAATGAATAGGAACTTATTCATTTTTCTTGCCAGTATGACATAAAGATAAAAGCAAAAACATTTGCTAGCTTAATTAGGGAAACATCAAACCTGATTGTTCAGTATATTGACTATATGATAGCCCTTTAGAGCGCCCGCCAAAAATGATGAAGGAACGTAAGTCATGTTTGTTTCACACTCCTACAGCTTTAAACCTGTCCTTAAGCAGCCTGTGCTATGGATCGGATTTAATTCAGGCATGAATCATCATCCATGGCTGTGTCTATGAAAAGTCCCTCTATATATCCATTCTGAGGTGGCTTTGCATTGGTTATAAGCAGGTAACCTGATAGGGGTGACCTATAATCATTACACAGCAGCCTATGTGGGGAAGCCACATCCTGCTTCTAGGATGTGTGTTCAGTGCCAGGATTATGCTGCAGGTATGTTTCTTTTAAATATTTCATGACGAAATGTGACCTTTATTTGCTTGCCAGGAATCTCGTGGCTCTAATACAATAACCTGTGACAGATTGTTTGAACTGAAGAGCCCCGGAGCCCTGCTGTAGGTGAAAAGAGGATGCTCCTTACTTACAGCGAAGCATGTCAAACAAGGGAACAAAGAGAGATCTTTTAAAAAACAACAAAACAAACTAACCAACCAAAAAAACCTTCTGGTCTATGCTACCCATGCTACATTTGCAGTCTTAGGCTATATCATCTATGCTGATACTTTCTGTTTACTTTCTCAAAGGTGTAAACCAGCTGCCTGCTTTCTGCCAAATAGTAAATACTCAACACTGACTCAGTTTCACTGATTTATAAAGAGAATATCTTCACTATTTGTCTCTGCCCACCTACTATGCAATTGTATGGAAGCTTTATGGGGAGCTCAAGGAGGAAGTCTGTACAGGTCACCTCACAAATGAACATACCTTATTTTGTTGGATTTAATGCTATAATTAGATTTTTCTAGACTTTGTGTTCTTTGTACTGTTCTATTATTTTCCTTAACAATTACTCATTGTTGTGAAAACTTTAAAATCAGTGTATGTGATGCTGACTAAAAGGGAGTTAGAATAGGGCAAGAAGCACATGTTTCTGTGAGGGCAGATATATCCTCTTGAATGCAATTGTATTAGTTGTAGAGCAATACCATACCTCTGATTCCTAATGGAATGCAAGAAGAAATTGGATACATGGCAGTTAAAGGAATTAAATGCTTTGGTTAGCTGTCTGGAGTGAGTTACAGAGTAGAGGTAAGAGCTGTTGGTTAGATGAGGTGGGAGGGTATCACTTCTGTCAATAAGAGCTAATGAGGAACATAATGGATGGAGATAATGAGAAAGAGGCCATAACACTTCAGATGTTGGACAGGGCTACAGAGGGGAGGGGTTGGTTTTTTAGTTGGAGGAGAGGGATATGACCTGAATTTTGGACTTAATTTGAACTCTGCCCATTAAGAGGAATTGGAGGCTCCTAGTTGTCTCATTAGAACTTATGACACTGAAGTTCTGGCACAGATTACAAGTTTTGCTATAAATTATGCCTGGTAACGGCTCTAGAGGGGCATGACAGCTGTTACTTATATTGTGTTGTGTTTTGTCCACCATGTCAGTACATTCTGAAGTGCATCAGCATGCTGCCTATTTTTGACTTGACTGTAGGAGCTCAGAAATTCACCACATTGTCCTAATTCACTGGAACACGTTTCTAGGGGATGACCAAACATAGTCCTCTGAAGACACTTTCTTTGCATCTTTTATGTTTCTGTTTGGCACCCAGATCTCAGGAATCACTTTTGAAAAGTTTAGTATTAAGCTTTGAAGCAGCTTTGCCTGAGTCAATGAAAAATTAACGTCTCTGACACAGCGAAGAGACCTTATATAGCATGAAAAATGTGGCTTAAATCAAGATATAACATTTAGTGTGACAGACCGAGAATCTATGAATGGATACAGCTCTCAAAACTGTCAAGGAGCTTGCCTTGCCCTATGTGGGGAGGTCTGCATACTTCACCTCTCTTCATAGTACCATAGAGTGATACTGGTTGGAAGGGACCTCCTCCCAAACATTCCCATAAAGGAGTTAAACTGAAATTTTTATCTGACTCAGTGCTTGTCTCCTATGTCGAGATAGAAGTAGTTGGTCCTAGATGTTGCTAGGCACCTGTTAAACAGTTACCAGGGATTTACTATTTACAAATCATTTACCAGCAATTACTGTATGTCACCTAGACCACTGAAATTGCCTTCTGTGTTGGAGGAGCATTATATGTCCTAGTCCACAAAGGAAATAGCTATAAGAACATATAAAAAATGGTCACCAGCTGTGTTGTCTCATTCCCTGAGCTGCCCAGAGATAAGACATCTCCAGACTTGAAACAAAGTCTTCATCTTAAGTGCTACTCCATGCTTGAGGAAGTTTGACCTATTTCGTTGCTGGGGCATACTGTGACAATGACATGATTCTGTAGCATCTTAACTAAAGCTATCTTGTGCTCACAGCACAGACAGTGCAAGCTTAAATCTGTTAGTCCCTTGTCATGGTGTCTAAAATCCTGCTACATTTACACAAATTTAGACCTAATATATATTACTCTTGTTTTGCTGCTACTTCTGGCAAAGTGGCCCTGCTTTCCTAAAGCCTAGAATTAGGTGTTTGACTGTAGGATTTCAGAAAAACCTAGCTTGACCTGGTGCCTCCCTGAAACAGCTTTATATCTTCATGTGAATCTTACTTTGAAGATCCTGCCATCGTTTGCATGTAGTCCTATGCGGCAGTAACCTTCAGTCTCCATCATGAAACTCCGCTCTTAAAAAGTCTTTCAGCAATTAATACGTCATTTTTATTAATATTTTGCATTCAGTAAATAGATAACTTCCAATTTGAACACTGTTATCAGTTTTCTGTTGATGATAAACACTTGTGCTGTAGCTGAATAATTTATTCGAAAGTGCAATTAAAGCCCTGCCTTCTTCATAATCACAATTTGGTTTATATGATGAACTTGATTCAATAAATAGTTGTCTGACCCACACAGCAGGAATGAACACTTGGGTTTATGACTTTTTCAGGCAGAAACAATACTTCATATAAAGTGCTGTATTCTTTTTAATGTGAATGCATCAAGTTGGAAGGCACCTCAAGAGGGTATGCTGGCCAACTTCCTGCTTAGAGCAGGGTCAACACTGAGGTCGGACCAGG
Source organism: Dromococcyx pavoninus (assembly GCA_033558185.1). Classification (NCBI taxonomy): domain Eukaryota; kingdom Metazoa; phylum Chordata; class Aves; order Cuculiformes; family Neomorphidae; genus Dromococcyx; species Dromococcyx pavoninus. Next base: position 2,767,636 of record JAUMJL010000063.1, on the reverse strand, counting down.
TTATTCAGGGCTTTATCCAGACTCAACTGGAAAATCTCCAAGGCCTGCACAAACTCTGCATAACCTCCATCTGGAGAAGACTGCATCTTTAAGAAAAATGTGAGACTGAAAAGCGAATGAACATATGTTAAAAAAATGGAGACTTAATAAAACAGATGTTGTAAATCAGATGTCTTTTTACACATTTCTTTATGACCACTTAAGTTCTTAACTACTTCAGTGTTTACTACTGCTCATCCAATGTTTAAATTGCACTAATTGACATGGCTTATGGTCTTGAGAAGCTGCAAATCAGTGAACAAAGTTCTATTGTGTACTTGCCTGATGAGAGGGAAAAGTGGAGCATAACAATGTGCCGAAGTTATGTCATGCAATTTGGTTAGACTTGGTTTCATCTCAGCTTTTCTCTTTCTTACATAACCTCAGTTTGCTCCAGTACCATCCAGAGAAAATGTGAAAATTGACCCTTCCCTTATTCAGATTAAAGACTGTGAAACTCTTGAAAGTTGTACCAATAAGGCATATGCACTCTTCAGATGAGCACTTTTTTCTTGAGCTGCACTGTTATCCATGTGTTGGTTCCGCAGGCTGGCTCTGCGTTATGGGGAAGTGTTAATGAGCTTGAGTTGCAGGAGAGAAATTTTCCGCCCTTCATTGGAAAGGAAATGCAGTCTTTGATCATAATTGAAAATATAAATTGCCCATCCTAAAAGCTAAAAAGTCAGAAAGTTTGGTTTAATTTGTTTTGGAGAAAGAGAGAGGCTCCTTCAAGACATGATCAAGGACAAAAATCTTCACAGTTTATTTACTCACCTTAGTGTGAAAGACTGTATTACTGTGTGAGAAATGAAAAGGGAAATCATAATGGAAATGATGCTCAGCTAACTCCGTAAAAAATGGTAACTAATTGATGCTCTCTCTATATTTTTTCCTCTGGTTTGTTTTTTTAATATGTAATCCAAGGAAAAAATTCCCATCTTCGAGGGTGTTCTTCCGCTACGAGTGCTCTGGCAGTGATTTGACAGTATAGTGATTGTTTATTGGAGTAATTAATGCATTCTGTCATTAAGCAGCTTTCGTGCTGGCATTAGATATTTTTGTGCAAGCATCTCTAATGTTTTTGGTATAGCCATCCTTTTAGAGGTATATTTAAGGAGAATATTTTATAACTTTCAAGTCAGGTGTGCTTCTTGGTCTTATAATTCCTTTTTGCAATTTACCAGATCGCATTAGTTATCAACTCCTGTTGAGACTTAGTACTATGACAAAGCATCTGGGGATTGATTAAACCCTTTGACTATTCAGTTCAAACTGTGACAGAGGATTTAGTTAAAGGTTTTTGTTTAGACCATTGAGAAAAACCTGTTAACAATGTTCTGAGAAATGTAACTGCCCTGGGACAATATGACAATAATTGGAAGTTTCTCTTTTCTGGTAGTTTTATTCAAACATACAAAATTCAAGCATACAAAACATGGTACTAAAGTATCCTCATTTTTTTATGCTGATGAAAAGTTTTATATATGCAGATGAAAATACTAGCTACCAACTGGGACCTTAGGACCATTATTTTTATAGCAGAAGTAAAGAAAGTAAAATTAACTTCTGTATCAAGGATCTTACAGATGTGATTGTTTTTAGTATGTGATTGACCATAGTGGCTGGTGAGTCTGTATTCATACAGGCACTTCCTTTTTTTCCAGTTGCTACCAGTGGTGAGAGGGAAGCAGAGTCTGCCACACTGTCTCAGTGTAGTCTTGGTCTTAGTAGTTCTATGGTCACAATATTTAGGAGAGGAAGAAGCATACTTGTCTTTGGGAAATTTAACCAGAGAGTAAAGAAGAAAGCCTACGTGAGAGTGACTTTTTTCAGAGAGGGGAAAGAAAATAGGTAACCCTAGGAAAGAGCTAAGGTCTAAGGTCATAGCCTTTTTCGTATGAGAAGAGGCTGAGATAGCTTGGATTTGCTTAGTCTGGAGAAGAGAAAGTTCAAGGGGATCTTATCAGTGTGTGTGAATACCCTTTGAGAGGGTGCAAATAAGATGGAGCCAGACTCTTCTGAGTGGTCCCTACTGACAAGATGAGAAGCAATGGGCACAAACTGAAAAACATGAAATTCCATCTGAACCTAAGAAAAGGGCTTTTTCCCTTTTTTTTTCCTAACTGAGGGTGATCAAACACTGGCACAGGTTGCCCAAAGGAGGTTGTGGAGTTCTCCCCCTTGGAGTTATGCAAAAGCCAAGTGGAAATAGTCCAGAGCAACCTACTTGAGCAGAGGAGTTGAGTTAGATCAACTCAAGAGGTCTGTCTCAAGTGAAACTTCTGTGACTTTGCCACTTAGTTCTAACCTTCTTTGAAAGTGGACTGATACTTTAAAAAAGCATCTCCCATACCTGCTTTTGTACATAACACATTTATTACATTTATTACCTTCTGTAACTCTAGTCACAAAATAAGAATAAGGTACTTTTAAGCTTTGTGTAGACAACTTTTTTTCCAAATTGAAATGGAATTAAAACTAGGAATTCATATTTTCCAAAATGTAAATTTATGTTTATTTTACTGAATATTAAACAATTCAAGAAAAACAACTATTGCTGCCAAATTATAGTACTCTAGGTTGTAGAAGTTTTTTGTTTGTGACGGTGACAGAAGAGTATGTAAGGATAGATACAATTAAAAGACCACGAGAAATATTTAGTTTAATTATTTGATTGGCCCATGTTCTAAAGAAGTAAAAGTTTCCCTCTACCATATCTTGAGCTTTAGATTAGTTTGGTAAGCCTTGACTTAGATTTTGTCATTGTAGAAAAATATCTTGCACTCATTACGGAGGGGTCTTTGAAAAAGTAAACTCTGTGTTCAGGAGTCAAAAGATTTAATGTAATTTCCCAGGAGATGAGTGAAGAAAAAAAAATGAATTATGTTTCTCTGTAATTTCATATTAAACCCATATCTTGAATTCACCTAGATTTATTCCTAGTCTCAAAGGTTATTCTAAGAGTTGTAAGGAAATGATGAAGGGTGACCTAATGACTCATAAGTATAGGGTTACTTCTGTGCAAGAGAAGATTAAGTAAACTAGGATGTTTCATCTTGGAAAAGCTGTTGTGACATTTATGTAGAATCACAAGATGATAAGAGAACACAAACTAAACAATGATTTTACTGTGAACATAGGTATTGGGGAACAACAAAGTACATCTTTGGATAAGAAGTGTAAAATTGTTTGGTTTACATTTGACAATGAAATTATGTATCTTATTCACAAAAAAATGCTTTATTTATTCATCATATAAATAAGTTCTAAGAAATCCAATTAGACAGCTTATGGGTAGAGTCATTGCTCTCTTCTGGAAGAGATGGGTTAAATGCGTACCAAAATTCAGGAGCTTTAATATCAAAAGTATTCTCACTTTCAAAAATTGGATTTACAGGGCTGCAACTTGGAGAGCTGTGCTTTGTTTTATAAAAATTGTATTCCATGAGGGTGAGTCATCTTCATTCTTACTATGGCTGATAAGAATGAATCTTCACTGAGATTTGTACTGCTGGAGATTGCTCTTTTCCCATTAGCATCAGTGTTTCTATCTATTTTAAGGGTTTCTTCATAAAAGAAGAAAAAGTTATGTTTGGAAATCCATCTCTGGGAAAAAATGCAGAGCACAGTTTATTGAAAATCTTAAATTTTTTGTCATTTTGTTGTGGCAATACTTGTCTGTTCTTTTTGTTCCTTGTTATATATAATATTTTTGACAGTGTCTAGCACAGTGAAACAGTAGTCCTTATTGTTGTGGCTGAAAAAATAAGTGATGCTTGAGATGATAGAAAATGCTAGATTGCAAATTCTTTACTTATGCATGGTCCCATTGAAATAAATGTTATTGTCACCAGTAGTAAATACAGAATACTGTTTTACTCAGAGTGAAACAAACCTATGCGTAATGTCATGTGATGACATTTACTCTTACAGAAGCTTTGGATGTAAAGGTTTTGCATTTGGAGGTGCTTATAACAACAGCCATTTTGGAAAGTAAACAGTTCCACAATTGTGTAGATTCTCTTTCCTAACTTATGAATTCTTGTGTCTGCTTGCTGAAAACACTGGTTCCTCCCAAGAATTTCTCATTTTCTAGTACATATTTTGGTCTTATATAGGACATTCAACATTCATGTAGCTTTCAAAATACTTACCTGATTAAAGTTTGTAATATATATAATTAAAGATATTTTCAAGTGCAGAGATTTAGGGTAGCATTATTTTTAAGGTTGTAAATAATGGGGTAATCTCTCATCCCAGCATCAAGAAAGAGGGTTTGCCACAAGAGAATCTATAAGTCCTGAATTACTTTGTAATCCACTGAGCAACTCAAGTGTCTAGACCAGTGATACTGGAAGGCTCTTATAATAGTTATGAGTGATCTACAACATGTCACAGTTTCTTTGTTTTTAAAAGAATTGTAAGGAATCTTGCTGAACTACAAAGTAGATCGGGGGCCTTGTAACAGTTTGTTATATAACTAACCTTCTATAAGGAGCCACTTGGTCTCTCAATCCACAAGCTGTCACAGACCACTAAAAAAACGAAAGAGCAAAATTCACTCTCCAGGAGATTTTCACATTGTACATATCTATAAACAAAAAACAAAAGTCAAAACTGTTTTCTTAATTTTTCTTCTGTGCATATCAGTGCGTGGATCTGTGTTAATGTGTTGTAAAAACACATGATGATGGCTCAGCTATTTCTGGGCTTACGTGTCAAAATGTTGTGCATCAAAAATGTCTGATGCAGAAACACATATCCTAGCTAAGACTTTACTGACTTTTTTATAAGATGATTGTCTTCTTCATATATATGAATCCCGAAATATTTGTGTTAGGCCTGTCACAATGAAAACTCACCACTTAAAATCGTAAGATAATTTGGGCTGAAAGGAACCTCAGAGTTTCATCTAGTCCAGTCTTTTGCTTAAAGCAGAGTCAGCTCTGAAATCGGATCAGGCTGCTCAAGGCTTTATCCAATTTGTCTGAAAAACCTCCAAGCATGCACAACCTCTCTGGGCAGTCTGTGCTACTCCCTGACAGTCTTGGTGAAAAAGTTTCTCCTTACATCCAGTCTGAACCGCTCATCTTTTGACTTATGTCCATTGCCTCTCACTTGCTCACCAGGTGGTGCTATGAGTAGCCTGGGAACATCTTTGCAATAACCTCCTCATAGATATTGGGGGACTGCTGTTAGGTTCCCTAGAAGCTGTATCTTCTCTAGGTGGGAAAAGACCTCTCCCTCAGCTTCTTATCACAGGTCAGGTGCTTCAGCCTTGACTAACTCAGTGACCCTCCATTGAAAAATTCTTCCTGTATTGTGTGAGGTGAAGCAGTCAGGGAGACACTACAAGCCGGGTGCAATGTAAGTGTTGTTATTGAAAGAACTTCTATGTGTGTTTCTCATGACACAGTCTTCCATGTACAAATCCATCATAAAATTTAGGCTTACATTTCTATTTGCAAAACAGAGACTATTCATAGTTCAAGTCAATTTATATAAGTTGTGACATATGAAGTAAGTTATTGAATGGGATTCACGTTACCAGATGTAGGAGTATCCATTGTATGTGTCTCCAGCTCCTAAAATTCCCTTTATGTTCAGTGGAAAAAAAATAAGAACTTCAAATATTTTGTGTCATCCTGAAGTAAATACTGGATGTAGGCAATATTAAATTTAGCTTTTAAAGTACTTATTTTTACCACTGATTACAATGGAGCTCAGGAGCATTTGCAAGTCTAAGCTTAGATAGCCACAATCTTTACCTTTGGGCAGCACTTATTTTCTTGTAGACCATACTGAAAGGAAGGCAGATAAAGATTCCAATCTAAATTATATCTTAATGAATGCGTAGATGATGAACCTTGTGACTGCATTAATAGAAATGAGTAGGGATCTTGATTCAGAGTAAAAACAGAAAGGCAGATGTGTTTATGTGTTGTAGCATTTTGAAAGCCAGTTAAATATTTTCATGAAGTTTTGCTTAGAAATTTCAGTTGTATTTTCGCCTGTTCATAGAATCTTCTGGGTGGAAAAGACCTTTGAGATCATCGAGTCCAACTGTACCCATCTTCTGCTAAACCATGTCCTTCAAAAACTCATCTACCCATTTTTTAAACACCTCCAGGGATGGTGACTCAACCAGCCCCATGGGCAGCCTGTTCCAGTGCCTGACCACCCTTTTGGTAAAGAAATTCTTCCTAATATCTAGTCTGAACTTTCCCCTGGCACAACTTAGAATCATAGAATCATAGAATTATCTGGGTTGGAAGAGACCTCCAAGATCATCAAGTCCAACCCTTAATCCAACACTATCATGATTACTAGATAATGGCACTAAGTGCCACATCCAGTCTTATTTTAAAAACCTCCAGAGATAGTGAATTCACCACCTCTTTGGGCAGGCCATTCCAATGCCTGATTACACATTCTGTGAAGAACTTTTTTCTGATATCCAGCCTAAACCTTCCCTGGCAGAGTCTAAGCTCGTGCCCTCTTGTTCTATTGCTGGTTGCCTGGGAGAAGAGTCTGACCCCCACCTGTCTAAAACCTCCTTTCAGATAGTTGTAGAGAGCGATGAGGTCACCCCTGAGCCTCCTCTTGTCCAGGCTAAACAACCCCAGCTCCCTCAGCCTCTCTTCATAGGACTTGTGCTCAAGTCCCTTCACCAGTTTTGTTGCTCTTCTCTGGACCCTCTCCAGCACCTCAATATCTTTCTTGAACTGAGGGGCCCAGAACTGAACACAATACTCAAGGTGAGGCCTCACCAATGCTGAGTACAGGGATCACTTCCCTTGTCCTCCTGGCCACACTATTCCTGATACAGGCCAGGATGCCATTGGCCTTCTTGGCCACCTGGACACACTGCTGGCTTATGTTTATCCTCCTGTCAATCAGTACCCCCAGGTCCCTTTCCACCTGACTGCTCTCCAGCCACTCTGTCCCCAGCCTGTAGTGCTGGGGTTGTTGTGGCCAAAGTGCAGGACCCGGCACTTGGCCTTGTTGAACTTCATCCCGTTGGACTCAGCCCATCTCTCCAGCCTATCAAGGTCCCTCTGCAGAGCCCTCCTGTCTTCCGGCAGGTCGACACTCCCTCCCAACTTGGTGTCATCCGCAAATTTACTTATGATGGACTCAATCCCCTCATCTAAATCATCAATGAAGATGTTAAACAGAACTGGACCCAACACTGATCCCTGGGGGACACCACTGGTGACCGGCCGCCAGCTGGACGCAGCCCCATTCACCAGCACTCTCTGGGCCCGGCCATCCAGCCAGTTCTTAACCCAGCTGAGAGTTCACCTGTCCAACCAGTTTATCCAGGAACTTAGGGACATTTCCTCTTCTCCTCGTCCTCTTGTTCATTTATATATATTAGAGCTGTCAACTTTAGCTTATTAAAGGTTTATGTTATTGTTTTGAAAATATTTTCACAATAGCTATTGCATAGTTTTATGTAGTCGTTACTTGGGGTTTGTTTGTTGCCTCTAAGCTTCCTTTATAATATTTTTTAACAGAAATAGCAAATTCTTTGTTCGGAGGTCCTCCAAAAGATTCTCTTTAGAACTAACTATAACTTCCTTTAAAAGCTTTTTCTTCCCCAAAGTAGTTTTTGCTAAAAGGTAATAGTCTAAGCAAAATGTTAAAACTTTTACTGCATGAAGGTAATTTGACGTGACATTTCTGCATTGCATTATTATCAAATTCTGAATAACTTATTAAATCATGTTCCAAGTGATCAATGTGTTTTCTCAAACTAATGTGTTCCTCTTTTGTGGCACTCTTCCTTTGTTCTGGTGGAATAAAGGACAGTTCTAATACATCCTGTCAGGTCCTCATTCTCTTTATTTCTTGGAACACAATCTTTGTTTTTCCATAAGAACTAGGATAAATGGTTATTAGGTAACAGCCAGAAACATTCTTTTTTTCAGAAATTAATATAAATATATTTAAATTTTTTTTTTTGAGGCAAAGCAGAGTCAACCACAGCCATACCATTTTTTTTCAGAGACTTTCTTTGATGTGACCCCTTTAGTTCACAAATTACTTATTTGTGGATGTCCAAAATAACAGAAATGCTCTTTATGGAATTCATCATGTATGATGGAGGAAGCAATCAGATGTTGGACTTGGTCCACCCTGTAAATAGTTCGAACCAACCATATTTCTATGTCAACTCTTAACAACAAGCTTATTGAGGTTGCTGCCGTACTCTACTTGCTGAAAACCACTTTCAATTTTATTCAGAGGCAGGAATTCAGAACAGATGACCATGAGAAAAAGGCAAAATTTTGGTTCTTAACTGAGATCTATGTATGACCTTATCCTTTTGGCTTTAGAGAAGTAACTTCAGAAAGTATTTCATGTAATAGTTGGCCCCAAACTAGCAGTCTAATGCTCAGATGTTAATTTATGGAGGTTTAGATCTTATAAATTACAGAAATGGTATTCCCTAGATTTTTCAAAAGCTAATCATAAAACTGCACTTTCTTTTGTTCATAATTCGGCAGCACACAATTTACCTAACAGTAAGGAGATGTGAGCATGTTTTAGAAAAAGGGGGAGATTTACCCTACTGTGAAAGGCAAACGAAACAATATCATGAAAAATGTACAAAATACTAGACAATGGAGCTGTGTCTTAATGGAATAAAGTATTTAATCTCAAAAAAGAATTGGCATAGAAGGATAGCTATTAGGGAGTATATAAGTAGGTGATATACCTTGAAAATTATGTTTGTTTATTCTGTTTCTAGTTTTATGTGTCAAAATTTGGTTTTGCTATATGTCACAAAGAAAAATAAAACTTTTTCCAGTGTTGATATAAAACACAAATATATTGGAATTTCTGTTTTTTACTTGAAATGACCAGTTATCCTTCATATCAGAGAGTGCACTATAAAAGATGAAGAGGAGAAAAAGCTCACCATTACAAACAAAATATAATACTGAAATTTGCTACAAAACTTACTAAAAAATACTTGTTCACATTCAAGAGCTTATTTAAAAAGAAATAATAATGTTTCAAAAAGTAATCATAACATCTTAATACAACATTTGATCCATTTGTAATTTGGAATTTGCCTTTTTGTTTTGTTTGCATGACATATTTTCTTAGATGAATAATGTTGTACTTGTTCCTCAAAATTAGGTTTATTTTTTTTTCTTCTAATTATAATGTTTTTCCTTAATATTCTTCCAGAATTATACCCTGTCTCAAGAAAATCAGTTAAGCCCATATTTTAGTCATCAGAGGACAAGAAACCTAACATAATGGAGATTCTAGTGCTATATAAAGTCATGAGGAAGGGAGGTAATTATTCACAAAATGTGTTATCTAGCTGCCAACACTACTTTATCTCATGAGAGAGAAAAACTTTGGTGATAAGATTAAATTATCAGGAGGAGAATCTATGGATCCAGTATAAGTGAAGTCAAAGATTTTTCAAAGGAGGCTGTAGTTGGCAAATAACCCATATAAATGGTCTTTGTATACAGAACAGATGCATAATTTGGTCAAATTGCTAATAAAATGCATAGAATCATTTATGTATTTTTTTTTAGGATAAAACCAGTTATATGGTTTGGAATGCTGAAATGGGCTAGTGTTTTGTTTTATCATTGTCATGTGTACTGTCTTTCATAAATGTACATATATGTTTTGAACGAGATAGAATCCTGGATCAGTTCAGCAAGAGACTGCTTCCATTCCCTTTGCATTCAGGAAGAAAGCTGTTCAGTGCACTCAGTATGGAGTTCAATGTGCAGTCTCTTCCTCAAGTAGACACCTACACTTGGTGAGATGGATAGTGCTCTAAATTTTATTGACTGTATTGACTAGGGACTTGGTTCTGTTGCCTAAACAGTGACATGTAGAACGGGTTGAGACGCCTGTGAGCATTTTGCCTACCTTCTGGGCTGAGCTAGAGGCTTGCAGATTGTATTATCTGTCACTATGCAGGCGATTCAGGGCATATCTGATGCAACTGGTTTAGCACTGATGTTCCTCTGCTGACATCTGTTTTAGGCCACTGAGATCTGGATCTCCATTCACTGTAGTAGAAATCTAAATAGCTGACTGAGGTATAGACACAAGCTTTGTATCCATCTACAGTTACATGAGTTAAAGGCAGTTTCTGTAATTCTTTGCACGTATTGAGGTGGTTTGTTCAGCAACAAAGAATAGAGTCTCTGCTTGCTTCAGCGAGCTGAACTCCTGCAAAGAAAGAACCAAAGTCTAGGTCACTGGAGATTAAATACACATTACGTAAATTTGAATAAAACTAGTAACACCTGAACTATTAGGATATGCATTTTTTTTGTTTATAAATGTGAATGCAGTTATTCTTGCTTTGAAATTTAAATCATGTGTGATGTAGGAATTACCATTCACATTGCAGTAAAGGTGCACAATGTCAGTCATACACCAGCATTTCATCATTTGGCGTTTGTGTGTGGAATAGTGGAGGCAACAAATACTTCCTACATTGATCATCGAGCTAGAATTGCAATATCCAGTGTTTGAGAAGAGGTTGTTACTGAACAGGTGCAATTACAGTGCTGCTGGTGACTTACAAGAACCACACCAGTGATGAACAGATTGCAGATCCTGACATTCTGTTATGGCCCATCATGCTGGCCCTGCTACACAGAGTACTTCTGAGGGTTAGAAAGGGGGATGTCTTTTAATTGAAATCTATATATTGAAATCTAATTTTAGTGTATAGATTTCAGAATAGAGCTTGATAAATCCAAGTCAGAGTATAAATAGAATAACTTGTTTTATTATGGAATTCATACCTTTTCTAGCCTGCAAAATATTTAATACATTCCAGTATTAACTTTCAGATTTTTTAGAAAGATATTTTATTTTAGTTTATATTTTATTTTATTTTTGATTTTTAGAAAAATGAATTCAGGAAATACTTTTTCTGTATGGGAGAGAAAAGTTAGAGGTAAAGCCCAGGAAATCTTGAGATGACTTGAAGTTTCTGTGCTGACTGAAGTGTTCATTATGAGATATTTTTTCAGCAAACTGGAAATTACTAATCTGGCGTTTAGACATTGAAGCTGATTTCAGATGCATTTGTCATTTTAGATTTGGTATAGATAACCCATATCAAGTAAGTTGTCTTTAAAAAAATTTGTACTTTTTTGTGTCCACATGTATATGTGAGAAATTATGTCAGATGGCTTATTTCTTTTTCTACATATGAAATCATAGGCATATTATTTACTTCTGGTGCTTGCCAATGTCCAAGTATAATAAAAATTTCTCTCACATCTTGTGATACTGTTATCCAAGTATACTTCAAAAGATACAGTTTTGAAGAGTGTAATGATCTCTTCCATAGACATGTAAATGTAGAAGTCTGATCACATAGCACAAGATTTTCAGAGTGCTCAGTTCAGAACTTTGAATAAATATGAGACATAAATAGCCCTAACCGTTAACAAGACCTTATTATCACACTGTAGAATTGAGGTGAGGGTCAGTTTTTTGGGCATGGCAAAAGTAGATTAGTGGCTTAGAGTTTAAAAAAATGTTGAACTTATGCAAGAGAGAAGATTTCTACTCTAAAAAAAGCATCAGAAGTTCTGTGCTTGGCTCTGAGGAAGCCACAGCATTTCACTTCCAAACCCATTTAGTAGCTGTGGGCAGTAGGACTGAGCAAGCCCCTTGGCTCAGTCATAGGTAGAAGGGCCTTGCTACCTGGGCATCCAGCCCTGTTTTGCCCACACTGTTTAGTGAAGAGACCCGTAAAAAAGAGTGAAGAGTAGAATGTGTTCAGTCTGGAGACCCAAATGTTTTAAAAAAGAGGATGTGCAAAGAAACAGCTCTCCTGTGACCATGCAGTGAAATGTCACCCTTGTTCCTGGAATCTGAGATAGCTCTTAGTATAGTATAGCTTCGTGAGAAGTCAACCAGATATGTTCTGGAGTATAAACAGCAGTACTTTATACATAAAATCCTAAGATGTGGAGTACTGAATGAATTTGTTAAATAGTGATCAAATGGCTAAATCATTTATTTCTTGGGTGAAGGATGAGGAGCCAGTTACAGTTTTCTAACACCACTGAAGGAAAGACAGATAGAAAATAAATTTCTCTCTACACTGCCACAGAAGAAAGAAACATTAAATATATTACAATTAAAAAAAATTTACAAATTTCAAAAAATAACATGGGTTTCTATGTTTAATCTTTCACTGTCCAAAACCAAGGTAACTTCCAAATTTTCCTTGAGTATTTCCAGTTGTTAATTTAAATATAGATTTTTTTACTGTTGAATTTCATGAATATAAATCAAAGGAATAAGAAATGTTGGCTGTCAGTTCGAACTCCCGTGTTTGTATTTCAGGGGGTGTCAGAATTCTATCCCTAGTCCTTGTCCTGAAACCACAGTTTTAGGAATTAAGAAAAGCAAACCAAACCAAAAAAAAACCAAAAACAAACAAAAATAAACAAGAAAAAAAAAAACCAAAACAACAACAACAAAGATTTTGGGGATATTTTAGTAGGTCATTAAAAATATTACAGAAATTGACATGTAAGATTTTCATTTGAGTTTTGAAACTATTCAACAGTTCATTCAGGGATTCAAAATCCATCCACAAGTCAGTGTCAGTCTCTCTTGCTTACTTCTGATTCACAAACATCTGACACCCTGTATGCATCCAGTGAATATATGGTCTCCAGATTTTGAGTATTTTGTTCAATCACCATAGGGATTTAAATAATATGCCACTTTACAGCAATCATGACATCCTGAAATAACAATTTGTGCTAAATTAAGCAGAGAAAAGTGGCAACAGCTGACAAATGTCTCATTTAGGAGGACTGGAGTTTTGTTAATCTTCCAGTACCGATTTTCAGTTTATTAGACTTCCTTCAAAGTACAGTTAATATTTTCAAGATGAGTGTAAATATTATATCTCTTTCTGTCACTTTTAGTGGATATGTCTATGGGACATTCTTCTGGTGATATCAAGCTAACTAGATAGTTAATTCTTCTAAAAACCTTGTTTAGTTATATGAGATCCTTGGGTAACTAATAAAATAATAACATTTATTTGAGCTCTTCTGCAATTCCCAATTGGAGTAAATTAATTTTAAAAATTCCAGTTAGTTTCAAAAAAAGTAGCAAAATCCAAACTGGTCATTTAGATTACAAACAATTATTTTTCTATTCTTTCTATAAATTTATGTTTCCTCAAGCCTTTATAATCTTCAGGGTAAAACAAATGATTTTTGTGAAATCAATGAACCATTTCAACATTGTTTTTCTCTTAACAGAATCATTATTTACAACACTAGGTAGTATTTGAAGATATGTCCAGAGAGATATATTTTCCTACAGTTACGGAATTAGGACAAAATGAAAAATTAGAGATTTTTGTGCATCAAAATCTTGCACGAATTGCTGTCTTTAAAAGGAATGCAGATAACAAAGGAATAGCGGCCTTAGAATTTTATGATTAATTTTGTATCCATCAGCAATTCTATGTGTATTACCCAGTACTTGCTACATTGTCAAAAGGCCTTTTTAAGACATTTATAACCTGCTTGACGGTATCATTCTTATCTACTGTCCACAAAGAGAGAAACCTGGTAATGAATTATCAAAAATACATGCTATAAAAGAGATTGCTTCTACGCTCCCTTTTATCAGTGATCTCAACACAAGAAAAGACAAACAATAATGCATTACATAAATTTTCAGATTTAAAGATTGGAGTTTTAAGTTCAACAAGGCCAAGTGCAAGGTCCTACACCTGGGTTGGGGCAATTCACAGTTTAAATACACGATGGAGGACAATGTGATTGAGATCAGTCCTGTGGAGAAGGACTTGGTGGTGCTGCTTGATGAGAAGCTTAGCATGCGCTGGCAATGTGCGCTCGCAACCCAGAAGACCAACCGTGTCCTGAACTGCATCAAAAGAAGTATGGCCAGCAGGGAGAGGGTGGAGATTCTTCCCTTCTACTTTCCTCTCATGAAGCACCATCTAGAATATTGTGTCCAGTTCTGAAATCCCCAACATAAGAATTATGTGAAACTGTTGGAACAGGTCCAGAGGAGGGCCACGAAGATGGTCAGAGGGCTGGAGCACCTCTGCTGTGAGTACAGGCCGAGACAGTTGGGTTTGTTCAGCCTGGAGAAGAGATGAAGTTGGGGAGATCTTATAGCAGCCTTCCAGTACCTGAAGGAACCTGGGGAGCAACTTTTTACAAGGGCAAGTAGTGATAGAATGAGGGGGCATGGCTTTAAATTGGAAGGGAGAAGATTTAGATTAGACATTAGGAAGAAATTCTTCACAATGAGGGTGGTGAGACACTGGCACAGGTTACCCAAGGAAATAGTGGATTCCCCATCCCTGGAGGTGTTGAAGGCCAGGTTGGATGGGCTCTTGAACAGCCTGGTCTGGTGGGAGGTGTCCCTGCCTATGGCAGTGGGTTTGGAACTCAATGGTCTTTAAGGTCCCTTCCAACCCAAACCGTTCTGTGATTCTGTGATTCTGTAAGTCAGACAGGATTATTGTAAAGATAGAGAACTGACCCACAAAGCAGTAGAGACAATCAAGTTCCTCTAGCAATTTTCTTTTTTTTTTGCAAACTCAGAATACCAACTAGGGAAATAAATTTTCAGTATATCTGTAATTAAAACTGTCTGCTTGCTTTTCTGTCACATCTGCCCAGCTGAAGGAAAAAAGAAAAATCTGACAGGGCTTTGTGTTTTTATTTTAAAAATATGTGATTTGTTTCCTTGACATAGACAAAGCTCCCCTACTAGATTCCCTGCTGTCTTCTTTGAATGTCTGTGAATTATAAATCATGAGGAGGAAAAACATAGCATAAATGGATCTTGTCTCCAGAACTGGTATACATGTCTGTAGGCAACTACACTTACTGAGGTGATCTTTTAAGTAGGAAAGAAAAGGAGGACGAAAGGGAAGAAAGAAGGTCAGAATGTTTTCTGCTGTAGCTCTGAAAACATGAATTTTGCATTACTGCTAAAAGGCCAATGTCATTGGACTGAGTTGACAGTGCAAGGTGTCAAAACATGTATGGCTTTGTCTTGGCATGGTTTCTGATTGCTTTAACAATTCCCAAATGGCCAAGTGACTGTTGCCTCCCCTTTTTGTGTTCTGAAGCTCTGGGAACGCCAAGAATGCTAAAGGTCTGTCAAATCTGGTGCAGCACTGCCTTACAAGTAAAAGCCCTTGATGTCAGCTGAGGCTGAAGGGAGGCAACTTGAGCTCAGCAGGGAACCAGTAAGAAGAAGGCAGGTATGATAAAAAAAATATAAATATAGTTCCAAGTATACCACAGGACAGAAAAGGAAGAAACTCCCATGACTGTGAATATCATACTCCCAGCAAGGATCTCAGGTTGCTCACAACTTGTTGTAGTTCCCCCTCTTTCTATTTTAGGAAGACTGTAACGGTCAACCCTGGTAACTAGAGGAATGTTGGATGAGCAAGCACAGTGTCAAATGAAATTAGTAGATCCTAGAAGAGTTTGAAATAACTAATAGGTTTTGTTGTAATAATTAGATAATTGCGTGTTTAGATAAACATGACTGTTTAAACATTAATTTAACTAACAGTAAAACCTAATCTCTTTATAGTGTCTTCCCTTTTGTCCATAAATTTTGAATATCATGCTATGTTCTACTTTTGTGACTCTCAGCAAAGGGCAGGAGACCACAATGTGGTAAACAGCCTAAGAGCAATCATCTGGAAGAAGCCAAATTAATCACTGAAACAGGCAATCTAAAATGCCTAGAGAATTTCCTACTTTTTTATGGCTGTGACTGGTATATTCCATTGGATTTTGGAGCTGGTAGGCTCCGGAGGGTCTAGAATCAGGTTTCTAATCCTTTGCTAAGTGCTTTAATCCCTTTGATGTGCAAAATACCGCTATGTTTGCCACAGCTTCCTCCTCTGTGAGATAAATGGTTATCCACCTAAGCCTCAATCACTGTGGCACTCAGGGTGGAACAGAAGCATCTGCTGCCCAAGGACAAGCTCTTATGAACATTTCATGTTCAGAGGGAACTTTCAGGCAACCTGTTAAAATATAAAGAAAGTCTAAGCACAGGATTGGAAATAAGGGTGAGCTGTGTGTTAAATTCCTTTCCACTCATTTCTGTCACTGCCATTTTAGTGGGATAGATTGGCCACAGTCTGTGCTGTGGGCTAGGAATTGTGCTGTAGAAGCCAGTGAAACAAGTCTATCTGGTTTTATTGCTGGGGGTTGTGATCACGTAGCTATTGGTCCTCTTATTCTCACATATCTCTCTGGAATAAAGAAAAGCTCTAATTGCTAGATCATTGTGAGAAGTTTGACGGTGTGTATCAGAAGGAATACCTAAAATCCTAAAACTGTAATGATTTTAAAGACAAGAAAATGTTCATATCATTGCAGCATCTATAGTGTGGAACAATGGAGATAAAGTTTTAAAAGGAAATAAATATCCAGATTCACTGAAATATGGGGAAATATGCAACATAGGTCCTGTAGGAGCTGTGAAATTCTTACAGATCCCATGAAAATATTAGAATAGCACTAGCCCGCAGAAAAATCTTCAGCGCAGCTTAAGTTAGGTGCCTTGGCTAAAAGAAAGCTTTTGAGACAGAAAAGGCCTCTCTTTAAGTAGGACTCTGAATGAAAGTATGTTTTCAAGTTGTCATGAGCCTATGACTAGGCTGGTTTACCAGGTCAGATTTTCACCTTGAAAACTGAGCCAAGCCATGTAATCCTGTAGTGTCACCCAGCATCAGAGACCACGTCAGAACATGACTGAAACACAGTAAGAGGCAAGGCATTGAAACCCCTGAATGAGCAACAATCACAGGGTGCAACAGCATACAATGGTATTACATCAAATCTGAAACTAGTATGGTGAAATACCTAGCTGACCTGAGTTCTAGGCATAATTCACATAAAGCCTAGTCAGATATCAGTTTGAGGATTGCTTCATAAGGAGTCAGTTGGTGGTGTTCCTTCATTTTCATGACATAGATATGACCTTAACCACAAACCCAACAGGTTGAAGTATTAATGATCACAGAATCATAGAATGCATTGCGTTGGAAGGAATGGCTCATGTCCAACTTTTCATCCACCAGTACCCCAAAGCCCTTCTCAGCAAGGCTTCTCTCAGTCCCTTCATCCCCAGTTTGTACTGTTACTGGGGGCTGTCCCGACCCAGATGCATGACCTTGTACTTTGCCATTTTGGATGTCATGAAGTTCACATGGGACAACCTGTCAAGCCTGTCCAGGTGCCCCTGAATGGCATCCCATCTGTCAGGCATATCAGCCACACCCCTCAGCTTGGTGTCATCTGCAAACCTGCTGATGGTGTATTTGATTCCACTGTCTATGTCACTGAAGAAATTTTTAAGCACCTCCAGTCCCAATACAGGCCCTGAGGAACACCACTTGTCATGAATCTCCATTAGGACATCAAGCTGTTGACGACTACCGTCTGGATGTGACAATCCAACCAATTCCTGATCCACCAAACAGCCCACCCATCAAATCCATAACTCGCCAATTTAAAGAAAAGGGTCTTGTGGGGGACAGTATAGAAGGACTTACAGAAGTGCAGATAGTATAAGAACTGTTCTGTTGCTTCATAGGTGCTATTGCTTGGCATTAAATATTTTGCTGTCAGCAGAACTGCTGCCAGATGGCAAGTCTTTACGAAGAGCAGAACTATTGATCCAGAATGGTCTTTCAAGCTTAAATCTGCAAACTATGAAATGGGTTCACTTTCACTGAGAAAAAAAGAAGCCATAAAGATATAGAAATATGCTGGCATCACTGATTAAAACAATTACTTTTTAGGTGTAATTGTTTAGCTTCAGATGTCTCTTTTTTATTTTCCTGCTGCGGAAAGGGAAACCATTTAGTAAACTGTAGCAAGACTTCTTAGACTCATTAGATTTCTCTAACATTTCTCAGTTCATTCTGAAGTTGAATATTGCATTGATTTTTGCATGCAGCCAAACGTTTATTGAGAGGAAACATTAGATGGCCACAGTGTTTACTTGAGCTGTCAATTGTGTATTACACAGTTTTATGATGCAGTGTTTACATACTCAGGTTCTACTTACCAGTAGCTCTTTTCTTTCCTTTTTTAAGGCTTACCAAAGGTAGTAACAGGCTGGTTTCAAGAACTACTCTCAGAGATACCTATAACCTTTTATTCTGTTATTATTGTTTTGTCTCTTGTGTGTGTGTGTGTGTATGTGTTTATCTTAAACTTAGTAATAAAGAAAAAAATAATCTTGCTGAAACTGCAGATTTGTCTGAGGAAAACTGTGAGGAAAAAATGATATATGTCTTTTTTTCCCAAATATATTTATCTGCAAAGGTTGAGAGCACACTCAGTACTTGTTACCTAGGTTCTCAGTGCAGAGCGTTGATAGGTCGTAGAGACCAAAGTGATGTGCCCTTTTGGAATGCATTCTGGGCATCACAGGATTAAGGGTGATGTATTTCAGATGTGTGCTTCCTCACTTACACCTGTACCATTACATGAAATTAGAGCTCTCTTGAATATTTGAAGCACTGACCTATAGGGTATTACGAATACTTGACTCTAGGCATCTAACACAGGAAGATTCAGAGTATGAAAAGTAAGCTGCTTCTTTATCACCCTGTAGTGTTACTAATATCTTTCCTTTTACTTCACATGGAGGTGGTAGGACTAGATTTCTATCTGTCAAAATAAGGCTGATAATACATATGACCTATGGAAAAATATTGATTTGGGGAAAGTGAATAGTCCTTCATTTTAATATGAAGAATAAGGAGAGCAAGAAGATAAATTCCTTTATTTAAATATATGAGTGCCTCTCAGCCCACCCCAGAGATATTTTTAAAACTCCTTTCCCCACCAGACAACATTGCTAAGTAACACAGTAGCTCAAACCTGTGGGTGAGGGGGATGCCATGGTAACAGCATCAGGTGAGTAAGTGCTTCTGTATTTTTTAATGAACATTTTGCTTGAATCTAGATCACTGCCTCTCTGCGAGAGGAGTTCAACTCAGGATGTTCACTTTGGTGCTTCAGAAATCTGGTTTATATGTAAACCAATACTTAATTTGACCAATAATAGCGAGAATGATATGAATCAGTAATTGTTGACATATTATGTCTGTCTCTATTTGTGTTTTTATTTTAGGTTTATAGCTGTGGTTTAGCTGGTTTAGGAAGCAAATTTATTTAAATGATAGTAAGAATGACACCATATCCTGTCCTGACAGATGCTTTATAACCACCCTGGTGATCTTAATACAGGAGACAAACACAGTGTAGCATTAAGTTTTCTTTTCAACGCATGGACAAATGGTTAGTGTTCCTGGCATATACTGGAACCTTTCAGGACAGAGCTCCAGGAAGATTTTAGGGCATTGCTTACTGGAGGCAAAAGACTCTGTGATATTCATTAGATTTTTGTTTAGCTCAGGGTGCTGCCTGAGCAGCATGAAGTCCTGTATTACAGGGGATGTGCATATTTGCATGCACATGCCCCGATTTCCTCAGATTTATCTTTCTCTCCCTCCTGTTTTATTCTGCAAACATGAGAAATTTTTTTAGCAAGAAGCACAAACGTCTGTTTAGCTATGCACCTTTTTTCCTCTTAGTTAGCATCTCTGAGATTCTGCAATTACACTTCTCGGTAAAATATGCTGTCATGATGACTTATGCCCAGAATACACTATTTAAAGTGGTGGGCTCCTTTCTGCTTGGATTTATACAGAGTGAAAGGTGGTATCTGATGGATGATAGCAGATTAGAACAAATTTGATCTTCCTCGGAGACAAATAGTTGAAGGTCACCAACTCAGCATAAACCTGACCAACTTCTGGAAACAGTGTAAAAGGAACCATGCATGTGGTATAAAATGGAGACTGCAAATTTCCTTTTTTTTTTTCTTGTAGATTTGCACTTTCATTTAGCAAATGTATCTTTTTTTTCAGGTTGTTACTGACCTTTAAACTTACTAGCAATGGGGAGGAATACAGGATTGGCAGATGCTGCAGTGCTGACATCAATTACTTAGCTATAGCAGCTTGAGAGTGACATTGATGATCCTGTGAGCATTTTAAAGAGTGTAGCCCAGAAGATTAATCTAGTGAAATATATTCAAAAGAAACACAATTGTTGAGAGACAAAGTAGTAAAGAATGCCTTGTAGTAGCTTCATGGCGTTTTTTGTGAAGCTGTCTGGAGAGATTGTTTGCTATAATAAGTCTCCTAAGAAAGAGAAATTTTTATTTTTTTATTTTTAATTGTGGAAAAATCTGCAACTTTGCTTCAGACATGTCTTGCAGGGTATTTTCACTTCAGCTATAATGTGAAATACCTAGGCTTCCTATTCCTAGACAGGCAGGCTTGGTGCAGAATCATACTGGTTTCACTGAAAGCTCAGCAAACAGAGATATTGTAGAGTGAGCCTTTGACTCATCAGTATGAAGTTCACTAAATAAACCCTAAACTCCATCTGAAATCAGATTTCAAGAAGGATCTTGACCCAGATTACAAGAGTTAGTCTTTAGTTATTTAAGCAATTTTCAGGTCCCCCTTTTAAAAATTCAGCCGCATTTATGTTTTGTTGATAAATCCTCTACAGAATGTAGTTTCTTACTGCTTTGAATTTCATAAGAACAGCTGAATGCTTTAAAAAGTATATTAATGTATATTAAGTGCTGAAAAGGATTAAAGGCTAGAAGTGCTAAAACTTAGGGAAGACCTTCTACCTTGCCCAAACCTATTTTTTTTCCCTTAGTTTTATGCTACAGATATCTTGATATTGGTGTCTTTGAAAGAATGAAGTGTTTTTTCCCATTGGCTCACACCTGAGTATCTGGTTTGCTGCATAATTGCCAGGGTGATTCAAGGGTGAATACATTGATCCCCACTGGACTGAAATGATCTTGAGTGGGGCACTTGATATAACCCATAAAGCAGATAATTTTAAAGATTACCACAAGAGAAGGAAGGTGCTAAAATTTTAACAATTAAGAATTATAATTTATGGTATAACATTTTCACACAAAGCGATGTAAATTAGAGCAACCATACAAGTAACTTTTCTGGTGAAGGTCTACTACAGGAGAAAACTGGGAAGAATTACACTTTTCTGCTGCCTAGAATCATGTACAATGTTCAGGTGTACTTAACTGAACAGAAGTCTTCTTTGTTTTCTTACGACTCTCATGACAACAGTTTAAAAGGAGTGGACTTGCTCTACTGTATACTCCTAAAGGGATAGTTAGCAAATAATTAAAAACTGACCAAATGTATTCCTTTTGTATTTCACAGGGTTAGTATTTTAAGAATACACTTTCACAGATTTCTTTTTTTGTAGAATGGAGTAATTTGTCTGTTATTTTTTAAGAGTGATCTGATGTAACAATGCCTTCCCCACCTCTTTTAATTATGATATTTTGGATTTGAGAAAAAGACAGTGGAAAGATGAAGCCTGAAAGTTAAAATCTGATGCCATATCATTAGGGTGCTTTTCAGCAAATGCTTTTAAAATTAAAAATTTGAAACTATTTCTTTAATTTGGTATCTCTTCTTTTATGGGTTGCACATACAACCATCTTACTGTGAGTTCATATCTTCATATGAACCCACAATTGTAATATAGCCAGTTTTTTTAAAATTTCAGATGCCTAAACTGCAGGAAGAAGAAATTACTTTATTTCATTAATTTCACTGAAAAATTTTCAGGCAGTGATTTTAGTGCAAAACCAGGATGAGAATCAGCTGCTGAAAAGTCTCCATTTCTGTCCAGGAGAGATTAGTAATTACTGAATGGTAGATTTCATTATCAAAGTTACCACTCCTTGACTGAGATTTCAAATTTTCCTTGTAGCATGGATTCCAGAGTGTTCAATAACTGTGCTATATAGCCTGTACTTATCATTTCAGCATTCTGTTCAAGAAAAAGTTGTTGCCCATCCTTGTTCCAAGATGAAAATGTTTCATACACTGAGCTATGCTACAGTAGAGTGTCATTTCTGTGAAAACCACACAAGCTTTTACATGCTTTCAACAGTGAATCATTTGAGGGCTCGCTGACATGTGAGATAAAACTGTAATTGAGTTTCACCCACCACAGATTTTTTTTTTTAATGCAACTTAAAATAAGATTTAGTCTTTAGTTTTCTGGTTTTGAATACACCAACACATTAATATTTTGTATAATTTGCTGTGTGATAATGTTGACTTTATGTAGAATGTGGGATAGAATTGTTTGTGCAAGTGATGTTTCTACATATGAATTAAGTGTTGAAGATGATTTACATTCAGAAAGGAGTTTATCAATATTAAATTGTTAGATCATTTTTCACCAAATCAAATACAAATTTTACTTTCACCGTGAATTCTGGGATCGTTCTTCTCAAACTATAAAACGCTATTTTCTAGTGAAATTTAGTGATATGCAGAAGTTCCTATTCAATGGGATTTTTTTGGTATATCAAACAATTCTTCCATCAGTGTATCAGCACTAAAAATAAAATTAGGATTAAAGAAGACAACCTGCTAGGATTTATTTACACTTTAAACTGGTCTTCTAGTTTATGCTCCTGTGCATTATTATCTTATAACTGCTTCTGTATTTGGACATTTTAACTGTTTCAGTTTTCAAAATGTATCTATATAAAGGAACATGGAAGATATTTCCAAAATAATCAATGATAGCTACAGAGTCAACTAGATTACAGGATTTAAATATTGATATTAATACTCATACAGTAGTTAAAATTTATATGGCATGCATTGGCAGTTTTCAGACTTGGATTTCATGGTAGTTTTTTAGTTTCCCTTTTGATTGCACTTTGTTCGTATGTCTACATCTGTGTGTACATATTCATTATCTCTGCATCTGGAGGAGAAAATTTGAATGAAAATTTTAGCCTGGTATACAAATGTACTCTTGAGTTGCTAAGGAAAATGATAAAAGAATGTATAAGGTCTCTTACAATTTTGCTATATAAATCAGTTAAGTATTTTGGTCTGAAAATCTCTACTGCTTTCTGGTTATGTGTCTCAAAAATGTGAAATAACAGGAAGACTCTGGAGATGGTTAGGGGCTGCCAAATCCAGCAGTCCAAGAGAAACAGGCAGGCACAGCTTCCTGTCCCCAGGCCCAGTCGATAGCGAGGCTCAGCATCTGTTCCTGATAGGTACATACACAAACATGTGCAATACACCCAAAATCAGAAACAGCTTGACACAGAGATCGCCACCAACAGAAAGCAGATCACTCATGCAAACACAAATGGCACCAATGGCTTCATCCTGTTCCCCACTGCAGCTGATTAGGATGAAGGTCAGCTGGTGGGAAGTACATACATATATATGATATAGATCAATCCAGTCATTGAAGCCTCCATCAACAAAAAGCAAACTGGAAAGAATGGTACTGTAGCTAGGTGATAAACAAAACTTTCAATTTGTCCTAGTCATACAATTCAAGAGTAAGGAAAACTTGAAATAGTAAAGTGAAAATCTAAAATTAACTAGAAGAAATACGTATTCTGGAAAAGATTATCCATGGAGATTTCCTTCTGCAGATACTGAGATTAGATTTGATATGTCAAAGAGGATACCATTAAAACAACTGCAGTCTACTAAAATAAACAGTCAGGTTTATTAATTCACACTATTCTCATTGTCATATTGGGAGAACATCTCTCTGTGGACATGCTCTCCCATAACTTTTCGGTATTTTCCTCTACATTTTCCTTAGAAATCTTTTGGGAAAAAAATCTGAACCCAGTTGTGTCAAACTTAAAATGTCAGTTTGATTGAAATTTCAGACGTGAAGGTCAAGAGAAATCACTAGGTTTTCTTACAGATAGTCTCTGGTGTGAGAGAGCGTGGTCAGCTAAGGTAAGAATGTTTCATCTGGATTCTTAGCCATAAAAAGGTACAATGAAGATGGATAATAAAATTTCTATTTCACAACAAATTTAAAAGTCTTGTTATTTCCTTTCACATTTGCTTGAAGACAAATTCCCTGATGAGTTATTTTTTTTCTGGCATTTATTTGATCAGTTCTAATTCACTTCACACTTTGGGAGTGATCGTTCTTGCACTTTCTTTTGCAGAAAATTGTGTACTCATGATACAAAAATTAAAATCCAGTTTAATTTTATGCCTCTGTATAAATTGCAAAAGTCTTAGAAGTCCTTTTAAAATGTAAGTTTATACCCTGCCCATCAATCGAGTGAATTAAATTTACTGAGGGATAAGAGAATATTAACAATGTTCATCAATAGTTTATTGAAGACTGTGCTAATACCTGTCCTTCTCAGGAATAGAAAATGCTTTTCAATATATTGATTGTGGGTGGGGAAAATACTGGTGTTTCTGTGACCTTCTAACAATTCTAAATTTAAATTTTCAGAACCGTAGTTTATTTTTAAGCACTTAAAAGCCACAGAGCTTAACATTTCAGAGTATAATAACTTTGTTTAGAATAAACAAACAAACAAAAAAGAAGCAGTGTGCTAGTTCAGCTTTTTAAAAAGTATATGGTTTGGTAGACACTGGCTTCTTATTTTTCCCTATCACTAATTTTATTCAGTATTGGCTTTTAAGGAGGTGGAGGAAATGTGCTTTGTTCTAGCAGTATATATAAGAAGTACTACCTGGTTTATATAACCAATATATCAACTGAGTTTTAAACAATTCATTTAATGGATGTATTCCATTAATTATCTATCGTAGCTTTTAATATCATGATTTGCTAGTTTTCTTCCATTAAACATTAAAAAAAATACAAGAAGATGTTTTAGATACATGAACTCAAAGTGTTTGCTTACTGTTTAAACAGGGATTTAGTTGACATCTTTGTACTTCTGAAATTCACATGGAGTATTATTCTGACAGAATTCTCAAAAACATCCTTCTTTCCCGATGATACTCAAAACACAGATGCAGACAGGATAGTTTATTCAGTAATTTTAGTTCATATTTATTTATGCAAATGTATGAGCTAAGAATAATGCCATTGTGTTGTTTGGATTTTTTTTAATATTTTCAATGGATGCTTATCTTAGTTTATTGTTTTTTTGTGAAAGACTATGATCAACTGGAGGAATCACATACAGCATTGACTACAGTGAACATTTAGTGTTTTTTCCCTTACACTAGTGTTGTTGTTAAACAAAACCAAAATAAACATGAAAACCCAACCAAAATAAAAAAAAAAATGCCACCCTTCTTTATTTTACTCTTTCTTGGGAAAACCAAAATAAACCAAAATGATTCAGTTCTTGAGGGACAGATGAACATCCAACCATTTCTCTTCAAATTGTCTCCTTGTAGAATTTCAGACAAATCCATCTTGAGACTATCCATCTTTAGATAA
The DNA here is from genome assembly GCA_033558185.1 of Dromococcyx pavoninus. Lineage (NCBI taxonomy): Eukaryota > Metazoa > Chordata > Aves > Cuculiformes > Neomorphidae > Dromococcyx > Dromococcyx pavoninus. The sequence goes on along the minus strand of JAUMJL010000063.1, from coordinate 2,742,188 downwards.
TCTCAAATAATTACTTTTGTACTTCTTTAATCTTCAAGTCAAGAGGATTCTTAAAACTCTTTTCTGAAAAGCTAAGGCTTTAGTTTTGATGTTGACTTTCCATGTTGCTGGGGATTAAAATAAGTTTCCTTATAGAATGTCAAAAGTAATGGCTTAGAGTTAAGTTAAACTGTAATTTGCTCATAGCTTAGCACAAGTATATAGCTTGACATAAATGAACTTTGTATTTTAGCGAACTTTGCTAGAAAGAATGACTAAATAGAAGAGGTACAGGGCATCTTGCCCTGCAAAGATATCAAGAACCAAAACTAATGACTTACAGGAAAAGACCCCCAAAGCAAGCAACAAATTGTCAAGGGGACCTTGGTGGAAATAAGACAGGAGGATGAACATTCACAGAATTACGCAAGAAAGGGTCTCAGGGCAAAGCCAATCCAGATGATAAGGAAGTTACGCCAGCTACAAACCTTACAGATATGAAAAGAAGCCGCATGCCTGGAAGTGGGAAGGAAAACAAAATAAGGAGCAGAGAAGTCCCAGCCCTCAAAATATCATTGGTCCAGCTGCTGTGTGGACAGCATGGGCAGGGATGCATCTTAAATCTCAAGGGCATCAAAACCCAATTGATGTATATATGAAAACCTTGATTTTCTTTAGGGAGTGAAACTAACAGATCTCTAACTGGTATCATGTTGCTGACATTATCTCTTGTATGTATAATAGCTTGCATTCTAGCATATAATATATTTAAAAGTAACAAACATATGCTTGTGACAATGTTAGTGACAATAACTAGCTATCTACAATTTTAACCATGTTTTCATTACATGTTTACGTGCAAGTCTTGTGGATTCTCGGTTCTCTTTGCATTACTCACTGTTGTCCCTGCACTCCTCCTGGCAAGTTCTCCATACCCAGCATTATGTTTGTGTTTAGACACTATTAAGTTATTTCTGTTTATTGATGTCCTGTTAGCACACATTTTGCTCAATGACTTTATTTTTCTTCTTTCCTCTTGTCTAATTACAGAGCTAAGGTAAATTGGGGTGTGCGTTTTGCACCTAGCTGACTCTTCCCCTTAATCATCACGGCTGGTTTGAACAAACAAGCAGAACTAATCTTGCTTTACACAATGTTTGTAATTCTCATTCGCCTTATTAGAAAGTCTCTTCTTTTTTATTTTTGTTTTATTTTGCTTTTTTTTTTACTCAGAAAAGCACAAAGATGTTTTACCAGAGCCCTTGCTTGTTATTAACTCAGCCAGTGCCTGGGATTACAGGAAATGTGTCCAAGATCATGCAAAAGTTAATGAGAATTAAATCTCACAGGAAGCAAAATCCATGGCATTGCCATTCTGCTTTGGGCACTTGGCCATTATGAAAGTCTGGTTATGACAGATACCTACTCATAAAATGTCTGTTTTCCAGAAACAAAATAAATATATTTTGGAGGCAAAAATGCCTTAAAACAAATTACAAGGTTGGAAATATTTAAAACAGCCTTGTGATATGAAATAATCAATGGCAAGAGGAACCTGGTTTTCCAATACTCACTCTACAATCGAACTCGAATATTTTACACATAGAATTCTGACTTTAATGAGAAAACATGTATCATAAACCTGTCTGTACACAGAAGATGCATGGTGTAGAGACAAGAATGTATTAGGATTGGCATCTGTACCGAACCAGACATGTATTTATGAGGGGGCAGAAATAAAAAATATTACAGGTACTTGGTGAATTTCTGATGCTGCTTGGATTTATACCGATAACTGATTCAAAGGATCAAATACTCAGTTTGGGAGTGCAAACTGAAACAAAGAAATAAGGCAAACAATAAATGTAAAAGTAATTCAGATCTGGTAGAACAGAACTGAAAGATAAGTCATTAAGAAAAATGTATTAGAACTGTGCCTATACCTATGTAAGTGAAGAAAATAATGAATTGGAAAACTTATGCAATTCTTCCTGAAAAAGGTTCTGCAGGTGAAGGTAGATCTGCCCCTCAGCTTTTTCTAGCATCTGTCCTGTGGTATTTATGATTAAAATTTCCAAGCAAACAGTTGGTTATTCAGGGGAGTTAAAATCTTGGCAAACTAGGTTCTTGGAACCTTTCTATTTGAATGTAATTATTTGAGGATCTCATAAGGGATATTGCTAGATATTAAACTGCATATTTTTCAGAATTACCCAGACAAAAGATTGTTAAATACTTACAAAATACCCTGCAAATTTGCAGATGCTACGTCATGGTCCATGATACATATCTGATAGAAGCTTTCATCAACTTTTGTGCAAAACAATTGGAAACACATTTAATCTCCGCTTCAGTGTGTGTTTGGTCTTGCTCCTTTAACATTCTTTGCCTTTGATATATTTATACATGGTTTTCTAACCACCCTGTTTTATGTCTTACTTTCAATAATACATGCAATATGTGAAATGTAACTTCTCGCCCTACCTAGTCACTTTGCATCTTGCCATACCCATTTTCCATTGTCTTTAACTCCTCTTCTCTGAAGATGAAGTATTATTAATCAATATTGTGTTGCACATGTTTCTACACGAACAGCTAATTGCACCAGAGGCACTCATCATGAGTGTATATCCATCAGATCACTCAGAGAAGAAGGTCTAGCAAGTGTATGCTGGGGTGGAATGAACTGTAATTAATGTCTACTGGTGACAAATTCCTATTATTCCCCTACATTTCTAAGCGTCCAAGATCAAAGGTGAAACATACCAGTAAATGCTCATTAGGTTGGACTGTTAGTCGAGATGCAAGTTTTCTGGCATTCTTCAAAAGGTCTTTTTACCTCCATCTATCTGAGCTTTTCTTCCCCTTTTCCTGGATTTTCTCAATTTCTTTCTTTCTGTTCCCATCTTTCACCTCCTGAGTTTCCTTCTATTCCTCCTCACTCATTTTTTTTATTTCAACATTGACAGAAACAGGGCCAAGTAGCACCCTCTTAGATGGCCCATATTGTGACCAATCTAACATGTAAACTTAGTCTGATATATAAAATACAGTGAAGAAATTATACAGCCTGGCAAGCAGAAAAAAAAGCTTCGTAGAATATGTAATTAAACAAATCATGACATTGAGACCTTCACACTTCACCTCATTTTCCCTCTGATTTGATTATTATTCTGTGAGGATATTTTCTGCAGTATTACTCGCTGTTAAGTGTCCCATTTTAGAAATGTCAAAACATTAAGTGATTGCCTTAAGCAAAATATCTTTCTACTCTCTAACTTTCCATTTTATGACATAATGGAAGTAAATTACTGAATATACATGCAGTTCTCGGTTTTGTCATCTTGAATTTAGGTGGTTTGCTAAAAACTAACTTTTTGGGGTAAAAATAGCATTAATACACTGCATGTAGACCTTTTATAAAGTAAAACAAGAATTTAAAAATGAGAAATAGTGGATCCATTTTACAAAGCTATTTTATTTGATTTCTAGCTATTTGGTACACTTTAAACTTTCCGGTTTTATCCAATGATAGCTGACTTCTAAAAGGAGTAATTGGAGACTATTTTTAAAATAGCAACCAAGATATGACAAATGAACATTTTGACAAGCTGTACCAGATGTTTTCTACTTTCATAAAGCAGAATAATGATACATTACTAATTAGTGTCTTTTACTTCTGTCTTGACACCCTGTGGTGGGAAACTAATGAGACTTTCTGAAAAAATGTCTAGTTTTGTTTGCTGTGTTGTGCTGTACCCCTAAAGACTTTGGTTCAAGACCTCTTTCTCTCATTTTGCCTCATTCAAATTTTGATTCAAACCGAGATCTTCCATCTTGCAGGAGTCCATTTCAAAGTACCATATGTAGTATGAGTACTGCGTTAGTGGCAAAAACTTAAGGTATGTGTTCTATAACTTACATTATGATGTAGTGTGAGAACATGTAGAGGTATCCAAGACTGCAAATATTACTGGTACAGTGTTGGAGGATGGTGTATGTTGGAGATACAGCTAGAGGCAGTGCAATCTTATTCAGTTGACTATCAGGAATGGTGTGTGTTATGGTCAGTCCTCTGGTGCACACCTGGCTGTTGTGAAAAATGCGGGAAGAAAATACAAATTATTAACTCTTGTAGTTTAGGGCTTGTGCTCACTCCTTCTCCTCGTATTATTTAATAGGTTGCACATAACCTCTGTCTCTCCTAAATATTCATTGGAAACACTAACTCCTGTCTTTCTAGGCTGGAGAGTCATTCTCTAGTCCCATGAATACATAAGTAGTAGTCTCAATAATGCCATGGAAAATGAAAATATTTCCGTTGAATCTGGGAGATGTAAGGGAGTGGTAAAGGTACAAGAGGAGACCCAGGCTCCGAGATCATATGTTCAATTGAATTGGTTGACCAGATGGTGTTTAGAGAAGCGTAGAGAAAACAAAAGGCTCCAGGGAAATGAAATTAAAAACTCTTAAGCCAAGAGGAAAAAAAGGGAAAGAGATTTTGTTTTAAATGAGGAGAAGGCATGGAAGCTAAAGATTCAGAAGAAGGAAAAGAAGTTAAAAAAAAGACTGAAAAAGAGCTAAGAGAATCATATATGAGCATGATCACAGTACATGAGAAAAATATAGATAGGGAATGTAGAAGCCACAAAGAAAGACCAATGGAAGGCCTAGTAGTGGGGACATCAAATTCAAGAGAAAAAGAAAGAGTGAAAATATATAGCCAGAGAGTTTCTTTTCCCTGCCTCTTTCTGTTCCATGTCCTGAGGCACTCTGCACTTTTTCTTCAGGTTGGCAGATGTAGGTTCCTGGCATTGCACAGCCATGATGACTCGCTGGTTTCATTATCAAGGTAGGCACATGTGTATCCACAAAGAAATTCCTTCAAGGCCTAAATTTTAATTGTTTGGATTATTTTTTTGGTAATTAAATCAACTGTCACCAAACTTTTGTAGGTACTGTATTCCCCCTAAGCAATCAAGGTGATGAACCATTCAGAATAACAGTATGAGAGCCTGAATTGCTGTTTTGTGAGTGAATTCCCATTTTAGTTTTCAAGACTAGTAAGTGCCAGTCCCTTGAGGGAAGAAAAATTATGGCCAAATACATAAAATCCCAAAGTTCTCAAAGATAATATATTGAGCTTTATGCTTCTCTTGTGTCAGATATAAGAATTTATATGCTTTTTGTGGCACATATAATGACAACTTCCTTTCCAAAAGAGAATCAAGGGAAGCCTCAGTACCTCGCTGGATCAGCAAACTGTGTTTTTGACTGCTCATTGAAGACAGTGAGAATATTTTTGTTAATTTAGAGACATTTCAAAGCCTACTGAAGTTAGCAGCTCATCTGTCATATAGCAGTGTGTTACCTTTAACATTGCAAATTAAGAGAAATTTGCATAGAAGAGTTAATAAAATGAAATGCAGTTTCATGTCTGTTGCTACTGCAGTGTCTCAAATGGTATTAAATTATTCCAGTGTTTCTTCTCATCTTGGTAATTTTCCTTACTCTCATGCTCCGTTCTACAGATTGCCTTTGATGGATCTCTTTAAATATATCTAGTAAGCAGTTACAAAAATGCTAATGATATTTTTTTACTCATAGTAAATCACTAATAAATATTTGCAGGTAGATATTGCAATTCATTGTGTGTTCAAATTTCATAAAGAGAGTTCAAAATAAACTTCATGAGTTCTACTTTGAAATCATCTGTGTAATTTTTCACACTATGTTGGAAAGTTTTGTTGTTTTGATTTTAAGATTGAGAAAAATTCTGATTTATTCCAATTTCAATTGATAGAAATGAAACTAGCAATAAAGTAACATATAGTTCACACTTAACACTGTATGAGGATTGTGAACTCTACTGGTTTAATAAACTAGTTTATATCAACAAAGAATCTGTTGCTTTTTACAGTGCTGCAGTAAGAGATTTGTGACTCCACAATAGATAAGAAAATATAAACAATTTCCTGAGCTTCATTTCTCTGATTTATATCATTATATAGATCTATTTCATTACTGTAGAACTTTTATTAATCTGTCACATTATTTCATTAAGGAAGTGTAATGTGGTTATGGGATATTTCGGAGATGTCTTTTCATAATGTGAAGTCCCCGTTCCACAGCATAACTGCTCAGTACAGCAACAGAAGTCAGAGGTTAAAAGGGAGCTCTGGAGTGGTCCTCTATTCCAGCCCTCTGCTTCGGACAGTTAGATCAGGACTTTGTCTGTTGAGATTGTTAGTGTCTCCAAGGATGGAGATTCCACAGTTTTTCTGGGCAACATCTTCCAGGACTTGAAAAGATTTTCCTTATATCAGATATTTGCATGCTCAGCTTGTGCCTGTTTTCTCTCAGAACACCCCTGAGAGGTGTGAAGGACAGGTTATAGGTTCTGCTGCCAGTAAGCCCTCTGGCTTTCTCTCAGGTGGGAGAGCTGTCATTTCCTCTCACTTCCCACCTATTTGTAAACAGCTAAAAATTCTCCAGTATGTTTATCACCTCCTAGAAAATAATGATTTTATGATTATCATTTTTGAATTACAACCTTGTAGAACTAAGGTAATTAGCCAAATAATTTATAAGTTGCAATGCTATAGTGAATGCGTTGCCATTGCATAACAATATGTGGAATTCAGTCAGGAGAAATCAGCAACTTCCAGGGGTAAAAGGCTAGCAAGCAAACGCAAACAAATAACTTTACATAGTTCTTCCTGGAATGTAGGCATCTGGATTTCACATGCTAGGAATTTCTTCTGCTTATCTTTTGATAACGGCAATTTGAAAAATGCAATACATGCTAAAATAGCATTATAATACACGGCTTATTTTGTCTTTTCTCTCCCTACTTTCTTCACAATGTCATGTATTACTCTTACAAAAATGCTGATCAAAAAGACTGGGTTTTTTTTCCCATCTATGCTATGTATGTGCTAGCTGCATTTGCAAATTTTTTTTTGTCTTCTGGGCATTTTCTTGGCTTATTTTCATTTTGACAGTGTATGCAACTGTGTGTGTTGTTTTTGCTGTGCTACTGCTTTGAACTCTGTCTGCCTTACTGCCTCAGGTCTTTTGTTGTTTGGGTTTTTTTTGTATTTTGCGTACTGTCTCATGCGAAAATGTTGCCATTTGTGATAAGCCTTATTCTATGAGATAATTTAATTTGATTGGTAAATTTATTTTGCTTTATCAAGGGTTGATTCTAGTAATTGTAACTATTCTTCTATTTTATATTCTTACTCATTCAAATTACAATCTAATTTTTATTAGGAAATTATCTAGCAGCTAAACTTGCTCGTCCTTCTGCAAGAGGGAGCCTTGCAGGGATGAGGGTCTGCCTAGTGCTGTCCACTAAACAGACCAAGTTTTGACAGAGATAATACCAAACCAGGACACGTGTTAACAATAAAACAGGATAGATAGTCGTGAACTAGTGCATGAGTCTGTTCCATGACCCTATTTGTTTTACTAGCCTAGAAGTAGTGTCAATAATGTGTTGAAATTATAAATATAGGAAATTCAGTTATTAAAAAATTCAGTTCTGCAGGAGAAGGAGCTGATTTACTCTCACAAGTTGAAATAACTGTGTGACCTAACTTCTTAATCTCAAATATCAAGCAGTTAGGCATTCCTGAGGACAGAGGGAATCCCGCATTCAGATCTCTTTTAAACCTTATTTGAGCAAATGTTTAAGCTTTGATCTCCAGTCTCTGAACCCTTTGGCTTACTGAGTCAGTCTGTCTCTATATGTAGTCCAACGTATATTTAATTATTGAAGAGTGGAATAGTGCCTACAGAACAGATTATGGTGTATAGTTGCAGTCTTGCATCTAAAAAATAATTAACACCTGAAATATTTGCTAATTTATCTGAAACAATCTAATTCACTGAGTACTGATGGTGTATAGTAATTGAAATAAGGGAAATGGTTGTGAACACTGTGTACTAGGGTAAACTGAAAGTATCTTGCCTTCCAATTTGGCTTGTTTGTAAGGAATTAAAAAATAAATGCATCTCACATGTTTCTCTTTTCTGCATTTCTCTGGAACATCATGTGCCTTTGGCTGGTTGCTGTTCTGGTCTAAGTATTTCCATCGCTTTTGCAGTTTTAATCCTTAAAGAAAAATTGGCGGTTTAGATTGTTCATGAAGACATCCTTTAATTAGTATGAATGTGAACTGGACTTTCCTGTGCAATTGAATGATTTATAATTAGCATTCTTCTTTTTTGATGAGCTGCCATAGTACTCTACATTCTTTCTATTCAGTTTTGCTTGTGACAGTTTTTACTTCTGTTCTTTCAAAGTTATTCTGATTTGTGTTCTTCTGAGAAAATACAGTAATTATACCATTATGAATCACAACCTCTGTTCTATTACTTGCAATTAAGGGAATACATACATTCCATGTAAATCAAGACAAAAAGAAATATATGGATTTTAGAAGCTGACATTATTTCTTCACCTCTTCCTTCTTTATTATACTGCTTATGTCTGCAAAATTCAAGAATCAGATGGAGACTAGAAATATGGAATTTATAACTTCCTATTCAGTCTTTGCACTTTTAAATGAGAGAACCTTTGAAAATAAAGTTTTCATAGGGTTTTTTTCTATCATATTTTTAATTTGTCCTCTATGAAATATTCTGTGCAATAGTAATGTGATGACCTACTCTCTGTGTTCCTGGAACAATCTAGGGAGTTCACGTAGTGAAAATTCTACCTTCACCTGTGTAGGTCTAGAAACAAGTCTCTGTGCACATGTGGGAAGAAAAGGTTGAAAAAAAGGTTGAAAAACCCCTTTATATTCCTGTTGAGCTAGAGAAGATCGACTCACGGAGAACTGGTTTGCCTATGTTTGTCAAAAAGTACTTTTTGTGCAGGATTGTTCTCTGGTTTGCATTTTTTGTTTGTTATGATAAAAGCAATTAAAAGATAATTTGGGAAAAGTAGAGGTCTTATAGTTTCTTTCCTTTGCAGGAAGCAGTCTTCCTGAGTGATCAGGTGCCTGCAGCAGTGAATAAAACCAGCTGCAGGAGGTGAAAGAGTTTGTGTTGTTTCTCCTTCTAGCTGTGAGCCTACACCTTTCTTAGAGCTAAGCCGGGGGAGCAGATGGCCCAATAGCTCAATGGCAGCTCCACTGAACTTTTGCCTTCCCTTGACTGTTTGAGATTTTTCTTTCCTCTAGTTCCTTCTCTCTTCTCCGTCATGCAGAACTTCAGATAAGCCAAGGAATGCTGGAACTACCCTTCTCTGTTCAGCTGGAGAGCAGTGTTGCTGCCAGTGGTGTTACCCCACTTAGAGGCTACAGGAAGGACAAAGAACTGGCCAACCAAAGCAGATAAGAAGGCGGGAGGAGGAAATAACAGAGTGGTCTGGGGAGAGATTTGACAGGGAAGATGAAGAACAGGAGTAATTGCTGTGAAAGCAGTTTTCCTTATGTATACAGATGGTCTTCTTACTATCTTGCTAAATTCAATGAAGACTGTGTTTAATGCTTGCTACTCAGACGTGAGGCTTCAAAGCTGATATCCTACCTTACTGACTTTTAAACTATGCCTTGCAGGTTAGTAGAAGACCACATTGTAGTATCTTGAGACTTTTATTCTTTCATTTGGGGTACTGAGCGCCTAAAGAATGGACCAGTCGATTGACTGAGGGATGAACTATAGTTTTCCAATAGCACTGACATCTCTATTATTTAAGGCAACAAAAGAGGACATATTCTATTGAAAATATAGAACTAATAGGATAGCTGCTCTTTTTTTTTCAGACAGATGTTCAAACATAAACAAGTATCCCACAACAGATAGCTACCTGTTCTCAAGTTTAGCTTCATGTCATCCTTCCTTTGTTTCCTTCAGCTAAAAAGCTCTCAGGATATTTTCACAGTGTCAGCTGGTACTCAGAAATCAACAAGCTGATGTTACTGCCACCCTGAAAAATGTTCCTCACTTCATAACAAATAAGTTTTTATTTGTTTAGTCCCTGGCAATCCGGTTGGACATCCACCCTTCCCATATATGTGTCTTATAATCATAAATTCAACACTTGTTTAACTTACTGCTAGTAGATGTGGTTTATAATGAGGATTTCGCCAGATGTGAAGCAAACTCTTTATGAAATGCAAATTTATCAACTAAAACAATTTTTACTATAATTATATATTTATCTGGCCTGCTGTGAATTAAAATTATTCTGAGATCTGATGGGTTGAGATTTATATCTCAGTACCAATCTCTCTAAACATATAGTTTTGAATGTACTTTCAGTATTTAAATTGGAAGGGGCGAAATGAACTTCAGCTTACTACTAGCTCTCAGTAGAGAATCTGGGTTGATGGTCATTAAACATGTTTGAGACAACAGCATTTTTGGAAATGCTAAAGATATCTTGTAGGTTCTGAGGAGAATCCAGGAAATCTGCCAATGGCATGAGGCTGAATGTCAACTTATTTCTATTCTTCATGTGGTTTCTAGTCCCAGTTTTGTGATGGGAGATCAAGAGGGTAAATAAGAGAAATTTTAGTTTGGTTTAGTTTCCATTTTTGATATTCATAAGTTTATATTCAACTTCTGTGTTTCTTCAGTGGTAATTGGATTTGGGGATGCTCCTGAGGTAGCTCATTGTTTCTGGTTTCCAGTGGATTGGACAGCACAGGAGATATTCATATAGAAAACCCCAGTTACATTCTCATGCTGACTACTTCATAAAGAGAGATGAGTGACTGAAATGACAGAGGAACTGGCTGCTGAACATACTGGCCTCATCCAAGGCCTGGCTGCATTGCTTCCTTGTTTCCCCCTTGCACAGTTCTGAGTTCTCTGCGTGCTGTTGGGAGCCATGTTTAGCATTGCTGTGACCACCATGCAACCAGCAACTAACTTTATGTATTTTTCCCCAAAATTCCCTCCATTTCCCCTAAAGGATAGAAAATAAATTCAAATTCTCTTTCTTTTTTTTTCTTTCTTCCTCAACCTTTTTCCTTGTGTTCTGAGTGTCTTTATGGGTGGGAAAGTCAGATATAAATTAATTATGTGTAAATATTGCATCATGGTTGTGTTCAGTAAGATACTGATAATCTGCAGTTCATTAAGCAGGTCCATTTATAATCTCTCAAAGAGATTATAAGAGGAGGAGGAAAGGAAAGAAAATAAATCCTTGTCTCTCTTTTACAGCCCTCAGTAAGGATTTAGTAACAGATGCTGTAGTGAGGTCTTATACTACTAAGGCTTAGTTGCTTTTAAGAAATGTACTACAGGGTATCTGCTAGATTACTGAGCTGTAACTTGTCAAATAAACGCAGCACAATTTATGATAGACATGTTTTAATGGAGTTTATTCCTCTCTAATTTGCAAAATCTATTTATTCCTAAGAAGTTTCCTTGGCACTGAAGTCAAGTAGCTTCATTCTATGCCATTGGATAAATTAATTTTATTTATATAAGACTTGCGTACTGCTGGTGAACACAGCATCTGAACGTCTTGGAAACAGTTTGAGGCTGGCTTCACAGCCCATTTTCACGGTGGGGAAGTTTGACTGATTTGGTTTTGCAGAGCAAAAAGCTGGTCTATATGAGTCCTTCAAGCTCTGAGAAATCCAGTGTCTGAATGTTTCTCATCTGGCCACAGGACAGAGGTGAAAGTTAAGCCATGTCTCTCCTATTGAGGCCAGATCACCAGCACATTTGGGTCTGAGTTCAGCAATATGGCAAGATCCTTAGCCTAAGGCTCATGATGGTTAACTATTTTTATGGGACACTTCCTCTGCTGCAGTGGGCCATCACTGCCTATTTCATGCTCTGGGTGCCTCAGGATGTGAGCCATCAGTTAATCCACAACCAGCTATAGATAGATATATATATAGGTGTGTGGGGACACCAAGTGGGGTTAGAAGCAGTGGCACCAGGCTTTGGGCTTGGGTTGATGGGCTCTCAGCATAGCAGTGTTAGATGGGAGCTACTTGCATATCCTCACTGTATGAAACTTGACAAGTCTGTACCTAAAATCAAAGCCAATTAGCTTCTGTGGCAAACTTGAATATGTCCAGAAGGTGCTGAGACCTGCTAGCATAAAATGACAGGTGCCCCTGGAACTGAACTATTTCTCCCAATAAAATGAAGTAGTCACATCCATACCTGACCAAGAGTATGTTTCACAACCTGCCTATTGGAGGCTGCTTGGTATGGTGCTGTTTACATGGTCAGAAAATAAGGCTAGCAATCTGTCTTAACATTTGAACAAGATGAAGTGTGTTGAATTATAGTGCCTGGAGGCACTCATGGCTCTGCTTAACTCGATCAGAGCCTCTGTAGCTTTGAAAAACTGCTATCTTATATGGAAAGTTTGTGCAGGATTTGGAGTTTACCCAGAAGTTCACATTTCAAGATGTACTCACCCTTGTGAAAGAAACGACATTAATTCTCTTTAATACTCACTTGATTGACTCTCACACCTAGAGATGATCCCAGTCTCAGGGGAATGTTGTTTTTGCAGGGTTTAAATGTAAAGGTATATTTGACAGTAAGGATGTCTTTTAGTTTAGCAGTGATAAAAAGAAATTAAAAAAAAAGGAGCAAAGATAAAAATCTTGACTTTGGTGAATCTCATTTTGGTATCATCCAAACTGTTCTGTTTTGGCTGGCTGAGTCATGCAGTTAAACCAGCAGAGTTAGAGTTGCAAAGTAGGCAGTTCAGTGAATCAAACAAGAGCTTTATTCAGACTTGTATTTCGGAATGAGGTCTGTAGAAAGCTTGTTGTGGAAATGCAGTCTTGCAAATGCTTTTTACTGTCTCTTTTGATGTTCCCAAGTACAGAAGATGTCAGCTTGAGAGAATAAAAGTGCTTGACAGGGAGTGATGTTGGATATATGAAAAAATTAATTTGTATTATGACACAGTATTCCCTTTGGAACATTAATACAAGAAAGTGCAAGCTATTTTATGAAATCATGGATTGCAGCATGGAATCTGCTGGTTCCTCCAAGATGTTTTATTTTTAGCACTGCAAAGTTTCTTGTCATGCTGCCACATCTCACCTACAAATAGTGTGTGAGAAACAATGAAAAATAGTTTACTGTTGACTAGCATGTGTTAGGTGTAAACCTCAATCCACTTGTATCAGTAAGACACTTTAAGATTAAATTTTATTTTAGTCCAAACTGCTGTATTTTCTGAGCTAGCTGATATAATGCATTTTGGTCAATTCTATAATCTAACATAGAAAATGAATCTGCTGGTTGTTTTTGACCAATAATTATTGAAAACAATTGAAATTAAAAAAAACCACAAACACCAAAAAACAACAACAGATGACCTACCTGTTGGCACACATTTGTTCTGTTCTGGGTAACTAGGCTGATGTTTCCCTGTGGATGTTTCGCAGTTGGAAGCTTTGGTCTTTGTCAGGAGATGCACACAGATTATACACTTTGGGTCATTTCTAATTCCTCAGGCAGAGAAAGAGTCCAGGTGTCTAAAAATCTCAAGCGATAACTCATAAAAAGTTCATGAGGGACATCAGGACCTGCTGTTTCATGTTATAGTCAACCTTTATGTAATTTAGCCTCCAGCTTTTCAGTGACCCCACAGCTGTTACTTACACCATGGGTTTGGTTTGTTTTTTTAAGCCTTCTATGTGCTAAATAACTGACAGCTGAACTGAAATCTGCATAGAAACACAAAGCATATTTTATAGACTATGTAGCTGAGTTTTCTGCTTTTTTATCAATGCTCTGTGAATTCTTGTTTCATTTCTTTAGTCTTGACCAAATTACTGCCCTGGTGAACTGAGTCAGATGTTCAATATTATTATTATTATTATTCTTGTCTCAAGGGCATAAGTCTTGCTTCCATTTCATATTAGTGAGACAAGCAACTTGCAACAAATATTCACATTACCTAAAGAATTAGATAAATTGTTGAAGGACACATGTATATACAAAATGAAATAAAATCAGTATTTCTGTAGCATTGATTTTACAGTTTTTTCTATTCAGCTTGTGATTTTAAGTAAGGTGAAAGGCTTTCCCACTCTTAAAATCATAAGCAAAGGAAAGAAATCTCTTTTTTTTATTTTCTTTTCTGTATGGAAAAACTCTGGTGCCTTTGTTACTGATGCTGTTTTGGGTTTTGCTCTGATTTTTCTGAGCAACATTTTCCCTGAGCACTGACGTGACACAATTTACATCAATATTCACTTTTTGAGATCTTGCATATCTGTAAGCACACTGTTTTCCTCTCTTCCCCACTAGCTGATGAGAAATAAGTTAGATGCCGAATTCTTATTTATTTTGGCATACCCGACAATGGGTTACACTTTGGGAATTGTGTTAATATAGGCCTAGTTTCTGCCCTAAAGATCATAAGTTTTGTTATGGTAAATAGAAGAAAGAGATGACAGAAAAAAACAGGATAATCATTCTTCCAAAATTCTTTTTGGGGAGGTGGTCACTGAGATCAGACAACATAGAGTAACTCTGGTGAACAACTGGTACGAGGCTGGTCTTGCTTCTCATGCTCTTCTACATGGAGTCAGCCACCTAACGTGGAATCTCCAATCAATTCTAATTTCCCATCTAGCAAAAGAAGAAGGTGTCTCTGAGCAGTGAACCACAACAGCAGAAAAACTTTATTCTTCTTTTCCCTCAGTGGTCCTTCAACCACCTGTACAGAAAAATTCAGTAAAGCCTGATCTTCTGGGAGCGTCCTGTCCTTATAGGCATATGTTTAGCCTTCTCCCTTTTGTATGGACTGCAGTTGGGAAGCAGGACCCTGAGCTGATCCCAATGCCTGGGTATCATTTTCTTAGAGATAGCTCATTTGCACTTGTAGAAATTTAAAAGGTTCACATTACGATGGGCACTGAATTGAGAGGTAAAGAGACAATTTCTGCACTGCAGAAAGATGCTGAACACTAACCCGGTTGCACCGTTGTGTATCTTAACTGACTTGTATGAAGTTATTTTTGATTTACACAAGAGAACAATTTCTTTTAACAGAATGGTTATCTTATTAATTTTTACCACTTATGCAATTGCAGATTTTCCTGAGAGAAATTCTTTTGTAAGTCAATACCACATTATTTTCAATGTGCTTCTAGAAATCCCAAATCTATCCTCAACCTGCAAAAAATTAACACCTGGAAGAAATGTGTGGTGTTTGAGTGCTTTCCTTGAATTCTTTTGTGTTCACTTATGTTTGACAAAAAACCTATTGATTGAAGCAGAGTTTGCTGGCCTCAATCTTCTATTTTTTACATTAGTACCTTCTCACACAGAATCAGAGAATTGCTAAGGCTAGAAGGCACCTCTGGAGGTCGTCTTGTCCAATCCCATGCCCGAGTATGGTCACTACAGCAGATTGCTCAGGGCCATGTGTGTTAAGAGTTTTGAATATCTCCAAGAAGGGAGACTCTGCAACCTTTCTGGACAACTTGTGCCAGTGTTCAATTAAACTTACAGTAAAAATATTTTTGCTTATGGTTAAATGGAAATTCCTACTTTTAAATGTGTGCCCATTGCTTCTTCTCCACGTTACTCTTTGTAGTCATCCTGGAATAGCAACAGGCATCTGTTTTATTTGTAGCATTCTATGAAGTCTTAAATGCGGGATTACACAGTCAATAACAACTTTTTTGTGCTTTATGAGGTACTAACCACATTTTGGATATGTATCTGCAGCAGAAGGCCATGGTGGTTTTTAAGCTAGGGCTGATTTTACTGACTAAAGAGGAAATTCCACAGCAATGTGATTATTTATTTCCTAGCACTTCAGTCCCTCTTTGTCATTCTCTTAAATTCCCAGAATTACAAAACTTTAAAGCCTTCTCTTAGTATGACAACATATTTATAAGGTAGTTGTATTTAAGCTGCTCATGATTCAAAAATTGCTTTGCAAAAACAGAACAGGAAAGAGAGAGTGTGGTGAGAAGAGTTTCACCCCAGTAGTTGAGATAGTCAGTTTAGGGTTTAATTTCTTAGGCAGTTTTTACTGTCCTTTAACAGTAAATGTCGAGATTGTAATTCACTACCTTTAGAAAACTATCTTTAGATTGATGACTTTGTGACAGAGGTTTTTGTATTCTGTGAGGTGTCCATAGGGCTCTATGCACAGATGTACTGTGAAGAATTAACTAATGGTTAAAAAGATGCACTAAGGAATTCAAAGAGAAGAGACAAAAATCTTGAAGAGACTGATTAGGCCAAGAATTAGTTTTTTTATAATGAGAAGCATATATAGAATTAAAAAAGTGTAAATTTGGTTTTAGAATTCTTCATTTATGAACTCTTCTTTTTGAAATTCAGAGATTTTTTTGAAAATGACAAGAAAATATTTTGTTTTCTTGTTATGGGAAGATTCTATAAAGGGAAGAAACCTGTTTAGCTGCACTGGCACTTGCATATGGTAGAAGTCCACTTACAGCTGTGATCTCTCTTCTTATGTAGATTGCTTAAAGAGGAACAGGTTTGATGTACTTTTTCCTGTTTTACTAAAAGTGATCCTGTTACATATTACTTCTCATGAGATTGAATCTTCTTATTCTTTACCCTTTATCTTTCCAAAGCAATCACTGTATTTACTTTTGAAGTAGTATGGCTGATGCTTGCTGAGCATGAATATTAAGAAATCAGTTGGAGCACAAATACAGATTATAGGCAGTAATTGTTACTATTGTGCCAGTATAATTTTTGGTACAGTAGTTTACTTTGATGACAGATGGTTCAAAGACGGTTTTGCTGAGCAACAAAATGGCAAATAGTGAGAAACAGTGAGGAAAAGAAGAAAATATTTCTAAATTACTATACCTTTATTACAACTGTAACAACAAACTACTTGAATAAGCAAAACCTTCCCCAATGAATAGTTTTTAAAATAAGTAAGTGCACCAAGTTAAATCAACTTATTTTGATTTGTGAATAATCTTCTAACCTGTGAAACTTCTGAATTTGAGGGTAAGTCCTCTTTCCATTATTTGTACCTCAACTGGATTTTTTTTTTTAATAAATAGTGTTTGCTCATGAGGAAGGTACTAAATTTACAGATACCCAGATAGGAGTCAGATACTGAACATTTTTGGCTTTTTCCTTCATTAACTGCAATGTAGAAACAAGTGAATGAGAACATGATAGTGAGGGAGTATCCTTTGTTTAATTGAAATTCATAAATAAATTTATAGCTTGGGATGCACAAAGAAATTAAGGCAAAGTAACTCTGTTGTAGTTTCCACTTAATAGCACTGAGATCAGGTTTGGGGTTTTTTTTAAATAACAAATAAACCTCCCAAACTCAATTATCATCAATATTATTTTTTATTGATAATACATATTAACCAATGCCTCCGTCATACATTAAAATGGTAACCTATTTACATAAGTCAAGTGTAAGTTTGCGTGCTGAAAGTTGTTTCCATTACCTGAAGGAAATGAGGATAAAACAGGGAACACTGATGAGTCTTCTTTCTTTACAAAATCTTTGTTGCCTGGATGTGATAAAAATCAATCATCAAGAAGCAGTTTCTCTCAGTTAACCACTCTTTTCCCTTCTCTTAATGTTCTGATGTTTGTTTAGCTTGTGTCTATTCTCTACCACTACTGCATTCCTCAGCATTTTGGTCTTTCTGCTGACTCATCTCAAAATCTTCACAAAATTAAGTACAACAAAAATAACATTTAGTATTTGGTGAAGTCATTGCTGCTTCAGCCTACCAATTGGACAGAACAGTTAAAGACATATAAAGGACAGCAGGGTTGTGTCCCTTGCATCCCACTCTGAGTAACCCAGTGTAATGTTTAGGAGAACCATTAGTTCTGATTTCGCGAGGATGGTATTTCAGTCTTTGTGAGACTACAGTGGTCATACATGCAGCTGTATGTGAGCATGCACCCCCTGAACGAGAAGCTGACAGCAACCTGGCTGCTAATTCTTGTAGGATCAGGATCAATGAAGTGCTCACAGAGCGATTACTATAACCTTCTCTCAGATGCTGTTTAGACCCTGCATGCTGCAGGGACGTCTGTCATGAGATTTCAGTAAAGAAAACACTCACCTCTTCTATGCTTGTGCTAAAGTAATCAGCAATTTATCATCTCATTATGCTAGTTTCTGCTTCTGGCCCTAAAGTGTTTTGGGAAAATACTGTAAATTCTGGAATCTTTGTTGTTGTATATCCCCTCCAGAATGTTCTAGTTTGCTTTGAAAAACATCTTTTTCTTTCCAAAACTCATTGAAAAAATCATGTCAGTCTTTCTCTTGTTAGGTTCTAAAATTTAAGAATTTATCTTGCTTCCTGAAAAATACAGTAAGAGAGACACTGTTTGATAAAGAGATTCAGTACAGGAAAAAGCATACTGTGATTAAGTAAAATGAAAAGCTATATGAACAAGAGAGAGGAGTGTCACTTCTAAACACTCTTTTATTGTGTCCTTTCTTTGTATTTTCCTACCAACCATTTTCAGAAGGCACACATTGTGCTAGGTCGTCATAAGAAGCTACTAGAGCCAGGTGAGGTGGTGCCAAATTGCAATGTGTATTAGGCACAAACTCAAGAAGCTTGGGTTTCATGTGCTTAAGATGGGTACCAAAATTGCTACTAAAAGTAGAATGAAGATGAAATAATTTTAGGGACATTCAGGAAAATTGTTTATTTCTTAATGACTGGGATAAGCATTTTCAATATAGTTCTGACGCAATAAATTCTGATCCATGGTTCTGTGTCCTCAATGTTTCAATTGATTGCTTAAGTGGGAAAATAATAAAATTAAACTGTATCAGAAAATTGACTTTCTTGAAGTGGAGTAAATGGTGTTACACAAGATTTCTCAGTCATTATTTGAACACTATATGTAATAGTATATATTATACTGGAGAACCAAGACCAAACCAGAAGTATCCAACATGTGATTCTTTTATATGATACTACGTTGAAATCTTTCTGTTATGTGATAGGTACTAGTAACAATAAAATGTATTAATAAGTCATTTTTTTCCACTGAGAAAAAAAAGACATTTTTTTCTGTAGCCTTTTGACTTCAATATTTAAAAATCCATTCAAGATACACTTTATTATCTCTTTTGCTACAATGTGTGATTTAATGTGTATATCTATGAAAACTTGCTTTGCTATATATAAGATGTCTGCAAACCCCTGCTTCTTTGTGGATGTGTTCTGTCTTTGGGCTTTGTGAATATGCATTAAAATATAAATTTCATTAGATATATTTTCATATCATTGTTTTTAGTTTTGTCTGTGAGGTCTTCTAAACCCTATGATCGTATGTCATTTGTAATACTGTAGCAGCTGTCTCTTAAAGGTCTTTTAGCTTCAAGCTGAAAATCAATAATAACCCGATTACACGATAAATCAAAAAATACAACTAATTATTACTAAAGAAGTAGGGAAAGAACCATCAGGAACACCTGATGGAGGACATATAAACTATATCTGAAAAGTCTGCTCTCTGTATTTTCCCAGTAACTGGTGTGATCCAGTACAGAAAGCTGTTTGATCACTGATACATAATTTGTAATCATTAGGCATTCAGTGTAATTAAAAAATCATCTCTAGTTGTCAGATGCTATGATTGCAGAAATAAGATACCTTTTTTTGTTTGTTTCATTTTCATCTCATGTTTGTTACTTAAGATGCTGTTCTTCGTCTTTTACTAATTAGTGAATGTTTGCAAAGCAATTTGAAAACGAAAAGGACTAAGTGTATCATTGTTAGGCAAGTGTTGCAAAGAAAATTAAATTAGCTTTGCCTTTTGTTTGTGAGGAACATTTTCCCATCAAAAGTCATAGCTGATGTTCTGTTTACCTTCATGCATTTAGCATTAGTGATGAAAAAATGAAGGGTTTTCTCCTTTTTTCAGTTATTTCTCCCAGCTCATGTTTTGTGACAGGATGGGTCAGTGTTTAACTACATCAGAGGAGCCTGGATAGTAGACTTGTTCATTGGACTGCTAGCCGGAAACAGAATGTTTTTATTTCCACTTTTGCCACTAACTCATGCTATATTTTTAGCCAGGTCAGTTCCCTCAAGTCAGTGCCTAACCTTTTTTTAATTCTCTGAAGTGGTCACTAATGCTGTTCTTCTGTTATGTAATGCTGACCTAAGAGAGCTGTTCTGTTAAGACTTTGCAATTTACTGTTGCATACATGGATTTATGATAACATACCATTTCCCTTTTTTTCCACCTTCTGACTAGTAATATTAATAAGGAAGAAAACAACTGGGAGCATTTTTCCAGCTGCATACCCTGGGAAATTTGCTTCAGAAAGCTTTTAATTTTGAAAGCATTTTTGCTTTTGTTAATAATATTTGCTGATTCTCATTAGACATTAAAATGAAGTATTTTGTTTTTGTGGGTTTAGAGATTTTTTTAATACTTTCTGCCTCTCTGTATAATGTGAAAACAGCAGGGAGCAAGCCAGTTTCTGCAGAACCAATCAACCAGTTGGGCACATTATTTCCCTCTTGTGGTATTACCACAGTGGCGCACAGGATGAGATCCAGTTCAGTGTCCAGATTAAGATGTGTAATGTTAGATGTTAGTTTAGAATGTTCGTATAAAAATAGATCTCTGTTTCACATATGATTAGAAAAGATCTCTACATTCTTGTTTTAGTTTATACATATCTAGTTAACACAGGTCAGGAAATTTTGGAAAGCTCTTCATCTCGTTCTAGCGTAGACACCTACCATCCTATCAACTAATTTGCTCTATAGATTCCACTGATGAGGATCTCCAAACAAAGGCACCTTGTGCTCTTTGAGCTTCATTAGGGATCTAAATTATCTATAAATAATTGGGCTGGCAGATGTGACTCAGGACTGCGAAATACCTTCAGTGGTCTAAGACAGTGGTGGTAGGCCAAACAGGTTATCTCACAGCAGAACTCCAGGGTCATATTCCGTCTCTAACTCCCCAGTTCTTCCATTTGTTCGACTGGGCCATATGAGGGATAAACTTTGGATGCTCGATATTCCTGTAGGCCTGAATGTGTTTGACTGTCCTGAAGGGGACAAAAACCAGCTCTCAGCAAAAGGAAGATCAGCAAATTTGAATCATAAACCTTGGAAAACAAGATCTGACAACATTTCGTGATGGAAGAAATTTGGACCCTTTTCCTGAGATCTGTTGACATGCAACCCTGAAACACAAACCTGGCTCCAAGAAGAATTAAGAAAGGACTTTTTAAGATAATTGTTAAAACCATGAATAAACCCTTATAATCGCTTTATCCCTCATGTAATCCTACCTGAAGAAAATTTAACTATTTGGAAGTTGTAGTAAAAACTTGTGTAACTCCCTAATTAACATAAGTTGTCCCCTTCATTAAAATGTCCAGCCCTGAGGCCTATAAAATCGTGTTCTCATGCTCAATAAAGGATTCCAGTTTTCCCCATTCTGGAATCATGTTAGTTTTATTTTTCAGACCGCCACTCTGTCCTGCGAGACTTACTGTTGGGAGCTGTGAATTGTGAACAAAATGGCACAAATTAGCCTCTTCAAAGATATATTTATCTCAACAGAAAAGATGCACCATAAGAAAATGTATATGAATGCAACAGTCTGTACAGATAGTCTTACCTAGAACGCCTGTTTTCTTAGTTCTTAGTTAGTCCAAAGCTCTTTGTTTCCCTTTGTCTCCCACCAAGGTTACAAGTTGGTGTCTCTACTAGCAGTGCCAGACAAAATTGTGTGCTCAGGGAGACTTCAGTAGAACTGATACTTTTACAGTACTTCTTAGTATCAGCTGTCCGAGGGCTATCAAAAATGTTTGTCAGCTTTCCATGAGAAATTAATCTCTTATCACTTCTATGTGGCAAAGAACATAAAAGAAAACAAGTAACATAGAGCATGTTTTATCTGCAAGATACTACCAGTACCTTTCTAGGCTTTTACCACAATGTGTTGGAAACTTCTGAGTTTTTCAAGTGCGGGACACAATCCATTTCTCCTCTTCTGCATCCTAGAGCACATACAGATATTTTCTAAAAATAGTTGTAAATCTGCTAGACCAAAAAAAAGGTAACAATTTGCTATTTGTTCCAAATGGCTTGCTGCTTTTCTTGTTCCACATACATAGAATATAAAAAAATATTTAAATCTGAGTGTGTTGATGGATAAAGTGGCTGCTGCCCAATAAGATAGTGGTGATGAGATTCTCTGTGTGCACACGTAGCATTTTTCCCTGGTGTGTCCTCCAGTCCAGAAGAAGTATGCCTGTAAATTTTGTTATTCTGCCTATTCATGAAACAAACTAGAAATTAATAACAGCAAAATAAATGGTCATTTCCTTATCTGTGATTCATAATATGGACCAATATATTATTAGCAATCCCAAGCACAAATACAGGCTAGGCAGTGAACAGGCTGAGAATGGCCCTGAAGAGAAGAACTTAGGTGTGCTGGTGTATGAGAAGCTCAATGAAGTGACAATGGGCATTGGCAGCCCAGAAAGTCATGCAGTATCCTGGGCTACATCAAAAGAAGTGTGACCAGCAGGTCGAGGGAGGTGATTCTCCATATCTACTCCACTCTTGTGAGACATCACCTGGAGTACTGTGTTCAGTTCTGAAGTCCAACACTGGAAGAACATGGATCTGTTAGAGTGAGTCCAGAAGAGGGCCACAAAGAAGATGGCTCAAGCACCACCCCTATGAGGAAAGGCTGAGAGAGTTGGAGTTTATCAGCCTAGAGAAGAGAAGGCTCTGGGGAGACCTTATAACAGACTTCCACTACTTAAAGGGGGTCTGCAGAAAGCTGGGGAGTGGCTGTTTATCAGGGAGAGCAGAGATAGGACAAGGGGTAACCAGTGCTTGCAGTCTGAATCTAAAGACACTTTGGTTGATAGACAGTGGTCCTCATTGGGAAATGTCTTGTAACAGGCCTCTAGACCTTTCCCTTCTTTGCACTGTCTGTGCTGCATTTAAATTTGACACGGGCATGTAAGATGACTGACAGAAAATGTATAGAGGTGAAGATATTAGTGTAAAAAGTCTGAGTATCGTTCATGTATACAGTGCAGTGTTGTTCATTCACACCACTGGAGACAAATTGTTTCCTATTAAAAAAAAAAGTGTTCTAAAATCTGCTTTGGCTTTTTCTATACGTCAGCCAAGATGATTTGCTAACTGCACATGAGGATTAAACCCAGAATAAAACCAGAACATTGATGTTTTCAGTTCAGCCACAATATAAAAGCTGTTAAGCAGATGGATCCCTATTTTTACATTCTTATAGTCCTTTATTGTTATCCTGAAATATGTGATTCTGGTTTTCACAGAGTAGCAGCTTTTATTTATACCACTTTAAACCTGGATTCCAAAAATGTGTTTAATGTTTCATATCTTTTTAATTATTTAAGGAATATGTTTCTGTTTCTCAGCAATAGGTTTTATGAGTGCAAATACAGAATCTTTCCCAAAATCCAAATCTTGTTTATTTCATTAGGAAGCACTTAAGGATATTTGGCAAATCTATTCCATTCATAAACTTTTGAAAAAGCATGACCTATATCAGGCCTCCCAAACATTGAGCCAGCTCCCTCACTGAAAAGGGACCTTTGATCTGGAAGTCTTAGTCCAAGCTTCACCACCCAAGAGAAAAATACCCTTAATAAAAATCTTGTGAACCAGGAATGGGATGGCCAGGAATGGTCACCACTTTATAATTTTTATTTGTTCCAATTGTAGTTTACCAAAACAACATGTTGCATTCCAATTATTTGCTTGCTGCAGGTTCCTGCAACTTTATAAGCACACAAATACAAAATGTAAATGTGTTTTCTTTTCCTGTTTGCTTTTCTTAATCCTTTTGTGGCATTATATTTACCATGTAACTCAAACCCTCCACTTCAATACATGCTGATATCACAAATTTTTCTGCTACTTATCTGAAGGGGGAAAAAAGTATATTGCAGCCTCTGTTTCTGAGTTAAGGCAGTGAATGGATACATTTCAATTAGATTAAGATAGGTAAGAGATATTGATGGTACCTGGGTAACTTGCATGTCATTTTCCAAAGTTACCTAGAAGTTTGGAGTTTAAAGCTCAGATTCATATGACTTTAAGTTGCTTCTGAAATGTTTTCAGAGTGCTTTTTCCCCCGCTTAATAAACACTGACTTATTTAGACTTCTAGTATTCATGCATACTATTTTTAGCCACCCATGTTTTTCAGTGAATCTCTTCACTTTATTGTGTCGTTTTGCAGAAAGGACAGACTTTGTATATAAACCAGAGTGGACTTGCCAAATAGTGTCCATATTATTTGTTATCACAAATACTGACATTCTTCAGTTAGTGTGGTTATAGTTTGTTTTGGTTTTGGCATTGCTTTCTGTACTTCTTCTTGTGAATATTATGGAAGTTGAACAATTTTGTTACCAGGGTCATGCAGAATGTTTACCTGGTAGGATGTTATGGCATAACCCATCAGCCGGGCTGCTGAATCATACACCCAACTCCGACTATCAATTGCAGTTCCAACTGGAATATCTTTTGCCCTATTTGCTGTGTACTTTTGGCTAGTTTAATGCTCAGCTTAGAATCTGAATTCACGTATCTTCCTGAGTAGCTATCTACCATAAACTAAAAATTTTAACTTACAAGTACTGATTGCAACGTAGTTCTCTCTCCATTTAACACTGCTCAGCATTTTTAATTCATTCTGTAATTCGGTTTCCTGTTTTGACATCACATTTCTTTAGCTTCTTACCTGTGGTCTTTATTGATTTAAAGTAATTTTACAAAATTTACTTTAGATGTGTTAAAATTCCATTTCAGAGTTTCTCAATACTCGTTTTGTTCATTTAAAGAGAAAATTACATTTCCTGCCTTAAAATAAATTTTGAAAAATAGCGAAATATTCCTTTAAAAGCTGATTTTTGTTTTATTTATTTGTTTTTTTCATAGGAGCATAGACAGAACATCACTATTTTTCAGAGAATGCTATAATTACTCATGTTTATAATTTTGTCTTATTTTGGAAACCCTGTTCATTAAGACTAAAATTACTCAAAGTTGATTTCATTTTAAGCACATTAAAAATCCTAGCACCCCTGTGGCTTTTGTTTGTCAGGAAAAATAGGATTTACTCTAATGTAAGATGCCTTTTGTTGCAACAGGGTGTTTCTATTGATCAGCAGGCAAAAGAAGGAACTGAATAATTATTTCAGCAGGATTCAATTTAACTTGCTGCTTCACAAATTATGATAAGATGTTTTCATAAATTAATTATAAATTAGGGTTACAAGACCGACGTTCATAGAAGGAGGAAGACAGACAGACTTTGGACTAAGGTGGGCCACAACTCCAACCTCTGTGATACCAAAGAGTTCTTCAATAAATAAGTACCCCTGCAAGTGGCCACCTTCGTGTGGCGATGCTATTGTGCTGTTTGCTTCATACCCTGGTCAGCCTAACTGCTGGCTCATCATTGCATTCCCCTGCATTTGGGTTGTGTTTGGGTTGTTTTCCCACTACAAGTGTGGGTAGTACTGAACATCTCTGGTGCTGTGCAATGTTGAAATGTGGCAGAACGTAGTACTGGTAACTGCATTGTGTTAGTAGTTAGGTATTTCTGTCTTTGTTTCAAATTTCAGTGTGAATGTCTACTGCTGCAGATGTAGAGAGAGATCTGTTTATTACCATAAAGGTTCTGTAGTAGAATTGTTTTAAAACCAGTTATGACTATTCAGCCTTACCCTCCCAATAGTTCAGCATGACGAGTTAGTGAAAAAGAATATAGTTCTTTTCTATTTATTGGATTCTGGAAAATTCCTCTTATTGCATTAGATGCATTAAGAAGAACCAGAAAAACCTTGATTTTTATGGGGGTGATTGTTGTTCTGGATATGAATCATATATCGTTACCAAAGGTAGTTATAAAAAAGAAACATAAATCCAAGATTTCATTCAACCTTATCAAAGATTGGGTTTTCCAGAAGTTTCTAATAGTTTGCAAATTGCCTCTGTGTTATGATCTCCTCTAGGAACATATTTCCTATAAGGTTCATGCAATGGACTATGATATGCACTGTCATTATGAAGGAAGTCCAGCCCATGAGAATAACTCAAAGAGGTGAGGAAGGATGCATCTGAATTAATTAGAATTCATCCAAGAGACTGCAATAGATCAAGTGTGACAATTAAATGCCAGGTTAATTTAAAAATAAACCTGTTGACATAGTAAAAAGAATAAAAATTTGTTATGTGAAGAGTAAAAATTATATCAGTTTGCACAATACGGAGTGAGGAACGGGAATATAATTTCAAGCATCATGATACTGGAAATTCCCATTCTTGACTCTTACCAAGTCAGGCAGGCTCTGACTCACAAAGTGATATGAAATAAAATACTTAATTTGAGTCGACAGAAATAAAGTAATTTAGCTTTGAAAAAAAATATGTATTTTTCATAATAAGGCAGTGTAGTTTAACATTTCCTTGCATAACATATTAATTTTTAGGGAACAGGATGTACTTGATTTTAAAAATTTTACTAGCTCTGCTAGTTGCTATATTTGTATTTCTTGAAACATCTTAAGACAGCACCTACAGGATTTTATTGTTGATGAAAACATGACAAAGTTTGTACTAAAGGGAAAAAAGAGAAATTTATCTTATTTTCTCTATGGTTTGGGGTACAATCCTGAAAAGTTTAAATTTTTATTGTAGCTTGGAAAATGCTTTTGAGATAGATGCAGATTTGAATATCACTGTTGTATTCTCTAATTAACTATGATTTTATTTTGGGTTGCTTGATTTTTTTCAAAATTCATATGCATTTGAATTTAATATTTGAATAGTCACTGAGGCCAGTGAACTGAACTGAACCATACTGAATGCTTGGGATTTAATTATCTTAAGTGCCTTGAGTTTATATGCAGTAATTTGGCACAAATTTTGTTATATAAATAGTAAATTGTTCAGTTAAAGCACAGTTAAAAACTGAACAATGGCATAAATCAGAGATTTTGAAATAATTTAACCACTGAAGAAGTAAAGAAAGTTTTGGTGATACCCAACTGCAGATAAACCCTAAATAAAACATGAAAAAAATGTATAAACTTGGAAAGTTCTAGAACTATATGCATATGTGCATGTGTTTATCACATTATTTTAAGGTTACCAGCAGAATCACAAATATATCTTTTATTTTTTTTTAGAATATGTTTTTATATATCCTGCTTGGATGCTTTGAGTAAGAACTGCAATAGAAGCTCTAGTACTCTCTTTTGAAACACTACCATAGGCATACCTGCTACAAAACCACTTTAGACCAGATTAGTTGTGGTATGAATAGGCACTTTTGAAATGTATTAGTTTGACTCTCTGCCTATTTTTCTCCACTGGCTGTGAAGGAAACCTGGCTGAATCAAGGGCAGTTCTTGTCCTGTTTCGAGTACTGAACAGCTGAACAAGGGTTTAGTTTTGATGGCAACACTGTTTACAGTGATTTGAGTGACATTGTTCACTGGTACTTATTCCTGCCCCATATCCACCCTTTGAATTGTGCTGTTCATGTGGCCATGACATGACCTGGAAAGTCTCCTTATTCCTAATAAAAAGTAAGGGAAATATTTGATTTTGTCATATTAGTTCCCTAGTCAAGTTCACAGCTGTTTTCAGAAATTCCTGCATGAATGGATAAGAAGGCAAGAGAGTTTTTGGGATAGTGTTTTTTGCCAAACGCAGGTGAAACAGCCCCTGATCAAGAGACTTATAATTGTGCAGTCTTCTGGGGCAGGACGAGTGGGGAATAAGCAGCCATCAGACATCATGGAAACCTCAAAAATGGAGAGACATGGAATTGCAGACCTTTGCAATTATGTTATCTTAGGTTGTATTGTTTTTAATAACCACTGAAAAGTCCTCTTACTGTTGCCTGACATCTGCTGAGCAATCTGCGGCACATTAATACTCATTGTCCCTTCTACAAGTAGAGTAAAGAGAGACTTAATCACATTATTTTTTTTTTTTTAAAGAGCTAATTTTCAGTATGAGTAAGGCTAGACTAGGCTAGAGACTATTAACGAAAGATTAATATTTTTGTTTAGTAGGTCATAGTGAAAGGTTTGATAAGAGTATTTAAAGATCCACCCAAAATAGTCATTGACCTATACGTGATTATTTTGGACTCTATGGAGGACAGGGAAAGTCCCACAGGACTAAAGAAGCAGCAGCATAATTTATAGCCTGGATACTTTCAGTGAGATCCCACTATTTTCATTACTCACATTGATAGAGAGGGTACAAGTATGAAACTGAGGATCAAGTAAGGCTAAGAAGAATTGTAAATGCTGTGAAGAACAGGGGTTTAATTCCTAATACAGCTACAAATGGGATGATGTCTAAAACCAGCAAGATAAATTAGTAAAGACAAGAACAGAAGTTTTAGTAGGAAGAAATATAACAAATACATGAAAAAATATCACTAGGCATCAGTAAGGCAGAAAACTGTCTGAAGGTTATAATGCATCATGAATTCCGTATAAATTAACAGTATGATGAAGTTTCAAAGGGGACAGATCTAACTCTTTGCTAAATTAACAGAGATACTTTATAAGGAGGCTATTATTTCATCTGCATTCACTGCTATTAAGATCTCAGCTAGAATTTTGTGTCCCTCTTTTAAGTACATCTGCTATGAGAAAGGTACAGACCAGTGAGAGAAAGAGCAGTTTTGAATAACAAGAATAGCCTATTAGATTAAAATAATTAGGTTCAATTGTTCAAAAATAGTGAAGATTGTGGGCAGACTTAAGAGCTGTCATCCAATATGCAGTAGACCATCCCAGAGAAATCCAATCTCAGGAAATAAGGAACCGTCTACATTTTCTGAGTTTGAATAATAGGGAAAATTTTCATCTGGGTACAAAGATATTCAAACAGTGGGAAAATAGAGTTTGGAAGACTGTCAAGTTTCCTTACCTAAATATTTTAGCAGTATTTTTCAGATATATATATTTGTGTGTGTGTATATATATATATATATATATATATATAAAACTACCTGAGGCTTTGGATTAAGCTTAAATTTTTTGTGTTGCTTCATAGTGTGGTTCAGCAATAGAGGATGCCATTTCTGTGAAGCATGGTTTGAATTTAAATATCTAGAGGAAGATCTGGGATGACAGCAGTGGCCAGGTTATGAGTGTGAATTACAACTAGGATGATGGCATCATTCAGAATTATTAAAAAGGTTTTAGGAGGGAGAGTTTGTAGTAGAGAGGGAGAATTAAATGATGGGTGTGGTCAGCTGGAGGCAGTGGCTACGTATCCTCAACTTTATGTCAAAGTCCACGAATAGCACAATCAGCACAAAGTGTTAGATGCAGGGTTTTAAGAACCGCTATAAACCCCTTCACTGACAAAATGTTCTGAGTGGATCCAGTATAGTTTATACACCTGTCTGCAGATTTTAAGCCAAAACATGAAAAGACACAAACAACAAACAATGTAGCATTCTAAAGATTTCTAGCTGGTATTGCTACAAATACATCTGATAAATGCACTGAAGTCATTAACTGAATTGAAACAACAAGTTTGACAGCAAACTATTTGAAATAAACAGGACAACACAAACCATTACGGTTTCAGAATATGAACAATTAGTTTCCAACATAATCAAGTATCTTGATTTAGACTGTAATAGAAACCCAACTCTTTTTGTTGTGCATAGCTCCCCTGTAATCTTACGTATTGTAGGATTAAAGAAAAAACTGCAACAGATTTATACAGGTGTGGAATGTAGTGCATGGCATTCAAGACTTCACTTTCTTCTTTAAAATGGAATAAGTAAACCTCAGACTTTAGTAACTTCTGAATGTTGGGGCAATTTCAGATCTGACAAAGCCACAAAGATCTCAAAAGCATTAAGAGAGTGCTTCACATAATCAGACCTACTTGGGGAGGTTCTTTGTAAAAGCTACAATTTGAAGAAAAGGTTCTCTGAGCTCGCATTTTCTTAACTACAATGGCAAATTTGCTTCATGCTATTGTAATTCAAGAAATATATACAAGAATCTTTAATATTATGCTTAATTTGTTATGCTTAATATATATGGGGGGTGCATATATATGTATGTATTTCTGTGTCTATACTTAGACTAATTGATTTGGTGTACACAATAAAACGTTTAGTTTTTTTCCTTTTTATTGATAGAACCTGGAAAAAACCAAAAGCATATATTATGGCCTTCTCTTTCTCCTACTCTCTTTATAGGCAGTAACATATTTCTTCTAGGTAAAGCTCATATATATGGAGAACATGAAGAACAGTGCTGATTTCTAATAATTTTGCCTTGTGTTCTGAGCACAAGAAAAGGAGGTGCTTGAGCTTTTTGTTCTTACTTTTTGTTGATCTATAGTTAGGTAAAAGCGTATTTATTACACAAGTTCCAAAGGAGGTCACAAGGGAATTTTCCTCTCTTCCACTTACCTCTGACACACACACACATACGCGTGCGCGCGCATATGTATTTATGTAACCCTTTCTTACTTGATTTTAAAATATTTATTGCAGAGTGTATGATATTTGTATTCAGATAAACTGAAGCAGTAGCTGTAGAAAAGAACATCTGGCCCTCTTCAGAAGCAGTATTTTTCTCAAAATTGTATGTAATATCCAATAATGATTTCTGTCTAGTGAAAGACTAAGTGAGCACTGATTAGGAGCTGTGTATATTTTAGATTAATTATGTCTTGTGGGCAGTGTAGCATATGCTTCAGTATACAGAAGGCTAAATTTAAGGATACAGAAATTACCTCT
This sequence comes from Dromococcyx pavoninus, assembly GCA_033558185.1. Taxonomy (NCBI): domain Eukaryota; kingdom Metazoa; phylum Chordata; class Aves; order Cuculiformes; family Neomorphidae; genus Dromococcyx; species Dromococcyx pavoninus. The sequence continues at coordinate 2,711,427 of JAUMJL010000063.1, read as the reverse complement.
TAAGAGCAAATCAAAGTTACAGCAACAAAGCGATCTTAATCCCATCTGCTGTCAGGAAAGAGCCAAACATAAGTCAACGAAAAATTTAGATTTCTCCCTGATGACTTACCACCATAATTTCATGTTTTATTATATTGCAATTGCCAGCTGTAACCAAGTGGTTTGTAGGCAGTGTAACCATAGATATTAGTGAGCTTCTTCAGCCTTGGTTAGCTCTTCAAGTTAATAAGATTATCTGTCATTGAGTGTTGTTGGATTTATTATCTATTTTACTTCACTGTTCTCTATTTTTTTGCTTTTTTATAAATATGAAAAAAATATGACAAAGTATTCTAGTCATCTGAAGTCTAATAGCCATTTTATGTAATTTATCCAATTTTATCCTTCTGTTTTTCTATGCAGAGAAAGCACTCCTCATTGAAAAATTCACACAGGAACATTGAATTTTGTGTCTACATCCATTTTGGTAAATAATATTGAATAGCTAATTGGTAACTTAGAGATTTATGAACAAACCAATAAAAGGTCTCTTGTATCAATACAGGCAAGGAAAGCTATTTCCTTATTTCATAATTAAGGATTACCATGTATTTATATTTAATGGTAATATTTATTTTAAAATAAGTAGGGTGTTCTTATAGAAACATAATTCTCTTCTTCCTGAGTTGGCCACATTTACCTCCTCCTAAAACCTGTGATTGCAATGTGGTTAATTTTATAAGAAGTAATACTTGTTGCATTCTTGAAGCATCTAGTAGGAGACTTAAAAGGTTCATACGTATTTATTATACTGCCTGCAAATGAATTAGAGAAGCCTGTGCTAATACTGTGATTATTTATAGCCTAGCTATTATTCTTAAAGTATCTTGACCAATTAGTCCCACCTTGACTGAGAGACATCTGTGAAAGAATGTTTGAAATCAGAGCTTGACACATGCACTGAGTTCCTTGGGTTCTGTGGCAGTGAAGGGGGATTGTGATGACCCTGGGAGGTTGCTCCCTCACAAACAGGAAAACAGGAGGAGAGTGTGTGGTGAAGAATATTAGTGTCCCTGCTCTGTAACTTGAAATGTGTAGCAAGTCACACAGTAGGTTCTCTTGTTGGTTTTAAGGGCCAGTGCTAGTGATAGACCTCTGCTGATGTTTCAGTATTGACTCTGATGTAGATAAATGTAATCATTTGGACATCAGAGGAAAATTTTCTCTAACATTTATTCTATTCAGATGGAAGTCTTTTTGCCTGACAAATCTAGTGGCAGAGAGTGACTTGCTAATCACGGCAGATGTGGCTAGTCCTCCCTCATATACTGTGTCCTATGATATATGGTTATAGAACATGAAGGGGCTTGCTGGGCTGCTTGCCTTTGAACATCCTACAATCTACCTGAACCTAGACACAAAGGTTGAGCCTTTTCTGTGTCTTCAGGGGATCTTTTTTGATTCCCTGCAGGATGCAGACACTAGCTTTCTGAAAATGTCATCAGGTGAATGGAAGAAAGCATTTACTGAGTCATTATCAGATTAAACATTCAGGGAAGGATCCCAGAGTTACAAAAGTGAAACAGTGCCAACACTTGACAAGGTTTTTTGCTTGTTGGCATTAGGCCAATGTGTTGTACTCAAAACAAATGTGCTTAGTTTTGAATTTGTTTTCATGCTGTTATCACTAGAAAGAAAGGAACATTTTAAGACAGTGTTGATCTTTTTAATGTTTTGCTTTATTAAAGTAACAGAATACATTTTCATAAACAATCTTGCTTTATAAGAAATCCCAGTCACCAGTTCTGCATGTGTTTCACTGAACTAGCAGCTCTGTCTGGACCCAGAATCCTGATTCCCACACAGGAACCTTGTTGCAGTCTTTCACTGCAAAATCACCCTTTGTACTTACCCTGAGATGAGGACTCTGACTCTTCCTGGATATCCCAGCAAAATTTCAGCTAACAGATGGGTTTGTGATGCTTGGTGGGTACTACTACACAGATCAAATACCCAAGCATTGCAAACTGCTGTGCATGGCAGACATTCTCATCTAATCTATACTGTCTAATAGTTTCCATAGCGTGAAGGAGCTTCTGTTGAATCAACCTGAATTTGCCAGGCAACTTTTATGCTCCATATAAAGCAGAGACAGTCTTATTTTTCACAAAGGTTACCCCTCTGGTCCTTCTCTCCCACTTTTCCAGGCTACGGGTGAAATATGTAGCCCTTCTAGAAAACTACGGGACTTGATATCTGTTTTGTCCCCTGGTGTCAAGTGTAATTACTCCATATCTCTTTAATGATACTTTCACTTGTAATAATATTTCACAGGTAGTGGTGGTAGTTCTTATGAGCTCTGCATTATAATACTTCAGTAATATAGCATGATCTTACTAGATTTTGCTTAATGTGTTCAGTAATTTTACATGGCAGGAGATATAGGAGTCATAGAATCTCTTAGGTTGGAAAAGACTATTAAGATCACCGAGTCCAACAATTAACCTTACACATCCACCATCAATACTACTTTCTCTTTATTAAATACTACTTTCTCTTTCTTAAATGAAGGCATTTTAACCCTTGGAACAGCACTAAAGCATGATGCTGATATTATTTGGGGAAAGAAAAGAAAAAGCCTGTTTCTGAGCTTAGGTAGTAAATAGCTTGCATATATTCTATTTATTTTTTATATATATTATCCCACATCAGAGAAAATCATAGCAGGCATGAGAGTCTAGTTACAGTGTTACATGAAGCCTGTCGTTTAAGTACTAGCAGACACAAGCTATATAAAGCCTTTTATTTCAAGCAGTAGAAGACAGGAGGGTTTTTTTTATATGTTTGCAGCAGGGCAGTTTAAGACTTGACACTAAAATATGTTACTTGGTTGTATCATTTCAGATGTCATATCTTTATTGTTACAAGAATTGGTGAGCTTGTGCTGTAGTATTATAACTTTCTGCAAGGCAAGTTTGCTTATTAAATGTCCTGCATGCTCTTTGAGGACACTACTTGGTACAAGATTTTTGATAATTCTTTTTATTTTTCTTCTGTCCTATCCTTGTCCATTTTATTGTGTTGTAGAGTTATGGTTATGGTCTGTTAGAAACTTAACTCCACCTGCCTTGTGTGCAGAGGTATGCACAAATTTGATTTCTGCAAGTCTTATTTCCAGAGCAGAGTTCACTCCCTGTTTTTTCTTTCATATACTGCTGTCAGACTGGAGCTATAGAAGCTTCCTGGACTCCTTCATATTACAGAACAGTAATTTGCATTTGGTAGGAAAAAGCAAGCATTTTCTCTGTGCATAGATAACCTCACAGCTGCCTGTCCTCTGAGCAGACATTGCAGAGGAGGTCTTTTGTTTTGTTTGGGTTCTTTTTTGCTTACTTGATTGATCTTTTCTGGATACCATCCTGTTCAATTAAATGTTGAAAACTTGAATGCAAGTGTCAGGAAATTTTTCTGTAACAGTTTCCTGTGACCAGACTGTGAAAATCCATGTAGAAAAACCTTTACCCTATTGACATTCCAACCAGTTGTGGCTCACAAGAGCTATTAGAGGCTTCCTCCTGCTAGTATGAAAAGCCTTTACATAATGGGGTGGAAAACCACTTTGTGAAGGCAAACAAATATCTCTTCACAGAATTCTGAAAATAGCAACCTGCTTTCCTCATCCATTGCACAGCAGGGGCAAGCTCAGCAATTACATTGATCACTGAAGTGCTGATAAAACAGCACTACTCACTGTGAGAAATCTTGTAAATAAAGATCTACAAGGTTGTCCCAGTCTTGTATGGAGTAGCCACAACACTAGTCCCAGATCTGCCAGCAGAATCAGGAGATACTTGGTCAATGCCTATGCACAGGAACCCTCATGTCATATAAGACTGAAAATCCAAGGTCCCCTATATTTACTATACAGCCTGTTTTCCTGCTTTGTTATCCCTAACTTTGAAATGGTAGAATGTATGTACTTTGAAATGCTAACTGAGGCAAGAACTGAGTTTACCGTTGGCAAGCCATCTTGGCCATAAGCTTTTATTTCAGTCACTTGAGTCATTCCTGGCTAGGTTTTCCAAGTCTCAGTAAATACACTGGATGCTGGTACGTGCTCCTATTGCTGCCTACACTTTTAGCCATCTGTTACCATGGCACTATTCCTACTTAGAAGTTGGTCGGACCATTACGCTAGACTGCAGGTGCCAAGTGAATGTAGGTTTAGGCGGTTACAAAAGCTCTTCTGCAGACTATCTCTGCTCTAAGGCAGAATAGCCACGTTAATGCCACATGTGTCCTTACCTCATGACGTCTGTTGATGCCAAAATGCAAAAGCAAAAAAAAACTGTTTATGTATAAAAGGGACCTTTCTGTTGCTTGCATATGTTGACAAATTTTATTTCCAGTGTTCAACAGAGATGCTTCAGGACCCTTCACATCCTTTTCTAAATACAGAATCCCCTTACTATTGCTTTTAAAGCTGGTTTATGACCTGTAATGTCATCTGGTAACTCAATTGGTACAAAAATATTTGTATTGATCTTAAGTCATCCAGACTCAGTAGCTATATTAAGCTATAGGTTCTTCAAGGAACTTGGTAACTAAGTCTTGTTGCTACAGCTCATCAGCATGCAATTGTATGGTTACAATTTCATCACGGAACACTGTTTTTGATGCAGCATACCGTATTTCTTTTTTTTTTCTTGGCCAACTCTTTTACTTGATCAATTTATCTAAAATAATTGCTTGATAAAGGATTAAGTTATTTCAGAATAAATTCTAAAATGGTCTCATATGAGTTGAATTGTAGCTGCTTGACAAGCTACCAGGCAGTTGAGCTGTGGTACTGAGCTATACTAAATATCTAGTGTTAAATGGCTGCAAAGGAATCAATATCACATTTTAATAAGTTAGTTCAAATCACCTAAACAGCATTAACTGGTGATAAGACAACTTTAATTTTTAGAAATGTGACATAAGATATGATTGTACCACGTTTTAAAATTCAAGCAGAATGGAAATGAATATTTAGTCAGGTGGTGTGACCACATTGGCAGCTAAGCCACAGTAATTTTATTACTTATAACTGTATTATCACTTTATCCTCATTTTGTGTTAAAATTCATTAGACTAAATATCAATAGAAGCAGTGTAATCACAATAAAATATCGTGGTTTAATTTGCAATGGAGTGGGCAGAAAGTACACGTGCTGATAGTTACAGGAGCTTCTCCTATGAGTGCTTGTTTGTTAAGCACCATATTGTGATTGTGTTCCCTGATGTGTGTGCATTCTTGTATACAAATAATTGAAGGAGTTTTCTTCTATGACTTATGATACTTCTAACAAGATTTTCACTAGTTCTGAAAAGACAGAAATTGAAGGGGAAATGTAACTACTTTTTAGACCAAAGAATAATTTACCTGTGAGACTGCATTTTAGATCTGCCATGTATTTTCTGTCATAACTTGTAGGAACATTACTGGCTTCTATTTATTCTTAATTTAAATTATATCCAAAACATTTACATTTATTATTAATAATTATTATATATTCACATATGTTTGTATTTATTACTATTTATTATTATTGTTATTATGAATTTTATTTAATATTTTACAGTAGTTTGAAATCACAGATTGAACTACAGAGCCAGCACGTTTTTTAGTACAAGTTCAATGAAGAAATGGCAGGGAGTTAGGACATGGGATCAGATTTTGAGTTTTCCTGTTCACATCCTGGGGTTCACTGTGGCTCTTGATGCAGGGTGGGATTCATTTAAAGTTTACTGTCTCTAAACTTAGTTGACTACAAGTAGGTATCCAGCCTCCTTTTACAGTAAGTGAAGATTCAGTAAGTCCACCTAAGGGAGCCTAAAGGGAAAGTTAAGTCGCTGTCATGGTTTAGCCCTACCTGGCTTGATTGTCAGCCAAACACAAAAAATAAGCCAATCCCACCACCCCTTCCTCAGGAAAGAGGAAAGGGAAAAGAGAAAGAAACTTGTGTGCTAGAAACAAAAAACTAAAACTAAACCATCTTTAATGAAACAATAATAATAAGTAAAATACTATTAATAAGAAAATAATAATATATATTCAAATATATTAAATTTAACCCCAAATGTTTATATATCACCATTGATGCTGCAGAGCAGGCATGGGAAAAGGTCCTGGCCTGTACTCAGTGGCAGGAGGGAGCTGGACTCAAGAACTGCATTCAGCAGCTCATGGATCCAGGATCAGGGACAAAAAGATTCTTGTAGATACTGTCTTATGTCTTACAGCTCCTTTTTGGTGTCTTGGATACTGCACTGTATATAAAAAGGTTGGGCAGAGGTGAGGCAGGATATAATCAGGCATCTAAAATTGCAACGACTCCCAGGTTCAAGCAAGTGAATGCCACCATTAACACATAAATCCAAAACTTTTTGTCATAAACTCAAATAAAGTTCCTCTCTCTTGTCTCCTGGTAGTAGGCAGAGTATGGTCTCATATTCATAACAAGGTCCTTATAGTTTTGAAGCTGTTTATGTATACTTTTAAATAAAAAGCCTTCCCACAAAAGAAGGTGATGTCTTGCACTTCTGTGTTTGTGGTTTGTTCGCATTCTGGAAATATGAAGAAATTACACTATCATTGCTTATTTCAAGACATTTTCACTCCAAACAGAATCGCTCACAGGAAGCTACATTTCTTTATATGAACGTACACATTTTCCATCCCCATGCAGCAGTTTGTCAGTTAATCTCTGAGTACTATAAAAAGATTACTTAAGTGTCCTGTTGGTTGACAGTTTCTATCCCTGTTAAACAATTATGTCTTTGCACATTGACTTTCACTTCATCCATGTGAGATTAACCCAAGTCTTTCATAACACTCATCTGTAAATGGAAATTCTTAGTACACTTCTTCCTCTCACTGTTTTCTTTCTCTTGCTTTCTGTGCATGTCAGTGAGAGAGAGACTGTCTAAGGACTTTATCTTTAATGGAAATGTTGCTGAATTAAATTACCTGCTTAAATAAACATCAAATAAGTTCTCTAGAGTGGAAGTGAGTTAATATTTTCTGAATGCTGGCTGAACAAGAAAGTAAGATTACGTCTTGGCAGTAATTATAAAACTGCTCCGTAGGAACAAAAAGATTTCAAAATTCAGTCATGTCTGAAAACGCTAGAAAAAGGGTGGCGTTGGAACTGAGCAGGAAGTATTTTCTTTACTACCCTCATCTCTTGGCATTTACAAAATATTCCCAGGTCAGACATTCATAAACTCTTCAGAAGAGACATTTTCATATATATATTCTCTACCTGATTCAAGCAAAGGTTCATTCTTCACATTTCTGTGAAGTCCAGAGTGGCCTTTTTTTTATTTCATTTTTTTATAAGATTATAATTTGCATAAATAATGAACACGGTAAAAAATAATTAAAAATCTGTATTTACATTCAAAAATGTTAAGGTAACTTGTTGATGTCTTTTATAGGACTATGTCTCTGTTCTAAATTTATAGCTATCTGTATTTACTGTATTTCTATGAGCACTCTCTTATACTGTCTGTATTAGAAAATCTGAAAGCAAGTTCCTGACAAGCATTTTATCAAAGGTGTTGTGCTTCTCCAGGTATTTTTAGGTATGGTGAATATGCATTTTGGAATGAAAAAAAAGTCTTTCTTAGTGAGAATTTTCTGAGATAGTACTTGAAAACTGAAGTTTAAGAATATTCTTGTCAATGGAGATCTTTCAATATGTAATTTCCAATTTTCCTGAAGAATTTTTCAAGAAGTAACACTGAAGAAAAGTTACTCTTTAGTACTCTTTTTTTTCCATGTGTTTATGGAGGTTTTTAATCTAAGACTGCAAGAGAGTCTTTGAGATACTACATTGTGCCATCTAATAATAAGAAAATGCCATAGTAATTTCATTAAAAATACTGACTTCTAAATCATGAGACTGCATTAATATATAGTCATTCCTTGATAATTTAGAGCAATTGCTGATAGTTAGAAATATTCATGGAAAACATATCATATAGAGAATTTGTCTTTTTTTGGATATTGAAGTAGAGATGTGTTAGTCTACCTTTTTTTTTACCCATTTAGGATTGTGTTCATGTCAATGAGTAAATAGTTTTTGATATAATAATTAAGTCATTGAGGTGGGAACGTATTACAGAGTGACTTAAACCATGTGCATCTCCATGAATAGAACAGTGATTCCGTTGCTGGTATACCGCAAAGAAACTTTAGATCTAGTGTACCTCATGCAGAAATGAAGGAGATAATTTCTCCAGTCTGAAGCGATTTCCTCTGATCTTATCTCAATAGCAAGTAAAATGTGCTAATTACTCTTTCATGCTTCATTAAAGGCATTTCTGCAGCTGGCTGAAACAAGGGGATCCTGCCTCGATCAGCCACTTTACACAGGGTAATGGAAAAGGAAAAACCTTAACTTGTCTGAGTGATAACAAAGGAGTTTATAAACATTTTTCGTCCCTAGAATCTAGTCAATTCTTTGGAGTGTTTCCTGCTGAAGCCAAGGGTTCCATTCCTATTAGTTACTGGGAAATTGTATTTTGTGGGAGTTTAAGAAACTCAGGATACTCTATCAGCAAGACACTGTGCAGTTTGGGTGCCAAACTGTTTTCAAAGATGCCTAATAACACTTTCTATTTGTTCAGATGCAACTTGGATTATAAACTCTATGAGTGCTACTGGATTCTGCAATTTTGTCTTCTGTGGATATGCTATTTTAACTCTGATTTGTAATAGGATTTGTACATTCATATTTCCATTTGCACATATAAGAAATAGATTAACAAAAGGAAGATGTTGAAATGTTTTCTGTGCTTCTTTTTCCATGCAGAAAAATAGTGATATATTCTAAAAGGTATACCCTAAAAGGGAACTAAATGATGTATAACAGTAAATTTGGCCATTTTTATTTTAGTTTTGAACTCATTACTTAACTATACTAATGACTGTAATTACATCTCATGTAATAACACATAGAACACAAACTAGTGTCTATGTGTCTGATTATACTTGCAAAGCTGATTTGAATTTTACCTTAAGTCAGAATAAATTCTGTTAAAAAGTACATGGTTGATTCTCTGAACTTCAGTTCTAAACTTCTCAATAAACTTTGCTTCAATGAGCTGTGTCTAACTTGACACATTAATATGTTGTCAAGATGACTGCAGCCATAGAAGATTAAATAAAAATGAAAATAAAATAAAATTTCCACACAATGACCTATGCTACAGATATGATCTGGGGTTGAAGTGTTGTTGACTTGCAATAATACGTGAGCATTTCTGAAAAAGGGACTCTAAAATATTTGTGTTTTTTCCTCTTAATTTTGCAGAATAATTTGAGATAGTAAAATAGGTCAATAGAAATGAAAAATTGATTTAAAATATAATCTAGAATTGGAAATTCAGAAATTTTTATTTTATTGTTTCAGCCCTGTATTCTTGCCTCGTTGAAATGTTTTTAAATGCTCATAGATAGTAGTGTCATCCTCAAGCTGGTGGAACACTGTAAGTCAAAAAGGGGAAAAGGAGTCGTGCCTGCAGGGAGGGGCGGACAGGACAGGTTGCTCAATACTGACCAACAAGTATTCCATTCCATATAGAATGACCTGAGTTGGAAGGGACCCACAAGGATCATTGAGTCCAACTCCTACCCCTGCATAGGAAAATGTCAGCATTCACACCGTGTGTGTGACGGCGTTGTCCAAATGCTTCGTGAATATTGTCAGGCTTGGTGTTGTGACTGCTTCCCTGGGGAGCTGTTCAAGTTCTCCACCACCCTCTGAGTGAAGAACCTTTTCCTAATGTCTAACTGAAACCTCCCCTGGCACATCTTCCTGCCATTCGCTCGAATCCTATCATTGGTCACCAAAGAGAACAGATCAGCTCCTGCTCTTCCTCTTTCACTTGTGAGGATGCATTAAATGGTTATGAGGACCCCCCTTGTCTCCTCTTCTTCAGGCTGAGCAGACCAAGTGACTTCAGCCTCTCCTCTAGACCCTTCACCAACCTTCTGGCCTCCTCTGGACACTCTCCAGTAGTTTGATGTCCTTTTTATACTGTGGTGCCCAAAACTGAACACAATATTCAAAAGGTGGGGCCACGCCAGTGCAGAGCAGAGCAGGACAATCCCTTCCCTAGGCTGGCTGGCAATGCTGTGCTTGATGCACCCCAGGACACAATTGGCTGTCTTGGCTTAATTTCTAACTTAAACTTCTGCCATAACTGACAGCATTCTCTCCAAACAGATTCAGAGCAATGTGTTTGTTGTTTTCCATGTACATATGTAAATTTTTTGCCAGGATAATCACTTCCATAGAGGAATGCAGTATTTTCAGGCCTACCCAGAACTGCATCCTGTCTTTTTCCTTATTTTCAATGGTACAGAAATTTTTAGCAGAAAAAGAAACCTTTTTCAGTTCATCCCAGAGATGAAATTCATCACTGAGAGAGTATGGATGAAACTGAGTGAAGACTGTATGACTTTAGAGTATATAAAAATAGAAACAATCAATAGAAAAAAAAATAAGAGTAGTAGATTAAGAAAAAAATAAGTTATGATTATTGTAATGTATAACTTGCATATATGAACCCTCATATATGCGTAATACTAATTCTCTTTTAACATTAAATATGGACTTGACAGCAACGGTTTGAAAAAGCATAATTTGACTTCAAGGGGAATCCTGTACCCTCTGAAAACTAAAATCTGGCACAGCAGTGACTCTTTCTTCATTTCTACCCAGCTCTTTCTCTATTTTTATTGAAAATTGGAGATCTGGTCTATATTTAATTGGGCCTTTTGATAGATCAACAGCAAATATTTCACAGGCTTATATATACATATACTCTTTCAAACACACATATCTCTGCCTTCTGCAAATATAGCGTTATTTAGTTTCTATAGGGAAGAGCTAGGTCTCATCTGTTACAAAAATATTTTTCTCCAGCTGAACCTACGTAGAACTTGAAAGAAACTTTTTTTCATTTTTCTTTTTCTACCAACTCAACTCTGCTCATCTGTGATTCTATATGTGCAATTTTGTACTGTTAATTGCTTTCTGTTATATGGGATAATTTGCAAATTGTGATTAATGACCAAAATACACTCTTTTAAGAGTTGCTCTGTGATGCAAATCATCTACCTTGTGCTGCTTTAGAGCTTATCAATAATTCGTGTCAAATTAAATATGAAGTGAATTCATAGTGTTCATTCAAAAGTAAACTCTGTTCTTTAATTAGAAGAGAGTATCCATCTATTTTTATTTTCAGTTACAGTGTGGAAGGTGGTCAGAAGTAAAAATTTTCATCAGTGATAGTCTGTTTTAAAACATAGATTTCTTCTGAATATATTGAAATATTTAATGAAATAGTACAAAAAGGTGTTATTAGGTGCATTGAAATAATGTTTTCAAACAACATAGTGCATATGATGAGACCATAAGCAATATGAAGTATTAGTAAGCTAATTATGAGTTGTGGAAGAATCACTGGCCTGAAGCTGTTAATACTGTTGATCACTAGCACGATCCCTGCGATGTTTTTAACACAAACCAATTTTTCAAAATCCAGGCAATTAATGCTCATAATTGGCATAATAGCATGAAAAATATTCCCAACAAACAATGCAGATTAAGTCATTCTGGTTTTGGCTGAAATGTATTTAGGGTGTCGGGCGAGTAAAGCCATACAGACAGAAGCTCGCTGTGTAACTTGACCTCAGAAAACAGACTCCAGCTCATTTATTTGTAGATGGGGCCATGGACAGATGCCCATGAGGGAATCTGATGACCCTAAACAAAATTACTTATACCCTTCTTGAGATAAAATTTTGTAGTGGCTCATTAGGGCATAGAATTAATGTCTAATTTTCTTCCTTAAAATGTTTTAGGTCTACGTTGCATCTAATTTTAAGACAGGTAAATAAGAAAATGACTTGCATTCTTGAAAGCCTTCCTTTTATAGACTGTAAAATTAGTCTCAGGTAACTAGCTCAGATATGTTCTGTTAGGTTTTTCAAGTCAGATGAGATTAATGCCCCACTGACATCTGTTCTGACTCTTTTAGGTGAGATGACGTTTACACACTTGAAGAGGGGGAGATACATTTATAGTTCTCTAGTTCTTTGTTCTTTTGTCGATTTTCCAGGAGAGATGCTGGGCAGCCTTCAAAGGCTGTCTTTTTAGACCTTTCACATTAATTCTTTCGGTCATCTTTTCTATTCAATACTAAAATGGGGTCTGCTGAATTAACTATTTGCAAATTGAGCTGATACAAATTAAGATTATGGTGACTTCAGGTATGAAAAGAGAATGTTTGATTTTTTCTGTCAAGGTTGAGTGGCTTTTGCGGTAAATAGTAGTAGCCTACAGACCTAGAAATTTAAAATTTACATTTAAATAAACATACATGCACAAGCACAAAGCTTTTAAGATGATGTCTTCAGCCACCTTGGGCAGAACAGACCTAACTGACTTCAGTTAAAGCATTCTATATTTGAGGAATCACTATTGATCCTTCAGCAATTTAAATAATCTTATTTTTCACAGAGTCTCACAGGAAACAATTTCATTACCTTACAACATCCTGAGTCTTAATTTTAAGTGATATGCTTAGGATGAACTTCAAAAGACCTACCTTAGATCTCAATGAATCTTTAACAGTTCAGATGGATTTTATGGGAAACAAATAACTTCAAGATGCTTGTCATGCTTTAATGACCTTTTTTTTCCAATGGTGATTACTGATGTGCATTGAAACACATCAGCAGTTTTTGAAAGCAACTACAGTCACCACCAAACTTCTGTTCTAGACTGTTCTGTATTGCATAAGTCAGCAAATGCTCTTACCACTTCAAGATTAACTACTGTTTAACATCTATGATCATTTTGTGTGGAAAAAATAATTATATTACAGTATCTTTAGAAAGCTAACTGGAGTTTGTGCAAATTCTTTCTTTAGCACTGTTATTTAGAATGGCTACACTGTCCCTATACAGAATTTAAAAAAGGCCTTTATAAGAGTCGTATTCCTAGGTAAGAAATAATCTATATATTCTTATCTGACACTTTGCTGGAATACCACAGAAAATAGGAATTTATAGCATTTATCATCAAATTATTGGGGCATTTCCTTTTCTTTTGTTTCCCTTTTCTACCAAGGTATAAAATTGGATTTTCTCAGAATTAATAGGAGCAGGGAGGAAGAGGAAATACAGACACTGAACTAGAAGCTTCTGAGTTTGTGCTGTGTTCACTAGTGGGTCTAAAATATATGAGAACTTCTCCACTTATTTTTTGATTTTTCCACAGAATGCTGTAATGGTTCATAGCTTTTTTTTTATGAGCAGGACTTTGACATCCTGAAATGAGCAAACTGTGTTAATGCAGCATATCATCAATTGTGTAGGACAGAGGGAAGAATGGTATAGTCTGGAGAAGGAGTGATGTTTTAGAAAACATAAATCTGGTCTGCAGAAAATTTATAACAAATGACCTAGATCAGAAGGAGAGACTAAGAAAAAGAGAGGTAAATATTTGTTCCCACCTCATCTGTTGCTGCACCAGATTCACTAAGATTTTTGCATCTGAAGTCTGTAGGTTAGTCTCATGTTTACTTTTATCTGACATGACATTTGCATAAATTTGAAAGATCTCAGTTTTAGTGATGACAGTTGTAAATCTCACCAGGTAAATGTGAGTTTAGAGTCAGATAATGCTTATCTATCTGGCTATTGGATCTGTGCACAGACTATAGAATATCACCCATGAGTGCTGATACAATTTGTTCTTGTAACAATGGTTGTAAAAGGGATAGAAAATGGCAAATTTATAATGCATTCTTGTCACATAGATTGTAATGAGAACATAAAATATCACAAACTTAATTTGTTCTGGTAAAAACTGTCAAACTGTAATGAGAACAGAAAATAGCACAAAAAAATGTACCAATTCTCTGAGCTTCCTAAAAATGCAACCTCACTGTTGCCCTAAAATGTAATTTTCCAAGTTCCATTGGTCTTCTCCATTGTACAGAGCTTTACACTTAGCCATCTCTTAGTGTCACATTAGCAATGTGCACATTTTATAAAAATGTAATGTGGCTGTGAAGCTTGTTCACAAGAAGACAATTTAGAAATATTTCGTGCCTTTCAGCATTTAAAATATTGTAAGTTGATGATTCTAGCTAAACATGGAGGATTTATACCACTTTGAACCAATCTGGGTCAGTTTGAAAAGGGTTGTGGGTGTTTGGGGTAGTAAATATGAAATACATTCACATTGTTGAGTGGCATTTAAGAAAAGCAGCCTGAGTTTGAAGTACTTCATGATATACAATATGACTTTTAAGAGTTTCTAGAGCATCATTCAAGTTTTTTATTCAGACCAGGTAGGACATATTTTCTTACCTCAAATAATTCTGGAAGCTCGGTGAATTTATGTCCTAATTGATTGCACAAAAAGATCCATCAAGCATGGATGCTTCAGATACTCCTTCTGACAAAATGGATTCATTTTCTGACGTACTGATGAGATGGTTTTGTATTAAGAAGCTCTTAAAAATAATATTTGGACATCATTTTTTAACCCCATGTTTCGGCAGGCAATAAGCTTCTACAACAGATTCACGATGGCATGTTCTTCAAACCAAACTAGTAAACATCTGACTTCCTAGAAGGCTCATCAGGTTTTAGCAAGTAAGCCCAAAAAGCAAATTAGCCAGTCCTTCAGATGTGTATTTTTCTTAAAGTGTATTGTTACCGTACTTACTGATGTTATATAACACAAATTACTTATCAAAGCATGAAGGCTTGCGGAAAGAGCGGCACTCTTTTCATCCTTTTTCAAACCAGCATTTTTCTAAGAAGGATCTGTACTGATGGAATGAGAGTAAAGGGTGGTCTTTGTTGACTGAACTACCCAAGGTCCTCTGGGTTCTGTTGTGCTTTGTTCTCCAGTAGTTGGGTTTCCTAATTCTTTTCAGTGATATCTGTTTGTGAGCATTCATCCCATCCAGCCTTGCACTACGGTACATGTTTTTTTTCCCCAACTTCTGTAACTAATGAGTTTTGCTATTTTAGTGAGGTTTTTCTTAAACTCATAGATGATTTCTTACTTTTATTTATGCATGTGCTTGTTAAATCGGTTCATGGGGTTTGTTGATTTAATTTGGTGAATCCTCTTATGTAAAACCAGACAAAAACAGACTTAGATCTTTTCTAGCTTCTTCTGTTCAGCGCAATTTATTCTGCAAATACATAGATAAATTTTTATCCTAAAATACTCAATGTTGTTGCAGATATGGCTTTATTTTCATACAAGCATGTTCAAAATTACCAATGAAATTCATTAATAATTATTGGGAGCAATATCTTTCTTATAAGTAATTTCTAAGGAATGTTTTGGTAATATTATAAAGCATACGTATTGAAAAATATCAACATATTAGTTTTATCAGATGCAATACCCAATGAAAGTTTATTGAGCAAATACTGCATTAGAAAGAGAAAACTGAAAAGAGCTAGTAATTTCTGGGCTATCTACTGTCTTACTGTAATGCATTGTAGTTGTAATGTACATTTTTTATCTGTGATGGAAAAGTAGCTAATAAAGCCTTAAAGGATTACTTTTTTCCCAATTACCAATGTAGTATGATCAGGTAGATTTAAGCAAAATAATGATAAATACTGTGATAATATGAATCTGTCAGATTGGTTATAGAGGTAAATATTCCCCAAAATGACTATGGAATGAATTGTCAATTGAAATCATTGTTTCTGCAATTTTTTTTTAAGAAACCAGTGTAATTTAAACACCTTTATGTTGGAATTAATGCTTTAACTATACTTTAATTGTATTTGAAACAGAAAAAAGTAAATTTATACTGTAAAATATCTGAAAACACAGCAGTAAAAATCAAGCTTTTAAAAAAAATCTACTTAGTTGTCTTTGCAGAATACTTAGAATGATTGCATCGAAGTGCCATTTTCAAATAAAAAAGATTATTTATGCAGTACCAGATTTATATTAAATGCAGATTTTTGGAGGATATAATTGTAACTGCTTTGATGTACAAAAATTCAATTCTGCACACTGGAAACTGCTTCCAGTTCTGCCCTTGAAGACAGATGTGAACTTTCCACTTCATTGCTTACAGATGTTTTTTTGAAGAGAGCTCCGTAAGTGGTTAATTTTACCAGCACACTGCATATTATTCTAGTGCCAAAAGCCTGGGAAATGATTTCATAGACTATAAAATAGATATGAAGATTTCTATTATGTTTTAGAATGAAATTTGAATTCTCTGTACTATACATCTGGAGTTATGATCTCTGCAACACACTTTTCATGTATTTCTGTCTGCAGCTCTCCATAATGCACGTTTACAAAGGCTGTTGCTGTCTGTGGTTAACTAACAGTCGATTTTTTTTATACTCAGGCAGGTGCCTATTTTACCAAAAAGGTTTTATTTTTTTATATCATTAGAAGAAAGCAAATGTAAATGAGAATGCCTAAACTATATAATTGCATATAAATATAAGTAAGTTTTTATCCCAAGATTACTTTCTTTTTTTAAAAAAAAATAGACCAAATGTAAAAAATTATATTCTGGTTATATAAATTATGATTTAAAGTGACAATAAACTAGATAAGTTTCTCAGTACACAAAGCCAAGAACTAAACTATTAATATTATTATTATCATCATCATTATTATCATTATTGCCAAAAGGTAGGTGTGGGTTTTTTTGTTTTGTTTTGTTTTTTTCTGGAAATTGTGAAAAATTTAGAAAAATAAAGAGATTTAGAGATAACCAGCAAAGTCTGTTCCATTTTTTTTTTAAATGTTTTTATTTCATTATTTTCAGACCACTTACTATATGGATATCCTGTAGAGGGTGGACAGATTATAAATAAGAGAACTGTGGATCTGGCTCTGAAGAAGAATAAAGTTACCATAAAAATAGATGCAAATTTCTTGCTTAGGATTGTTACACAGAACAGTAGAGGTGCTATCTGGATAAGACCCTCAGCTGGGTTTAATTATGTAAATATCATTGGCTGAATTTGAACTGTCACAGCCTAGAGAACATAGACAGACATATTTTTTTTCCATTAAAAATCCTTTTCCAGAAAAAATGCATTCTGTATGTTTGTTCATGACATGTCTAACCCAGGTGTTTACTCTTGTTCAGCTTCCCTTCTGTCTCCTTGTTTTTACTTTTTTTTTGTTCTCCCCCACATGACTAGAAAGAGAGGAAAGAGAAGGAGAAAAGAAAGTAATACAAAACTTAAAAAGGACTTTTCATCAAACAACTAAGTGCTGTTGACTTCTTTGTCATTTTTAGATTCAGATGTTTGCTCTTGACTTAATAGGGAACCTACAATTAAATTAATTAGAAACTGACATTAGTATCACTCATCCTGGAAGACTGCATCTTGTTGTGTTATCTATGATGTAAAAAGATTCTTTAAAAGAGTGTTTCAAGGGTTTAGCAACTACTTCAAGATTAATTAAGACTTCAAAATTGACTTTCAATGCTAAAATAAGATCCGTCTATTCTGAATAATAGCAACTTGTTTGCAGTCTGTATAAGGGATCATGAAGAAACAAAAGCTGACAACGTAAAAATTCAAATAACTCTTACTCTTATTTATTTATTTGCTATTCATGTCAAGCTTGGATTTTGGGTTTATTTGTTTATTTGTTTGTTTTAATAGGGAATGCAAATATAGAATTAGGTCCAAAGTTTGGAGAATTACCGGTTTTGTTAATAGTTTTGTTGTAGAATTAAAGTAAGAGATGTGCTCACTTCTGAAAGGAGAGGTGGGCTCTTGTCAATAGAGTAAAAAGAGGAGCTCACCTTAGAAATCAGTAACATTCTATATTAAATGTATTTTAAAATGTTTCTAAAAGTATTCCGCAATTTGCAATGTCTCTAAAAATTTTACGAAGTGCATCTTAACAGCAAATACCCTTTATAAAACATTGTTGAAGACAGACTATGCTTTCAAGATAAAAGTTTAGCTTCCATGCAATTTTACCTGAAATTGTGAAAATGATAAAAACGTGATGTTAACCACAAGAATAAGGTTTGTTCAATCTAACATGAGGTGCAAGACCAAAAAGTATAATCTAAGATCAGGTTATCTGGACAGGCTGAGTTGCTGGGCTAAGGCCAACTGCATGGGGTTCAACAAGATGCAATGGGATCCTGCACTTGGGCCACAGCAAACCCATGCAATACTACAGGCTTGGGGAAGAATGGCTGGAGAGCTGCCCAGTGGAAAAGGACCTGGGGAATGTTGACTGACAGCCAGCTGAATATCAGCCAGCAGTGTGCCCAGGTAGCCAAGAAGGCCAACACCATCCTGGACTGTGTCAGAAACAGTATGACCAGCAGTAGGGAAGTGACTGTGCCCTTGTACTCAGCACTGGTGAGGCGACACCTGGAATCCTGTGTTCCATTTGGGTCCTTCATTATAAGAAAGACACTGAGGTGCTGAGCATGTTTGATTCACCGTCCCTGAAAGTATTTAAAATGCGTGCAGATGTGTTGCTTAAGGACATGGGTTAGTGGTGGCAGTGTTAGGTTTATGGTTGCACTCAATGATTTTAAAGGTCTTTTCCAACCTAAACAATTCTGTGATTCTATAATTCCTAAATACAAATGGAAATGGTGTGATTTCAAAATAAATACAGACATATTTATTGAATTTTTTAGCATTATTGTTGTAGAGGTCTGTCTAGATTAATATGGAAGCTATTTTCATGACTAAATAACTGCAATGTTCGTTGCCTAAAGGGACTGTGAGTGTAACAGACATTTAAAGCTTGGCTACATGGTGTAGGAAAGTGATGAGCTAGTATCACATGAATTTCGATCTTGCAGTGCTTTTCTTTAAAGTTTAACTTGTAATAGTTTAGCTTGTGTCATCTAAAGAGTCTACATGTAAAAAAATCTACAGATAGAGTAATTATTGGAACATTTAACTTGGAAGATGCAGAAGTTCTTCCCCCATAAATTTGCATATCTTTCTGAAAGAAGTGTTGAAAGGTTGAGAATAGAAACTTCTTGGTGAAACTAGATGGATTATGGCATTAATAGGTCAAATCTGTTGAGAATAATGGGCCCCTTATGCCATAAGAATCTATGAATATATTGAGTAAGTTTGTTTAGCTTTCTGCAGAGTTCTGTGTACATATGTGTGTTTGTGAACATCTGTCTGTGTATCACTCATACACATATGAGTGTAAGATTATTGATTTGACCTTTTTGTGAAAAAATTAGTACTTTAAAGGAGGGATCCTCTATTTTCTCATCAAGGGGAAATTTGGAATCATCTTAGCTAGATAAGTAACTGAGTAATTAGCATTAAAGCTGAGGTAATGTGGTTGCTGTAAGAAGATTCTTTATTCTTCTGGAGACAGCAAAAAGTAGTGTAGGAGGAACTGAGGACTGCAGGGAGATCATTCTGGAGGCACTTTGTTTTTTGTTATATGTGTAGATATTTTTCCCACTTCATGATCACTAAAATGTGTGTATTTTGAGATGTGAAAAACTGAATTTTGCAGGTTTGAAACAAATAATCTTCAAGCAATTAATGTAGCATTTCAGGAGATTGGAAACATTTGGTATTTTTGTTTAAAAGTAATTGTGGGGTTTTGAGTAAAGCTTTTTTCAATCTTACAGAAACAAATTTTTCATTATAAAATACAAATAAGATTAATGTTTTTAAAAGTGCCTTCTTATTATGAATGCACTTGGGGATTCTGTGGACTATATAGTTTGAGGTTTTACCCTGACTATGAAGTTTCAGCATGAGGTAACAGCATGATGCATATGTCTATTTTCTTTTCAAGTCAATTAGGAAGCAGTAGTCTTACCATAGTTCAACTCAATATTGTCGGGTCTTATCTTTACTTACTTCCAAGAAGCTACAACTGATTTTTAACTCTAATGAGACAGAAAAAATAACTCTCTACATTTAATTGTTTTTTTAATTGATTTGTTTGGATTTTTTTCATTATTTTTTCCTAGCAGTTAAAACTTTCCTTTTCCTCTATATTTAATATTAATATTTGGAGTTAGCTGTATGTTCGTTCTGGGCAGAATTAAATGAGTTTAGATTATTTGGTATTCTCTTTGTATAATTTTACTCATAGTGTCTCTTGAAAGTAAGCTCAAGCTTGTATGATTGCTGGAGCATATAGGATTTATTTGCACATAAAATGCAAAGAAAACATCTGCTTTAAATCATACTGTAGCGTCACAGTATGCTATGCTTTTAAACAGATTGCAACTATGTTTCTGTAAGAAATATTGAGAAGAGTTTTTCAATGAATATTGGTCTGAAGTTTTTCAAGAAAAATGTTTTATTTTTAATTCTGTGTGGATGTATTTGCCAAATTATGGAAATACAAGGCATGCTCCCCTTTTCTTTGAGTTGCAATGTTTGACAGGATTATCTTGCTGATTAAATGGCAGATTCCTTTTTAAGGTGATCTTTTGAGTATTTCCTATTTTGTGGCTGTGCAAAGGCAAAATTTTAGGCAGGAAAGTGCAACGTAAAATCGATGAACAGGACATGCATAAAAGATTAGTGTTTGTTAAATATGTCTACTACAGTCTTGAAATGTAATCAGCATAAATCTCAAAGAAGGCAGAAGCCAAGACATTAAAAAAACCTTTTTTTCCCCTTTTGCACCTGCAGCTCACTTCTCCCTTTGCCTTTCCCTGGACTATGGACTTCATTGCCCCAAAGCCTGAGAATTTGCTTCCGATCAGTGAAATGGTCACACCTAATCATGTGACTATTTCTGTGCACCGGTGCTCTGCCATCTCTTCACATTGCCCTTGTCATGATCTTAAAGCAGGGAAGTCAACATGGTTTCGACCTCCTCATTAGGAGAGACGTCTGTTGGGAGGAGCTCATGAAGCTGCTGGAAGGTGTATATGCCTCTCAGCATGTGTCGTATCACACAAAGCTATGATCATTCTGCACAGGTGTAATACCTATTTAATTTGTTTACTTTATTATCACACATAGCCTGGTGAGTAGCCAGGGTCAAAAATTTAGCTCCTGAGTTAAGTATTAAAATTTATGTGAGAGGAGATTGGATGGAGCTAAGATTACAAACTAAATCAAACCAAATCAAAACAAAAACAACAGCAAAAAAACCCAGCCTTCTGTTCTTTCATGTATTTCCATTCTGCTCCATAACATTACACTTGGAGTGTAGGTCAGCCACTTCCACTTATGTGGAATAGTACACAAATCCTTCTTCATAGAAAGGACTATTCATGGAGTAATAGACTAAATACGAGCAAAAGGCAGACACATTTCAATCTGTCTTAGCAGAGATTTTTGGTTTTGCAAAGCATATTGAAATGAACTACACATTAGTTTTAGGATTAACTGGTTTGCAAGAGGAAACAAAATGCAAAATGACTTTTCAGAATGTCAGTTGATGTATGGCAGTTGTCTCTGTATTTTTATTGAGGATAACTGAAATAAAAAAGATTTTACAGAGAGTGGTTGAACTGTTTATTAATACGATCCTTTAAGGTTTGAATAAAGAGGTTGTATTTGTAGTTTATCATAAAATATATGTTCTGAGACAGTATAAAAATCCAGTGAGTGGTAGGTACTCCGAAACATTAGGAATAGTTCTCCTTTTTGCTACAAAATTCATCTCATCTATTTCCATAGATAAGCCCTAGGTTCTGAACAAAAACAATTTTCTCTAGACTCTCCACAAAAGGTCAACATTGAACACACGGCTGAATAGACTGCAAATTCTTCAGGGAATCGAGTTGTTTGTTTTAGTGCCATCCGTGACACTAGACATTTTGTCAGCTCAGAACAGATAATAGCAATGATGGGATGGGAATACTCACGCTCTCTGCTGACCAGTTGTGTGCGGAATAATGATTCAGGCTGCTAGAAGGCATAAAAAACCCAGTTATTCTTTGAGCCTGTTATACTAAAGGATACAAAGGATCATACTGGGGCTGCTCAACTTCTACATATAGCCAAGACGGATTACAGTGACCTAACATTTTTAAAGCTCAGTGTAAACTAGTTTATAAATAACCAGTTATTAAAACTGTATTTCGCCGTAAAATTACTACTTCAGACACTAACACAGCCTTGTATTTCTTTGATCTATATGATCTAAATAGAATAACTACTATAATAGTATCAGAGCAAGTTAAGAATAATGTAAGTAGTGGTCATATACTTCTATTAATTAATGCACAACAGGATGTTCATTTGTCATGTATGCAAGTAAATTGAAATTGCGTTAGTAATCTAATTGGAAATCTCCTTAAAAGAACCTTTGAAAGAGAATGTCATTGCAACTATTATCATCTGACTACGATCATTAGATATATACTGATATATATGAAATATGTTTATGAAAGTAATTGTTATCTTCTTACCCTGGAAGGAAATACTTTATCTCTAGTGTTTTTTGAGAGTGGAAAGTGAGATACCAAAATAATATTGAAAACATGCTGGGATGGACTTTGTGGATTGGAAGACTGCTTAATATAAAGATTGTGTAGTCATTGGTGTGTGAGGACGCGTGGCTCTCCACGTCAGATTTTCATGCATATTTTGTTGTAGAAGTCAGTATTCAAAAAGTCATAAAAAATTAAAGAAAAAAAATAAAATGAAAAATAAATCAAGTTTGTTTGTTTGATTGGCTTCTTGCTTTCTAAAAATTGTATTATCTTTTAAGGCAATATCATATATACCTGTGACTACCAGTGTAGCTTGCAATATTGAGCAGAAAACCCAATACACAAACCTAAATGCCACTCCACATATCTACCTCCTCAGGTGTTCATATTGGACACATAAAAAAAGATAGATGTTAGTATGTATTCTAAAACAGAGGCATAGTGTAAAATCTGGAAAGTTTTTATGTAAAGATGAAAATATGAAGTATGTATGTAGGGTAGATATTCTGCATTTGAACTGAAGAAATAAACAATAGGATGCATATTTTAATGAATCTTTGATAGAGATGGAAAATCAAGATGTTATTTATTATAGGACTTTTTTAACCCTCCCTTCATAAAACATTGACTATTAACAGGCTTTACTAAACTCAGTTTTATAGATTCCCTAATTAAAACATTCAACCACATAGGCTTGCAGGGTATCATTCCATGTGAAGTAGAGGTTAGTATTATTACAAATTTATATTGTGGTAGCACCTGGAGATCTTTCAATGTCATCATGAAAGACAGTGCAAGTATAATAAATAATTGTGTAAAGGAGCTACAGTCTCAGAATCTTTTCCTTGCAGTTATTAAAAAAAACCCAAAAACTTTATTCAGTTTCAGACAGCATTTGCAGATGTTCATGGTAATCCAAAATTTCTCAAAGTATACACAGATCTTAAGCATCCCAATTCTACTGAAGTACTTGAGAGTCTTCCATTGACTCTCTGGCCTTTGTATAATTCCCTTATCTACTTTATTGTATTTGTCCTTCATTGAGGTTGGTTTTACCAAGGTAAAAATAGAACAGGTCACCAGAGGCAGTAAATGGTTGATGGGAATTTCTCTTTGTTACTGAGGGGGAAGGCTCATTTCTATGTTTTGGGTGACAGCACCCCTACAAAGGAGGGCTATTAGTGATCTTATTATAATAGTCCATGAAAAAATGCAACAAACACATGATA
Source organism: Dromococcyx pavoninus (assembly GCA_033558185.1). Classification (NCBI taxonomy): domain Eukaryota; kingdom Metazoa; phylum Chordata; class Aves; order Cuculiformes; family Neomorphidae; genus Dromococcyx; species Dromococcyx pavoninus. The sequence continues at coordinate 2,687,719 of JAUMJL010000063.1, read as the reverse complement.
GTGCAGTTAGATACGGAGTAAAAACAAGTATAGTAATATTGCTCCTCCACAATAAAAAAGCAGTTATTTTTCAGCAGTTTTGCTTCTTTTGCATCTATGGTGATCTATACACTAACTATACATTTTCGTGCATTGACAGCATGATTCTGAGTCTCTAAGCACCTTTAGTAAAATAGCTAAAGGAAATTAAAATATACACAGACACTATAGACAGAAAAATCACATTATCTATCAAACTCAATTACCAAAAGAAAAATTCCCAAACAACGGAGCAGTTCTTAAAAAGACACAAAATTTGATCTTTTTTAAAGATGCTGTGATATATCTTGAAGTGAGGTAAGGGCAGACACATTTCAGAATGTTATCACTTGAGGAAGTAGTTCATCCTTATGTTATCATATTCTGTATTTCATCTGTTCATAATTGAAATATTCAGCAGTCCCAACTCTATTAAAATCAAGCAGCAGATAATTCCTGACATATGGAAGAAACACCAATTCCTCTGTACTTTGCTGGTAATCTACTGCAGTATATACAGCAGTATTTAACACTTGGTGTGGGAGGAAAAGAAGAGATTATTAGCAAAAACAAACCAACTAACAAGGTTCCATTAGTTATTTCATTTTTTTTTCTGGAACCAAAGCAAAATCTTAGGGCATTAGCAATAACTTGCTGTTTGCTGTGCCATTTTCTATTTAAGATTTTGGATTTTGAAAATTTCTAACTGAATAAAATGTTACAGTTTGTGGTGTCAGGGTATTAGTTTTTTAGCCCATTGACAGAATCAGATAATGATTGCAATTGAAGGGAAAAGTGGAGGTCATCAGGCTGTGTTTGGCAGGATAATAACAGGGTAATAACAAGGTGAAGAAGAATTTTTTGGAATGTACCAATATAAATGGGTTGTTTGACACCTTTTGAGCTCTTAAGTTGTTGTCGTGAGTCCAGAAATTCAGAGTCTCTGAAAGTCTCTATTAGTGAGCAAACACAAACTTGAATGGAAGACATTAAAGATAAGAAAAAACAAAGAGGAGGGGAAAGATCCATGTAGTCATTGCACATAGCCAATGCATACAACATAAAGGCTTCAGAGCAGATTTTGAGGGGGCAACTCTACACCTAATGTACTGATCAATGCTATCTCATTGCGATTGTACAATCTCTCGTATATTTATTCTTTTCTTATTTATTGTAGTTTCTTCCAGGTCAAAAATCAAGGCGACATTCCCTAGGTCAGTTATAAATGTGTTCTAATCAGTCACAATCTTGCCCTATGGTCAGTAGACACGAATAAACACTTTTGAAGTCCTATGATAGGTGAGATTACCTGTCTTCTAAATATTCCTGTTTTTCTTGATTGAAGGTAGAAGTTACCAACCACAATTATAAATGTCCACACAGTACTCATCCACAATTTAGTGGAAATACTGCTTTCTCACCTGCTGAAGTAGTGCCTACTCCAGTATTTTGAACAATACTAAGCTACAAATAAGGTTTCACAGCCTAAAGAATAAGCATTAGACATGCAATTAGACTACATTGAATAATTATACAGTAATTTATGTGATTTGAATATGTCTTCTAATATTCTGGAATATTTCTTTCTCCATCTAAACCTATGAAATATATTGTTATTTAGAGATGCTGAAAGATGCTTAAAGCAATTCAAGGCAACAAAAATTAGTAATTTTTAAGGCATTTAATGACAGTTTTACTCAAAATGTTTTATTCTAAAGATGGCAAGCTAAAACAATCTGTATAAATTTAATATTTCTTGTTAGAACCACTTTATTTCCTTCAGTAATGATTAGAAATCCCGTTATCTAAGACAGACGATTGTGGACTGCTACTATGGAATAAAAAAAAAAATAATTATTTTTATAGCAATAAAATCAGGCACCAAGTAAAAAAATATGAAGTGCCTTAATGCCTTAATGCAGCGTGCATAAATGGTAACTCGTCAAGCAGACTGTATGCTGAGGTATCACAGTTCTATAAACACCAGCACTACAGCACAATGCCTTTAAACAGGCAAAGGTTAAGTATCATTTCTCTGGCATTACTTTGGCATTTTTTTTGTTCTTGGTTTCTCTTGCTTTTCAGAGTTGACATAAGGAGAAGTAAGCTCTAATCTTATTTTGCTATTAGTTGTATCTTCCAACACACTGACCAAGGTCTTGAGACTTTTGTGACTTTTGTGCATATTACATGATTAAGCTCCATAAGCCCAGATAGCAGTCATTGTCCTCAATAGCTATACACAGCCAGGAAGTATATAACAAATATTTCTGCTGATGCATACAGGAAAAATAGGTAAAGTAAGAGTCTCTCGCTCTTTTTTTTGCTATATTGGCTTCCCAGTGGCAACAGAAATAAATATGTAAAACCTATATTTTGTCATGTCAGCTTTTGTGACTTTTAATGTATACAAAAACAAGTCACATAAGCAGTAGTAACTGGGCATGTGCACAACTTTGCAATTAAAACAGCTGAAAATAATTTATTACATAGTTGTGATGGATTAAAATTAAGCTTTTCACTTATTGACAATAATCTGCAATGTGGAGATAAGTTGGTCTTCCTCAATCGCATACAAAAAGCCTTTATTTGAGAAAGAGATGAAAGCTGCTCTTCTTTTTGCATTATTCAGATAATAATCTCAGCTTGATTGCAACTTCAAACAATCAAACAAACAAAAAAGCATTCTCAAAGTAAAAAAGTAATTCCTTCCTCCCTCTGTTGACAAACTTCTTTATTCTGCAGGAATTTTTTGTAGTTATTTTTGTTTCAAGTTGATGCTTCACACTTACCTGAACTAGTTTTTGTGGACTTCTATGATCTGTCTTTGGTCGCTGAAAGATAAATTGACTTTTAATATCAGCTAAATGCTATGAATTTATTTAATGCTAATAAATTCTGCTCATGAGTACTATTACAGGAATACAGTTTGTAAAACTGGTAGGTTTTCACGAATCTTTCAGTGATTTTGTTGGCAATCACTTCGTATATTGAAATCAGCTGAATTTCTGCTTACCACCACTCCTATTTTATCGTACTTCAAACTGCAAATCACTAACAGCAAGGAAGGTCTTCTGGTTTCAAACTTGAATTTATCCACGGATGATTTATATCCAATTGGTTTGCAGCCAGTATACCTTTCCTCCTATATGAATCCTGTATGTGGGTTTCATTTTCCTAGATTAAATTAGCTGTATTCTTCTAACCTCTTGTCCAAAAATTAACCTAAGCATTTGTTTGCATATCCTTTCTACGCTTGGGATGAAATCCAAAGATATATTTAAGATTCTGAGTGGCATTTTAAACCAAAGTTCTGCGCATAAATTCAGAATGATCCTGAAAAACTGCCTTGTGACCTCCACAAGCGCAGTATCTATGAAAACCTTTCTATATTTTCATAATTTTCGACACCATAGAGGCTCAGCTGTGGACCTTGCCAAGCTGGCTGCTTAGGAAGTTACCTTCTGCCTAACACTTTTTAGATAGAGGAGAGTGAGTGGGCTTTTTATTTTATTTTTATATCTTTTTAACCTGCCAGATCTACAGACTGATTTGTGGTCATTCTCTGAATACCTATGTCCCTCTTTTATTCTGTGTGATGGTGGTGGTAGCTTTTTTTTTCATGTAAGTCTAGAAATTTGAATATTTTCTCTGAAAATATTCAGTCTACGTGCAATTTGAATATGTAATGGACACTTCCCAAAGAAATTCTCAGGCCACCATTCCCATTGTAGATGGGAGAAGGTTACATTATTATATATATCAAAAATTTCTTGCTTTTAAATGTATTGTTATTGTTTTCTAAAAAGACATTGGCAACTCTATGCTTAGTAAAAAAAGAAGACAGAAAATTTCTGTAATAAGAAAAAATATTTTAATGACTACCTGCATTGCTCCTCCTCTTGTTTTGTTTATGAGGCAATTAGGAAGAAAAAACGTTTTCCTTTGCATACATATATTGAGTTTATATGATTAGCATATGTTTTTTGATAAATATTTTGGTTTGCAATGTGATTAGTTTAGATAATGAAATCAGAAAGATATTAATTTTTCAGAGATTTCCTATTGATTTTTTCATTCGTGTGGTAGTTTTAAGATTTTTTTTTTTGAGAACAATTAGAAAGGGATAAAGATAAGATTTAACCATGACAAAGGAAGTAGTTGATTGGTATCTAAATGAAACTAAAACATTTGCCTTCTAAAATACCTTAGAGTTATTTTATAGGAAGTAGCATTTACTTTTACCTTCTCAAATATATTAAGTACTTTGATTCACTTTCAGTAAGAGAAAACCCTGGTTTACCAGTTGGTGTTTGGTAAGTGCAAGTAATGAATTTATCAATATGCTGCAATAAAAAATCCTTGAGTGACAGGAACATGGAATAGTTGGCCTACTATTTTCAACTTGAAACTACTTGAAATTATCTAACATTGTGGTATGTGAATGCAGAAGGAAAGGAACTTAAAATCCTGGGGTCTTGCACGACATCTGAAAAACAGACATTCACCATGAATGTTATATGTATGCCCTTTTCATGCTGAAACTGAATGAGGAGAGCATTGTGACACAGCTCTTTGTTCTGTCCAGCAACATGGAGCTGCAATGGATTGCTGAAAACACAAGGAGAGTGCCAAGGATTCAGAATACGAAAGCACATTAATATCGTTTGTGGTGCCAGTAATAGTATGTACTGCCAATTCAGGAACCAAAGGGTGTGAAGAATTCTGTAAAGAACTAAGTAGATTTTTCTAGTAAAGACTGCTGAAAGAAGATGATGTCCATTTCCCAAGTCCTAATAAATTTGGGTTGACAGGCAAACTGAAAATATAGCCTTAGGGAATAGCTTACATTTAGGGCATGAGGTTAACTGAGGAAAAGACAGTTCTAAAACTGAGGCATATGACTTCATGGTACAAAATTTGATTTTACAGAGAACCATTCTGACAGAGAATCAGGAGCTAGAGGGCTGGTGATATAAGAAGATTTTGTTGGCTCTTTTGTGATCAAATATCCCCATGATTATAAAAACTTAGACTTGAATTTAAAATATAGCTTGGGAGAAGTATTTGCCATGCTTATATAGAAACACTAAAAAATAAAGTGGTAAATAGATGCGGATATAACAAAAGTCCAAGGGGACAGTAGCAAAGCTCATTAAATCTGTATCTCTGGATAATTCGAGATAATTTCACTAACATCACTTGCATAAGCATGGCAGAAAGGCAAGACTGGGCCTTTCATGTCTTGACCAAATTTAGTGCAGTTTACCAGGTTGCTCATGATCACCTTCCTTTGCTCATGTTAATTGCCATTATTTTCCTTTTTAAGACACGATTTTCCTTTTTAAGACTTTGAGTAGAAGAACTTTACTTCAGGAAAAAGAAAATTAATAGGGACAGTAAGAAAAGCTGAGAGGAAAGACTGCCTTAGTAACTGGTTTGTTTTTAAATACTTATTATTATCATTAAAACTGCTAAAGTTATTATAGGCAGTTCAAAGAACCAAACCTGTGAAGGATTTAGATAAAGAAAGGGAAGTGAGTTGATGAATCTGAGAAAAAGCAAATGTATGAGCAGTGAATAGGCTGCAGCTGAAGAGGTACTAAAAGGTATCTACCTAACCAGCAGAGCTAGGAGAAGTAATAAAAGCCTAGTGTAAATGTATAGAAAAGAAACAAACCATCAATTATTTTGTAGTAGAAGTGAGGCTACATTCTAAAAAGGCTTAATAACATTCAAGTATTTTCTTATTAACATGCTCTGTGCGGACAGATTGTTTATTAGCACAAATAACAATGGTATTACTTCTGATTACATTGTATAGCTTAAGCAGCTATTTTTTTCAAAGGGGCAGCATCATAGTAGTGATTCAATTATTTTAAAACTAATTAAAAAAACTCAGAATGATAAAACTGTTTAACAATGGGATTTGGATATGAGGTATGCAGACAAACTTCACAAATTTCGGTTTTGGGAGGTTTTAAATAATTCCTGAAAGTGTTTGAAACCAACTAATCTCAAAATGTCTTAATTTCTAAAGATATCAGAAATCATAGTCCTTTGGACTACTGTGCACAGAAACTTTACTAAGCACCACTGTGCTCAAAAACATCCTGTTTGGGGTGTGAGAGCTGAGCATGTAAGCTCCATCATTAGAGATGAGCAAAGAAATGTCTCACTCTGGTCTTTAAAAGCCAAAGTGGTTCTATCATGACTAACCCTTATCTATAAGAAATGTCACACCAATTACAACATGCTGGCATGACAAAGTAAGTACTCTTGGTAGGAAAATATGCCAGTGCATTTGTTGAAGTTGGACCCCTCTTTACACTTAAAAAAAACAGGTTATGTGGAGTCAGAAGCAGAGCAGGGAGTCTGTTTCTTACGCTCCTGTCATCCAGACATTCATAGCTGGCTTCCTGTCTCTGCTTCTGGTGTTACCTCATTTCTTGTATCACTGTATTATTTGTTGTTATAAAATGCATGAATGTTTATGGAGTTGTGCACTTCTGCTAGATATGCCTTCTTCTGTCTAAATACCACATCTTCTGGGCAAGTGATTATATACCATTGGATATTCCAAAATATTCAGTGGTATACAACTGATTAGTTATCCATGCTATCCTAGCATTGTCATCAGTATTACCTATGTAATGATGAATAGAACAATTTAGCGTTGTTTTTCATGTTCTTCATAATCAGTATGGCACTAAGTTCACTAAATCAGAGAAATACAGTAACTGAACTGATGAGACCTTGCATCATCACCATAAAAGGAGTTAAAAACAGGCATACAAAGATTTTAATGTACAGCACAGACTCCTTATCCTACAGTGAAACTCATTTTGCGCTAGGGAAGCAGAGCTTCATTGTCTATTCTAGTACAGAAGACTCTGGGCTTTTTCTTTCCTTTCAGTACTTTTCTGTGTTTAAAAGTTTATTTTCCTATTCTAAAGAAACTATACCCAAAATCCCACTGGAAAGAGCCTTATTACTCCTCTCATGTAGTAGCTAGGCAACTGACAACAAGATCCTTCGCACAGATATAAGCATTTGTCCTTTTTTTCTGATTTTCTGGGAAGAAGAGTAACAGTTACCAGTATGCAGCAGGGATTTAGCAGCAAAGAGAACAGACAGGTAATCTTCCTTTGTGGTTACAGCCATATTTAATTTATGCACTAATTCATTCACATAGATTAAAGAGGGGAAGGTTACCTTTCTCTGAAGAGAAACACAAAGAGCCACGAGTCCCAGTTGGTCCCTTTTTACTTAGTTTTACAAAATTAGAGGGACTTGTTGAGGCTTTAGAAAATAGATATTACAAGTATATAAGCAAACTTTGGTCATAAAGATTATCAATACTTTGGAACAATGTAATTGCTACTAATCTCTGCGGTGTAATTTTGTATTTGTTCAACTCAGCTTTATGGAACCTTACATGTTTCATTTCTGTTAGAAAGTTGTTATGGATCTTCCTGCAAGAGCAACAAACAAGGAAAATAACTTCTTAGTATGCATAGCATTCAGATTAAAGGTATTCAGCTGTATTAGTTGAAAATACTGTATGGTTTTGCTGTTAAATTTTCAAATAATTAACTTTATATGTTTGTTGTGTCACAGGTGCAGGAATGGCTATGCTTAAACTGCCAGACCCAAAGAGCAATGTCAGGACAACTTGGGGATATGGGCAAGGTGCCACTTCCGAAAACAGGCCCTTCACAACTAGTGTCCAAACCACCTGCTACTCCTCAAAAACAGCCTACGCCTGCTGCCTCATATTCCCCTCAGAAGACTTCCACACCGCCTTCTCCAGCAGCAGCAAAACCGAAAGAACCAGGTGTTCAGAAGGAAGTTCCAAAACTTCAACAGGGAAGACTAGAAAAAACATTGTCAGCCGAAAAAATCCAACAAGGAATTCAAAAAGAAGATGCAAAACTTAGGCAGGGAAAACTTGTCAAGACACCCTCAGCTGATAAAATTCAACGTGTTTCTCAGAAGGAAGACCCAAGACTCCAGCAAACAAAATTGACAAAGACAGCCTCATCTGATAAAATTTTGCATGGAGTTCAGAAGGAGGATGCAAAATTTCAAGAGGCAAAACTGGCAAAAACACCCTCAGCTGATAAAATTTTGCATGGAGTTCAGAAGGAGGACATAAAATTTCAGGAGGCAAAATTGGCAAAGATACCCTCAGCTGACAAAATTTTACATGGAGTTCAGAAAGAAGACCCAAAACTCCAACAGGTGAAAATGGCAAAGGCACTATCAGCTGACAAAATCCAGCCTGCGGCTCAGAAGGAAGATGCACAACTTCAGGAGGTTACAATGTCAAAGGCAGTTTCAGTTGATAAAATCCAGCATGGAATTCAGAAAGAAGATGCAAAACTTCAGCATGAGAAAATCGTGAAAACTTCATCAGTGGAGAAAATCCAACAGGAGACTCAAAAAGAACAAAAACTTCATCAAGGGAAACTGTCAAAGACACTTTCAACAGATAAAATCCCTGTAACAATAAGTTCAGACCAGAAGAAACCCCTAAGCACATTGGAAGAAGATAAAAAACCTCTGCTCCCAGAAAAGAGCACACCACATCCAGAGGACAAAAAAGAACAAATTACAGCTCAGACTAAGGATCGTGTTGCTGAACAGAAAGCAGAAGTTGAAGCACCTATTAAGGAACTTCAAGCTAAAAAGCAAGAGGATAAAAAAGAGGGTTTGACAGCTGGGACCTCACAAATGGTTTGGAAAGCTGAAAAAGCTCAGGAAGAAAAGATACCTATTCAAACAGCACCTTTGCCAGGAACTGACCATGTGGAAGCAGTGAGAGAAAAAATAGTAAGTGGCTTTCTCCCTCTCCCCCCACCTTGCCTGCTTGCTACAATTTAGAATCTGATCCTGACAGACCCTCTCCTTTATGTCTTCCTGCTTTTTACTTTTATTCTCTGTACAGGATGACTCTAAATGATAAAATTAATGTCTCCTGTTGAGTCAAAGTTTCACCAGGTAGTCCTATGATCTACATGGAACTTTTCAATACTTCTTAATGATTTTCAGTCTCAAGAACTTAAGCAAATGAAATTAAGGCAATGTTCCTGCTTAATAATTTTTCCAATACTTCTGATTTATTTACCTATTCTGTAGACTCTTCGGAATTTATCATTTTCTTGTGCAAATTAGATTGTTTTCATAGTTCTAAATACCAATAGGGAATAATCTGTGATGGTAAAGTGTGCAGTGTTTTGCAATACCAAAATATGGTAAACATTTTTGGGAATCCTTTGTGATGCTTGAACATACTGGAGAGTGCAATCTTTACATCTTCTAACTATTTCATTTGCTTATCTCATATGGACTAGTGCTTTTAGGTAGAGTTCTTGGTGGGTTCTCAAGTCAGATGAATGGATGTATTTATGATACCATGTACTAGAGGTCTTCGTTTCTTAAATGCATTTGCTGGATGTGAAGTCACCTACAGGTCACTTTATCAGCTGAAGTGAGTGATATACACAATTTGTTGAGACATGAAAAATGATGTTTTGGTTTTTTTATATATCAGTGATGCAAATTAGGTGGTGATTATTATGTTATGAAAATAGGAGTAGGTTTAGAAAAAGTGTTTAACCTTTGCCAAAATTATGTTTTCAAAGAATCCCAGCTAAAAGGTCAAGGGTTTTGGTTTCACTGCTGTTGTTGATTTTTCCCCTTATGGTAACTGAGATATTTGGGCAGCAAAATATTCTGATTCTGAAATTGTGCTGTGAAAAATCCTACTGTTTTTATAAACTAAGTTTCCTGCCTGAAATATATGTCCCATCATATGTTGTGTTTCTTCATTTTGATAGTATCTAGACATATGATTTCCCTGATTGTACCAAGGGAATCTCTGAATTGTGCTCAGAGTAATGTAGACAGAAATCCTCCCTTTTGGAAGAAAGAAATAGATAATCTATGAAAATCCTGTATCAATTTGATTATCTCATATCAAACATAAGATACTATTTTGGGATTTTCCAAGAGAAGTAAGCTTACTTTTGTTAACAAAATGTCACTTCTGGAGATTTTTTAAATTCGTACCAGATAACCTAAGTAGTAGACTTAGAATTTTGAAATGTTGAAAAACATTTGTAACAGAAAATTTTCATCACTTTCTGGTCTCAGTCTTGTCTGGTCATTTTTACCTTGTATAAGGAGGTGAAAGCATATTGCACTCTGAAGATACCTAAAATACATATATTGGATTTCTGTCTCTGATAGTGACACGTTTTAAATGTAGGTTAATTAGTGAGTTATAAAGTAATACACACATATATTTCACTCTTATTTAATTTATATTTTACTTCCTTCCATTGCCTTCTAACTGAAATCAGACTTCATTTCTTCATACCATAAACAGGGTTATTCTTTATTTTGCTCTTATCAGACTTTGAACCACACTTAGCTAAAGATTGTAAAGCAGAAGTTTCATGAATAAAAAAGTATCTACTTTTAAGTATTTTTAAAATTAAAACACTCTGAAATAGAAACAAGAATTGAATTAATAAAAAAGAATAGCTATGTTTTCCACAAAAAGGCTTTGTTTTCCCACATTTTTGGATTCTTGGAAAAATCTTTTTTAAAAAAAAAATAAAGAAGCATATCAAATTGTTCCAAATTAAAAATAAATCTGGTCCCTCACCTAGCTTTTTAACTTCATAAAAATAACTCTGTTTATTTACTGAAATATTTTAATATTCTCCTATACTTTGCTGGATACAATTCTTCCCAAGAGAACCTGTGACAGAAATGGAAGAGGAGATAACAATTTTTAGATATTGCACATTCAATTTCAGTGGGTAAAGGACAATATCTAGACATCAAAGAATATATTTTACATGTATTTCAGCACAGAATTATATGAAGGTTTTCATATAGATGTATTTTTAAATAGGGATGTGAAGGAAAACCTAGTACTTTCTGCAGCTGACAAACTGCTCATGCAATTTTATATCCAAATTTGTGCAAATGGTAATTACTACCAACCCTTGCAGTATTCCACTGAGATAAGTAAATAATACTGCCTTCATTTTTCACTAAAAAGACAAGACAGCAACATCCCAAAAAGTCTTTAAACACATGGAGAGGCTAAATTTCTGACCTAGTACAATCGGTAAAATTATCCTGGGAAAATCACACATATCAAGTTTAGGTATCTGGCATCCTTTGAAACAAAAGTGACTTAAATATTAAAACATTTTAAAATATTTGGGTCTCAAAGTATGATTTAAGGTATCACAAAGCTATTTTTTCCTTCAAAATATTTTTTTCAGGAATATTTTAAAATATAATTTATTTTAAAATATTTTAAAGAATAAACAGACTGCTCATAATTTATAGACCCTTTTCATGAGAAACCATTTTGTAGTATTGACTATGCATATGTGCAATAGTATTTAGCTGTTCTAACAAGGAAGCCTAGAAATCTTGAACAGTTATGACATACAGTTTGTCGATATAAAATAAATGCAGTCATCTCAGAACTCACAAATTAACATATAAATAGTTAGTCATATCCACATGAACACTTTACCATGGTGTAATTTGGACATATATTCTCAAGATATCAGCTATACTATGTAAGTGCCTTTATTACTACCTTATTTTTACTGAGGAATGATCATGTGCTTAGATCTAGTAACCAAGTAGAAATGAAATTGACATTATTTTAACACATGCTATTAATGAGAAAAAACAAACCAGAGAGCCAGAATAAGGAAGTCAAGGCTTATCTGTAAGCGGTTTTTCTGGACACAAATAAAATATTTGATTTCAATAATGCAAAATTTAAATAGAGATTATCAACTAAACTTTTTTTTCACTCTCTGAAACTTCTTTTTAGATAATGTAAATATTTCTTCTATAAACAGAATGGTGTTTTAAAACTCATGAGTTCCTCTGCAAAATAAAATTCTGGTCTGTGCCACAGAATATAATCTTGCTAGTTAAAAATAATTTAAAAAAATGACAAGATTTTTTTGTTAATTATTTTTAGTAGTGTTTTGAATGAATTTGGTAACTAATGGAACTTTTCCAAGCACTAAGTTTTCTATTTTCAAATGAGAATATTAGAAGTGAGGAAGTATAAAAATAAATAATGCTTCTCAAGTGAAAACTTCTAATGCACTAGAATAGTACAAAACATCCTATGTTAGACTATTTTTACCATTAGTGAAAGAGGTTATATTTGCAGATTTTAAACAGTCTTAACCATCCTCCAACTTTTGTAAGTCTCCTTGTTTCTCACATCTCAAGAAAATCCTCCCATCAATGTCTGTACTGGATCTAAATTTCTCCAGCATTAGAAACACTAAGAAAACATTCAGAAAAAAATTTCATTCAACTACTTAGAAAGTTCCAAGATTTCAACGTGTAACAAAGTACTTCCTGCTTTATGAGGAAAAAAGTGGGGCTTATTTCTTATTGTTTAAAACACATTTTTCATTCTCTGAAAGCTGTTGAGTATATATATATAAATCTTGGCAGCTTTGTTTCTGTAATATGTTGTTATTAATGTAAAAATCTTATGTATATAGTATTTTTACAAGTTTAAAAATAATGATGTCTTTGTGTATGTGATGTCCAACCCCATAGAAAATAAATTACTAGTCATTAAGAATAGCTGTAGTTAATGACAATATCCTAATTCTCAGGCTGCAGGACACAGGAGAAAAAAAGACTACACAAAGACCAAATATTATTTATTACATTCATATAATCTGGAAACGTGGTGTGCAGGATAATTTTTGCATTATGTATCATGGGGCAGACAACTATACATACAAAAATGATAGAAAATATTTTCTTACTGTAGCCTTAAAAAGAAAGTTGCATTTTTCTCATTGCATTTATTTCTAGTGATGAGAAATATCTTCTTATTGTAGATCTTTTTCTTCCCCTTACTGTACAAATAGCAGTCTTATTGCCCTTCTTCAATTTCCTATTATTCATAGCAGTGATGTTACAGCATACACTGAGGTTCAGCAACAGGATGGGCAATAGCAATATTCATTGCCATCTCCTCTGGTTTGGTCATTGAGTAGGTACTACACATTGGGCTCACAGATAGTGGCACCATCACAAGTTATAAGGAGAATGGCTGAAGTTGTTCCATGGCCAGTTGTTGTCTACCTGTTTCTGAGCTTAACTGTTTATGCCTTCTGTCTCTGCTTTACAAGTCACTGTATCACTTATCTCCCTTTGGAGATCCAAAATCCGACACTAGTGTTGTGGAGGCACCCACAAAACATACAATCAGTCGCTGAAAATAATGCGGATTTACTTAGCATTCTGACAAACAAAAAGAAACCACAGGTTTAAATGTCAGTAGGGAATATTACCACACCACTACCTTAAGAATTCCTAAATTTCACAAGCAATCCCTTCTGGGGCTGACCAAAAATCTGCACAATCACTCTCTTACAAAAGGAAATCTCTCACAAGTACAGTAGAAGGATACAGAAGATGGAGCCACTCACCTAAAGGGGTGAGGGCTCACTAAAGGGTGTATCCAGAAGAAACAATCATTCACTGAAAGGAGGGTGAAGAAAGCTACCTTGGGTGACATCCCAGTCGCAAGGGGAAAACTTTCTGGTAACAGACCTCTGCTCTGAGAAGAACCACTCTAATCAGCTCTCCAGTGGGACCCCGTTTTACCCCTTAGTCGCATCTGATCTGTGGTCGTTGTAATTGACTCAAGGCCCACATCTTTAAGGAGTGAGAGCCTGGTGACAGTTCTCTACCTCCTTCCCTGCCAGCAGGTGTGGGGGTTCAATCAGTTCATTGATGAGCTTCAACAGCTGGAAGGCCCTAGTCTTTGTGTCTTTGGCCAGCCTGGTATTCATCAGGTCCTTGGCAAGCTGTGGTGTTCATTGGGTCCTTGGTAGGCCATAGTCTTTGTTGGATCCTGGTCAGGGTGGTTGCACCTGCCACAACTAGATGGAGATGATAGTCTTTCCGTGAACTCTTAGGAAATCTTCTGAGCCTGAACAATGTTCTTATTTTCTAGTAACTTGTCTAAATTAATCACGATGTGTTTGGTTACATATGTTTTAGAAGTGGGAATAAATTGGAAATAAAATAAAAAAATAATAACAATCAAATTCACAGGTGAAATTTTGGTGAGGGATATGATATTTCTAGATAGATAGAAAAATCCTTTGGTTTTAATGAAATAGGGTTTTTTAAAAAAACATTTTCCAATAAATTCCCTTTAACCACTTTGTTCTTTAATAAAGAGAACAAAAATCTGAATACAACATACAAAAAAATTTAACTATGCTTCATTGTTGACTTATGAATAATATATATAATTCTGTCATTGAGGGCTGGAAAATATCCAAGAGTACATTTTCCAGAATAATAAGTGCTGGAGTGTCTAAGTGGTGATGAATTCTCAAAGTTCTTTATGGACTTCTGCATATTTATATATTAATTACAGGCCTATCATTAGAGTTTTCATTAGAAATATTTGTTTTCATATTAGATTTTTAATTGCAATGAATTTTGCTCTGATAGATATTTGTAGCTATCATATTGCATAAAATATTGGTAAGAACAGATGTAGGTAGTATCTGATTTTGTAAAGCTCAATAATAAATCACTCCTGTGAAACTGAGATTACTTAATAAAATATTAATTACTACATTATTGTAATATTAATATTAATGTTTTATTGTAGGATTATGTGCACAGTGATATGTCCATAGGCAAGAACAGGTACTTTAAATGTAAATTGAATAATGAAAAAAACTTGACTGGGTTTTAAAAATAAAATAACTGGCAATAAACATATTTTGTTTATGATATTTAAGCATTAAATGTAACTTTGTTGTGAATAAACATTTGAAAATAGCTGTAATTTATAGCAACCTAGTATGAGTGTAAATGTACCTTTATATTATAATTAACCATTTTCATCATTTTCTTAACGTATTTATTCCACAGTATTTTTTTTAACTCAGCATATTACCAAGGATTAAAAAATAAAGCCTTAGATAATTGGCTTGCTGTACTTCAGAAATCAGTGACTCAAATTAGCAAAGTTGATAAATACTACGTATTTGTATTATTGAGAACCATAACAAATTTGAAGATCACATCATATTATTAAAATCAGGAGACTTTGGGATGCTTATTCTCAAATTGCTGATGAAGGTAGGGACACCTCTTAAGATTGTCAGCTAAGATGGCCACCAAGATGACGTTTGGAGAGCAAGCTGTTTTGTCAGCTGAATGGTGAGATACTTTCACTAAATAGAGTATTGCACAGTTGAGAGAGGGAGGAGGGAAACTTTAGTGAAGAAATACTTACTGTAGGATATCTTTGTTATTTTTGTTTTCTAGAGGAGATAGAGGTGCTTGTCTTTCAGAGTGATGCAGAAGGATCTGAAAGCTAGAACAATGACTAAGGGTGTTTAATTAGGGCTGAGACGGAAACATTGGTTATGCTGCTTAGTCAGGGGTACTTGCCTTGTTTGTTTCCTTATTTCCTTTGTTCAATAGCTGGTCATTGTGCTTTCCTCCCTCCAATTACACTTCACTATCAGCAGCTTACCTCTGCTCTGCATTACAAATTTACCAACTTATTTTTTTATGAGATACTCAGAAAATGTTTGTACAGTGCCGAACTGTCAATGCAGGGACATTCCAAACTGCATTACATCAAGCTTCAATACTCCATGTATTATGCTGCACGTTACAATGTGTAACACTCAAGTCCACCAATTGAAACTATAGATCCAAAACTTGAGAAGGCTGACATATTTCTAAACAATTATAAAAGATTAAATGGGCAATGCGGACAGTTTTGAAAAATAGGTAATCAAAGTCTTCATTTAAATTTGCCCCCAAACATCTTGTCCGATGCATATGTGAATTAATAGTAGATTATTAGTAGTAAGTGTACTGAAAACAATTAAATACAGTATTTGTTTGTATTGAGAAATAGATCATCTTACAACTAATAAAATTTGTTGCCAGTGTGCACAGCCATGCACAACATAGTTGGATTCAATGCAAAACCTCAAAATTTGAGGAACTGTCTGTATTATTTCAATAGCTTTGAATAACAAAATTAGTGCTTAGTTTATGGTTTCATGTAACTCTTCTCGTCATCATAATTTTTCATCTGATACATTAATTCATCTTTTACAAAAAAACCCCACATATATTTAATTGCCTGGAGACATTAAGAGTTTATGTATAAATGTATACACACACATATGTATTTATTTTTTTAGGAAAAGGAGGATGACAAATCAGACACATCAAGCTCTCAGCAACAGAAAAGTCCACAAGGTCTGAGTGACACCGGGTATTCTTCTGATGGGATATCAAGTTCACTCGGTGAAATCCCAAGTCATATCCCCAGTGATGAAAAGGATCTACTCAAAGACTCTAATAAAAAAGACACTATTTCCCAAGAAAGTCCACAAAGCCCTTCAGATCTAGCTAAATTGGAAAGTACTGTACTGTCTATTTTGGAAGCTCAGGCAAGTACACTTTCTGATGAAAAATCTGTGAGAAGCAAAGAGCCTTATGAAACATACGGTGAACAAACAAATGATCAACATAAAACAAAGCCTTTACCAGTCACTCCAGAATCTTACAGTTCAGATGAGGAAGACTTAGAAGCTATTCAAGAAGCTGAAGGAACCATTGTAGAAGATGGCAAAGGAAGTGCTTCCTCTCAGGCAGCCTACAAGGAAGAAGAGGAAGGAGATGACATATTGATGAGAAGACAGCGCTACGATTCTGTGGAAGACAGCAGTGAAAGTGAAAACTCACCTGTCCCAAGGAGAAAAAGAAGAGCTAGTGTTGGTTCTTCAAGCAGTGATGAGTACAAACGAGATGACAGTCAGGGATCAGGTGATGAGGAAGAGTTCATTAGAAAACAGATTATAGAGATGAGTGCTGATGAAGATGCCTCGGGTTCTGAAGATGATCAATTCATAAGAAATCAACTCAAAGAGATCAGTGCAATTGAAAGCCAAAAGAAGGATGAAGTGAAAAGCAAAGCCAAAGTAACAGCTGGAAAACACAGAAGAATGACACGGAAAAGTAGTGCAGGCTATGATGAGGATGTAGGAAGACGACATTCATGGCACGATGATGATGATGAGACTTTTGATGAAAGCCCAGAGCCAAAATACAGGGAAACTAAAAGTCAAGACGGTGAAGAACTTGCAGTATCTGGAGGAGGAGGCCTTCGGCGTTTCAAAACAATAGAATTAAATAGTACAATAACAAACAAATATTCTGAAACATCTGAACAACAGAAAGGTATTTTATATTTTGATGAAGAGCCTGAGTTAGAAATGGAGAGCCTTACAGATTCACCAGAAGACAGATCTAGAGGAGAAGGGTCTTCTAGTTTACATGCTTCTAGTTTCACACCAGGTACATCTCCTACTTCGGTGTCATCACTTGATGAAGACAGTGACAGCAGTCCTAGTCACAAAAAACTTGGCGGGGAGAGCAAACAACAGCGCAAAGCCAGGCATCGACCACATGGTCCTCTTCTTCCAACTATTGAAGATTCTTCAGAAGAAGAAGAACTCCGGGAAGAGGAAGAACTACTAAAGGAACAAGAGAAACAGCGTGAATTAGAACAGCAACAAAGAAAAAGTTCTAGCAAAAAATCTAAAAAAGACAAAGACGAACTAAGAGCTCAGAGAAGGAGGGAACGTCCAAAAACTCCACCAAGTAATCTTTCTCCCATTGAAGATGCATCTCCAACAGAAGAATTACGGCAGGCAGCAGAAATGGAAGAGCTGCACAGATCTTCCTGTTCTGAATATTCACCTAGTATTGAGTCCGATCCTGAAGGGTTTGAAATCAGCCCAGAAAAAATAATAGAAGTACAAAAAGTTTACAAATTGCCTACTGCTGTCTCTCTATACTCACCAACAGATGAGCAACAAACTGGACTCCCAAAACAAGAAAGTGGTCAAAAGACATTGAAAAGTGCTGAAGAAGTATATGAGGAGATGATGCATAAGACCCATAAGTCCAAGTCATTTCAAATTTCAAATGAAAAAGATGAAGTATTTGAAAAAGAATCTTTATATGGTGGAATGCTAATAGAGGATTATATTTATGAATCTTTAGTAGAGGATAGTTACAATGCAGCTATTGATACTAATCTTGTAATGAGACAAGATGAGAGCAACGATTATATGCAACAGAGGGGAAAAGAGAAAAAAATAAGAGCCTCAGAACAGATCTATGAAGAACCACAGAAAACTGATGATCTACAGAAAGACTACTATAGTGTGGAGACTTTACATTCCATTGTGCCTCAAGAAGATATTGTTTCTAGTTCTTACATTATTCCAGAAAGCCATGAAATAGTTGTATTAGACAACACAGTAACTTCCACCAGTGAGGAAAAGCAGTTGTTAGATGCAGAAGCTACTTATGAAGAGCTTATGAAAAGACAGAGAATGCAGCTAACCCCTGGGTCCAGTCCAACACAACCGACTTCAGATTTTGTTCCCACATCTGATACAAAGGTATCTAGTGCTGGGGAAACAGTAGATAGTACATCTTTAACGTCAAGTACTACTTCGGCAATCTCAGATGTATCACCTGTCAGCAGCACAGCACTTTCTATTCCAGATGTTAAAATAACGCAGCATTTTACAGCAGAGGAAATTGAAGATGAATACTTAACAGATTATGCCAGAGAAATTCAAGAAATAATTTCTCATGAAACATCAATGTTGATATACTCTGAGACATCAGAAGGTGCTGCATCAGTTTTGCCTTCTGATACAGCTTCCTTAACATCATCTACATCTTCAGTTTGTACCACAGATAGTTCATCACCTTTAGATATTGCAACCACAGGGTATGTAGATACAGCAGATGCTGTAAGTAAAACAGCAGATTCTGAAGGTGTCAGGATAACAGCACAAGTTCCCTTAATATCTACAAAAGAGTACTCTGAAGTGAGCATGCCTTATGAATCTGTTGCTGGAGCTTCTAAAAAGCCATCCGTAGCATCAGATATGGAAAGTGTGGATCAAGCTGCACTTTCTTTGCCTGAAACTGCACCTTCAGTAGTGACAACTACAGTTATAAAGCCCAAGCAATATGCAACTCATACCACTACCTTTGATACCTCCAAAGCAGAAAAAGAAGCAGCTAGAAAAATAAAAAGTGCAGTAGAGTTTGGCATTGTCAAAGTTCATCATGAAGATTCACACAAAGAATTGGATGTTGATATGACAAGGATTACTTTGACTAGTGTTACATCTGAGCAACCACCTGTATGTATAGCATCAGTACCAGTTACAGAGCCTGCATCAGAAACATCTTCTGTACCTTCTCCCAGTGTTTTAAGTAAGACCAGCGTGGTCTCTGTGCCTTCCTCAGCTCCTGCTGTAACATCCAAAGTTTTCTCGCTTTTTAGAAGCTCTTCTTTGGATTCTGCTGCACAACCTTCTCCACCCCCGCCTCCTCCTCCTCCTCCACCACCTCCTCCACCACCATTGCCTCCACCTATTTTACCCAAGCCAGCCATTTATCCCAAAAAGAAGTCACAGATTAAGTCTCCAGCAGCGACAGCTCCCACAGCAGTACCTTCACTCACAAGTGTTCCAACACTAGAGTCCACAGCTGTGTTAAAGAGTCATGTGGTACCTATCACAAAAACATACACCCCAACACCACCTCCTGTACCACCCAAACCATCCTCCATTCCAGCAGGGCTTGTTTTCAGTCACAGACCTGCTGAAGTAACTAAACCTCCAATTGCTCCTAAACCAACAGTTCCTCCACTCCCAATAGCTATTCATAAACCAGCAGAAACACAGCCCAAACCAACAGGTTTGTCATTGACTTCAGGTATGACTCTGAATTTGGTCTCAGCACCTGAATACAAAATAACGTCACCCACTTCCCCTTTATCTCCACACTCTAATAAATCTTCACCAAGGCTTACAAAACCCTCACAGGAAACCTATGTTGTCATCACGTTGCCATCTGAGCCTGGAACTCCTACAGAAGCTATAACAAGTCAGGCTGTTACTAGCTGGCCTTTAGAAGCACCTTCTAAAGAACAGATTCCCCAGTCTGTGCAACCACTTTTTACTCCATCCATGAAAACTATGGAAATTCAAAGTATGGCACACCAGAGTATGTATATTACAGGTGCTTTGCAAGCTATTCCTGTCACAACACAATCAACTTTTGAAAAAATACCTAGTTCAAAATCAGAAGTAGTAACAACAGAGGTAACCAAGACCACAGTGTCTGTGGTTAAGGGCCCAGTGCCTAGTTTTGGTTTAGGTAGTGTTGCTATTACTATACCTCCAGAGCCACTACACATAGTAGAACAACCCAAGTATACAGAGAATGGAAGATTCCATCCTTTGAGTGATGTCATAGATCTTCGCACTTTAACTAAGGTGGATATTGAAAGGAGAGACAGCTGTATGGATCTGTCTGCTGTTTCTATGGACGTGAGAAGGCAAATGCCAGCAAGCGATGTGTGTGGGCGGCCAGTAAGTACTGTCCAGCCATCTATAATAAATCTTAGCACTACGTGCGTTGCGGATCCTTCTCTTTCTCTAGTCACTGACACAGTAACTGTAGTGACCTGCACCCCCACTGTAAGCTACACTACCAGTACAGACAGCCTTGTGGATCTTGGACATGCAATGACAACGCCACTTCAGCTAACAACATCAAAACATTTTGAGCCTTCATACAGAGTAACAGGCAGCCAGGCATTCTCAGCAACTAGAGATGAAGTGCCAATAAATTTATCCCTAGGTACTTCAACGCATGCAGTGACATGGGCTACTACAAAGCCTGTTACTGTACCACCTGTTGGTGTTACAAATGGTTGGACTGATGTCTCCACATCTCAGGACCTGATGGAGAGTGTAGCAGTTGACCTTAGCACTACAAAATCCCACAGAACAGTAGTAACAATGGATGAAACTACTTCGCGTATCATAACAACAGTAATAGAAGATGATGAAAAGCCTGTGGATCTGACTGCTGGGAGAAGAGCTGTCTGCTGTGATATGGTTTATAAATTGCCATTTGGAAGAAGCTGTACAGCACAGCAGCCATCAACTACACTTCCAGAAGATCGCTTTGGTTACAGAGATGACCATTATCAGTATGATCGTTCAGGGTCATATGGCTACCGAGGAATGGGAGGTATGAAACCATCTATGTCTGACACAAATTTATCAGAAGCTGGACTGTTTGCATACAAAAGCAAGAATAGCTTTGATTATCGTGTTGGGGCAACTGATGCAGCAGTAGATCTTACTTCTGGGAGAGTTACTACAGGTCAGTATGACACAGCAGCAGATCTTTCTTTGAAATATAATTTTGATGTTCCTCACCTCATTTCAGGATGATTTTTTTGTTATTTTTCCCCTCCTTATGTTGTTTCATTTTCTTTCGGACTGTGTGACAAATTATTCTGGATTACACATGGTTTTCATTTCTTCATTTTACATATATGTTTTGCACAGAGGTGCCTGCATGTGCCTGCATGTTCAGAAATGCTGTTTCCTTCACATCTAAAGTAGATCATTAAGCTGAAGATTTGCATGCAGTTTCCCCTTCCCATGTAATTCATCAAGATGGGATGACTTTCAGAATCCGCAAAGCAACATTATTTTGTGGGACTGGACTGTAACTTTGCCCTGTAATTTCAGGTGAGGTTATGGATTACTCAAGCAAGACTACTGGTCCTTATCCAGAGACTCGACAGGTGATTTCGGGCATCGGGCTCAGTACACCGCAGTATTCCCAAGCAAGAATGGCATCGTCTCTGGGGTCCCAGTTTGGTGTTGGAAGTGTTTTAAGGTCGTCCAATGGTGTTGTTTATTCTTCAGTAGCAACTCCAATTCCATCCACATTTGCCATCACTACACAACCTGGTTCTATTTTCAGTACAACTGTCCGAGATTTACCTGCTCTCCAAACAATTGACTCGGTGCCCTCTTTGTCGACTTTGCAACAGAATCAACCGCTCCCGAGATCATACAGTTTCTTGACAACAGTGGCAGCTGAAAAAGACAGTGCAATTACTGCCATTGATATGGAGACAGGGTTACCACCTCTTAGTATAGAAACTATTACCACTGAGCCAACCAACTTGATACCTGCTTTAACGACAGCATCTGAAGTTTATACAGATGTAATTGAAGATGAGGTTGCCCTTCTCATTGCCCCTGAAGAAGGCAAACAGCAGCAGCTTGATTTGGAGCGTGAACTTCTTGAGCTTGAGAAAATTAAGCAACAGCGCTTTGCAGAAGAGCTGGAATGGGAACGTCAGGAAATTCAAAGATTTAGAGAACAAGAAAAGTTTATGGTGCAAAAAAAGCTTGAGGAGTTGCAATCGATGAAACATCATCTTTTGTTTCAGCAAGAGGAGGAAAGACAAGCTCAGTTTATGATGAGGCAAGAGACATTAGCCCAGCAGCAGTTGCAGCTTGAACAATTCCAACAACTTCAACAACAGCTCCACCAACAGTTAGAGGAGCAAAAAATTCGTCAAATATATCAGTATGGTTATGACCCTTCAGGAACTAGCTCGCCACAAACTACCACAGATCAAACACTTTTAGAAGGACAGTATGCAGGCACAGAAAATGGCCAGTTTTGGCCTACTGATGATGCAACCACTACGGCTTCTGGAGTGCTGGGTATTGAAATTCCACAAAGCCAAGCATGGTATACAGTTCAGTCTGATGGCATTACCCAATACATACCTAGGCCTGGTATTCTAAGCTCTGTTTCAGAAATGTCTCTTAAGGATATTGATGTTAGAGAGGAGAAGCAACTGAAAAAGAGAAGTTCTATGCCAAAATTACGTGGTCCATATGAGGAGCTTGAGGAGACCCTGGAAGAAGAGCCCCGGTGCTTCAGAAAGATAGTGGACAGTGGAGTGCAAACTGATGATGAAGACGGAGCAGACAGAGGTTACACAAGCAGGAGAAGGAGAACTAAGAAGAGCGTTGACACGAGTGTTCAGACAGATGATGAAGATCAAGACGAATGGGATCTTTCTAGCAGATCCAGAAGGAAGCCTCGTGTAGGGAAATACAGTGAGAGTACCACTGAGGCAGACAAAGCTAAACAATTCTCCAAAGTATCAAGTATTGCGGTTCAGACAGTGGCAGAAATTTCAGTACAAACAGAACCTGTAGGAACAATAAGAACACCTTCAATCAGGGCCCGATTGGATGCTAAGGTTGAAATCATAAAGCACATTTCAGCTCCAGAAAAGACATATAAAGGAGAAAGTCTGGGTTGTCAAACAGAGACAGAGTCAGATAATCAAAGTCCCCAATATCTGTCAGCTTCATCTCCTCAGAAGGATAAAAAACGCCCCACACCATTAGAGATAGGATACTCATCCCACCTTCGTCCAGACTCCACATTGCAGGTAGTCCCTTCCCCTCCCAAATCTCCCAAAGTTCTCTATTCACCCATTTCACCTGTTTCACCAAGCAAAGTTATAGAGTCAGCATTTGTACCCTATGAAAAACCCATCACTGATGACATCAGCCCTCAGAAGATGCTGCATGCTGACATTGCCAAGGTTCCTCCATCAAGCCCAAAGGCAGCAAAGATGATGCAACGCTCTATGTCTGATCCTAAGCCCCTGAGTCCCACAGCAGAAGACAGTTCCAGAGCTCAGTTTCAGTACACTGAGGGTTTCATGGTAAGAAGTATATATTTACTTTTTCTTTTTTTTTTTTAAATATACAACTCTGCAGATATCAGTACAGCTAGAGGGCTGACACACTCATTTTTAATACCTGTGTATGTAGTCTTTTTGCACACCTTGCTGAAAATCTCAAGGCATGTCTTCTGTCTAAAGCAATGGTTATTCGCTTCATCGCTTTGCCTGAAAATAGAGGAATCCATATTACAGTCTTACTAAGATTCAGAAAAAAACCTGCTATGAATTCTTGTTCAGAATTGGGAAGGCACTTGATGATTTACATGGCAATAAATTGCAAATATAATGTTTACCACCAGTTCTTCACAAAATGAAAAGCATTTTCTTTGTAATCATACCACATCCAGCTCTTTTGGCACAATCTGTAGTGCATTTACTCTGAAATTACTGCATATGCCTTCTGAGAGGTAGCTAAACTACATATATAATTACCTTAGTTAGCTCTCCTTACTGACCATCATGAGCTATCTTGACCATTTGTGATTCAGTAGGTAGTCATGAGTCCCAATTTGTACATCTTTTATATCTCTCCCTGACCAAAAGGTCTAATACCACAAATCTGGGTTTGGTTTACTTGTTTCGGGTAAGGATTATCAAGGAGTTATGCAACTATTGAGGGTTTTTTCTTATGGGGTCAGAAGAGGCAATTTTTAATAAGGCTGACATCATCAGGATGTATTTTTATCATGTATGCAGTATTACTTTTCTTTGAATAGTAAAATTTCTGATTTGGGAATCAGTCTGTTATTGATGAATAGGAGGAATAAGTCTTGGCTAAAGAAATACCTTAAAAATTTAACAATTCCTTTTAAAGCTGTCCTTATGTCCAAGTCCATTCCCTTCTGTCAGTTGCAAGGTCAGTAACTTATTTGTGAGAGCTCTAGAAGACCTGCCCTTCAAGTTCTTCGGCAATTTTTGCGTTTCATGTTCAGTTATCTGTGAACACATGAGTGATTAGTGCAGGCTGGATAGAATAAAGAGAGTTTGTTCTCTGTGTTGTATAATTTGCAGTGGCTTTGAAGTGCAGAATTATCTGTTTATATCCTCCAAGACTCCCACTGTAAGCAGTTTCTGCAGCTTCACATGTTTGTATGGATATTGAATGCTTCCTATGCTGTTACTGCTTGGAAAACTGTACTTGGAAGTTTGAAGGGAAAACTGTAAAAATGACATTGGCATTCCATATCAACATCATTTCTTAATGTAGGATTAGCACAGTGATGGAAACAGTAGCACAAACACTAAAGTTTTTTATAAAGGTTTCGGAACAGCACCTTAAAGAAAGTTGTTCACAAGTTAGAAAGTGTTGGGTTCTACTAGATATAATATTGTAAAATAACTGTCAGTGTATTGAAGCTATTATTGAAGACAAATTATTCAATTCATTCATTTAATAAATACATATATATTTGATATGGTTTTTTTACTTCATATGATGGATAATAAGTACTATTAGCAGATGTTTGTTTAAAGGCCTTCACAGTAGTGCTTGAACACATACCGTTTTCATTAAAGAGGCATGGCAAGAAAGGGCTTGTACATAATTGTTTATTTTTTGCCTACATGTTTATTACTATTTTGCCTCAAGCCCAAACAGTAATAGGCTATTTTAGTTTTATTAATATGCAGCCATCAAGCAGAAATAGGCCATATCTCAAAGTACTTACACTCTAAATAAATGAGGTGGACATTTTTACAGAACATGGGTTGCAAGCAGACAAGTGCAAGGAAAGTAAAATAATTCTGTGACAGTCAAGTGGGCTGCAGTAAATGTGTCATGTGGCATATGGCGAGGAATCTGCTCTGCAAACCTTCCATGACCATCATAGCTGCTTTCACCTCAAATGTTGTGTCAAGCATTGTCTGTTACACCCTCTTTTTCAAATAGAGGTTTGTTAATTAAGTATCTAGGGTTCAGTTAGCTTAGGCTGAGATCAAGTATATGAAATTTAAAGGAAAATAGATTTATGACAAAAGAGATATGATTCAGAGTGGAACTTACCTAAAGTAATGTAATGACCTCATCAAAACTTGGAAATAAGGGCATAAATTCCCTCTGCAGTTCCTTTATCGATTTTGGTTCTTGATTACTCATTGCCTTTATGTTGGGAAAGAGGGATCTGCAGTATAAGTTATGATCTCCTACTTTTCACAAGCAATACTATTCTCTCCAGCATATCTATGTTTGTTTATAAAGACTGAGAACCTAGTTTTAGGACACTGTCATCTTGGAAACACAGGAAAGAGTGGACAGTGATTTCTTAATTTGTACCTTTTGTTACACTCAAAAGTTCTTCCTGAAAGTTAGCATACATTCAGTGTCATTGTTGACAATGTGCAAATCTTGTTGACATCTTTTCAACCGTAGAACTGTGCTATGATATACTGTTGTTATACTTGAAGTTAAATACTGGGTCACTTTTGGATTATGGTGCTAAGTGTGAAAGTAAGATGTTTCCTCAACTTTAAAGTGATTTTGTCTGTGGGACTGTTTTTTCATTCAGACAGCTAAAGTCCTTATCTGGTAATTCTTTGTGTACCGTTTTGTGTCTCCTGTCTGGAGAGTTCCTAATTATAAAAAGGAAAAGGTAGAAGGGATCAGTTATGTCATTTAAAACAATTAAGTTCAGTGCAGAAAAACTTGTGAAACAGGAATTCACCAGAGCTGAACATATAAGAATAAAATGGAAATGAAAAATTGTTCTTTCACTACCTTAGAGAAATGGAGTGTGTCTATGAATATGTTTTGCATGGATGAATATCCTATCACTTTATTAATAGCCCTTGTTTCAGGGTTATGTCTTTGAATTCATAAACACTACCGGTGAAAAGGTTTCATCTGTTCGTGTACATGTTTCACAGACTTCTTTTTATAACAGTTTATCAAAAAGTCGATCCTTATGCAAACAATGGGACCAAAAGCATAGGAATAAAATTGGTCTTTTTCTAAGGGTTACAGTGAAATGATACTCTCATCATTTCATGCTTGTCATCATCAGGTGGTGAACTTTCATCATTCATGTTCTTCTTCCATTGAAAAATATATTTATTACTACTTTTCAAGAAATAGGGTTATGGCCATTATGACTAAAATGGTTAAATTATGTCTCTATGTGTTAGAACTGCTACTTTAAGTATGATTTTATTCTTTTTATATGAAATTACTCCAATGTTTTATCTAATCTGGCATTAGTAAACGGCTGAAAAATAGCTCATATAGCAATGAGTGTCTAAATAATATTTCTGTGATGGCACATTTAGTTTTCAGATGACAAGTTATATGTTTATATTAGATTTTCATTTACTGTCTGTTGTAGTCATTGCCTCTATATGAATACTTGAATGAACATAAATAGTGGCTTCCTATTTATCCACATTAACAGTATTTCTTTCCCTTGTGTTCCCTTTGGTATTTCTAATGTGCTGTGTGTGTGTCAAGGCAAAATTGTGAACTATAGGTTGTCAGCACCTTAAAAGGTTGTGGAAGTTATCTATCTGGAACTGATACTTTGCAAAGATAGATACCTAATTTTCCTCTTTTATGAGCTTTGTGCCAGTTGGGCTCCCATTGGCAATGAGCTCACCAGCTCTGACTTTGATAGATTGTCCTGCAGCCCAGTGTGGCAGGATTCCATGGAGTGCAAAGCCATAGCAGTAGTTTACATGAGGGCACTGGGAAATGTTAGTAGAATTTGGAAATGGAGATTGAAATTCATCCATTCAGCAGCAACAAAG
Source organism: Dromococcyx pavoninus (assembly GCA_033558185.1). NCBI lineage: Eukaryota > Metazoa > Chordata > Aves > Cuculiformes > Neomorphidae > Dromococcyx > Dromococcyx pavoninus. The sequence continues at coordinate 2,660,211 of JAUMJL010000063.1, read as the reverse complement.
AATTGTGAGCACCTGTTTAGTTTAACAAATAGATTTACCCCAGTGCAGCACAGAATCAAGTCATATGCCAGTCACAGTCAACTTCAGCAGTTACACATATTGCATAAGTGTAATCAAAGATGGAAGTTGTCTTGCTTTTCCCTTTGGATGCAAAAGGCCTGCTCAACTTAACTGAAGCAAATATTGCAAAGATCTTGCACATAAACTGTCACACACATACAGCATCTACAGCTAACTCAGCGGAAGTGTTTGTATTAGCAAAAGTAATGCAAAGACACATCTGTCAATAGCCCATCATCTTCAGGGTAGAAAATGTACATTTAAGCTTCAACACTTATAACAAGTTCTATCAATCTGTTTATTAAGAGAGTTAACAGACACTTTTCTCAAATTTTTCATCTGATATGAGCTGCTGCAATTGTAAGGCAAATATAATTCAAATCTGTATACTGTAGTAAAAAAAGTAATGATTTTAAGCAAAATCCCAAAAGTTTGTTTCTTTCTTTAGTTAAGAATTGCAGAACATCATCTATTGCTGTAGTAAGACCAGAAGTGATTTTACTCTGATTTTAAATATGAAAATTCCCTTAAGTGGCATACATTTAAGGGTAATGAAAACAGAGAACATTAATATGCATTTTATCTTTGATGGTATTCTAAAGTTTTCAACTTTAAAACTGAAGGTTAGGACTTCACTGATTTCAGCTGTCCTTTGCTGTGTCAGGCGTGCTGTATATCTGGACACCAAAGAGGGGAAACAGGGTAGTTGCTCCGAGTAGAATTAAAACCTTCCATATATCATATCCATGATGCTTTACTTGTTTTTTTCAGGACTAAGTTGATCACTAGACTTGTATTTCAGCAAGGAATGTTCTGCTTAGGTAATGAATAGAGAGAAACAGTAGGGATAATTATCCAGTTTGAGGTTGGGTATTTTTTGTTTGTTTACCTTCCTCAGAAGCAGGGAGTATGTTCGTTTCTTAATATTATGCCAAAAATTCAGGTAAGAGATTTCTGCTATTGTTGGAGCAGAGGACATTAATGTTTTCCTTGGTTTCTTTGGTACTTAGTTATAGCTCTTATAGATTTGTGGTCTGAGAGACAGCTGGTCACATGGTTGTAATAGCCAAAGGCTTAATTCAGTGACTTTAATTTTCGAATTTAGTCCCATGATTCAATATGGAAAATAGGAAGAATGTTTTGTTTTCTGCAGAAGTTATATTTCAATATAAAGGAGCCACTTACAAATGCAAGTGCTATTTGGGTTTAAGTACAGACAGGTGTTGAGTGAGGAACCAGCTTTGGTAGCTTTAAAGTAAACTAGATTGAAAAGGCAAAGTTTGTTTTTTTTTTTTCCACGGTGACATCTGTGGGCTGTGGTTTAACGAAATTCTTCTTCAAGCACTGATAATAACCATTCCTTCGTTAGCCTTAAAGAACAGTCTGGGAGCAGCCTGATTTTTATGATTCATGTGGTATGCATGCGTTTGTGAATTGCATACCTGGGTCTACCTGATGATGTGTTAACACACTTAGCAAAAGGCTAAGTCAGCAGGTCTGATTAGGCACACAAGTTCCTGCCTCCCCTGAAGCTGCATATGAGGCTGCCTATGGACAGAAGACCTTATTTTACTATTGGATTCTGGCTAGCAATCCAGAAAAGGTGTAGATGTGTCTGCTGAGTTCCTTTAGTGCTTGAATGTCAAGCCACACACTCTATTGTGTTTCAAACAAATACACTGGAAAGAGAGTTCTAAGAGGATCTCACTCATATCTAGAAACAATTTTAGACAATATATCCCAGTGTAAATAGTAAAATAGGACTTACCTACCTCCCTCTTTAATGATATAGTTTTAACTAGATTTAAGATTACTTTTTTCACTAATGGTCTGAATTATTTACAATTTAGAGACCTAATAATATTTCAAACTACTGCTTCTTGTGGTGTATTTAAAATCCTTTGGAGTAACATTTATGTGACTCAAATAAGGCATCATTTTTCCATCTGTCAGATCATCAAAACAGAAAGACTACCCCATATTTGATCAACATATCATGTAAACATTATTTTCTAAAGCACATTTAACTGGGTCAGTCCATCGCGCCTGATACTTTTACTTGATTTCACACTTTCTCTGTTCAACCAAGGGACATTCATGCAGAGTAAAAAAATAATATGGTGTTCACTCTTTCACGTTTAAATGGGACCCTTAACAATCTTTTGTAAAGATTGTGAAGAAATGAGATTTATGGCAGAATTGACAAAGAGCCTATTTTTTTTTTGTCACTTGGGCTTTTTCTCACCTGTTGTCAGCTTATCCATCTTCCTTTTAAGCCAGCTCTTATATACCTACTAAAAAAACACCCCTGGCCACAAATCCCATCTATCGCTCTTTTATCTTCCATAAAAGACAAAGAATTAAGATAATATATTTCCACTCACTGCTAGCTGACTTGTTTATCTTGGTTATATATTTTTTGAATACTTTGAGTTTCAGGTATATAGAGAGGCCTGTATCATTGTTGTGATTTAACCCTATCCAGCAACTCAGCACCACACAGCTGCTTTCTCCCTTGGTGCAACGGGGGAGAGAATCAAAAGAATAAAAATGAGGAAACTTGTGGTTTGAGATACAGTTTTAATAGGTAAAGCAAAAGCTGTGCACACAAGCAAAGCAAAACAAGGAATTCATTCACTTCTTACCATAAGCAGGCAGATGTTCAGCTATCTTGAGGAAAGCAGGGCTATATACATATATGGCAAAATCAAGAAGGCACAGAATGACAGAGGTGCATACTGACCACCAAGTTTTGGCCTACTTCAGTTCTGGTTTGCCTCAGAGTTTCATCTCCTGTCAAACCATGGATACTTTAGTTACTCTGAGTAAGTGGTAGGAAGATAAATTTTCTACTAGTGTAGTAGCCTGACTGAACTGAAAAGAGGGTTCCTTTCACAAATTCTGCTGATAAGGTTGGCTCCCTGCATTTTATTCTGCCCAGTCTTTTATGAGCAGCTATGCCTGTAGGACAGGAAAATCATATTGTGGTGAGCAAATGGACCTACATTCTCCAAAAGGAGCAGAAGATCAATGTCTATAAAATCTTCCCTAGAAAGGATGCACTGACTGTGCTATGTTAGCAAGTTGTTCGGAACAATATAAGCAGAGAAACATATCAAAGTATCTGAAAGTATAATGTGTTGTTGTCCAAAGCGAGAGTTCAGGTTCTGCCAGTATTAAGATAATTATTCTGTGTGATCAATTCCTTAGAATTTTTCTTAGTTTCCCTTTTTTCAGTCAACAGGGACCTCACCTGACTGTGCCCCTCCCCCACCAACTCTAGTTTAAAGCCCTGCAAGCTCCTGAGCAAAGACTCTCTTCCCCGTTTGAGAAAGGTGAATGCCATATGATGCCAGCAAGCCTGGTGCCGTGTAGGCTGTCCTGTTATCCAAAAAAAACCCCAAATTGTGGTAATGACACCAGACACAGAGCCACGTATTAATAGACTGAGTGCATTTGTGTCTTCCAAAGTAACTGCCTGCAACTTGAATGAGAGGAAAAAAATAACCTTTGCTCCATATTTCCTCACCAACCTTCCCAAGACCCTTGAGTCTGTTTTCATGTCCTTTGGATTATGCATTGCGTCTTCATCACCACCCAAATGGAAGAGCAGCAATGACTAATAGTCGAAGGGCTGTACTAAACTAAGAAGTTTCCTAGATGTCCCTAACCCAGGTCCCACGGATGCAGCAGACTTCCCCAAGAGGAGAGTCTGTAATAGTCCCTTCTACTGTGCTCCTTTACTTTCTTACCCTAGCACAAAATTATTTATTGATAAACTAAAATTTTTGCAAATACTGTTTTTTAATGGAAGTTTACTTTCCACCTTCCAGCTAGAAGCAGATATCTTAGGTCAAATTGGTCACTGTCAAACCCGTAGGTGGTTTTAAGTAAATCATAGGCTTGACTCTTTAATAATTCAGTTGCAATTTGGAGTATGGAAAAAGCAGTCATATAGCATTTTCAGATCAAAATAGGAAACGCAATTACTTTGGAAAGCAGAATTGCAATTCAGAGCAATGTTCCAAAATCCAATTCAGTAATGATACAGATAGTACAGGTACTAAAGAAAAAAAAATCAGATATACAACTGTTTAAGCAATAGGACTATTGAAAATGTTCAGGTGTAGTAACAAAAGCTCACATTTAATATGACTTAAAAATATGAAGCACTTACATGAAAGGCAGTGATGTTCTTGGGAAATGCTGACATCTTGTGCGTGTGTAGGATGCGTGTTGTAATTAGTCTACCCTACTCAGTGGTTGATGAGACTTCAGGTGTAATACTACATGCAGTTTAGGTCAACACCACAGAAGAGTTAAAAAAGACTGAAAAAAAATTCAAAGTAGAGCAAAAGAGAAAGGATGTGAAATTTAGACAACAGAGTGATTTAAAGGCTGAAGGATATGAATGTGTTAATCTAGAAAGACCAGAGCTGGACAAAGGAAGTCTTTCACTGTGTTAAACATTATTGAAAATAGGAGAGCTACTAACCAATCTTCACGTCCAGTGGAGGCACGAAATGGATTGTCTCAGTTTGCAACCTGGGATGTTTGGAAGATATGAACAAAAACTTCTTAACTACAATAGCATAAATGCTTTAGAGACAATGTATTTCAGAGAAACTCTGTAATATCTGAATATTGGGAATAACATAAAGGGATAGTAGCCTACATGACTGAGACTGATTTCCCTTCCAAGCCAAGAATTTCTTCAGCAGTATAAGTAATAGCATTATCTTTAAAAATGGAATTCTAAAATTAAATATAACTTTCCTTAGTATCCATGACTCTTACATATTATCATCCACATCATTGTTTTCAATTGGTATTCATACAGCATTTGTCACATGCTACTGAAATAAAATAAACAATCAAACCATGCAGGGCATTTTTTATAATCATAATGACCTCAGTGAAAAAGTGTTCATTTAAAAGATAGGAAGCTGAGACAAAGAAAATAGGCACATAATCAAGTAGTCTAAATTTCGCCTGTCTTTTTCCTCCTATCCCTTAGCTGAGGTGGTATTTATTCCCAATTTTACTTTCCTCTCTTTACATTTGTAAGCCTGGAGAAGTCTAGTGTCTTCCTTGACTGGCACAAAGCCATGGGCTACATAGTAACAATATGAAGGATTGGAAAGATCATGTTTAATGTTAGATGTTGGTAGTGTAAAGGCATAGCCAACCTAGTTGCTGTAGATTCCTGTTACAGTCTACAGACAGAAATATTCCAAGGGAACAACTGTTCCTTTACTTATTTTGTATTTATACTTTAAAATATGATTAATCCCGTCCATTTCTCCATTGACTAAAAAGAGATTCTAGATTTCTGAGACTATTTTTTGTTAAATGAATCCCATGGTCTCTTGAAAAGCCTTGTCTTCTGGGTCTTTTGTGTTCTTACTTCCTGCTTTTTCTCTCATTAAAAACAGTGGGTTATTTGCTCATGTACCGTTTTTCTCTTATGTGTTCTAGAAAGCAAAAATTAAGACTCAGGTAAAGTTAGGATTATAAATTGCTTTCTAGGTGTCAAATCTCAATTAAAAAAAAATAAAGTAAGATTAATTGGATTCACTGAAATGTCATTAAAAAAGTGTTTCCAATAATTTGCTGTTTCTCCCAGCATAATTTTAAGGTGAATGGCTGCTGACAGGTGGTCATCTTAGTACAGACAAACCTCTTCTTGTTTACAGAGCAAGGTTGGCTTTGTTGATTCTAGTTCACTTGCAGAAACTATCCTGTCAATAATTCTCAAATCTGAACTGGAGAGACCGAGACTGTTCTTCCTTTGTGCTTATCTTCTCAGTTCAGTTTCTCCACCTAATTTCTGAAGAAGCAGAACACTAGTAAAATCTTGCAGAAACTCAAAGAATTGATTTGCCTGCTGCAATATTCAGCTTAGGGAGTGGAATCCATAATGGTATGTTAAATGCTTGCAATCTGCATTTAGAATGAAGATATGAGACAGGAATTAACAGTACCCATTTGCTCAGCGCTGTCATGCCTAAGTCACCATTTAGAAACTCCAACTACAGGGGTAACTCCGAAACGTTGTCACAGGATATGGCTTAGACACCTCTGAGAAACTTTGATGCAGAGCCTGAAATGTCTCTCTTCGCATTCCTCTCCTCCCTTCGTGTGAGACTACAGAGGAAGCCTGCTTTTTGGCTTTCTGCCTAAAGAGCGTACATTTTGTATGGAATGAATTTGTGTCTTGGTTCAGTTTCTGTTCACATTCTCCATCTGTCCATATCTTCTCTCTAATCTCCTTGCTAAACCGTAATTCTGTTTCCAGGCCACTCTTTCTCTGACACCTTTTCTCATCCAATCTAAATGGTTCCTATCAAAATACAGCTTTTATTATCTCACCTTACTCACTTTGCAAGCTGTTTGCTAATGTTGAATCCAGCTCAAGCATTGAGTGTGCTGGTGCTCTTACACTGCCTGGTAAGCCTTTTCCCTGACGTATGATCATAAATGCCAAATAGACTAAGTGGGTTAGTGCTTAACTAAAAGTAAAGGCAGGGTTTGAAATTAAAGAAGGTATGGAGGAAGGCCTGAAAGGTGATTAAGTGGTGTGGATTTCCTTAATGTGTGTGAGATAAGTTTAACAATCCTGATTGCTCTAAATCTGGATAACTGGTTGGTTTAGAGAGTCAGCAGTTGCCAGACGTGAAAAAAAATAGTCAGGAAGTGTGTTGGAGAGGGTGAATCAGAATGAGAGTTGCCCTCTTAACATTTAAGCTGAATACAGAGGTTAATTTGAGACTTGGTGTTTATTTTCAGTGGCTGTATAACATTAATAAAACGCAGTGACATAAGCCTCAGGAAGTCGTAGGGTAGCTGGGAAGTAATATTTATTTCATGAGCTTTATGGAGCACAGTTTCTCTAACCCCTTTCATGACTGTATTTTTGCTATATATAAATATATATTATGTAAGAGAGTAACAGTGAAATAAAATTATGCTTTTTGTCTGAGTTGAATTTGGAACCAATGACAATCTTTTCCAGAAATTTTACTTTCTAGGTTAATCACTTCATATTGATACTTCTTTTATGATTCCTAAGCTATAATCCATAGCAGAAATATCATGGCCTTCTAGGAAGAAAGAAAAGTAATCAGTGAGATTATCCTTTGCTCATTTAGTCAATGATTCCGTAGTATAGGGAGCTTTATATTAGTGCCTCCAGCTCTTTCTGCAGGCAGTAAAAGTCATTCTTTTGACAGCAGTATTGTAGGCTGCTCCGAGTCCATATGTTCTTACAGGCTGTTTGAACATTGTCTGAGAAATCCATAACCCAATTAGAAGAACCAATTTTTATCTCTATATTTGCTGTTTTTTTCATCATCTGACCCTAAAGCCCACCAAAGAAAACAAAAAGTTTTGAAAATGTTATAGAAGTAACATTTTATATATATATATATATATATATATAAATATGTAAAACCTCACAAATTTCTAGTGGATATTTTGCAGGTATGGCTAACAATATTTTTCATCTCAGTTACACTGCAGATATGGAACATTCTTGCCTACATTGAAGCTTTCACTTAATAAAAATAAGTACTGTGGTCCCTATTCTTTCACAATTTCTGCAGCAACTTGGCAGTAAATCCATTGGAATATCTGTGCCTGCATTATGTTTTGCAAATATTAACTAGCTAAACTCCTCAACTATCACAGTGACTGAGATAAAGTTCAGCAACAAATTAGACTGGGAAGGTTATGTGGAGGCCATGTAGTCCCACCTCTGCATCAAAGCTGGGCTAATTTCAAAATTAGATCAGGTGACTAGAGAGCTTGTACAGTTGAATTTTGAAAGTCTTCATGGATGGAGATTCCAGTGTCTCTCTGGGCATCCTGTTCTGGGACTTCACTGCTCTCATGGTAAAGAATGCTTAATTTCGCTTGTGCAACTTGGGTTTTCTCACCTCCACTATGCATCTCAGAAGAATCTGAGTCTGTCTTTTCAGTAGTGTTGCATTTGGGACTTGAAGACAGCAGTTCGCTGGTTTCTCCAAGCTAAAGAAACTCTGTTCCCTTGGCCTCTCTTCATAGAACAGCCACTCTTCTTTAAGCTTTATTGACCTTATTTGGCCTACATTGGGCTCTCTAGCCAAGTTTTTTAAAGTTTTGGGTGGATATAAAACAGGATGGGAAGGTGGAGAAGCTTCTCTCCTATCTCAGTGCTGCTCTTCTAGTTAGCATTGTTCTCATTAGCTCAAGTGCAGGACACTCCACGTGCTGTACCACTTCACTTCATAAGCAAATTATGTTCCCTGAAGCACTTCTTATGCAGCTTTATAAAGAAATACACAATACAGTTAAGGGAACACTTGCCTATGCCCCCCACTAAGCTTTCATATCTACTAATTAGGTTTAAAGTCATTTGGGAAATTGCTGTACTTTTTTTGCCACTAAAATCTCCTTTTTTCTAGATTTTTTTTTAAAACACTGAAGCTTTGAGTAGTAGTGCAGCCTCATCAATGCACACTGTTTCTAATAGAAGCCAGGATGCACAGTTCCTTAACAATACTACACTTTTACTCCCCCTTTAACCTACATACTGCTTTCAGCAGCAAAATTGAATCTGCTGTGTTTTGTCAGCTTATTTTGATGTATGGGCAAAACTGAGGATGCAGGAAGATAAATGCGGAGTAGTGGGAGAGAGAGAAATAATTTAAACAAAAATTGCCTCTGAACCCTTTGTGATATATTATAATGGCTTAGTTTTGGAACTCAGTGTGTCCATTGGCTTTTAAAGCCCTAGAAGGTTGTGCTTATATCTCAGAGACTGTGGTAGAAGGTATTAACTAGATAGCTCATACAAAACTCTCTGAAGTTAATGATATACTCTGTTAAATCAGTGAACCATGTATCGTGCCTTGAGGAAATTAAAATGACTTTTTTCCTTTGAAATGGTTATGCCACTATTTCTATATGGTAAAACTTTTATGCACTTTCTTTAAAAAAATTTTCTCAATTCTGATTATTAAAAAAAGGAAATGCCAAAATAGATGGAATACGGTGAACAGGGATAAAGGCTGTTCATTTAAATGATTGAAATAATTAGTGCCACTGAAAATGTTCTAGTAAAAAATAACCTTTAAATCTGAATTTTATATTAGAGAAGTTCAGGTTTGCACAGGAAAAAAAGGAAAGGAGTTTTGTATAGAAAGGAAAAAAATAAAGTAATAATTTTCCAGCTGTTTATGGAGAGAAAGTAAAAAGCAGCCCTGGCAGCTGGCAAGCTAAAAAATTAGACAGTAATTCCCCAGAAACCCATTTTTTTCCTGTCCAGATTTAAAACAAGACAAAACAACCAACCAACCAACCAACAAAAAAAATAAAACAGGTGGGGATTGTTTTTTCCCTCTACTTCTGATCCTACTGGAAGTATTTCTGGGAAAATAATGTTTTTATTAACGGAGAATTTCCGATTATCTGGCTTGTTCTCAAAGTATTAACAATACAGTCAATAAAGTAAATGGTAGGAAGAGACAGATGATAATCAACTCCATTTGCTTCAAAAGCCAGAAAGGATTTGATATATAGAATAGCTCTAAATGTGTATATCGAACTGGAGATATTAATAGAATAGCTGAGACTGTAGTAGTCTTATTGTGCATTGGATTTGTAATTCTGTTTTTATCAGTCTGTAGTGACTTATTTTGATGTGTCTCTATCTTACCCATATCTGTATCCACAGACACTGGAATGACCACTAAATTAAGAAACATGGTGGATCAAGAAAGGTATTCTGTTCACGAGACATAGAAATATGAGATCAAGTATATTTTAAGTTCATTATAGTACACAGCTAGTAAATGTGTAATGGGGAAACACATGTAAATACTTTAAATTACCAGTATATTTTTGATCATCTATCTGAAAACCATTGTTATCAGTTATGAGTTTTCTGCTGAAAATTTTAGTATTACTAATCATTTACTATAAAACTCTAAAACTTTTTTTAAAGAAATATGTTGAAAATATTTTTCCTGCAGCACAGAATATTCAGAGTTTAAAGGTAGTTTGGAAATTTAGTGGCGAAATGTGAAGCAGCAAGTTCAAATCAATGCTTTATAGTTCCTCCAAAGAACAAGCTGAAGGTTAGCAGGTGTTTTTTTTTCTTTTTTATGTGCAGTTCAACAGTTAGAACATAGCTTTGTGAGGACAGGATCTGCAATGCAATTTCAGATCAAAGTCCATCTAATTCAGTCTTTTCTCCATAAGAGTGACCAATTCATATATTTTCAGAAAAGGATGAGATAGTTAGCTTCTGAGGTTAGGTGTCATCCTCTCTAAGAGAACTTACCCCCAGAAAGCTAAATGAATGTTTCTTTTAAATACAACACATTGTCTTTACCCAAAAAAATATTATTCTTTTTTTGATGTGAATACAGAAATGAAAACACATGTAGTCATTTTATCTTCAAAAAATTCAGTGCGTTAAAGAAAATGTTGGGAAACAGTGCTGGTTTTTTTCCTGAACCCATTCTTCCGCTTTATATAGGAAGTCTGCAGCAGACATTTTCTCATATTGTATGTTTCCAAAGCGTCAAGCACAGTGGTTTCTGAATAACTAGATGAGTTCCAAATCACTTGGATCACTGGGTGATCACCTTTCTGTGGTGAACTAGAGAATTATGCACAAAAACCTCATATGTGTTTAATATATAAAGACATGTTTTTTCCCAAGACAGAGAGTATATTCCTCATGTATATGACCTATATTTATAAAGTGATGCAGTGCTTTTCTAGTGTTCTTTCAGAACTGCTGCATAGGTCTGTGTGGTGCTGGGGATTCTGGACGTAAGCGTACATATTAAGGCAATTTCTCTTGAATGAAACAGGCTGATCTTGTGCTCTGACTCAGATCTTTGAGCATGTTAGAAAGTAAAAAGTATCACCTTTTCTCTCCTCTTCAGAGTCTTCTTTTTAAGTCTTGCAAAGATCTCAAGGTTTGCTTTTTGGAGGAAATGTTTGTGCCAGTGAGTTCCTCCTGAGTTGGTTCTGAGTTTTAATTGTTCTAAAATTTGAAAACCAAACATTTTTCTTCTTGTGTTTCTTTCAACTAAAATATATTTAGTATGTATTCCATTTTCCAATTCTTTGTCATCTTACCTCTTCTGAAAATATTATTACAGAATTGTAGTTATATTTCATTTACATATAATTTGTAGAATGCTATAAGAAGGAATCTTTACTGTGGCAGAAAAGTGGTATAGATTAAAAATGTTGGCTATGGTCAGATACAAAGCCATTTAATGTTTTTCAGAAAGAGCAGAGCCGATAAAGAAAACTGTTTCATCATTACTTCAGTACTTAGTGTTTATTTGTAAAATGATGTTCAAACAACAAGATAAGGAATTGCACACAATTCTCAGAGCTCTAGGGTAAATGCTGTAAATGATTCCATCAGTCAAGAGAATCTTCATCACTATTCAACCAATCTGAATCCTGTCTGCTGTATGGGGAGCAATGTATTATAATGATTACTGTGCCTTCAGATACCAGAAGAGAGATCTGAGAATTAAAGGATTTCATGTTTCCTGCTGAAGTAAAAACAGCTGATAATTAAACAAAGGTTCTTTACTTTTGTTTGTGGGCTTATCAAAGATCTATGAAGATAAATACTATCATCTGAAAATGAAGTAAAAACCATTTAGTTTCCTGCCTTGATGCCTCAGAAATTAAATAACAGCAATCTTCATCTTGTGAGATGACTTGATGATCTCTATACTTATCTGTCCAATGCTCTAAAATCAGTGCATGATTGATGCTAAACAATAATTTTTTTCAGTCTTAGCTCAGAGGCAAATAAATTAATGACTAATAAACCCAAGATCCTTTAAGCATTAACTTTGATGTAGAATAAAAATATTTCAGCTAAGTTTCAGCTAATATTAAAGCTTTGATTGCTTTAAATAAATAAATAGCCATAATTTGCAAAACGGTATTTAAAAATAATCCAAAAGTAAGGTCACCGATTTTCTGTCTTCCTGTCCTGCTTGTCACAGTAAGCAGAAATGGGAAGAGGAAGGTTATGTTTCTAAAACAGTATAATTGCTATGAAGATAGTAGGAAGAAAATGAACTAAAGGTTACCGCTTTCTTCTTCCTCAACCCTACGCAATTGTATTAGATGCCACATTGCCTGCAAGGCTGTGATCTGATTGAGTCTATCCAGGAGTGGAATGTGGAATACGACCTTTTCTGAAAATGAATTTAGATTTTGGTGTTAGTCACATAAAACATATTAATTAACTGCTAAAACAATCAGATATAAAAGTTGTATCCATTTATACTTAAAGAGAAAAGGTGGAATGTTTTCTAAAAATCAGGACTTTCTCTCACCTTTATTCACGGTTGAGCTAATCGAGACTGAGTTAAGTGATCTTGTCTTTTGTAAAGAACTGCTGCTCCAGTCTGTTTTTAATACTCTCAAATGATGAGAGGCTTGCTACTTCTCTTTCCCAGCTCTATAGATTAAATTTGTTGTAATATCAACAGAATGTAGAATATATATATATGAAAAACTGAAAAAAACTTTGAAATAATGGCTTCATGCTTTTTAAAAGTTTTTTTAAAAAGAAAAAATAGAAATGTAAACAGATAACATAATGAAAGCTTTTTTTCTTCCTTGAGAAGATGTGCTAGATTGTATCAGTATAGCAAATTTCAGTATGTATTTAAGTATTAATGCATTCTTCGTAAAGCTAGATTTTTGAAGGTTTGGGATGAGGGGGGAGGAGAGGTTAATTTTGTTTTGTTTAACTTACAGCACTTAGGAATGAGTTTATATCAAACTAGAAATGCCATTCTTATATGAGAATAGGAGTAGGAATATGAAGGTTTGTGTGGTCTGGCTAGTACACTTTCTTGCTGTAGAAAAAAGTGTAATGGAAAATCTGGACATACTGTGAGTGGTTTTCACACTTCATGAGTTTAGCCATCTGTGGCAGACGATCTCTTCTGTGTGTTTGTTGTCAGGTTCAGTTACATTCCTTTAAAAAGGGAGAGGATTGGGTTGGCTGGAAGCTTCTGGAGAGAGAGAGATTGCTCCTGCTCTGGGAGTAACTGAGCACATTTTAGGGGGAGTTCTCATGCTTCAGAAAAAGAGAGGTGAAGGGAGAGAAAAAACAAAACAGTTTTGTGCAGAAGTTCAAGGAGAAACTGAGGAAGGGAAGGGAAGGGAAGGGAAGGGAAGGGAAGGGAAGGGAAGGGAAGGGAAGGGAAGGGAAGGGAAGGGAAGGGAAGGGAAGGGAAGGGAAGGGAAGGGAAGGGAAGGGAAGGGAAGGGAAGGGAAGGGAAGGGAAGGGAAGGGAAGGGAAGGGAAGGGAAGGGAAGGGAAGGGAAGGGAAGGGAAGGGAAGGGAAGGGAAGGGAAGGGAAGGGAAGGGAAGGGAAGGGAAGGGAAGGGAAGGGGAATGAGCTGATTGAGAAAGCAACTTGTCCAGCCGAGGGAGAGGGAATGAAGCAGAATTTGCTGCAGACCAGAAAGCTGGTATATTGTTGGAATGGAGTGAAGCCTGGAAGCCTGGCATCATTGACCAAAGAGAGTTTCACAAACATCCTTTTGCTTCTATTCTGCCTTTTGTTCCTGTGCCATTCTAATAGGGTGTAATGCTGGGATTTTGACAACCATGTATCCACCATGAAAGCCTATTGGTCCCTACAGAACTTGAAAAGCATTATAGAGATATACATGGTACCAAAGTAGAGTAAGAATTACGATTTTCTGCAATCGAATGTGTTGCATTGGTAAATTTTAAGGCTCTTTTGGAAAAAGGGGAAGGAAATTTGATGGAGGCTGTTCTGCAGGTGCACAGCAGTACGGATGGAGTCAAGGATGAGCAGAAAAGGAAAAGAGAAGGCTTAACTGTAATGCTTATAAAAAGGCCTGAATTAAACAATTAGGCACTTAGTGAGTTTGTCTAATTCATGCCTTGCAGCAGGAGTTAGATGGCCATTGTTTCCCAGCATGAACTGCATTGCAGTGAAAGTGATTAATCGGGGCTTTACTCACTCGACCACCTTTAATCTTAGACCACGAAGGCATCATGAGGACAGAATGAAAAAGTATAAATACTGCCTGCACTATCAAACTGAGCCAAACCCAGAGCCCTTGATTTGCTGAGGAGAGGTGTAATTTCTGAAGAAATGCAAAGGTGGCGACATTCTTGCATGCAGAAAAGGATTAAAACTCTGCTACAAAACAGATCTAGTATGAGGAGCAAAAAGCAGGAATTCAAACTGCTGCAGTTGCTAACAGTGGGATTGACCTCCTCCATCTTGAGACATTTACAGGTGACATCTGCGTTACGTCCAGCAGTTTCTTCCATCAGTGGGAGAAACAGGTGTGTTTATGCTGTGAGCTGAAGAATAATTGCAGTTCCTTTCAGTTCAGTAGTCTGTAGGACTGTTTCAGATTAGCTCTGTACATTATGCCTGCTTGGGCAGATGAATCCTCGCTCTTGTGAGTAAACAGGGGTTGTGGCACAGCATGTGGAGGCTTGTCAGCTACTGTTCTTTGGAGGAAGTCAGTAGTGAAGGAGAGGCAGAAAAAGCCAAGATTTTCTCACACCTTTTATGTTTGTTTGTTTTTTTTTTCCTGTAGAACAAGATTAATGTTTCCATTCTTTCAGAGATAGAGTAGGCTTTGGTGTGGTTTTTTTTTCAATTGTAGCTGAAAGTTTGCAAAGTATCCTGATATCAGTTGAAAACAGATGGTGTTAATTCAGCATATGCATATCCCACTGATAGGTATAAACTGTTCTGAATTTTTCTCACCAGTATTTTCTGGCTGGGATTCTGAGTTAGATTGCAAAAGAAGAGAATTTAAAGTGTGTTCTTACTGACTGGGAAGAGACATTTTATAATCCAGTAAAACTTTCCATAGATGAGACCTGAGTTTTGAATAAAATGTGTTATTCTGACTGAGAGAAATGATATATAATGATTTTTGTGTTACATGATGTGAAACAATTTATTAATTACTATGAGTGAATGAGCCCATGCTAAGATGTGTAAAAAGATTTATTTCAAGGGCTTCATCATTCCTAAATTAAGATGACTGATGTCTTTTTCTACTGCCACAAATAGCTTCATGATCAACTAATTCCAAAGCTAATAATTGATACTTTGGTACAATATCCTTTAGTTTAGTTGGTTTGAATTACCAATGGGAGAATGACATCACCTCTGTATTCGAACATTTTACTGAGGTACAGTTCTCTGTCATTAGTTGGTTAAATCCAAAACCAGGCTGTACTGGATAGAGGGCACACATATTTGTATCTTAACCAAACATAGGCATCAAATAGCCCATGCGCTTCATAGAACTTTTGACAACTTTACACAGGTTAGGCTGAGACGTTCTGAGTATCTACAGTTCTGTATTTATATAAAATGCCTCTTAAACCATCAGAAAAAAGTAGGGAAAAAAGTAGTGCTGATTGATTAAGAAATGCTTATTACGTAATAGTGCAATATACTATGTTATAGTGCAGTACATAGTTACCACGAATCTACAGACTTTGTCCTTATATGGTTAAGCACCTACCTCATAGCAATTTACTCTTTTGGGTTGTCAATGCAGAATATGCTTCAAGAGTCATGAGGAAGATAGCATCTAGATAAATCCATTCATTTGGATCCTTTTTTCATTTCTTAAAATCCATAAGAAGTATACAAATGCGAAAATATTTTAAGTCACAGAATCATAGAATCATGGAATGGTTTGGGTTGGAAAAGACTCTAAAGATCATTTAGTTCCAAACCTCTGCCATGGACAGGGACACCTCCCACCAGACCAGCCTGCTCAAGGCCCCATCCAATCTGGCCTTGGACACTTCCAGGGAGGGAGCATCCACAACTTCCCTAGGCAAGCTGTTCCAATGTCTCACCACCCTCATTGTGAAGAATTTCTTCCTAATGTCTAATCTAAATCCTCCCTCTTTCAATTTAAAGCCATTCCCCTTTGTCCTGCCACTACATGCCCTTGTAAAAAGTCCCTCCACAGCTTTCTTGTACTGGAAGTCCGCTATGATGTCTCCCCAGAACCTTCTCTTCTCCAGACTGTGCAGCCTCAACTCTCTCAGCTTGTCATCATAGCAGAGATATTCACAGATAAAAGAATTTATTTGGATTTCTTTATCAGATTAAGCTTTCAGTCCTGGACTAGAGCTACAGTACTCTAGCACTCAGAGTACTAACTGGGGGTCATGCTAAGAAGACAATAGTATAGCAGTGAGGGAATAATATTTTCTTTCTGTAAAGTCCCTTAATAGTTTTTTTAGTATACTGAGATATAAATAAAATGCTTAAGAATGTTTAGCATATTCTAGTACAAAACATATAAAGACAAACATTTAGGAAGGATCAGTAGGTATTGCCTACATAGCAGCTATATATTTCCTGCAATGTTTTCAAGATGTTATAGCAGAGTATGAAACCTGTATTTGCTACCCAGAGAAGAAATTCTAACCATGTTCTTCTATTTTTACAGAAGGGTTTTTCCCTTCTCCTCTTCTTTCCTGTTCCCCCTTCCTTTTCTCTATTTTCCTTTTCTTTTTTTTTCTTTTAAAAAGATTGAATAATGGGGAAAATATTGAGCCCATTTTGTAGAGAGATTTCAGTGCAGAAGCAGTGCTCAACTCTGACAATTTTACTTTCCGTTAGCTTGACAGATGCCCATTGTCTGAATCAATCTGCCAGAGATTTGTTCCCCATTGTCAAGTAACTGACATACATGTAATTCTGTAGACATTTAATATAGTTGGACAATGCATGTCTTATATAAGCTTGTACCCAGAATGCTTTGCAGAGATAAGTAATATGATTACAAAATAAATAGCAAAGAATAGCAGAGGCAAAATGAAATTAAGAATAAAAAAGGAAATAATTGTTTTCAGGTAAGTTTTGAAGATAATGTTACTCAATGAGGTACCCAGAAATGTTTCCCTTTTGTATATGGCTTAAGCTATGAAAGAAAAAATTATGAACAATATTGAATAATGCTAAGGGGAATGGATAAAGAGACTGCTGAGCCTTCGGTGAACTGAAAAACAAATAGTATAGAAATTATTTGTTGATATAAGCTGAGGGAAAACATAAGCTTGTGAATAATGTGTGTGTTGCATAAATCTGTTAAATGCACAGCTATGTAATATTCTTCCAGTTACAATATCTAAAGTCAAAGTATCAAAACATTGCATTTCATTCTTGTTACAAACTGGTTTTCCACCGATGTATTTCTGCTAATTTAAATTGCTGTTCCTCACATTTACTAGTATAAATCGAGGAGGGAATTGCCTTGTTTCCCTTATAGGCAAAAGTTGTTGTGTTCCAAGTGAATCACAAATCAGTCTGTATAAAACTACCTCTATGCAAACAACTGAGAAGAACTATTCTGTCTACTCACATAAAACAGATGAAACGTAGGCTTAGATACCTTTGAAAATCACTGCGTAAGGACCACCTCTGTATGTAGTTTGCATATCAAATTTCCATTGCATTTTTCCTTTCTCCCTCCAAGATCAAAAGAAGCATATGGCCTTTTATGTGTTCAGCTGAGGAAAGAAGTCGATATCTCATGTCATGTCAGCTGTTAGGAAGCACACTGTGCTGCTCCCCTCGCATTTGAACTGAAAATGGCAATTTCAGGCAATTTCATGAGAAAAAAAGAGCAAGGGGACAGAAAGTGCACAAGTGCTAATCTGAGGAATGAGTGACTCTGACTGACACAAATGAAAGCAAAAAAACTCTGAAAAATGCTTATTGCTTTGCAATAGACTATTTCTAAAAAATGTATATTGAGTTTAACAGAAGAGAAATTCATCTTTAGAGAGCCTACAAAGAAGTGAAAGAAAAAAATACTCCAAAAAAGCCAAACCATGAGAATATCAGATTGACTGGCATCTCAGTGTTGCTGTGTAGTGATTTAGAAACTAGTTTTCTGCTTGACTGCTTAGTCCCCAGAGCAAAATACTTGCAGATAAGAAAAAGACAAGAGTTACATTAAAGGAAAGCTCTATTGCATTTCTCATGATGCAGGGTGTTTTCCTCCCACACACAAGGCCATATTCAACTCATCAAATTCATCTTCCACTTCCCTTGCCAGCAATGGCACATAAACCGAGGCAGTACAGGTTGGCTAATGGGGTTTTACTGATCATTAAAAATTGATCAGAGCATGTGTTACTCCATTCTCAGCACTGCTGATGAGAGTAGTTTTATAAACACGTTTTAATATATTTTCCTTGCCACACATAATTCATCTGCTTCCCTTTACCTGTTGGCTTCAGAGATGTGTTCCCACACTCTATGGTTCTTCATGCCCTAAAAGGGACCCCATGTCAGCCTTAGCCAATGAACGGAATTTTCTCAATATTCTTGCTCTAATGTTAGTTGCCAAGGGTTAGCGAAGCTGTTCTCATCTAGTCAGTGGTTACCGCATAGTAGATATTAAGTCCAGAAGGGTCTGCAAAAACTTACATGAGAAAATATTTCTTTGCACAGGACAAGTACGTTGTCCAATATCTCTATCTCCATCCTATAAGAAGATGCAGTCAAGGATGCCATACTTACAATGAGGTAATCTAGAATTAGTTTATTAGTTACCATCTTTTGGAATCAGGTTTCTTTTACAGATACTGTTAAATTAACAAATGATCCTTAATGAGTGATAAATGATTTTCATAGATTCTTTGAAGTAAAAGTTAAATGTTTAAAATAATGAATTACCAAACTTTCTAACTATTCTTACTGATTCGTTTCTAACATTGAGGAGCACACACGGTAATAACAAGTAATACACACCAACTACTTATGAGTAGAACAGCTTCATTACAATTGCAGTTTTTACTGTGCTTTTTGCAGATTGGGAGGGGTTGCATTTGGGGAGTTTTTTCATACATGGTATATTCCAGATGTAAGAGCTGGAGCACAGACAGCTACAGAACAGATTGAACAGATAAAAAGCAATTGAATGTATGAGTCTTTACTAGTGTTTGACTGATTCTTGTAGTGGGTCGGAGTCTTTTTGGCCTTGTCAGCAATGCCATCAAATTGGAGGAGAAAAAAATACATAGAAAAAGTTATTTTCGCAAACATTCACAAGGCATGGAATGGTCATCTCAAAGGAATTATTCCTAGTCGCCACACAATTTAAGAGGGTTGACAAGCCTTTGTCCAGATGACCCCTAAATTAAAACTCATGAGATAATGCTCAGCAAGAATAATGTGTATTGGCAAGGCAGAAAATAAAGGTTTTGCTAAATCTGTTTTCACGCAACCTTCAGCTCAGTGTTTTAAGTTCCTCTCTGTGATATTATCTTGTCATTGAACTGCAAGTCTGAAGAGTGCATTCTTCTATTTTTATTATCAAAACATTGTTAAGCTTAAAAACTGGTGGAGGAAGGGAAAGTTTGTTCCTTCCCTTAATCTGTAGTATTGAGTGAATGTATCTGTAACTTTGGTCTTATTTTAGCAAGGTCAGCTTTGCTTCAGAAGCAAATCTGTTTACCATTATGCCTATCCTGAAGGGATGCCCCAGTGCAGTGTGAAATTCTCTTGCTATGCAAGGGTCATCAATAAAGTAATAACGTTTATAAGGTTGTCATGGTGAAACAAGAACCAGAATAATTTACTTCTAGTTCTTGAGATTTACAGTCAGCATTTAGAGTGATCATTTGCCAAACACAGAATGATTTTTAAAAATTAATAAGGGTCATTTTATATAGAAGTAAATGGATTACAATGAAGAAGATGGAAAATGTGATAAAATATGACAAAAAAACTTCATGGCTTAATTTGCCAGGGAGCTTGCTAAGGTCACCTGTCTGATATCTAACCTAGTCTTTAACCAGTAATTGTAAGGCCTAGGAATGCCTGCCTTTATTTGTTAGGTTTATTTAGCTCCAGAATAGTCTCAGGAAGGTTTCTGCTTCATCTTTTCTTTGGATGCTTTAAATCTAAAATGAGCATGTTATAAACGTGTTACAGAGACCAAAAATACAGAGTCAGGACTAGACACCACAATTACTCCTTTCCACTTCCAGTTCTTTCTGAAAAAAGAAATGAGACTTTGGTGTTGATCAGCCCTAGCTTGTCTTTTTTCCTTACTTGTTAACAAATTCAAAGGAAATGCAAACCCAAAATTTGACAACTACTCCAGAGCTATCTGCTGTAATACTGCAGTTGAATTTTCCTTCAATCTACTAACTTATTTCCCAGATGACATGCTAACATAACTGATGATGAGAATATCCAGGATGAAGATAAAACACCACACATTTTATCACAGTACTAAAATATATTTTTTTGGTCCCAATATAAAAACCATGTAAAAATAATTGACTTACCTTTTCTGAGAATAGCAGCTGAGAACTAGAGATTATCAATACTTTTCCAAAAGCAAGTGGTACATCTTCCTATAGTATCTGTAAATCTGAGATTCTTTATATGCAGACAAAGATATAAAGATGATATGTGTGGTTGGTTTGGGGTTTTTTTGATTTTTTTGTTCAATAACTTGCATTATAAGCTGGTGCTGGGATTTATTCATCAGCAACTTA
Source organism: Dromococcyx pavoninus (assembly GCA_033558185.1). Classification (NCBI taxonomy): domain Eukaryota; kingdom Metazoa; phylum Chordata; class Aves; order Cuculiformes; family Neomorphidae; genus Dromococcyx; species Dromococcyx pavoninus. The sequence continues at coordinate 2,639,565 of JAUMJL010000063.1, read as the reverse complement.
ACTTTCATCAGAAAATAATAATTCCATAAAGTATTATAGGCCTTTTAATGAGTGTCCTATTAATAGCTCTTCCTCAATACCAGTGACCATCTGTGAATGTCTCATCATCTGTGATTGCTGTTTCAATTTGGGAGGGGGAGAAAACAGTGCTATTGCTCTGAATTTACAATATAAATTATAAGACCAGTAGACCTACTGTAGATCATTAATTTACCTTTGATTATAAGTACACACTGAGTAAAAGAAAATTAGTTTATTTGATTTGTTGGCACAACATGGGTTTGGGAAATGGCCACGGGAAGCTGCAAAAATAATTAAGTTGCATTTATTGAAAACTGAAACATGCAAAAGTTGATGGAATTTAGATGAAGAGGATGCAAAGAGCTTAAATGGCACTTGAAAAGGTAGTGAATGTTTATTTAAAGATCCATGATAAATGATGTGTTTATTATTGAAGTTTGTTAAGGTTAGGTACCAGGGGAGCAGCAAAAGAGGGTTGTCAACACTTTTTAAAAACTTTTAAAATTTGTTGATGAAATTCAAGTAAATATTAATTAAAATTAATCTTTTTTATTTCTTATCTGAGTGAAGTAGTGTTTATTTCAGAGGAAATTCCATTTTTAATTAATAACAGTTAATATTTGCTTAAGGGCTGTATTTGCCTGCAGACGGAGAAGAGTCAAGTTGTTTAATAGTCTTTTTACTTCCCTTATTGAACTGTGCTAAAGTGTTTCCTTATTTTGTTATTAACACAGCTACATTCTGTAATGGCTGAGGTGATTATTTTTAGTGTTCATGTCAATCCCTTTGCCTTTGCTTAGGCAAAATTTGTAAGAACCTATTGTGATTTTAAAATCATTCAAGTCCCACTTCTTGATGTGCCTACATTGTGTGGAAGTCTAAATTTACTTCAAAACTAAAAAGAATTTTCTAAACCCCTAGTAATTTAGGAATCTAAATTGCACCTGACCAGTAGCATTGTCTAGATGATGAAGAGAGAGAGGCATCTTCAAAAAATGGCTCATCAGCCTAAGGTAGCTGTTTCAGAATAAATCACCCTTCTGCCGATAACTGTGGGGAAGTTTGGACATCTGAACTGGATTTCTATATTTTTCTACTGCTTAACTTGCTTTTGAGTTTTAAGCTGTAGCTTTTGAAACTAAAACAAATTTCGTATAAGAAAGGCTTCAACCAACTGAAGAAACTGCATTACATTTTTGTAAAGCACATGAGTATATACGTAGAAGCAGAGGTGAGGCAAAAATGAAAAAATCAGCTAAGAACTACTTGTTGTACCAAATGTGTTGGCACCAGAAAATCCTACTTTGGTGTCTGGATTTCAGTACAAGTTATATCTGCTTAGTATGCACGCAATGTTTGGCTCAGAGACTTCTATTTGATTGTATAGACTGTACACATATTTATATATGAATATATAGATATATATCTATATATATCTATGTAATTTGTAATTACACATATATTTTTCTATTCAATGTTATGTAAAAGGAAGGTGCATAGATCTATTTACATTCTCCATCCGCACACATGCAACGGATATGTTTATGTATAAGCATATGGAATTTTTTTTAAAAAAACAAATCTCAATCTTTTACATTACAGTCTTCAGTTTCAAGAACATAAAGTAGATTTTTCAATCTTAGGCTAAGCAAAACCGTAAAGAGTGTCACCCTTGTTTTTCATTAGATTGATTATCTTCCTGACCTTTAGCACACCAATGGATTTTTATCATGCCATTTTCTGCTACTTGTTCACAGATACCACAAGATTTGCTCTCCTTTAGAGAAAGTATGTGGTTAAGATATAAAACCATATCATGAAAAAATATTAAACAACTTGAGATTAATTTGTAATAAAGTCTCCAGAATAGTGATTGAGTCTTGTTTCTTCTGTTGCAGACAAAAGGTTCTTCAAGCATAACTCCATCAGGCACTCAAAAGAAGGTGAAGAGGACTCTACCCAACCCACCTCCAGAGGAAGGAACAGCAGGAACTCAGTCAACATATACTTCTGTGGGATCAGTTTCACGCAGAAGGATTTGTAGGACCAACACTATGGCCAGAGCCAAAATTCTTCAGGACATAGACAGGGAATTGGATCTGGTTGAACGCGAATCAGCCAAGCTTAGGAAGAAGCAAGCAGAGCTAGATGAGGAGGAAAAAGAAATAGATGCCAAGCTGAGGTACCTGGAAATGGGCATTAATAGGAGGAAAGAAGCCTTACTAAAAGAAAGAGAAAAGAGAGAGCGTGCCTACCTCCAAGGAGTAGCAGAAGAACGTGATTATATGTCAGACAGTGAAGTTAATAATACCAGGTCAACCAGAATAGAAACTCAGCACGGCTTGGAAAGACCACGTACTGCACCCCAGACAGAATTTAATCAGTTTATGCCACCACAAACCCAGCCAGAAACGCAGTTTGCCCCTGCTACAAGCCCATATGCTCAATATCAGTATTCATCTCCTGCCCTGCCAACTCAAGCACCAACTCAGTTCACACAGCAATCACATTACCAACAACAGCAGCCTTTGTATCACCAGCAGGTTTCACCCTATCAGACCCAGACAGCTTTCCAGACAGGAGCTACTATGTCCTTTACTCCACAGGCCCAGCCTCCACCATCTCAACAGCCATCATATCAACTCCCATCACAGATGATGGTGATACAGCCAAAGCCAAGACAAACCTCATTATATTTGGAGCCTAAGATAACAACAAACTATGATGTAATTCGCAATCAGCCTCTCATGATAGCACCAGTTTCAACTGATAATAATTATGCAGTTTCTCAGCTGGGCAGTAAATACTCTACCTTGGACTTAAGGATAGGTCTAGATGAGAGAAACAGCATAGCAAGCAGCCCTATATCAAGCATATCTGCAGATTCATTCTATGCAGATATAGACCACCACCATACACCCAGGAATTATGTGCTAATTGATGATATAGGAGAACTTACTAAAGGAACAGGATCACTTGCTTCTACTTTTAGCCTCCATGATAAAGATCTGACTAAAACAGATCGATTGCTTCGCACAAGTGAGGCCAGGAGATCACAAGAAGTGTCAGACTTCCTAGCACCACTGCAGACTTCTTCTAGGTTACATTCCTACGTTAAAGCTGATGAAGACCCAATGGAGGATCCTTATGAGCTCAAACTTCTGAAACACCAGATAAAACAAGAGTTCCGTAGAGGTGCAGAAAGTCTTGATCATCTGGCTGGCCTGTCACAGTATTACCATGCGGAGGGCAGCTACAGGCATTTTCCGAAATCTGAGAAATATAGCATAGGTAGACTTACTCTCGAAAAACAGGCTGCTAAGCAGCTTCCAGCAGCCCTCCTTTACCAGAAGCAGTCAAAACACAAGAAAGCTTTGATAGACCCCAAACTAACAAAGTTTTCACCCATCCAAGAAAGCAGAGACCTTGAGCCTGACTATTCAAGCTATATGGCTTCTAGCACTTCAACCCTTGGGGGAATTACTACTAGGGCAAGGCTTCTTCAGGATGATATCACTTTTGGCCTTAGAAAAAACATCACTGACCAACAGAAATACATGGGGCCACCACTGACTTCATCCATTGGAGCAGGTCTTGGGACTGCTCTAGGTCCAACAATGAGATCCACATTACAAGATGAAGCAGACAAGTCTTATAGCAGTGGTAGTAGGTCTAGGCCCTCATCTAGACCATCCTCTGTTTATGGGCTTGATTTGTCATTGAAAAGGGATTCTTCCAGTTCTTCTTTAAGACTGAAAGCCCAAGAAGCTGAACCCTTAGATGTTTCTTTTAGCCATGCAGCACCTTCTGGAAGAACTAAACCCACCAGTCTACCTATTAGCCAAAGCAGGGGAAGGATCCCAATAGTAGCACAGAACTCAGAGGAAGAGAGCCCACTAAGTCCCGTTGGACAGCCAATGGGAATGGCAAGAGCAGCAGCTGGACCCTTGCCACCAATATCTGCAGATACCAGGGACCAGTTTGGATCGAGCCATTCATTACCTGAGGTCCAGCAACATATGAGGGAGGAGTCACGGACTCGAGGCTATGATCGAGATATAGCCTTCATCATGGATGACTTCCAGCATGCCATGTCAGACAGTGAAGGTAAATTAGGCCTCAGACTGGTATCTTACTATCACAATGCAAATCCTCATTTCTATGCATGTGTCTAATTTTTGTTACACTTCAAAGACTGGTTATTTTTTCTGTTCCTTGGTGCATCTTCTGTGTATCTACATTTTTGGGGTTTTATTTGATGTTTTTTATTTCACCCCAACAGCAGTTTCTGGGTAGTGTTAAACTACTTTAGCATGCTCGCCATATTGTTTTGATTTGCTTTCCTTTTGGTTTGCTTGTGCATTTTCCTTTTCACTTGTTGATGTCTCCTTTTCTAATGATACTGTGTAGAGTATTTCATGTACAATACAGAGCCTACCATCAGTCTTTATGTGGAGCCTTCTGCAGTGACTGTGAATCATTGAACTTATTTGCAATAGTTTTTTGTTGGGATTTGGAAATAATCTCCCAAATCTCTAAAACACACTAGTAATTTTATTTGCATGAAAAGTCATGATAGAGTTCAAGAACTGGTAATTCCATCTCCCGATGCACCACTTTAGATTTGTGTTTATATAGAAATAGTATGTTCGTTAAGTACATATTGTATGTTAGAACCATATAGAGCTTAACGTGATAGCAAAATAACGTTCTACATATGGTCTGTTGAAAGCATCCTGTCATGTGGACTTGTGTGCACTCAAAATTGTGATGATGTAAGATAATCTGTCATTTGAATGGTGCAAGACAATCTCATCCTTCAATAAACTTGCATAAACTATTTTACTTCTATTGATGGATTATGCAGCATAGCTGGTTTATATGCACCCCATAAAATACGTCTGCCAAATAAGCACAAGTTCTTATCTCACTTAGATTCATGTAAGGAAACTTTCTGTTTTATTACAAATGGAGCAATTAAAAATGTTTCTTCTGAATATACACAGTAGAATAACTGTTAAAGGTCATGTTGAGTACTAAATAATTACAAATCATGTATCAATTTTATTTAAATCAGTTCAGACTTAATATATTCTCAATTGTTTAAAAAACATAAAGACAGTTGGAAAGAAAATGAAATTAATGTGTTCAAAATTGTATGCACTTCCTTAATTTTTTCTTATGTGTATTTACTGCACAATAAAAGAGACTTTGCATGTGCTATATTGTCTGTAAATGGCAATGATTGTCTCAAAAGACACATTTCCATGATTATGAAATAGTATGGTTTATTTTTCAGGTTTATATTAATCTCAGTGCTCATTATGGCATTATTACTTTCTTGTGTATGCTGAATCTTTCATAAGTGTTAGAAAATTGAATCTATTTTACCTTCCTAATACTACAATGTATTGAAAGGGTTTGTTCTGTAAGTTGCTTTTCATATTTCTTAGATATTTACAACAACCCTCTCATGAAGTCTGTGTTTCAGGAGAGTTTTAGAATCATCAGCTTTTTTGATATTTGTCAACACTTTGAGTGTTTTCATTGTTCTTCAATACTTAGCATGAAGAGTCCTATAATTAAATCTGAAGGCAGCTGAGAGGAACTCCTCAAGTTGCAGCTCATATCATTCTTCTTAAATAAGTAGATATTGTCTCAACTCAGCTTTTGACTTTTAAAGGGTCATCTTAGGGTCACATTGTGAAAGACAAGAGACTTTTCTTCCTGAAATCTAAGGAGAACCAAACTGGATCTAAGGAAAAAAACCTATTTGGTGCTACTTTACCTCATATAAACAGGTCTCAGGGAATTATATTTATGCACTATAATGCATTGTGTTTCTGTTACATATTTGTACAAGGCATACATGTTATATTTTGAGTATGTTTTGGTTTTAAATTTATCTGTGATTAGCTGCACTCTTTCAGAAGTATTCTAGTTCAATTCACATCTTCCTTAGTAAACTGCTATGTCCCTGAATACCAGGGCTTTCCCTTTCAGCAATATTTTTCTGATTTCCATCAAGCTTTTTTTCTTCACAAGTAGTTTATTTTCCACCATTTTATGTGGAGTCTTGGGGAATGAAAACAATTTAGGACATTATTTTCAAATGTGCTGTCTAAGAGCAAGTAACTCGAATTGAAAATAATTCATATAATTTAGATGTAAGATAAAAAGTGTTTCAAAGAAGCAATTACAATTCTTAAGAATATAGCCTTCTTTTCTACAGACTGCACTTTTCTCTGTAGTACCCTGACAGTGGACAGCTATTCTAGCACGTTGCATCCCGCCTTTTAACAACATTTGCTTTGCTTATCTTTGGTATTTTTTAAGCAATGGCATAGTTTTGATGAGATTTCATTAAAAGAAATCAGTCTTAAGCACTGTCTTAGGAAAGCTCTTCTTGAAATAAAGCTTGAAGTTTCATCTTTACGAACAGAAGGTCAAGCACATGTCTAAATTTGGATCAAAGAAAACCAATTTAAATTTAAAATCTTGATTTACATTCATTTTTAAAAGTCACATTCCATAATAGACACCAGAAAAGGATACAAATGGGGCTTTGAAGCCAAACCTTCTGTTTTTCACTAAGTAGACATACATACTGTAAAAAATTTTAAAACCCTACATTAGCACACAAATGATACCTACACTAGGATTCCAAATTTCAAATAGGTTTTAAAAAATGGCTTTAGTGTCAATAGAACACAACACCCAGGGGTTCCCATTGGAAATGAATAATGTTTTGAGCTTTTGAAACATCTGGTATTTTCTCAGGGTTGTGAGTACCATGAAAGCTCTGATCCAGCAAATAGCTCTTTATTAACCCCACAGCTGTCACAGTTTCCACAAACTATTAAGTATGTTAAAGAGGATACTAATTTTTCAAGGATGCTGAAGCTAGTACTCAACTTTATAAATGTAAGTGGTCCCTACTGGTCAGGGTAGAGGATATAAAATATACCTTTTTTCACCTAAAGGATTTTTTTTTCCTTTTATACGCCAATTTGTTAATTCTACCATACAGTTAGAAGTTTAGACTTGAAATATGAAGACATCAAGTCACCACCAGAGCTGACCCTTTGTAATTTGTCATCTATGGGATTTATAGTGATCACTATTAGTTCTTTGATCAAACGTCTCAGACTCCACAGACTGGAGTTAAATCTCACCTTGTAACACCGAAACAAATCCCAACTAATCAAGCCAACAGCGATTGTGTATGTACATGTGAGTGTGGAGAGTGTGTGCCTATATGTACATATATAACTTTTTAAATTTCATATAAAATATGCACATTCATCACAGTCTAACAAAAAAAAGTAAGCTGGTCTGGCCTGCAGTATGGGATTCTGCGTATGTGCTGATTTTCCAAAAGAAGAAATCCAGCCAAAGTTATTTTAATTGAGAGAGGAGGAGATAAAGAGAAAAAAAATTGTACTTTCTTCTGCTTAGCTAATGACATAGATTGTGATAGGCAGCATTAGCAGCTGGGATCAAAAGAATGCATTGAGTTCTTCATGTGAACTTCAGTAAGAAGCCCTATCAGGATGAGTTATGCACCAGCCTATTATGTGCAGGCACTAGTCAATTGGCATAGACTTGTAAAGTATAATGGTTTTGCGTATTAGATCATAATGGTTTATTGAGAGCAATTAATCTATAAATAATCACCAATTATCACTAGCCAGGCAATCATCAATCATTAATAAAGTTTATGCTTAATTCATATATGCTGATCTAAATAATATTTTCAAACTATTTCCTAATAGGTTAAATTTGTGTACAGTTAGGAAAGAGATTGTATAATATCTGTACCAAGACTAAGAATTGTCCAAAATTCTAATATAATATAGGATGTTGTTTTTACTACATACAAAACACTATTTTTCAAAAATCATGCATATATATTTCTACTCATTTGGAAGAAATTTTTTAAAATAGTAATGCAAAAGCACCCTTTTTTTCTCATTATATTTTTTCCAATTATTTGTTGAATTAACTAGATTCTGTTTACTTTAGGAGCTAAATAGACATACACACTATCATTTTTCATTTTAAATTCTCTTCTGTGGCATGGAACAGTTACATTCACTCTTGTTACTATAGCAACAACTGACCTTATTTAAGGTTTGCATTTTCTGGTGTTTTTGCAGAAACAAATTTTATCTTTCTTTGAATTCCGAATTTGTCTTGCTTATAAAATCATAAAACCCAAATTTTCATTACATTCTCATTAGGTACACGTTGTTTTGGTTTACACTGGTAAGCAGTGTAGTTGAAGAACTTTATGTGGTATAGTGGAAATATTGTTAAACATATAGGAGCTGATTCTAATCCTATTGGAGTGAAACCTGTGTCAGTTGAGCCAATGGTCAGTAGACACAAATATATGCATTTTCAAAACTAGTTTCAATGAAACAATGCTATTTGGTCCCCAGAGGGTTTCTAACAGAATAGATTTTATACAGGTTTATAACTGTTGCAAACATAATAACACTAGTCTTGTAGAAAGGATGTTCTGGCTAGTTTTCCACACAAAGTTTCAGGCTGCAAAATCGGGGGATGGAATTCGAAGTGAAAACACTTGCAATATTTCTGCTTACAATTACAGAGAGTATAAATTACTTCATACCTTCTTTTATTTTGGATGATATGATTTCATAAAGGAGTCTCAATTTTCTCTTAAATAGTTCTGATTTTTTTCCAAAATATTTTCAACAATATTCCATTCAGAATTTTGGGAATTAGTGGGGATTGGGATTTGAGGGTGGGTTTCGGGGGGGTTGTTTTTTATTTGGTGGGTTTTTTATTTTGATTTGTTTCTTCCTAGCCTACTGCAACCTAATTTGACTAAATTCTTTTTCATCAAATATTGTAGAAATACAAGAAACCTGTAGTGTATTTCTGATCTGCCAGAAGGAAGGAAATGGCTATAGCTCTCAGCAGTGGTTTTCTTCTGGTATTTAATATCCCTAATTTTTACATGAACAGAATCTTCTCACTTATGGCTAAATTATGCCTGAGTTCAATGCCTCAAGTCTCACCTGTAACTTTGCTTTTAGCTGCATGGCCAATTAGTAACCACTATGCATGTCTGCTATGCACAATGCACATTATTGGCCTTTGCCCAGCACTGGATCAGAACATTTGACCTGTCCTTGGTTTTCAAAGCCTATCATCTCCGTCGTGAAGAAACAGATTGGTTTGACAAGCCCAGGGAGTCTCGTTTGGACAATGGACATGGCCTCGACAGAAGGCTGCCAGAGAAGCTGTCCCACTCTCGACCACCAAGTCAACACCAAGATCAAGTAAGCTGTGCCTGTAGTTTTATAAATGTTTGAAAATTTAATCATACTGTCAGATAGTGTAGGGACTGCAGGATTAATCCAATTCCAGTTACATTCAGCTGAAGTGCTGTTGAATCTGTATTTGTCATCAGTACTTGATAATAGAATTAGAGTAACATTCGTCTGCAATTAAGTATCAATTTTGCAGGTTTTCTTTTGATATTTTAAACATAGCTGAAAGGAGTTAATCTGCTAACTAGAGCTACGGATACATTAGATTTTCCTACTATAGAAAAGAACTAAATAAAAAAGAAAACAGTCCCATTTAACCCTATGAGCTTTATCCCATCCAAATTGAAGGATAATGAAGTAGTTTAAGGAAAAGAGTTGCTTTATCCTGTTGACAGTTGTTCCCCCTTTTAGTAGGTCACTATAATCCCAAGATTCTGTGATCAATTACTGAATAAATGAGCAAGATTATCAGTCTAATAATTAGAAAGTTTCATTTATCATAGCGAGAAATAAAAGTACTACATTCTGCTTTTCAAGCTTGCCACCTTTGAAAGGTAATTCACCTTAGTATGCCATCACACATTCCCTTTTATTAATGAATTTCATATAAATCAAATCTTTAAGGTCTTCACTTGATTAAGTTATCATTTTTTCTGATTTATTGGGATTATACACTGTTTTCTATGAGAGGCAGTGGATGTAAAGGAAGGTATTGTGTGGTCTTTTTGTATTACTTAATAATTTATATTGCTCACATTAATTCCTCAGATAGCATACAAAAAGGAATGTCCTACTGTCATGCAGCCTTCAAAATTTGTTTTCTGGTGAACATTTTTGCTGACATTTGACACTGTGACATTTATGAAGGATGTAGATTTTATGAAACAAGCGTTCAAATACTTACAATATAAGCTGTCATTTATTTTTATGTTTTCCTCTTTTCCTATTTCTAGTTCAGCATATATTGAGATTTGCACAGCCTACTGAGTCTACTCATTCCTTGTTGAGAAAGAGAAGTTTACAGGTCTTGAAGGAATCTATTCAGATAATTCATTCTATGAATTAACTTCATTGCAGGATAAAGTCTTCACAGCTCTTAATATCACTGATAATGAATAAAAAATCCTATTTGAGTCCTTTAATCCTCATGAGAAACATGCTTTATTCAGTGGTACATAATTGTATTTGGCCACTACAGCATCATGAGGTAAAATTAAAAATTTACCTTGAAAATCAGGTTTGTTCAAAAGGGATAGTTATATCCTGAGATCTATGATATGGAGGTAGTCAGTAAGATGGATTTAATTTTTCCAACTCCAGAGCTCTTTTCCTAGGCAATGGTTCCATGTTACTAGTTAGAAAGTTCTAATCTTTGTTTTTTTCTCTCATATTAATAGCACTATGTTAGGACCAGTTGAAAGACTTTGATCAAAATTTTTCAGGAGGAAGTTTAAGGGACATGAGAGTTCTTATTTTCCTGGATTATTTCCAGAATGAAAATGTATCTTTTCTTTTCTTCCCTGAAGCTGCTGTGATATCCCCAGGTTCATAAGGAAATAAAATAGAGATATCGCATTTAAAATCCTGCCAAAGGCATTTTTTAAGTATTTGTAAAATCTAGGATACTGAAGAGTGAACATTTTCTAAATGATCCTCTGTGGTGCCATGTAAAGCCTTTTCAGAAGAAAAGTGGTGTGGAAGGAGAAACCTTACAACAGTTCTGTCTTCATCTCATTCCTTCCAGGTTAAGTGCTACCATTCACCCACAGGTACAAAATAGTATTGATGTGCCTGCAGAAGGGACCTGCATCACCTACCTTGTCAAAATGTTGCTCAGACCTGGTATATGTCAAATGCCTTCTGTGAACATTTGTTTGGGATAACTTTAAGAAAAAATAAAAATCAGACACACCCAGAAATGAAATTATTTTAAGACAGGTTAAAAAAAGTTCAGTGAGATTTAAAATAGTTTCATTAACTTCACATTGGATTCTCAAAGGAAACCACCTAGCAACAGAAGCAAGTAAATCAGTATTAACTTCTCTAGTTTGTAACGTACATTTGATATTTCAAATCTATCAAGAAAAATAAACTATTTTCAGGCCAGTGAGTGTGGTGAGGCAAAGTAAACACTCAGGATTTTTCAGCCTTATCTCTTCTGTAACAAAAAAAGGGACAGCAGGTTGCACAGGAACATATGCAGATGGATTTTGAATGTATCCAAAGAAGGAGATTACATAACCTCTCTGGGAAGCCTGTTCCAGTGCTCTGTCACTGTCACAGTGAAGAAATATTTCCCCATGTTCAGGTGGAACTTCCTGTGTTCCAGTTTGTACCCATTGCTCTTTGTCCTGTCACTGTCCGTTGAGAAGATTCTGGCCCCATTTTCTTGACAACCCACCCCTTAGATATTTATAAGCATTGATGAGGTGTTCTCTCAGTCATTTTATTCTAGGCTAAACAGGCTGAGCTCCTTCAGCCTTTCCTCATAAGAGAGGTGCTCCAGTCCCCTGATCACCTTTGTGACTCACCACTGGGCTCTCTCCAGTAGTTTATTGACTTTCTTGAACTGGGAAGCCAGAACTGGACACAGCACTCCAGATGCAGTCTCAGCAGAGTAGAGTAGAGGTGGAGGAGAATCTCCCTCAACCTGCTTGCTACAATTCTGAACTAAATTGGTTATTTCAAAGAATTTGGGAAGAAACAGTAGAAGGATGTGCTAGCGGGAGAAAGATATTATGACAAGGAGGTAGACAATAAGATTTTGCTAACAGCCTTAAATGAAGAATAAAATCCCAAATTTATCAAAATACTACTGCATTGTCATCAGTTTGCTTTGGAAATAAATTTCTGATCTCAAAAAGAAGGCAAGGGCTCTATAGATGCAACTTTCTGAATGTTAATTCCCTATTTCTAAAGATCCTCAAAAAGTATGCTTGTCTTATTTTATGTGTCTGTACAATTCCCTTGAAATTTAAGTCACACATTTTTAGGGGCGTTTGAATATTTAGAAATTATTAAAAAAATGGGTCATAAGGTGAACAGTAGGATTACAATAAGAAACTGCTGCTTATAATAGAAATCCTGAAAGCTAACTGTAAACTTTTGTTCCACATTTTGTAAGTCCATACTGCTTAGTTTTGATTATTTTCCAGCTAGCAAGGAAATCTTATATTCATTTGTAGTAAACAGCTTTCTCTGAAGTTTGGAGTGTGTGTGTGGCATTTTGTGATTCAGATTCTCTGGAAATAGAATGAGAAATAGGACATTTCCACATTTGGTGTAATTTTTAAAATATCTAAGCTAATGAATGAATTTTTAGTCTCCCTGTCACTGTAATTCAAGATGGAATTTAGTAGGCAGTTTCTCATTTTTAGTCACATGGAAATGTTGGTCTCACTGCATGCCAGAATGACTTCTAAATTTAAAATAAGAGTTCTGTACTGACCTAATTGTAGATGCAAAAGGCACTCACATCACGGTTTATTAATTATCAGGAACATTGTTAAGTTTTTATTTAAGTACATCTCTTGCAAAATATCTCTATCATCAGGGATCTATCAGTAGAGAGGATTTTCCACCATTAGGATTTCTAGACAACATGACATTCTTGCTCTGCAGAGAGGAAATGTAGTGGTTCAAAGTAGCAGGATTACCTTTGCTGTAGAAACTCCTGGTGCTGGCTTTCAAAGGGCTTATGCGCTTATGCAGGTACCTGTGATATTTGGAAATTAGTATAGATACTGTCTAACCTATCAACTTCAGCATCCACCATTCCTGGATTCCAAACTCAGGTAAAATTTCCCTGGAAAACTATGGGACTATCAGGACTACAGCCTGATATAGATGCTGAGATTCACCTTACCAGGCCCTGTCGAAAATGGTGGAAGGCGACGTGCAGTACTATTTAAAACTAAGAATTATTCTGGCTTTGATGACCTGATCAAAAGTTCAGTTAATAGGTTGTAGCTGTTGCTATGAACCTTGCCTAAAACACACCTGATGATACAATTTATTTCTTAAACTTAAATACAACACTAAAGAAATTTATTCTACTTAATTGTCCTCTTTACCTTATAAAATTCCCTTATATGAGGTTTCATAGATTTTTTTTATCAGACAAATCATGTAAAGACAGCAAAGGTGAAGAGTATGTTTAAAATGATTTTCTGAAACAATATTAGAAAACCTCAGGAGATTTATTTTCCATTTATTTTTTTGGGGGGGGGGGGGGGGGGGGGCAGGGTGGGGTGTGGTGGTAGAGGGAGGAGTGGGCTTTGAGCTGACTAATAACATCAAAAACGTGACCAGAGCTTAAATTCCAGGAGGAAATTCTTTAAAGTTCATTTTTCATTTAACTTACTGGGATGCAACCCCCAAGGACCGTCTAAGCAATGTGCAAAAAATTTGAAGTAAGACCCGTGTCAGCTCAGAGAGAGAAATAGGAGGGAAGACTGGAGTGTCAAAATGTGTCTGTAATCAGAAGGGGATTGCATTGCCAGTGCTGAACTGCAGGAATTATTACTCAAATGTACTGTATGCTCCCAGAGAGGTAAGGAAAGAATCTTCATGGAAAGGACAGATCATACAATCATAGATTCATAGAACGGTTGGATTGGAAGGGACATTAAAGAGCATCTAGATCCAACTCTCCTTCCATGGGCCAGGACACCTTTCACTAGATCAGGTTGCTCAAAACCTCATCCAGCCTGGCCTTGAACACCTCCAGAAATGGGGCATCCACGACTTCTCTGGGCTACCTATTCCAGTGCTTCATTACCCTCACAGTAAAAAATTTCTTCCTAGTATCCAATCTAAATCTACCTCTGTATCTTCACTGGGGCAACTGGGTAAATAGTCAGCTACAAGGGCCTCCTGGCATATACTCAGATGAAGGGAAATACACTTTAGTGAAAGTTAGAAGATATGAACAATTAGAAACACAATTTGTGTTCTATTTCAGATAAATATGGGCACCAGCAGTCAAAGTAGAACCATCAAAAACAGTGTAACTGTTCTTCTTTGCACTATCCATTTACAGCAATGAGTGTTTTTTCCTATTTATTCTGCGACTTTCAGACACATGCTGTTCTGGAGGTAAATGCCTACTGACATGTTCAATTTAAGTAGTGATTCCCATCAACAATAAAAAATAATATACTACCCTGGATACTAATAAACTTTAATGCTTTTATTCATACATATATGAATCACCAAGATTTATACTTATTACAAAATTCTGGAAGTGAAAGTAATGAGGAAGTAATACACTTAACGTAGGAGAAGATCTATATTTTCTGATGTATTTGTCAGCAGTCATGTACAATATGGCATTGAATAATATTAGATTACTATTTATTAAAGAAACAGTCTTTCTTAAGAAAGATCAGATAGAGCAATCAAAAAATATGATTTGATGTTTATGAGTTGCAATGTTCATCAGTTAAAATGAATTTCTTCTAATAAAATGGATCCCAGCTACAGATCTGTTCAAATGTGTTCATACACTTCTCTCGAATAGCATTATTTTGTATTCTTTTTTATTTAATAAAAATAAAACTAGATACATTCTTTCAGATTTTTTTTACAATTTTCTGTAAGCTACAAATGACAAATACATTATTTTCACTGTTAAATTAAACTTGCTGAGTATCTGGTAACGTCATTAAAAACACAGCAATGTCCCTATCCATTTATAAAGCACGGAAGTCTCATGGCACTTTAAACAATTCTGGTAGTAATAGACCCTCTGTCCTAGCAAAATTCTGTGAAAAATCCTAAAGTCTCTTTGGTTTCATGTTCTGTTTTACTCTGGAATACTTGTCAACGGCCAAATCCTTGATGTCCTTTATGTGTAAGATTAATTATAGTCAATACTACACACAGGGTGCTACAGGAGGACTTCAGCCTTCTAAATGACTTGTCATCCACTGGATGAGAAACTGAATTATGACAAAAGATGAATAAATTCTTACACTCACTGTGGGACTAAGCTAAGCAAGTTCCTCGACTTCTCTGTTTCTTCTCCCATCATTTATGTGTGCTATGTATTAACACCATAAACTCTCCAGGGCAGAAAGTAGGCTTGAAGTGCTTAGTTCAGGGGAAGCTTAATCTCTTTAAATGTTACTTGAATATAAATAATAGTAATAAACTCTTGGCAGCCGGCTGCAGATATACAGCTGCATATTCATGCTCATTAATTGTGCCCCATTGGCTCCTAGAATCCGTTTCCCCCAGGTCCCATCCCGTTGATGCTCAGCCTGGAGCAGTCACAGGCAATCACGCTCTCTTCTCACCATCTGGGTGCAGCACTCAGGCTCAGCACCAGTGTCGGAGAGGCAGAAAGATGATGGTTTCTGCTTTGCTTCTGAAAGATCAAAACTGCAGGCAAAGAGGGTGTGTGATAGCTGTGATGAGTGTGAATGTTGCAATCAACACTCTTTCTGTAAAGGCACTTTGATTTGGGCTCATGGCAAGTAAATTAGTCCCTGCTACATGGCCTCTCCTGCACCCTTATCACGGGGCAGGTGGGATTGTCCCATCTGGGAATCTGACTCTTTCCTGCATGGAGAGGCATTTCTTTCAGTTTTGACAATTTTCAGTATCAGCACAAATCAATGTTACACATTTCCACATAAAAATGTGGCCCTAAAAGTTTTGAGCTGGGTTTTTCAAAAGACTTTTGAAACTTGATAACAAGCAGTACATTGGAATATGTGTTTTTTCTGGAACTGAAACAATAACTCATTTATATAGTCAACCATTATTTTGTTTAGATCTGTATTAACAGGATTTTAAAATAATTACAGGAATTTTATTTAATGTAATTATTCTTTTGAACATTGGTTGGACAAAGAATTAGAGTTAAGAGAAGGTACAGAAGACAGTAACCACCTCGTTGTCAATACAAAATAAAAATCAAAACTAAAACCATATTCAAAATTAATCTGGCTTTATGGAAACAAGTATTCATTCCCACGCAAAAGGATTTTGCAGCCTGAAAAATTTCTTGAAGTTTAGGAGAGTGTTTGAAGTGTGAAGTTATGATATTTCCCTGGATGAAATGAGTTTGTTTGCTTGTTTCTGTTTGAACTGTAAAAATACTGATAAAAGTGATGTTATTTTGTCTTTTTATGACATGCGTATTTGTCTTCCTCAGATAAATGGGAAACCACTGCAGTACATTTTCCCTCATACAAGGCTCAAACTACTGAGAGACCCAAAGGATCACACAGTTTCAGGTAAAAAACAAGAACCTTCTATGACACATGATAATTAATTTGATTCACATGAGTCATGCAGAAGATTTGCACTATTAAAAATAGTTCCTGTGTCATATGCAGCAGGAAACTCAGCAATCATTTTAAATCTTGCTAGCTGGCTCTAACAGAAAACAGCAGTGTGTAAAAAAGGTCACAACATCTGTGCAAGATACATGAGCTCTACACACATTAAACACAGAGGCAAAATCTGTTGTGTAATACACATGAGCAGCCTGTTTTACTGTTGCTTTTTATATAAGTCTATGTTCTCTGTATGAAAAACTACTATGAAATAGGCTTATGTGGGTGTTCAACATGTACAGAAACAGGAATTTTATTCTTTCTGTACTGGAACTGTTCTACAGATCAGGTAGCAAAACAATGAGATCCCAGTTTTCTGTGCTATCTTCACATCAAGACATTTATCACAGGACTTCAGATTTATTCTCTTTTCACTAACACTAACATTCATGTAAGTCTGAGTCTACTTGCAAAGGAGATGAAAGCAGCAAAAGTTATATTGATTCACCTCACGGGCAATGAGCAGGAATGCAGCGCGACATTTTCATGTATCAAATTGTAAAGGGCTCCCATTTACAGGATTGGGTACAGGTAAGGTCTGTCTGTTTGAGCCTTCTTTCAGAGATACAAGCTTTAAGTATCACAGTATCACAAGATTGGAAAAGACCTCTGAGATCATCCAGTCCAACTTATGACCCAACACTAGCACCCACTCATCATTTAAACCATGGCACTAAGTGCCTCATCCAATCTGACTCCACCACCTCCCTGGGCAGTGCATTCCATTGGCAAATCACCCTTCCAGTGAAAATTTTTTCCTAATATCAAGCCTGAACCTCCCCTGACGAAGCTTGAGATCATGTCCTCTTGTTCTGTCACTGATCGCCTGAGAGAAGAGACCAATACCTGCCTGCCTACAACCTCCTTTTAGGTAGTTATAGAGGGCAATAAGGTCTCCACTGAGCCTCCTCTTCTCCAGGTTAAACAATTCCAGCTCCCTCAGTCGCTCTTCATAGGGCTTGTGTTCCAGCCCCTTCACCATCTTCATCAGGCTTTCTTTTAACACATTTAAAAAATTCTAATAGTGTGTGTCAAACTCTGTTTCTGCGTAGAAGTAATTATCGAATGCCATCCCTGGTGTTTCCTCGAGCATTAAGCAGAAAGTGGCACAAAATTACTTGAATTGCTAAATATTGTTTTCACAGGGTTTCTGGCAGTAAAGTCTTGATCACTTCCACCCCCAGTATCCACCTCATATTTAGGGTGTTAAATGGATGCTCTGTATATATTGTGAAGCATTTTCTTGCTAGTTAGTGTAGCACCCACAGACGATGTTGGGATGCATAAAGACCACTCCACCCACACAGCACAGACAGAAAAAAGCCTCTGAGTCTACCGCTGTGTCAGCCTCTACTGCCCCAGGCCCTTGCAGTCCGTAGGACCTCCTTGGTGTCTTAGTGGAGAATTTTGCCCTGTGGGTGATAAGTAATTCTGTGACCCAAGCTGCTCTCTTGCTCAAAAACAAGTGGAATTACAACCACACAACTTTGTCTAGCTCGTGATTTAATGTTGCTGAAGGAATGCTCTCCTATGCAAAGTTACTTACCCTAATGCAATTTAATGTCTGTCAAAAATTCTCTACTAGCTCTTGTGCTGGCAACCACATCAACGTGCTGTGCATCAGGGTAAATGCCTTGTAAGCAATGACTGGAAAACCAAGGTGTAGATATTGACTTCCCATTTACTACTGTTCTGTACAGCATGAGATCACACAGGATCAAATATTCACCCAGGATCTTGCTAAGGTTTTGTGGCCCACAGAATTACTCACTGCTGTAGCTGTGCTGTATTGTACCTAAATTCTAATTGGAATAAGCAAGTTTGGCAAATGCGTCTACAAGGTGCTGTCATAATTTCGGGGGTTAGTTCAGATACACCATTGGAAACCTGCACAGATTTAATTCTATATGATGTACATATTGATTTCCCTACATATATGAAAAGGTTGAAATGCAAAGAAATAAAGTACCAATAGGTAGGACTTGAGCCAGAGAAATTGTTGTATTTTTCATATATTTCAAGTAACCATAACTCCCTGACTTCATACTGTCCTTCCTCAGTGCCTGAAGTTTTTAAAAGAGTGGTGCTTCCTGATG
Organism: Dromococcyx pavoninus; assembly: GCA_033558185.1. Classification (NCBI taxonomy): domain Eukaryota; kingdom Metazoa; phylum Chordata; class Aves; order Cuculiformes; family Neomorphidae; genus Dromococcyx; species Dromococcyx pavoninus. The sequence continues at coordinate 2,620,797 of JAUMJL010000063.1, read as the reverse complement.
AGCCTTCAGCTCTGGGCCTCTCCCAGAGCCACACACATCAGTATTATTCAGTTTTTTTTAGAAAACTATTTTGATTAACCGTTACCTGCAACCTAATAGCAAGTATATTTGTTTATTAACCAGTGGCTATTAACCAGAAGCTGACTTAGAGATATATTATGCAGAAAAGGTATTTAAAATATTGTTAAATTAAACAATCTATGCTCTTATTCCAATACAGTTGCCTTACTACACGGTTATTGGATCTTAATTTGGATGCCATTGTTGGTTGGCTGGCTAGTTTCTTTCCTGTTTCTTTTTCTTTCTTTTTCCTTTGTTCCTTTGTTTCGTCTCTTCCTTTCCTTTTCTGCCCTTCCTTTTTTCCTTCCACCTCTCTTTCTTATCCAAAGTGCTAAACTGAGACGTTAAATAATTTTATTTAACTGTTTGCCTTGTAATTGTTGCATAGGCTCAGGAAGAGTATATGCTAAAAACCACAACAACCCTTAATGAGTCAGATCTCTCCAAGAGAGCAGCCCATCACCATCTGGGTGGCAATGGCAAACTCTATTGCAACCATTCTGGGAGCAGTATCTTCAGCTGTATTGCGTGAGACTCCCTGAAATGTTGTATTACTGGCTGTGGTCCGTTGTTTCTGATTATCTTAAGATATGTACCAAACCTCCCCTGCCTTAGCTATGCCCAAAAGCCTGTTCGATGTAGTCATTTCTGCACATCCAAGAACAGTTTCTACTGATTATTTGAATGATCCAAGTGCAATTTAGTTGGTTCAATGGCAAGTGCTGCCTGGAGAAATGCCTGAGACTGGCAGGTTCTCCTCTTATGGAACTAATGAACACATTTTAAGTATACAAATAGCATAACTTAACTGGTGTTTGCACAACAGGAGCAACATGGGAAAGTACTCCCAAACTGTCCCCAATTGTTCTGCAACTGTTGCTCACCTCTTTTGATGGGAAGTTGGCCAGTGTCTCAGTCAACCACCTCCTCTCACTGGGCGATTCCTCTGTCAACCTGGGCAGTAATGACTCTGTGTGCTTGGTCAGCCCCAATACTCATCTATACCATAGCTGTAACTATGGGTCAAATTTGAATTTCATCCCAATATCACCATTACAATTTGAATTCCATAGATCTCATCACATAATTGTCATAGTGGAGGTTACTGCCTGTTTATGGATCCAGAAATTGACACATTATGAATAGCAATAAGAAGATTATTTCCAAATCATTTCAAATTCAGGCTGTATCACTATGTATTATGTGCACATACATTCTGTTTGTTTTCTTTCTTGATTAATGAAAACTTGTTCTGAGGTACAGATGCCTTTGGTGCCTGTTACATAATCTGACATGATTTTCCACACAAAACATTTACTGCAAATTTTAGCTTGTGAGCGAGGTCTTCAGAAATAAGCAATGGGACCAAAATTGTGATGGCAAAAGAATAATAGCTCTAAATGAAAAATAAACATATATTTGCTATTTGGCGTATCTCTCAAGTGTTCTTGTTTCTATAGCGTAAGCCGTCATCTAGAATGCACAGTTCTTCTCAGAAAGTGCAGATATATGAGAAAGAATTGTGAAGGATTTTCTCTGCAAAGGCTGATTAAGAATTTGCATTAAAAAAAAATGTCATCATGGTTATGCTGAAGTGCCAAAGCAATGATGGCAGTGATCAGTGAATGATAATGTTGCAGTGTGTAATGCTCCAGGATCTCACTGTTTGTTTTCACTGAGAATCCCTCATTCCTTTGGGATAATCTAGCATAGCAGCATAAGCACTAGTTTATATTGCCAGCGTTTTCTCTTCTGGTTTTTTAACACATCATAGTTGTGTTTGGAAAAAGTAAAGAGAGGACATAGCCGTTGAAGGTAATGAAAGCATTGGTAATGCCCTTGAAAATGTTGCAAAGATTAAAATTTACGTTGTTATTCTTGATCAGAAAACTGTTTAGGCACACTGGATGAAAACCCAACATAGCAGACACATCTCAGTAGGTCTAGAGGGACAAGGAGTGCATTTAAGTTACAGGTGATTTTGCCTGCTTTACCTCACTTGGGCTGAGTCACAAGTAATTCATCCCTTTCCAAAGATCCATATTGTGTGAGTCCAGGAAGCAAAAGGTTGTAGAACATCCTTTTCAATTATGATATAAAAATAAAAGGCAGAGAAGCAATTGAGAATAAGCCGTGAACTTCCTAGTAGAGTAAAGAAGAGAGTTAGACTGTGGGCAGAAGACTGTATCCTTAATCTTTAACGGTGATGTCAGAAACTGCTAGGAGCATGACAGAGTATCTGTAATGCTGCACAAATGTCAGAGATGCCTCATACTCTCCATAAGGGTTATTAATTCCTACATATAATTGCATTTCTGCAGCATGCCAGCTCATGGTCTATTTACCCTGACAGAGAGGAACAAAATTAGAAGAGTTTTCATGTATCGGGACCTTACTGCTATATTTCTAAATTTATAATCCTCCATATTCAGAGGGTTTTCACCTGCAAGTTCTGCAAATTGTGTTTTTACAGCAAAATACTGAAGTGCAGTGAATGTGTGATTATGAATCAATTAAAAAAAACCACATTAAATATAGTCACAGTCTGTGTTGAAACTTATACACTAGTCAAAGACAGTGAGTAACCCACCTCTTGTCCTCACGCTTTTTTCTTAAAGTATTACTTATCTTGTTTCTTTGGTTTAACATTGTGAAGAACTGAGATAATACACAAAACCCCAATACAATCCTCTAACACTCACTTGTCACTGGGGAAGGATTTGGTCCCTAATTAACCTCCATCATTCCCTCAAACACTCTCTCTTTATCAAAGACATGGCACCGAATGTAAAAGCCCATAACCAGAAATGGACAGAGCTGTTAGAGCCAGTCAACATCAGAGATTTTCCAGTGGAGTCATATGGCAATAAATTAGACCTGGAATGGAAATAAAGGGGTAGAGGGATGTCTTTTTGTGTCTTAATGGAAACCTTAGAAATAACTTAATAACATCCAGAGTTTTTTAAATAAAGAAATAAAGACCATAAACCAATTTTTTTGAATTTGTTAGAAACATGCTGTAGAGATAAAGACTATATATTCCATGTTTATGTGCCTTCACTCTAAATTAGCTTCATTTGAAAAGCACTAGTGTGTGTATGTATTGAAAATACTTTCCATGAACCCTTTTTGGCAGCTCAGTTTTTTATGTATTATTCAATATATGAACATCTTTTAAGGGATCCCTAATAAGACCTTAAGATGAATGAAGTTATTTGAGAGGGCAATGTGTCTACTGGTTATAAAACTCCCATTTATTTTAACAGCTTTCATGCAGAAAAGGCTGCTGAAACAGATCACTGCAACACTGAATGTTATAGTTAACCCAGGTCCCTAGGTTCCTGTGGAAAGCTGAGAGGGAAGAAAACACATAAGAATGAGATTCATAGAAGCCAAACCAGAAATCTCTCTGTTTTGGAGATAAATAATAGAGGTCAGCACTTCCTTGTGAAGAACCAGAAGATGAGATATTCAGGGATGATTATCATCAGTGACACAACTTGTCAAGGACATTAGGAAAAGTTAATAATGCAGAAATGTCTACTTTAAGGTTTCATTCCTTAGGTGAGGCATAAATTGTCTCAACGACTCTGAGGAAAATGAAGACCCTGTGTTTCCTTCTCTCCTGGCTATCAAAAATATGCACAGATTTAATAATTACACTACAATGAGGCAGTTAAAAAGGGCAATTAACTGGAGATTGGAAAAGTTTTAAAAAATCACCTTTCAGATATGGCTGTATTCCTCTATTTATTATAAAAAGAGCATGAGATGACTGACTTAGGTGATTTTTGTCTTGTAGAGATCTTAAATTATTTAAGATGAACACATATGGCTTGTCTATATAGAAGTTACAGAAAAATCAAAAGAATTACAGAGGACTGGTTGTCTAAAGGACCACATCACTCCTCATTGCCAAATGAAATATGCCTACTTCAGTTGGATGCAATTTCCAGAGTAAGGTGCTGGAATATTTTGAGAATGATTTACCTAATCACTGATTTGTACAGGTCTTTGAAATGCAATAAATATAAACTCCTGGGCAATCAGGATGCAAGATGATTAAGGTTAAGACGTTCTGATTCTGCAGGTCACTGATGCAGAGAAAATCCTTGTAGATTGGTAGAATTCTAATTGTCTCATGGCATCATTTCACCGGGGTAACTGAGGTGCAGATTTGTTTAAGTGAAACCTCTGCTTTTTGTGTGTTTGAATTTTTTTCACTTTAATATCATTGACGGGTAACACGCACTCAACACCTGCATGTTTTCTTGCTGGTTTACTTCAGTAAATAGAAGTTGGGAGAGGAGGCTTGTCATCAAAATTTTCTTTAAATAAGATAAAGTTTGCCATAAAATGTTCTTGTTCCTGAAAACAGTCTTTGTCAAGAAAGGGAGTGAATCTGACATTAGACACTTAAGGCAGAGAAGCCAAAGTTATCTGAGGAAAAACATTACTTGAATTTCCTCCCCAAACCAAAAAAAATAATCAGCCCTCCATCTTCAGTACAATACACATTTTTCTAAAAGATTTATGGTTTAAGGAGGCAAAAGTTTAAGATATATCGAAGTGCTAACTTGCATGTCAGATAAGACATGCATGTCTTTTTTGTTTCTGTAAAAAAGGGGGGGGGGGGGGGGGTGCTGCTTTTTGATGTCTTGGACAGCAGTAGTCATTGGCCTAAGAATATACCTGTTCCTGAGAAGAGAGAGACTCAAAATTTCCCTCACTTGACAGCTTCCTCTACCGGGTAGTAAAAATAATCATATCATGCTTTTGATAGATAATTGAAGACTGCAGCGTTTAACTTGAGAAGCTATGAAGGTAAATAAAATACCTGTATCAACGTCACAAAAAAAAAAAAACAAAACCAGGCTAATTTAAACAAACAACAAGCTGACTGGCACTATACACTTAGTTCATATGCTGTTTTTTTCTTTTGCAGTAGTCAAGTTATTATACAAAATAATCATTTTGTGTGAGACGTATTACAAAAAAGATGTGACATACCAAGTCTTATGAGATTTATGCCTATTCGTTAAAAAAACCAGAAACAGCTAAAATAATTTTATCAGCTCTTTAAAATGTATGAAAGTTGTGTTTCTATGTTTTTATCTCTATTTTTATATGTCACTTCCTTCTTTTTTTTTTCTTTAATTATTACTTTATTACCAGCCTAAGCTGGATACAACAGAAATAAGTCACTTCATTACTTAAGGACTTGAATTTAAACCCAACTTAGATGAGAAATGATTGGATACTGTTACTAACCTCATTCGGTAGTGACTGTTGTCATCAGGAAAAGATCATGTGTAATGAACTGGAGCTCTTAACATGTGTCCTAGCATACAGTTCACTATTTCCAAACACAGAGCTGGCCTGTATCCATGGATTGAATGGTTCTAAGAAATGAACTGTCAAATAAACACAAAATCCTTCTTGGGGACAGTCTGAACAGCTGCTCTGTGGTACCTCTTCTGAGGATAAACCATAAGCTTCTGTGTCTGCTGTTGCCAGCTTAGGATCTTTTCCAAGCAATGAGTCAAAATTAATTTGAAGTTTAACAACGGAGGAACTGCAATTGCTTCACGTTTTGTGTAATTTTTATGAATATTACAATGCTTTTAACAAATTATGCACCAAAACTCAGATATCATCTTTCTCTTTGAGAAAAGAAAGTTCATTTTATTGCAAAGACTTAAATGACTGCAGGTATTACTAGTTTTGGAAGAACGGTATTTCACAATTTATAGTCCCACAAATGTTTTCCCGTTCATGACAAATAACCATGCAACACTGTATCAGTGGATTTCTTTATGGAGGACAGTCATTTAGATGAGATAGTCCTTTGTTTTTCCTTCAAGAGGAATTATCTAGTTTGAAGAACCTTTACTGAGTGGGCTACAGATGCCCAAAAACGTTGATCATGAGGCATCAATATTCCTCATGGCGTTTACACTTTCCCATGGTGTCTCCTGTCCCAGAGGAAGCGATAGAGTGCAGTAGCTTCTATTTAACCATTACCAACACACATTTGCATAAATGTCAGGTGGGTTACTCTGCTCAGAAAAGTCTATTGAAAAAAATATGGATTAGTTACGTAAATAAATTAACATCTGTCTACCTTTTGTATGAATTTGTAATAGCAGGACATTATGCACTATCTGTACCACAAAGTCAGAATGCAAAGTTGTATTAGAGAGAATTTATGTGCTAAATCTTCAAGCTTTTTATTGATGTTTTCTGACCAAAATATAGATAGATACAAAAGGCGGAGATCATCTTGCAAAATAGTTAAATAAAACTGACAGTTTGAAGGTTTTTTCCAAGATGTTAAGATAACTGCTAACAAAGTTCATTGCATTCCCCCAAGACTGAAGTATTATTTGCTAAAAATAGTTGCTAAGTCATCACTAGCATGTCAGATTCCCAACCTACCAACTAGGGTGTGACACGCCATCAGAGCATCCTTTACGTAAATCTTTTTCTTCCGATGACAAGGCTGCTTCATTATGCGGGGAACAACAATAAAATCTATTCAAATTTTCCTCTTATTGAGAAGAACATTAATGAAAAGCTTGAGTTAAAAGCCGCTGCAGTAGCATTAAAAATATCACCAAGAGTGATTTTTTTTTTTTACAATGGAGACATGAACAATTGGCTGACATATTGGCTGAACAGATTAAAACTCCATTTCCCCCTTGTAAGAATCTTTAAAGTTTTGTGAAACTAGACTGAAATTATGGCATTGCAATAAGCTGAGAAAGACTCCAGACTTCAGGTATTTTCTTACATAAAATTTTAGCCTGAAATTGTGATATAAACATCTAGATATCTGAACAACTAGATGAGTGAAAAACTAGTTAGGTGGTTGAGTTTTGAGGGTCGTGGTTAATAGGTCATGCTTCTCCTGGAGGCAGGTAACAAGTAGAGTACCACAGAAACAGTATTGTGGGACCTACTCCATTAAATATCTCTATCAGTGGCATGGAGAAGATGACAAAATATGCTCTTGTGACATTTGCATATGACAACAAACTGGAGGGGTATATTTGAGGATGGGACTGCCATTCAGAGGGACCAAGACCAGCTGGAGTAGTGGGACAAAAGAAACTTTGCAATTTGAACAAGGACAAATACAAGTCCTGCACCTGGAAAGAAAGAGCCCTGTGCAACAACACAAGATGGGGACTGACTGTGTGGGGAGTAGGTCTGCAGAAAATGCCCTTGGGGGAGGTCTCTGGAGACAGCCATCTTCATATCATGCACCTTGGTAGTAAAGGCTGTCAACAGCATTCTGGGCTGTGCGGCCAGGAACCGGTCCAGTAGATCAAGTGAGTGACTGCCCCCTTCTACTCAGCAAATGTCAGAATGTGTCTAGATATTGTGTTGAGTGCAGAGCATGTTTTGACTAATGCAGTTCTGAAAATGAGAACAAGAATGTTCTTTCTAGCCATTGCTAAAAGGTCTCAAAATGCTCCAGGGTATAAATTTATGGTGAATGAGGTCACTATGTCTGCATTTATATTTATTTTTAAGAAAACAATGTAACCATTGACATATCTTACCTCTGGATAGAATCAGCACTTCACATACATAGCATGAACTATTGTCCAGTAGGTGATAAGATGGATAATGTTTCCATGTCCTCTTAACACTGTTCTCCAGTTTACGAGCTTCATAAAAAGAATTTATGATAGATGCAGCATTTGTAGTCCCCAAATATCAGTACCACGATTTCTGGGAAAGTAATGCAAAATGAAGGAGAGGATTGTGTTACTTGCTTCCTTCAGTAGCTGTTTTGTTGGACAAGCCTGCATAACACCCTGTACAACATTTTTAGCACGTGTAATTATCATCACTGTTTATTGAACATAGTAAGACTTTCCCAAATTTATTAAACATAAGATCAGTCTTACTATGTCAGATGTAAAGGTTTTTTTAGCCTTTCATTGTGGCTGTGACAGGAGGCGTTTAAGAATACAAGACCAGCGTGAGCACATTGCAATATTCTCATAGCTTCCGACAGTCTGAGGTTCAGCCACTTTGTGAAGCAGTGATTGCTTCTTTGCATTTAATGGGGAACTACTCTTTTCCTAAAGGCTTTTTTAATGCATTGTATTATAGTTATTATATACACATATGTATCTGACATATTATTATATTATATTATGTTACGTTACGTTACGTTACGTTACGTTACGTTACGTTACGTTACGTTACGTTACGTTACGTTACGTTACGTTACGTTACGTTACGTTACGTTACGTTACGTTTCGTCATGTCATGTCGTGTCATGTCATATCTACATTAATTCTGTTGCTGTTTCTAAAATACCAAAGCTGATACAGATGGGAGAGTTCAAAACTAACATTTTAAACAATGAAGCTGTCAGTCAGTGATAACCTATTGAGTCTGTGTGAGTCTATTGAGCCATTGCTGTCTATCAGTAAACACAAACACAGATCAATCTCAGTGCCTACAGGGCTTTTATAGATTTTAAGTTACAGTCTACTGTAGATGACACCATAGATTATGAGTGAAAGATCATCTGAAAAGGAAGAGACCTGTATCTTATTTTCAAGTAGATATAAGTGCTCCAAGATTCTAATTCGTAGAACAATTTATGATCCTTCAGAATGATAACCAGTGTGCAAATCATCATGAAGCAGATTTGCAGCTGATATAAATTATGCTCTGCTGTTAAAGCTACTGGCATATATCTGAATTTCATCAGCATAAGATTTAACCTCATGTATATTTTATACTTTAATTGCCAATGGCCAAGAAGAGGAAAAACTGAGTAGTCTTAATCATGTTTCTAGGAAACAACTTCATTTAAGCTAATTTTATTTAGAAAACACCAAAACAATTCTCCTGAGTGCAATATTGAGAATGTTTATCTATCCAGAAAACCAAGCCTTGGTATGGATCATCAAGTTTTGTCTTCCACAGAACTATATAGGAAGATTAATGCAAATAAAAATTTAGCCTGGATTTTCTTATGCCCATTGCTTTTCCTGCTACTTTCCAAGTACCTGATATAACTTGGTTTTGTTTGCTTTGTCATATTTCCTTTCTGTCTGTATCTAAATAAATAGCTTGCATTTCTTCATGGGACTTTTAAGTGTGAACTCTCCAAAAGGAAGTCATTGTTGGTTTATTCTGTGGCTGACAGATGTTTCATACAGACCACGGAGCATGGTGTAAAATTGTTCCAGCAGATAAGGCCCTACCCACACCCTAGCATATGTCTGGTCTGGATAAGGCTGGAGGAAGAATGGGGAGATAATGTCTAGCAAATTAACACAAGAGGAAGGTATATTCTGTCTCTTTCCACAGCCAGAGTTGGAAGACTTTGTATTGTTTGATTTGATTGATATGTTCTCATTGCTATAGCACAGTATTTTGGCACATTGTAAAATCTTTCATGCTTAATGTCTCGTTTTCATTCTTTATCTCAATGCATTTTTCTAACTGTAAATATTGAACCTTGCCCAAGAAAGATCACCCTTGTGCTTCCCTGCTATAAGTCAACCTTCTGGGTTTGCATACTGATTTTGAAAACATTGTTAGAAAGTGATGAAAACCACATTTGGATTTCTTTTCTTCCTTGAATGATATGTCTGTGCATAGGCTTATGGCTGTGAAGTACAATACTTAATCTTTATTTTGAATTTTAAACATATTTTCAATTTCAAAGTACTAAGACTTTTGTTGTAGCCCTCATCTGCATTTTGCAGTTTAAGCTAATTTCAATTTTTCCCATTTTGGTTCTATACAGTTTCAACTCCAAAGCACATAATATCCAAAGGTGGTAAAATGACCATGGTTTTCCAGATTCAGAATAAACAGTAATTTTCAACTGCCGTCTTGAAGGTTGTGCTCTTAGAATCTTAGAAATCCTAATCAGTTGTGGCTTTTGTCTTTCTCAAAAATTCAGTCACCTAAAAATCTATTAAAAATTAATTAAGCTCTATAGCTAACTGTGACAAGAGTCAAATTGCTACTGCCACTCATACTTACAGTTTCCTATGCCAATTCACACAAACTCGTGTGTGATTACTGATAATCTGTTATACATTTTAATTGCTTCTTTGCTTTCTTTGCTCATCTAATTAGACAAACACATGGTGAGGAAATATTTATTTGAGTAAGGACATTAACAGTGCTTACACATGTGCATGCATTCTCATGCCTGTGTTGAAGTTGTTTCTCCTTTATGGAAATTACCTGATAATTAAACAATGTCAGTGCCTGCATTTGGTGCTGAAATTCTATTTACTTTTATAAGAGAAAAAATCCTTGAAAACTTTATTTTCAGCTTTGTGTAAAGGCAACACTACCAACTCCAGCAAAAGCCTGATATGTTCTGAATTACTCAGCTTTCTCTGCTTTTTATTCTTCTTTTTTTACCTCTAACTTATAAAAACTGTTATTGACATTAGTTTGGAAAAGCAAGTCTAATCATTGCTTAAATGCTGAAATAGTTCCAGGAAATCTAGACTGTTTATATTCTGATGGCTGTCATGGAGCTGCTTAGAAAAGTAGTAAAAAGAAGATAAGATTTCATGAGTTTCTCTGTGATCAGAGCAACAGCAAGAGATTTGCAGCAATTTGATCTTTATCATCTTCTTAATGGAGAAAAAAGACCAAATTGTAATTGCAGAGCTCAGGTTATGGTCAGCCTACTCCAGGAAAATAAGTTACAGTTCTTCTGCTGTGTTGCTACTGTGACACAACAAAATATACTACGGGATACGATTTCATAGTGGTCTGAGATATACTGAGCTACACAAGTTCAGCAAAAATAAATCTAATTGGACTGTCACGAATGAGCTTTTTTGATAAAACTCATATTTAAATAAAAACATGAGTTAATAAAGTTTGATGATAAGGTCACACTGTTACTGCATGGAAGAAATACATGAGGAAAAACCTTGTTATATGTGTTTATAGCTAAAGAATTGTATATGCCTATACACAAAGGATTATGTGTGCTCACCCAGTTCCTTATGTCGCTTAGCTAAGATATCAAGGTTTCATAACGGTTATCCTCAATTCACTTACATTCCTATCTGGGCATCTGGCAAGTGTTTGCTCTGGAGTTAAAATCTGAGGTTTCTCAAAGCAGACTCTCAGGCATTGGCTTTTATGAAATCAATAATTTAACAGAGGGTTATAGCAACATGGTTGACTCTGGGGAGAGAGGTTAACTCCCCAGAAAGGGGTCAAAATAAAACAAAAAATCCCTGAGCAATTTTAATGTTACAAAACACTTAATCAACCCCACCACCACCCCTCACGTGATAGTTCAGTCCAGAAGTAATATTTTGGTCCTGGGGTCTTCTTGTTCCTTATTGAATTCCTTTTCTGTCTTTCAGACATGTTGTGACCTTATCTTAGTGCAGCTGTTGTTGATGGTCTGAACCCTTGAAGCTTCTTTAGTTTCCTATTTTTCATTGATTCTAGAGGTCATGTTTACCTAAACTAGTTGTACATGCTGGGAAAGTTTTTAACTGGAAGTTTTTCCCACCTTATGATCTAGTCTTTCAAAGAAGTCTCGCCATTTATGCTAAGAAAGCTATCCAAACATCAAATCATGCAATATTTTAACTGTAAATGATTTATTCAACTTAAAATGTTACTTATTTAGGCTAAACAGTTAAAGAGGAGAATTGCCTGGTTGTGCAGTCCAGCTGTGGTCTGGGGAGAATACAAATGGGGCTCACCAGTTATCTGTCATTAGTAAAAGATTTCATTGCGTCAAGGAGCATCCTTGAGAGGCGTCCCAGTGCAAGGGGAGAGCATCACTATGCAGCCGCAGTGCCCAGCAGAGAGAGCTCAAAGCAGGCTCACTTAGACTATCGGATTTATGGGACAAAAGTGTTTGACTCATAGTTAAATTGCATATAGTAGAGCTATAAACAAAATGCCCTATCCCTGTTTATGTTGTTCTTCTGCTCCTTGTGTGTTTCTTAGAGGAGTACTTAGACTGGCTGTGAGCAGGCCTTTCCCTTCTCTGGAGCCTAAACCACCTAAACCAAACTGCTGCTGGTTTGGTTAAAATGGAGTGAGTGTGTGTGTGTATCTGTGTGTGCCTGTGCTCAACACTTCCCTCTCCAGTTCGCCATCTCAGGAAACTGTAGAGAGTGATGAGGTTGCCCCATAGCCTCCCTCTCTCCAAACCAGAAAAGCACAAAGTCCGTAGCAATTCCTCACAGGACATTCTTTCTAGCCCTTTCACCAGCTTTGTTGATCTCCTCTGGATGCATTCAAGGACCTCACCATTGTTCTTATATTGTGGGGCCCAGAATTGCATGTAGTGCTCAAAGCGAGGCTGCGCCTTGTGAGGATAATCACCTCTTTTGACCAGCTGATAATGCTGCTTTTGATGCACACGAGAATGCAGTTTGCACTCTTGGCTGCGAGGGCACATTGCTGACTCATAAAATCATAGAATCATAGAATCGTTTGGGTTGGAAAAGATCTTTAAGATCATCAAGTCCAACTATTAACATAGCAGAGAAGGGACCAACACCCATCTCCCTTCAACCTCCTCAACAAGCCCAGTTCCCTCAGCTGCTCCTCATAAGACTTGTGCTCCAGACCCTTCATCAGCTTTGTTGCTCTTCTTTTGTCATGGTCCAGAAGCTCAATGACTTTCTAGTAATGAGGGGCCCAAAACTGGACGCAGTATTCAACATGTGGCCTCAACAATGCCGAGTACAGGGGGACAATGTTTTCCCTAGTCCTGGTGGCCACACTATTTCTGATACAAGCCAAGATGCTGTTCCCCTCCTTGACCACCTGAGAACAGTGCTGGCTTATATTCAGTCATCTGTCAACAAATACCCCTAGGTCTTTTACCTCTAGGCAGATTTCCAAGTGCAAGAATGACACTTAGCCTTGTTGAACCCCATGTAGTTGACCTCAGCCCATCAATCCAGCCTGTCCTGATCTACCTGTAAAGCCTTCCTTCCCTTGAGCAGATCAACACACTTACCCAACTTGGTGTTGTCTGCAAAGTTACTGAGGTAGTACTTGATCCCTTTGTCCAGAGCATTCGTGAAGATATTAAACAGAACTGGCCCCAGTTTTGAACCGTGGATAACGCCACTTGTGATCAGCCACTAACTGGATTTAATTCCATTCACAACTCTTTGGGCCCACCCATCCAACCATATTTTTACCCAGCAAAGAGCACACCCTCCAAGCCATGAGCAGCCAGTTTCTCCAGGAGAATGTTGTGGGAAACAGTGTCAAAGACTTTACTAAAATCTATGTGCCACCTTTTGCTCATCCACTAAGTGGGTCACTTTGTCATAGAATGATGTTTAGACTAGTTAAGCAGGACTTCATGCTGACTGAGCCTGATTACCTGATTACCCTGTGTGTGCATGGGATGACACTCAAGATGAACTATTGAACAGAACTTGTCCTAGAACTGGCCTGAAGGACAGTATTGGTGACCAGTCGCCAGCCAAATGTAGCCCCATTCACACCACTTTGAGCTCTGCCCTTCAGCCAATTCTTCCCCCAGCTTACCGTGAAACTGCTCATCCCACTGCTGGACAACTTGTCAAGAAGCGTGCTGTGAAGGACGGTATCAAAACCCTTGCTAAAATCCAGAAAGATGAAATCCACTGCCTTCCCTTCATCCACTAGGCAGATGACCTAAGGTTTCTAAGTTTGTGTTTTCAGCTGTTTAAATCATTGGCTCGCAAGCTAACTGTAATAATTCAGTATCCATATTTGATTTTTTGTCAAAGTATAAAGCCGATTTAGTTGCATCATCTGTATGGTTCAAGGTTAGCATTAGGCTTTTGGGGGTTTGAGTTATGGGGCTTTGAGGGGATTTTTTTTATTAGCATACTGCATCTTAAGGCTTTATTTAAGATTAGATATGGGAGTAGGATCACACCCTTGGGATGTCAGTTGTGATTAATTAGAAGTCTTCTAGCTTTGAAGCATCCTAAAATTATTAGATCTTAAATGTGTAAAATTCCCTTTGAAGAGATGTTTTCCTGAAGATATTTTCCATAGAACTCAATACTCAGAGTTCAGAAAGGTGCCCTATCTCTCATTCAAAGCATGGTGATTTTCTTTCTGATGGTTAACTAGTCCTGTGTCTTCTAAAGAAGAAAAAGTAGTTCATTAATCTGAAAATCTAAAATTGAAAGATGAATGACAGGTTATATCAAAATGGCCTCAGAGATGGAAATTTAGTCAAATAATTAAAAAAAATTTTAAAAAGGGAAAAAGAGATCTGAGAAAGCATATGATTGATAATATTTTTTAAACTATCTGCATTCAAGGTGATAAATTGGCCAATGTCATTGCAAACAGAAGTAATAAACTCAATATTTCCAGTACATATAGTATAAACAGTTTTCAAATATGAACTTTACATGAGAAAATACAGTCACATCCAAGAAATATTTCTCTGTCATCCAAAACAGAGCACTTAAACTCATTGGGCAAAAAGTAACTTATTCATTTTGACTTCCAGGAACCAATTGTTCAGTAATTTAAATTAAAATATTTCTTCTAGTATTTTTTTGCAACATAATAATAATGATTAAATGCAATTTTTCTAAATTAGTACAAACAAATTAAATAAATTATTCCCTGATTTGTCCACCAACAAGAACGTGTACAAACCCATGCACCCCAGCCCTGTGGTTGTCCCTTAGCATGCATGAGCAAGCCTGCCCCTGCTTAATACATAATGTCAGTCATACATTTGACCCTAAAACCTGCAAATATAAAATCATAAGCCTTTTCAAAGTATCTGACAATAAAGTTCTTTATAAGTTAGCATGAAAAATGATTTCATTAGCAGTAATACAAACACATTAGATTTGCAAAATCAGAACGAATGTCAACCAGGATTTTCAAAGGTATCTGACATAGTTATCCATAGAATTACTCCTGAAATCAAGTGTTGTACACCCTTTTATATGACACCTTTCTGCCATTCTATCACAATTAAGCTGTCAGATGTAGAGATGCAGTATAGTATAGCGTGAGAAAACTCTGACCCTGCAGACTTACTCCTCTATGTGCTGAATAGCATCCACTCCTACTTATAAATGAAAAAGTCCAAATATTGACTGTGTGAGTTAAGATTAAATTACTGTGTGCTTGTTTGTGTGTGTTATATGCTAATAATAATTGTTTGCTGGGTTTGCCGAACTAAATAGTTCCAAGTTGTGACCTCAGATCTGTAACATATTAATGAGTCTTTCAATAGTGTTTGATCAGCAGTCCTCTGATAAATGTGCAAAACAGCCACAGGAATTTCTAAGTCTTAAGGATGGACTAAAGTTTAAATGCTTTTGTAGGGGTATGCATTTGCTGTATGCAATGAAGTGTTGATCTTTTTGAACGGCATTTTTCAACTTTTGTAAAGGATATTTAGACCCATCTTTAGAATGATGGGTTTGCTTTCCCTATCAGTTCACAAAAAATAAACCTTACCAGTGCTAAATTTCAATTTTGCATTGGAATAAGGTAATTAATTCAAAATAACTATGCAGTTTGTTGCAATTGCATTGAAAAATTATTCCCCTCAACAAAAATAATCTTAGAATTTCCCATAGCACAGTCCCAGAGTGTTGATATAGCTATTGTTTAAAATCAGCACCTTTTCTGTGTATCAAATCTGTTGTGATAGAAACCAGCCAAAGAGCAATATACTTACTTAATCAATTAGCATTCATACCAGGTTTATAATTAAAGGAATATTAACTACTAGGATGGATGTATCTTGTAGCAGAAATCTAATTATATTCTCCATGTCTGTAAATACCTTGGGTATTTAGATAGTGTTAGTTTATGCTGGTTACGTGTCCTATATTTTTATTTTAGGAGATCTCCCTCAAGCTGAAATAGTTATACTTTTCTAATTCTTAATTTGCTGTTAAAAGAGAGACAGGCAACTGCTCACTTGTCAGGTCCAAAAAGAGGCTGAAAAACTTTACATTGATTTACATTATATTTGCATTACTTTACATTCCCAGGTGTAAAGTGTTACAAGTAACTGACTTTCTTAAAGAAGTTGCTCAGCTCTTCAAATTACAAAAGGAAGAAAAATACACAAAGAAGGGTCAAATTGCCTAATTTTTTTGGTAATCAATTTTCATGCTATCTTCTGAGTATTCACAACTCCTACTATAGATACTTAGACATGTCTGCTCAGCATTTCATAGTGGGTTTCTGAACTGGCAGAGTTGTACTGGACAAAAACCAAAGTGAACTTGAGAAGACATTCTTGCCATATCAAAACTTAATGCAATTGTCACTTACAGTTATTGTCCGGGTTGTCACAGCGTTGAGTTTACATATTCTCTAAATCTCTTACCTGGAAAGTATCAAGACTAAATATCACCACATAGGTAAAACAAAAATACAGATGCTAAAATGAGTTTATATGAAAGATGTGAACTTTATCTCAAACTTAGATATAAGGAT
Organism: Dromococcyx pavoninus; assembly: GCA_033558185.1. NCBI lineage: Eukaryota > Metazoa > Chordata > Aves > Cuculiformes > Neomorphidae > Dromococcyx > Dromococcyx pavoninus. Next base: position 2,604,261 of record JAUMJL010000063.1, on the reverse strand, counting down.
ATAATTCACTAGAGGTGAATTATATTCAAGGTATACATGCAAATTCCTACTACTCCCAATTGTATCATACCAAAATCAACTTCTCCTATTACACGCTATAGTGAATAAACAGTAAAAGATTTGGTCTGCAACGAGTGTTGATCATCCTTTGTAAAAACTCAATATCTATTGTACCATTTATCATACACTAGCCCTCAGCCATATCATGGCTTATTCCTAGGTTATTTACGCATGAAACTCATCCTTGGCCATCAGCCCACACTGAAATCTTTCACTGAAAGTTCTGGGTACTGGTAGCACATTATCAGTGGTCATTCTGTCACTGAATTTCCACCCAAATTGTGTTGTTAGGTCACAAAATGTAAATCTAATAGGAGTATACCATTTCCCAAGACTGATCTGTACCCATCATCTCAAGTGCCACTAGCCCCTACTGCTAGTTGTGTGGCTGAACTTGCATTCTCTAGCAATGCTTACCACCTGATATATAGTAATCTCTTCATCTCAGTGCGTTAAATATACCTATGTACACTGATTACTATGCTGTAGCTTTAGAACAATGCTCATATATTTCCTTTTAGTTCCTCACTGTTATTTTTCCGTGGTTGCTGCCACCCACCTATTTTATCAGTTTTTTAGAGGGATTCACCACCTTGGTCTAGGCTTGTAGTGGTGGAACAAGATGTTTCCATGTTAAGTAATTCCTTCCAGACCTCTTAGATCAAGAGTCTGCTGTAGACTTCCTTTCCTTTATATTGTGCTAGACAGGTTCCATGCATGTATCTGAAGAGCAGGCATCTTCAGAAAGAAAATGAAGTGCTTGTTTGGAAAATATCTAATATTTAATTATGAGGAAAGCTGAGGCAGCAAGGATATAGATTTAGCTAAACTGTATAGAAAAACCAGCAGAAATTTCTTTGGCCAAAAACTCAATGTGACAATCTTGCTTCTGGGCTCTGGGCTCACTTATCAAGCACAATAGCATTAAGAGGAAAAACCTTGGTCTTAAAAGATAAAGCTTTGCAAAGAGATTGTGTGGTGAGCTTCCTATAGCTGATTAGCCTAATTACTCAGCAGGTTTGGCTTCTTAAAGTAATAAATTGAAGATTAATTATTTAGCTATTACAATAAAGGTGGAAAAATCAGCCTTTATATTCTAAGATCAAAGTGCGAATCATGTCATATGAAATTTACTTTTTCTTTAAAGAAGGAATTTGGTTTTGTTGTATGGAAAGTATTTTTTTTATAAAAAACAAGGTAACATGAAAAATCACAATGCATAAGATTAGCTTTATAAGACTATTTTTTAAGCTTTTGTTTTCACTCTCATTGTTGTATACATAAGGGAGATTAGTAATCTGCTTCTCTCCAGCTGAAATAATCAGAGTGATCAAAATGTTTGCAACAGTTTAATTTTTTAAAAAAGAGAAAATATTTTAGATTTGATGATGCTTTACACAGACTACTTTTTCTATTGCAGTAATTTGAACATCTTTTGTTATAAAAGATGTCAGTTAAAAGCAAATATTTAAGAAAAATAATAGCATCTGCCAAATATAGGTTCATGTAAATGTACATGCTTTGCTGCTGAAGATCAGTGATCTCTGTCTCCATATTTATGTGATTCTAAAAGCTCAGCTACTATAATTTTTCAACTAAATTACATTCATTTTTTAGACATATGATAAAGTTATCCTTTGAACCCACACTTCATATGGATTTCTAGCAATTTAATGCAATTCAATTAATACTGCAAATTATGGTTTGCTTGAAATAGGTTTGCCATGCAAATAGTCCCCTTGCAGTACAGTAAGGCTGTCAGAATAAGGTAAGATTGGCATCAATGTAATGTTTAGTGAATCACTTATTTGTGTTATAGTAGTCATACAATAGTTACTCAAGGATTTCTTTTCCTTCACTAAGAAGCTTCTACCCAAAATTAAGTCCTTGGGAAAGTGGCAGGTGGAATTGCAGTTAACCTTAATCTTCCAACGATATCCTGAAGTTATTGGTGGCATCCTTCCTTTAGTAACCTCTGATGAGTTGTTCTCTTTTTTTTTCCAGTGAATTATTCATTGTTTCATCTCTGTTTTCTTCTTCTTTTGATCACAGGAAATGGACTGGGAATCCGAGTGGTAGGCGGGAAAGAAATTCCAGGAAGCAGTGGGGAAACTGGAGCTTACATTGCCAAGATCTTGCCAGGGGGCAACGCAGAGCAGACAGGGAAGCTGATGGAGGGTAAGATAAATGCAATACCAAAAAATGGAACCACGGGAATGTTTGGAGTTGAGTAGAATTATTTGCATTATACATTTTCTCTTGCACAAGAGATGTAATCTTCTGGAAGTAGTGATGGGAATCTGAGAGCCCCTCTAAACCTCCACGAGTTTTAAAGCAGAAAAGGACTGATAGAAGGCAATTTTATGACTTCTGTAGCTGAAATAATTGTTATGATGAGGAGCATTATGGCTCATGTTCAATAATATATGCCTATATGTACTGGGGAGAAGACAACATGGCTAGAGTCCAGCTGTATATCATGGACAGATTTCATCAATGTATATCATGAACACGCTATTCTGAAGATTTTTAACCTGGTTTAATCATTTAGGTACGTATGTTTGAGATTACTTACATTTCTTAGTTACCCAGATAAAAGGGATCACAGATCCAGTTCTCTCTCAGTTACAGGAACTAACATTTTTTGACATTACCTAAAGTCAGACTTGTCTGAATTTATCTGACCTAACTTTAGTTTTACAGTTTAAGCTAGTCATCCAACCTGCCTCAACAGGCAGCAGAGAAAATAAGCATCAACAGAAAGGCAATTGATTTCATCTACCACAGATATTTGTTTCTGTTTCAAGAATGGGATTTGATTTAGTTGTCATTAATTTTTCTAGGGTTATTTCAAATGTGAGAATTCTGTCGATTTATTCTTATCTATAATGACATAAATTATTCCTTCTCTGTATAAGTTTCTCTGTTTCCTTTTTTTCATATGAATATGTGTATGCACCTGGAAGACCAATTTTTCCATGGTCAAAAATGTAAAACATGTTTTTAATTAATTCAACTGATTAATTTTAATTCTTTAATAAAAACAGATATCCAGAAAAAAATAACAAAACAAAGAAGATAACTAGGAAGAATAATTCTTCTAGGCAGAATTCAATTCTCATAAGTTTTCTGAGTAGTAAACATGCAACAGAAGTCACAACTAAATAAAAATTACTTTACAAATAAAAAAGCTGAGTAAACTGATTAAAAACTGTATTCATAAAGAATAATTTAAATATGTTGTGGGTATTCAATATCACCTTCATTCATATTTTCCTTACTGCTTTTTACAACCTTGATTTCTTACAACTGTGGTTTCTTTGTTGTTGTTATGAAGTTATACATAAAATGGTGCACATACACTGATGTCAATGTCAATTTTAAATTTCAGTGAAGAAATGATGTATGAAAAAAATCTTTGTTTTTTTGCCTAAACAGTTAATTCTGCCTTTCATATTTAATGGGTAATATCTCACTCATCAAATGATATAATAGTATTATTTATTGCACAAAATCAATGAAAGAATTGACCTTAATTTATCGTGTTTTGAAGCAAGTATTTGTTTTGGCTCCCTGTATTCAGAGTCAGTCTTTCATAGTTCTGCTATATTACACATGCATTGTTTCTGTACCAACAGGTGAAGGGAAGGATGTGATTATTCAGTATTTTCCAGAAACTGGACATTTCAAGAAAGAGAATGAGCAATTACTGCCTGAAATTATCTCTAGTCTTTTGCTTTCTTTTCTAAGGAACCTTTCTGGAAATTCAGTTTTAAATAATTCTTCGTTCAGCATATAGGTGTATTTTAGCAGTGATCTTGGATTTACAATAACTACAGGAGATATTCAGACATGGCAGTTTGTTTTTCTGTCTATTCATATGATGTATTTTGAAGGTTTATTCATATTTTATGGAAAGATTAACAGGACAGTAAAATATTTATTCCTTCATCACATTCCCCAGTCATAAAATCAGTCATGGTTCTCATCTGACCTTTATAAAAGTAGCCTAGACTTCAGTATGTTGGCATAAATCAACTCCCTCAAAATCATTGTACTTTCAGTCTGTAAAATTTGTCCACATAATGGCCATGGTATGTTTTACTATTGATGTATTAAATGTTCTGTCCGAGAGAAAAAATGTTTTCTGCAGAATGTACCGTACAAGACAAATGCTTCTCCTTACTGTCATTTACCTTTTAAATCTCGTCCTTATATCTAGTTTACTTTTTATGTTATTTTTGATGGCTATCATAGATCAACAAAGAATATATGACTACTTCACTCTTTGTTCTGGTCTTTGCTTTAGTGGAAATATGGCTGATGCACATTTAATATCTCCTCTTCAGAAGTACTAAAATCCAGTGAGATCTTCAATCATTCTCGTATTGATTTCTGTAAATCCAGCCAAACTGCCGTTACCAATACCGCTGATATTGTTGTGTCTGAAAAGCTTCATTTCTTTTCCAAGTTACTTTCTGTCTCTCACATCACATGTGGAGAACTTCATATGTCATTATTTATAAATGACAATTACATATTAATTATTTGTTTAGTGATCATGAGTCACTTTTCATGCTAAATGCTATGCTACTTCAAATTAGAGTATATAGCTAGTCATCAACTAAACATATACTAATGCTATTGCAAGCTAGCTAGCAACTCGACTCATTAGCCTTTCTAAGAACATGATTCACTGCAAAAAATTCCATCAACTTAATTATTTCCTCTAATTCTTCAAATAGAAAACACTGAGTCAGGTCTGAGATCCTTATCGATAGTGTAAGAAACAAGGATAGGTGTACTTTGGCAAAATTCTACCTGCTGTCTGCATTACTGCATCTGCAAAGATATGACACACTTCAAAACAGAGATAACATTTCTTTCCTTAGGGAATAGCAATCTGTAAAATTTTAGCCTATTTTAACAGCTTTGCAGGGGTCTTAGTGCTGAAAAGTTTATTTATAGTTCTGACTAGCAAATACCAGCCTTCTTGGTTCTCTCACCTTGAATTGCTTTTACATGTCAAAAATATCTCTGATTCATCACTCACTGGCATTGCAAAATCTGGAGGTGGAAGACTCATTCCACTGAGCTCATCAAGTGCAGGGACTGTGTCAAATTCATAGGCATTCCTGTGCTCCCTCTTGTGTTGACAGAAACTATTCATTTATGTTCCACCTGATAAACCTACTGAGTGTATGGCATTTTATCCTGTCAGCATTTTTCAGAAACAGGAATTAAAGTGCAGGAATACTGCAGTAGTATATGTTATCAGCTGCTGTAAGTTTACTGGATGCCCTTAACATTTAGATTTTCTCATTGGACCATTTTAGCAGTCTGAATAGAGAACCTGGGAACTGATGAACCGTGGGTGGTTTTGTTCCATGTTTTCAATTAGCCAGGCGTACAGTGTTGCAATTCTTAGGCTGGCTAACATTCAAGAGATATTAAAAGATTTCCTGACTTCCCAGTCCCATGGCAGTTCTGGGGAAGCTGCATGTGCTAAAAGCTGGCGGTGAACTTGATTTATGGTGATCTTACTGCCTTTGCTATCACTTCACTCAACAGAAACCATGACACTTGATCAGATTTTTGTTAACTTGTCCGAGGCTTTATGGGCACGTTTATTTTTTAGTATGTATGTCTCATTTAAATAGAGTCTTCCCAAACTTAGAAATAGGAAAATCACATATAGTGAAGAAAAACTCTTATTATTAAAAATACTGAAATAGCACTCTTAGAATCTATTTTGTAGCAAATATAACAATATAACTTTTCTAGCACAACATAGGATGCTACCTACCTTATGAGTCACCGAACTTTACTGTAGAATTTTACTATGCAAACAGTCCATGCTAGCAAAAAGACATACTGTTCAATTCAATTCAATTCAGTTGAATTTTGCATTTTATAATTTAATAAAATATTCATCATACGGGTATATTTTAAGCTTCCTCATTCTGAAGCTGTTCCAGTAACATTACAAAAAAAAATCCTGATGGATGTTTAGGCAATGAAAGATAATACCACCCTGTTAAAACTGTTAAGTAGGTCAGAGAAGAGAAAATGATCTGCCATTTGAGTTCTGTGCTAGTTAATGGTACCCTCCCCCTCAGACCAATCCTTAGGTACTTGTTTTGATCTAGATGAATAACGACTCCCCTTAGGATGCAAGAAATATTGCTCTTCAAAACACCATGAAGGTCCTCTAAGAAGAGCCACATGCAGCTTAATGGCAAGTACTGAGAATACGTTAAACCTCAACCAATATTCTCTGCATCAAAAATCTAAAGATTGGCCATGAGTTTTAGACTTAGATTCAACTGCTAAGATGCAGATGATCAGTTTTTTGAATTGGTTGGTTCCCTTTAACTTTGCTGGAAATTCTCCTGGCCATATGACGAGTTTCCCTCAGGACAGTAATTTGAATTAGTGGATCCTTACTGGGAATGTGAGAGCTCTCTTCCATCCTTAGAAAACTGCAATCTGAGAACTTTAAGATGCCTTCAAGAAATAAAACTGAAATCTTCCCACTCCTCTTATCCATATTTACTCACTCTTTGCCATCTTCTGTAGAAAGTCTTACATATTTTTACAAACTAAAGCGTCAATTTCCTTTTGTAAGAAGACCCTTGGTGTACAGCTCGCTCCCTCTCTCTCTAAGACCCTAAGAAACTGAGAGCCATCCCTTGAACTGCCATGAGATTGCACAGCATATTATCTATTGAAGTCTTGGTCCATAGTCTCGGTGTCAAAGTGAACGCTTCCTCACAGATATTAAACCAATACGGGGAGAAACATTGTTCACAGCTTTCCACACCAAGGCTGACACATAAGGTAAACAGTGTGGATGGAAACATCACACAGTGACTGGCAAAAGAGGGCTACAGGTAGACGATCACTGGGAAATGTTTTCCATCCAAACCAGAATGTGATAGAAGGAGCAAAAATTTATCTGGTTTACTTCCATGGATTTCAGAGCAGCCAAGATCCCTACCTTCACTTCTCTGAAGAAGGAGGCAGACCCAGATGTCCGCCTTGACCAGAATGCTCTACAGCTTTCATCCATGGCATGGACATTCACATCTGAACAAGCCCACTTCAAACATATGCTAGCCTCAGGCTTCACAAAAGAAGAATTTGTACTGAAAGGTTTCTTTAAAGGCAGAGAAGAAAAACTCACAAAGGTCAATCTCAGCTGTAGAGATGGTTTTAGTTACAGGGCTCAAGGTGTTCACGAATAGAACTGCATCTTTAGTCAAACAAAGACAGTCTCTCTCTGGAGTTGGAAGAGATAAACTAGGTTCTACATTCTCTAGATCATGTTGTTTCTAATGCACAGGAAAATAAGAGAAGCCAGGAGATGCATAGAAACCATGCCTGCCTCTTTGCATAGCAACTGCTTGGTGTGTGCTGAAAGGGAGTTGAATTTTCATTTGGATCACCAAAAATATGTTCTTGTGTTGCTCTGTTTCTTGTCTTCTGTTTTCAAGGACAGGGTTCTGTGTAGCAGATTTACAAAAAAAAAAAAAAAACAACAAACAAACAAAAAAAAACCAGGAAAAGGTAAATCCTTCAATACCTAGACAGAGGCCAATTTGGCTTACCAGTGGAAGTCATCAAAAGCACCCTCCTGTCTCCATTGATTGTGTAGGGAACTTAGGTATTTGTTTTAGGTAAACTGGCTCATTAAAATTAAAATTTATATGATAAATGCCTACATTAGGTACACTGGATCATGTCTCATTAAAAAAAAATGATTTCTTTTTAATTTGGGGTTTTTTTTTTAAGGAGTACTGTGTATTTGAACTTGCATACATGGGCATTCTAAGAAGAAAAATCATTAAAAAGGCTCTTTTTCATACCCACTGAAATATGTTGTTTGATAGTGACTTCCTAGTCAACTGGGAAACTAAAACCACTATAATTCTACTTTCTATTGTGCAGGCTATTTTGGGCTGAAACTAGCAGACTAGCAGATTGGTATGATTTTAGAGTGAAAAAAACCCAGTGAAATCAAAGTGAGAGCCGTCTTGAAGTATAGGTTAAATATGGCTATGTGCTTATGGACAATTTCTTCTGCTCCAAAAAGTTCATTAAAACGTTTTTGCAATTTTAATCTTCAAACACATTCCTGACATCTGCATTTCCAGGAATACTAGGCCAGTCTTGCCCAAGTGTTGTATTAATGTAAAATATAACCAAGATACAAGGCACAAGATTTTCCCCAGTCAGGGCTTGTTGTGCTACAAGTTAGTAAACAAATAACCACTATCTCTGAGTATCTTGGAGGCAGTGCATCAGGTCTTTGCAAGAACCACTTCCCAGAAGTAAGGAAGTTTACAAACAACACATTTTTCTGCTAATGAAACTAGGAACTGCAACAAGCAAACTTTGTTCAATCAACTTCTACTACAAAGTATTTTCTGAATAGTTTTATGCACATTTGGTTCTTACAAGACTATAAGGAACTTTGTCAATTATTAACAATTTATTATAAAGAAAGAAGGACTACTGAAAGTGAGTTGTCTGAGCAGAACATTGTCTGTCTTTTAGATGGACTTTAACCATGGCTATAGATACGATTTGGACACAAATTTGGACTGCTTGGTCACAGAGCTTCACTTCAGTGTTTTAAGAGTAACAAGATCACATGGATAAAGCCTGTGTTTTCTATAAATATTGGGTAGTAGACAGAGAGGAAATAGAGAAAAACAAGATATGTCCTGTTTTAATGAAATCAACAAATCTCTGGAGTTACTTAAGAAAAAGGAAAAAAAAAGTAAGCAAGTTATTCCAGAATTTTATAAAGTTTTCTAAACAATTTCTGAAATATCTGATATCAACTGTTATCAGCTGCGATGCTGAACTAAGCTGGATTGTGCTCTGACCTAATCCGATCTGACAGTAGTTTTATTATTCAATTGAAAGAGTAAAGAATCTGGAAGAACAAAAAATAATGTTCTGTAATCCATTTTGCAATATAGTACTTTACAAAATAGCAATATTATGTAAATTAATAGAGAAAATTTTTTTAGAAATCACCTTAAAAAAAGAAAAATCCTATGAGCACTCTCAAAAAACTACATAAAGATTTTATTTCAAATTTCTTGAATCTTATTCTATTCCAAACCATCCATAAAGAATAGCGGAGAAAATCTCATATGGGACAAAAGGAGACAAAAGGAATGGGTCATTATATCATTTGACAGAAAGCAGAGTAAAATATTGATTAAAAATTACTTTTTATGCACATTTCTTATTTTGACTGCAGTATGTATTTGAGGCTTACCATGTAAAATCAGATAGTTGCTTCACAATTTCGCACAAAAACGCTGGGAAAAAAACACTGAGAGTATACTTATAATGTAATAATACAACTTAAAAGGTAGTGGAAATTGAAGCTATTTAGTTTTGAATTATCTATACTGTTAGTGACTAAAGCTTGAGATAATTTTATAAAGCAAAAAGTGAGTATCAAATCTTATTTTTGTTCCACATTACAACAAAACAAAAAACTTTTGGATAAAAACTGTTAAAAAAGAATCAAAATGTATGTCTGAATTTCATTTAAACCTTCATGCAAGTAACTGATAACAGACTTTTTCCAACTTTGCACTGTTTTTAATTAAAAAAAAATATTTCTTGAAATATTTGCTGAAAAATATAAAGATATGCTATGCTTTTTTCCTATATAGATCTTGAAATATTTTAGCCAGAGCTTGTTGAACTCTGTTTTATTTTTCCTTGTTTATAATGGTAGTTCCTGATATCTGAAATGAATATAAAACTGATATATCTCTAAATACAGTGGCAAGCAGAATTCTGTTTAGAACTTTGGTGTTTATTGTTGATTTGTAAACTTCTGAAATTACCTTATAAGTAGAGTAATATGTTCTAGATAACTTCTCAAACTGTTTTTCTTAGGTACTTAAATCTTATCATGTCTGGAAAAAGGAATTACTCTTAATTTTGATGATTTTGGGGGTAGAGTGCTAACTGATTACGAAATACAAGGCTTTGCAGGCAATTGCATTCCACTCACTAAGAGAGTAATAATCTTATAGTAGTAGACATTTGCTTTGAATATTGGAGACATACTAGAATGACCCTCTTCTTGGGTGTAACAGCTGAAGCAAACTGGGTTATAAAATGTAAAAAAAAAAAAAAAAAGAAGGCAAAGAGATTTCAGAGTGCTGATCTTGGTGTCTGGCAGATGTGGGCAGATAGTGAGTAAGTTCTCCAGGGTCTGATCTCTGCTTAAATCTCTGAAAGGACACAGTATATGTGTAAGTAGTTCACACTGTTTGAAACATGTAGATTTTAAGAATATTCCCAAGTCACCATGTAGATGGTGTAGCTGGTCCCAGCTGCCTTTATGTGAAAATGTAGGTGTTCAGTATCTGCCAGGGGAATACAAAACCTTGATTCTGGGCCTTTCCTGTCACAGTTATGTTCAGTTGCTCAGATACTTCTGCTTCTAAGAAGAGCTGTGTTTGAAATGGAGCTTATTGCTATTAAATTCTATTAAAAATAGGCAATTTGGTCCATTTTATTTTTAGCTGGATCTTGCTTTCTCTTTTGTAGCTGGTCTGTCTTCCAAATGATAAACTTTAAGATATTATTTAGCGGGATAGTTAAGGAGATTTCTAGGAAAATGCTGATTTTTTAGTCTTGATTTTTATTGCATTGAAAAGGACTTTTAAAGCAACAGTTTCCAATTATAAATAATTCTATTATTGTTTATATGTAATTTTGCAACTGCTATCATAAGGCCAGGTCCCCACTGGCATATACTGGTCAGTTCAACCGGAGATGTACAATTACAACATCTAAACCCTCTACTTGTAACTTTTAAAGTAACATGATTTTTAAATTCATTGTGATGATGTATGCATATGATCAATTAAATGGCTCAGTAGTAGGAAGTGGAAAAGAAAGATAAAATTTGATGATTATATTACGCTTGCTTTTAACCAGATTATTGCACTCCTCTGAGAAATGTTCTTGTTTTAGTCAGTTTTTAATGTGTGAATACAGAAGAAAATTCTGCAGCCAGGTCCTGGGAAAATACCATTAAAGTCTTTACATTTCCATTTTAAAATCTTAGTGCAGAATTTAGCATCCACTATTTATTATTCATGACACTATTAATTTCAACACTGCCTAATGAGTTTTCAGTACTCTTCTCCATGGTGCTTCATATAATATTGTTAAGGCCCTAATTATTATTTCCCAGTATACCTGCGTTCGATTCCCCACAATTTATTCCATTGCTTTAGTTGTCATGATAGATAACACAAGTACAATAAGTTGTGTGCTGGGTAGAAAAGTGTTAAATTTTCTGTTTTTCCAAGGGGCATCATAACACCCTTATCCTCTATAAATATGCATCTTGCATGTAAAGCAAACAAAACATGGCCAATTGACATGTCTTAGCCAAATCATAGTTGATCTGAACTACTGAACTGCTATTTCTACTGAACTGCATAGTTGCAGGCTAAGATTATAATTCACCTCAAATAGAATGCCATAAAATGTAGCTGACACTTAAGACTACACAGAGGAAAAAATACATTAAAATGTTCAATGGAAAAATAACCAAGATGAAACAGTGGGGTGTTGTTTTCCATGATGATTGTGGCCGTCGCTTTCTCAGAGGCACATCCCTTCATGATTTATAGCTATAAAGAATGTCATAATAGCATTCCCAGCAGTAGCTGTAGTCCTCTGAATCCAATAGTGGCAAAAATTTACTCGGTGAAGTCTGGTTTAGTTGTTCAATTGTAAAATTTCCTATCCTTTTTTTGTTTCCCAAGAATACCTTTAAGGAGTTGGTTTGTTGTTTTTTTTTAACATTCATATACTTTTATTTTGGCTGCTGTCTTTCACAACACTGATTACATGACAATTAATTGCTCTCAACTCTCTTATTTGTGCATTATTAGCGTAACAAATGGCAACAGAGAGTAGTACCATGCATGAGACACACACTAAGGGTTCACAGTGAGAAGGTTTGGATGTCAGTTATATTAAAGCAAATCAAAAAAAATGGTCAGAAAACAATTCTTAATATACTAGGGCATGCATAGGACTCAGTCTGAGGGCTCTATACAGGGTAACCAAGTGGAAGTGTGTTATCTGTAGATTTAAATTGTATATTGGGAATATATTGCAAATACATTACACTTTAATATATATTTATATTTTATAAAAGTGGAGGAATTTCCATTAAGATTTTAGGAATCTTAAGACTAGTAAGACGTTATTGAATCTTCATTGTGAAGCGAAAAAATCATGAATTTTGAGAAAATCTAGAAGTGACTGCTGCGACATTGTCACCTGATTTAAGTATTGCCCTGTACAATTAAAGCGAGAGTTGTGATTTTGCCGCCTTTGCTCTTGCACATTCACTTCTCTTTAGTATTGTTCCACTTTAACAGCTCAAGTCAATCCTCTTCATAAGTTCTTATCTGCTGTTTTCCTAGAAATGTGTCTCCCAAAGTGCCAAGGAAACGTCCAAGGTGCTGAGCAGTTTCTCCCCCAGCGGACAGGAGTAGGAATTGCAGAGACAGCAGAGTTACTTGTTCTTGCTTGATGATCTCACTGAATTTTTTTTCCCTAGCATTCTTGCATGTGTCCCTGTTATTCCACTAGTTAGGAAACAGCAATTTTCTTTAAAATTATGTCCAATAGAACTGCAGACCACTCCAGCAATTATAGGACAATGATGCTCATTCCAGATGAATTTTCTTTAAATTTTGGGACTTACATTGACTCTTATAAAAGAGATTGTTCATTAGTGTATTGCCACGTGACAAACATCTGCAATTTAAGAAGTAGCTTATTCATTTATCTATGAAAATATATCAATATGTTAACGTGTGGGCATTGTTTGTCAGAAATAAAACTTGCAACATGACCCTACATTTTCATTTAAGTCTTGGACCTGATTTTAAAAATTTGAGTACTGATAAGATCTCACATGAAAAAAGTGTGAGAAAAGTGTCAGCCTTGTGATATTAAGGAAATACAAAGAAAATATTTTCATTTTTGGTGATAAATTTACTAATATTGTACAAAGACACAGAGCTATGGGTCTGAAGCTCTGTGTCTACTTCTGAATGCCAAAAATATCCCACTGAATTATATTAATAATTTTACTTAATAATAATGTTCTTTGATCTAAAATTAGCTTTATCCACCTACCTATGTAATGTTGTGTATATACCTCTAAGTTGAAAGTGTAAAGGGGCATTCCCCTGGGGACAAATTGCTAACAACTGAGAAGTAGGAAGTCTTAAAAAGTCAATAAAGCCTTAAAGATTATGCAGTTTTTTTGCAGAGAAAGAACTGCATGATCTTCCAGCGGTAGTGCTTGTACGATAATTGTTCCTTAGCCTTTGAAAGTGTATAGGATTTTATGGGGGGGGGGGCGGTTGTCAGGTTTTTTATAAATCTATTCCAAAGGTGTATATAAAAAAAAGGAAACTGACAGTTGTAGACAAAAAAAGAGATTCTTTTTACTTGCTCGTGTGCTAATGTTCTGCTCCCTTCCTATTCAAAACCAGCTCAGGTCAAGAGGACACATGTCTGGAATATCATTCAAAGTTACATACCCAGACAAGCACAGCTGGCTTCAGTACTGCCCACAAATTCTCCTGTTCTATGAAGGTTCAGTTTTCAGAAACAGTGTAGGGTCTCAGGCAAGATCTGAGAGAAGACTCCTAACAGCTGCTGTTTTGTACAGGACCAAGGTTGCTTTGGTCCAGGCCTGTGAGCTTATACATTGATCATATGCAGACAGACCAGATTACAAATGCATCGTAAATTGGGACAGTCCTGTGTTGGAGCATTAGGCTGTGTGTTAGCTATGTTATGGCAGACACGAGGTAAAAAAGAGCAGGCAGGAGGTAAAGAGGACATTAGGATGATCTGGTTAGTGCAAGAGCAAAGAATTTCCTCAACTGTGTAGAAGAAATGGGATGAAAACTCCCGTGTACTTCTGTTCATCATTAGAATCTATTTGCATGGGAAAGATGAGTACCATTTACCTGCCCAAGTGCAACGACAATGCATTTAGCACTGCTGACCAGTTACCTCATTGAAAAGAAGGTTCGATAATTTCTTAGTTACTAGATAACACGCTGAACAGAACCCCACAAAATTAACCTTTAAGATGACACAATAATAGGAAATGAGTCATTTCCGGCGATGTTCATCACTGAAAGAGCACTGTGCTTGCTAAGTTAGTTCTGTCAGAGTGTGGGTGAAGTGGAATCAATCCATATAACTCATACATTTGCTGCTCATACAGACAGTTTTGGGACTGCTAAGTAGAAATAAGCTTTGACTTATGTCTAAATAGAGTAAAGTTTTGTGTAACATTTACCTATTATACTTTCCAAATGGGTCTGAAGTGACTGATTAGAGAGAACTGAGAGTTCCTGAAATGTCAGTGAAAGAAAGGATAAAAGGAAGCAAAATCCTATGTAAGGACCTTTATGACTGGTGCTAATCATGATGTAGAAACAGTTTCCGTCTTAGACAGTATTAAAGAAAGAAAAAATAATCTTTCATCATCTTATTCACAGACCACTGTACTATTCTTAGAAGTATCAGCTATCTCAATGATAGCAACAGCTGTGCAATTCACACATTGGAAACTGATTAGTTCAAAGTAGGGGTTTGCTTCTTGTTGAGTATCTGTAAAGAACATGAGACAAGAAAAACGCTTTCCACTGTTTAGAAAAGGGTGAAGAACCAAAGAAGGAACTAAAAATACCTCCAAGTGCCACAGCGGCTTTCGTTGAGTGCAATGCAGACAGACTGGTAGTTATGATACGACCAGCTTTACACCAGAAAAATGGTTAGTTAAGCATGGGCTGAAGCATGCGACCCCCTCGCAGGATGAACACTGATGGGCTCTAATGATGTTTCAAAGGTTCTGTTTCTGAATGGAGACTAACCATGAGAACACCTGACAGCTTCTAGCAGATAAATACTTCTCTCTGTTGTCTACAGTTTCTATATAGATGGAAAAATTTGGTGCCACCTAATGGACAACTCTCCATGTCCTGAATTTGAATGCATTAAACTCTATACAGTATTACTTTTGCAAGGAATTCATAAAGGCCTGTTACCTACATTTGTTAATGCGTCACGCTAAGAATTTCTCATTCATTGTGCTTAATCATATATCTTGGGTGTAATACACATTGTTTAGAGGCAAAGACTTACTAAGTCCCACAGTTAATACAAGTATTTCCATGTTTCCTTCAGTTCTTTTCATTAATCTGTGAAGAGAGAGGTATGAAGTATGATTAGGAATCATTCTGCAGGCCTCTGGGCAATCAGCGATAGAGTAATACAGTTGGCAATTAATACAGTTGGCAATTATATTTCTATTGCTTCTGAGCCTTTAAAATGAGCTGAGAGAAGTGACTGAAGATTTTTTCTTTAACTTTTTAATAGATTCAAAACAATATTTATTTGAATCAGTAAAAAAAAATTAGTTTTTTTTTTACTTTTAGAGAAAATAATTACTGCTTTTGGTGAAGGTGAAGAAATCTTTTTGAAATGATGATGAACTGAGAGGCAATGTAGCAATTCCTTAGATACTTGTTACTAAAGGAGAGTTGCTCAAACTTATTCACCTCTAAAGTATGCTATATATCATCTATGCTTTACTCTTTTATTGTATTCAATATGTTTGTGGGATTTATAGTTTCAGTTGGCATTTTTTACTACCTGCATATATTTCCATCTTATTTGCACCTATTGTTATGTAACTGATTCACAATATTTCACAGATGTAATTGCTCATTTTTGAGGGGAGGTTGCTTTTGCTTACATTTTCTGTAGAAGAAAGGAAATATTCATTTAAATACAACTAATTTTTCCTCCTTTTGCCTGGGAAAGAATATTTAGTTGTATGATATAAAGAAGCGGAAATGATTGTTTTACCCTCTTACATTGTTTAACAGCAATAATTTTAATATACCAGTCCTGGGAAAAAGATTTTGACCTGTACAAAAGCTTTAGTGACATTACAGTCTTAAAAAATGTAATAGTGAAATGATCAAACTTCTTTGTCCTTGTTGACCCATAATATGCACTAAGCTTGAGCCTACAGAGTTGAAATGTCAGTTTAACACTTAAATTTGGTAGTGTAAAAATAGTACTTAATCTCTCACTTGGGGTATATTTTTGAAGGTGAGTAGACTATTGCAAAGCTAAAGTGAGGATGCAGTGCTGAAAATTCAGTAACAGTTCAGTGTTTTGATACGTAATTAAAACATACAAGTTTTAATGAATAGGGGCAGAGATTGTTGTAAGGTTAATGTGTAGTTGCTAAGCTGAGTATCAACATAGACAGGCTTATTACTGTTGTTTCTACAGGGCAAGAAATTGCCTGTAAAGACAGCTATTATGGCTGTACAGTAGCAGAAACGACAAGACGGATGCTTGCATCATGCCATCAGGACACTGCAATCAGGCTGGGGTTATATTCTTCCAGCACCTTCCCTGCCCCTACCTAGCCACAGTTTCATCAAGCCCAATTCCTCATCGTTTTACACAAGAACTTTTAAACTAGATCTCATAGATTGTTATTCCCTATGAGCTATGATGTACTCGATTACTCCATTAGGAAAGCTCCAAAGTGCCTTCAGGAGACTTGGAAATCAGCCCTGAAACTACAAGCCCTCTCCTCCTTTTGCTTGTCATCATCTGTGACCAGGGCCTTCTTGTGGCTGTTGTCATCCTAGAATGGCTTCTCCCCTGTCAAAACTGTTTTCCCTGGAGGGGCATGAATAACATTTCTAAAGCTATAGTTATCAGTAAGGGAATGTGGTATCATACACTTGTTTGTCTTCCTGATGTTAGCATAGTGAATTCAGTATGTTAAGGGTGATCATAGGAAATACACAGGTATACAGGGAGTAAATAGTGAAAGATCATTTGTTTTAGTGTAGACAATAAGAAGAAATAGAAGCTGCTGCTAATCAGTATGCATGCCAAAGTTAGACTGAATTTGCCCTTATTGTCAAGGATTTAAAATAAATAAATAAACACACACAGATACATACGTACACACACTGCATCAGTAACGCCAGCAGGCAATGAATATAACATGATCAGTTCTTCTTGCTGGCTTCTCCTTAATTGCACCCTACTTGTCACGTACGAGACTATGAATGCCTGTTTACAGAGAACCAACTTATGGAGTCTGGTGTGATACCAAAAGTATGCAGAGTCCTTGCACTGCCCTGTTCTCACAACCACTCACTCCTGGCCCAGCACTGTGTTTAGGAGATCCCACCTTCCTTTCCAGTACCCACTGCCCAGGATGGTCAGGCAGGATGTCGTGTTGGCTCCTGTTGTGCCACTGCTCACTGGTGCCCTTCTCAGGCATCGCCTGCATGGTCCCTGAGTAACCCCTATCACTTGCCTCCATCCATCTCCTGGATTTCCAGGGTCATCTTCACTTTTCAGGCCTCTCCTTCAGCCAGGATCTCCCCCTTCTTCTTTCCAGGCCCCTTTCTTCTTTCCAAGGCCACTTCTTTTAGGGAGCCCTCCATTTAAGCACCTCCTATTCTTTCTGGATCCACTAACCTGCCAGTTTCTTCAATCAAAACTATATGTGCAGAAGCACATCAGGTAATCAAACTGCTAACTGGCAATTCTGTCTCATATAAAACCAATAAAAAATAACCACACATTTATCATGTAAGTTCCCTTCAAGAACTTGCAGCTGTAAGGGATTTGCTATTGAAATTGTTATGACAAAGAAGGAAATCATGTCCGTGTCAAAAAAAAGTGCTCCATATGTCTCCTGGGAATTACGTAAATCCAACTTTTAAATCAGAATTTGACGTCAGTGGAAAGTATGGAACAGTCAAACAACAACACAATTGTGTTACTGTTTTACTACTTTACTCCTTTCCTGTAGCGTCGCTCCCACCCTATCTGGCATAGTGTTGATTAGTTCTTGGTCTGATTTTTTTTCTGTTTTTACCTGGATGCTGTTTCTTGTATCGAGCTCTTAAGCTTTTACTAGAGTTCCAAAAGCTGCTTATTGTAATATAGTAAAAAGCTTACTATAATATAAATAACAGTTACAGTAAAAGTGACAGCACCTGTTTTAAACATCTTATGTGAGTAGTCATGTAAGGTGATTAGGTACGTAGCTGCCAGATAATCACCATCACATCTTGAATGCACAGTATAGGTTCAGTAGTTATGTATTCAAGTGTCTTTTAAAGAATACTACAAAAAATGACATAACCATAGGCCTAATCCAGCATCATTTATTTATAAGATTATTTCTTCATGCATGATTTCTAGGTTTTTTACAATGGATCTAATTGTGAAAATGATGCTACTTCCTTGATCAAATGCTGCAGATCAAATTTGCGTACAGAGATGTTAAAAAAAATTTATGTGACAGTTACAAGTGTATTGGAGAAGGGGAAGGAACCGTGGAATGACATTCTGAGGTTGTGACAAGAATATTAATTATTTAAAATTATTTAATTAAAATTAAATTTAATTATTCAATTTAACTTTTATTTTATTTTTTTAAAGGCAATTGCACATCATGGGCCACTGCAATTGAGAATATGACAACTATTACTGAGGCTCACGTCCCTTTCTCTAATTCGTTTCACAGATTTGCAGGTGTGGTTTAACCCTGGTAGGCAGTTAAACTCCACACAGCTGCCCACTCACTCACTCACTCTTTTGAAGTGAGATGGGGGAAAGATGGCTCTCTCCCAGCCCAAATCAGTACAGCAAGTTGACCTTTACTCTTGAATGTGACCATGAACAAGTTTTCATCCCTATCTGATCAGATCTTTCTGAGTCTATCTATAAAATCATGAGTAGAAACCTGCCAGATTATTCTCATTCATTCTGGCTCAGGTTGTGCCAAGACAGTGAGTAGTGCAGGACCAAGTAGTGCTTGAAAGGCTACTATGGGGAATTGGAAACACTGGTCTGGTAATCCTTAGCAACCTTGAGTGAGCCTAGTTGCTCTGTGAGCTCAGCACTGAAATTGGACTACCATTAATGTCGCTCAGCAGATGTTCCTAAAAATGAGGTTTGTGCCTCACTGAACTTGGAAGAATGAATATTTATTGAAAACAGCAATCTGGCATTTTTTCAACTTTAGTGTTATAAATGCCAGTAATTTCGAACTGGTAACTTTTAGTATCTCTTATTTGTCTAACAAACAGATATGTGATGTGTACTTGTTAAAGTTGAATAATCCTAACATTTTTCAGTAAAATCTTTTATGAATTATTTATAGGGATAGGAAAGCTTAAAAGTTATTACAGAACCCTTGATGCTTCACAAATACTGTCTCCTACAACTCTATTAATGTTAACAAGATTTCTGATGCAGAAAGACACTAGCTTTACTAATAACACTTGTTACTTGCAAATCTCAAATTTAACATATTCACCATTCCACCGTGCCTTTATAACACATAAAGAAACTGAGGCACAAAAAGGCTAGTTGCCTTACTTGTGGTGGTCACCTGGCTGTCTGTAGCAGAAGCAGAACTACAACTTGGCCTCTGAGGCCACCCCAATGAGCCTCTTCATTTGAGGTATATGATCTGTCTCTCAGTTCATTCTTCTCATTGTTGATAAGGAAGAGTAAAAAGTGCATTTCTGTTTGTAGGATAGATTTATAATTGTATATGACAAATGAGGGAATCAATGCACATAGTTTTAGGTGTCTGAAAGGAAACATTTTACCTAATCTGGGATTATGGGCTCCTTTTCTAACCGCAAGTGAAAGAAGGTTACTCCAAGAAATGTTTTTCACCTCAATCCAAATAGGTGTCAATTGAGATGAACAATCCTAAAAGGACCTTGCCTCTCTTCATGCATAAACTACTAAAAATTCCTAGAGAGCGACTAGAGGCAAGGTGCTTATCTTTAAACAGTTAAAAAAAAGAGGTACAATTACTTTAAGCCCAAAGAAAGGTAAAACCAAAAGACAGGATTTTTTTGTGTGCATAACATTTCTTCCCTGCAGACATGCATACTGCTAGCTGTGCCATGTTCTTTAATGTTTTAAATATGTTCAAAATCTGAGGAAAAAAACAGTGGTTTTTATGCATTTTCACCTGATTGTTGAAAACAGCCAATAATTAGACAAATCTGTACCACATAATTTCTGCTATTGTCCTACAGCTGTGGGTGTGCTAAATGTAATGCATTTGTACAAATATCAAACTAACTTCTACAAGAGAAGTGTAGCAAATGTGGATTGAAATCAAATCATTCCAGTGATTTGAATTCTATTGTTCTGACTACTCTATGAAGGGAAAATAATTTGTTGTCTCATAAGAAAACAGGAGTCCCTTAATCTCTGCGAATAGGCTACTATTCTCTGTAGCAAAACACATACCCCTTGCTTAGAAGCTGTAGTATAAAGTATTTCTTTTCCTAAATTAGTTACCTGGCACATCTTGTCAAGTATTTATTTATTCAAATATTAGATCATCTGTATTCATCTCTGAAGAGATCAATAAGAACCTGCAAAAAAGATCTATTTATACTGTAATTTAAGATCAGTGTTCTACCCTAGTACTTCTGTGATACAAAATTACTACTGTTAGTAACAAAAATGTCCATGAAATCATGGAAAATATCAGCAACAAGTAAAAAAACCAACAAAACACCAAAATCCAGCCTCCTTTTTTTTTGAAGGAAAAAAAGTGCCAACTCTATACCACTACCATATTGTAGCATGGCTTTGCTCTTTCACCCATGCCTTTGTGCATGTTAGCACAAAAAGAAAAATTGGCTTTCTTATGAAATAAACTTTTCTGCCTGAAAAACCATGGATAAAGTCCTTCCATTTCAAATTAATTATTACATCAAATTAGTTTTAATTGAAAAATCTTTTTGAAATTAAAGAATATTTATTTTGAAAGAAGATAATTACTTCATTTTTTCCAGCTTTTTAAATAGCTTCAGCAATTGGGAATCTGCCTATCTGAAAACTCAATACATAACTGAAAAATTTGCTCGGCTTGAATTAGAACATGAAGGTTCCCAGGCAGTATCATGAGTTCACCTACTGACATTATGAAGAGCATAATTTCCCCAAAAAAGTCTTAAAAGAATTATACATATAGAGTTGAAAAATAGATCCATAGAGGAGAGAAGACTTGCAAAGCACTGGCCAGCAATTTGTATTCAGCTTCCTTGGTTTTCAACTTACATGAAACTCAGAAGTGAGGCAATAGTGAGTAAATTCTACTTTATATTTGAATCATCACATTGTGTCAGAACTGTAAAAATATCCTCAGGGTAGAGGAGGTTTATCTGAAAGAGTGACTGTTATTAGAACACATCAAGTAAAGATCTCACTCTATCCTATATGACAGTGCTATTTTAAGGCCTTCAGCCATTCTCATTTAAGAAGGTTTGACTTTTTACATAAACAGTGGTGTTTGCTTACTGTGAGTCACAAAACCTTTTTGTTCTTGTTTGCATAGGACGTTAAGTAGCATTGCCATCTGAAGCATAAACATGTCCTTTGCTTATTTCTAGTATTCGTTCACTGTTTTATCACAATAATTCCATTATTTTCTGAGTTGAACTCTAGCCCCTTAGTGGTGACATTGCTGGAGACCAGCAAGGGCTTCATCAAGAAAATCCACAGGGCAGTGAGTTCTGTAGCAGAAGAGCCTGCGGCTTCAGGGAGCTCCAAGCTGGGCGTCCTCAGATAAGAGTAACTTTTCTTTTGCATTCTTGTTCTTTCTCTGTTGTGCTTTCTAAATAAGTCTGTTCTCTCTTACCTGCATTCTCCTGAGCACCGGGATGTGTGTATCCAAGTGTGTATCCCAGAGAGCAAAGGATGTCAGCTATTGAGTTTTCTTCTTACCTTCTAGGTTCTTAGAAATGTGATGCTGTTGGAGGTGCCTTTTGCACACCTTTAGAAGCTGATAGTGATTGTGATCTTTTGTTTATCTACATCATACCTCTGTGAGCCACTTGAAAATATTGCTGAATTATTCTCAGACTTTTTTTACCCTTATCTTTGGGTCTTATGGCCTCAGTCCTGGTCTTTATCTTCCTGCCATTGTCTCTTTATGGTTTCAGGCTGTACTTTAGTCAGTTTTTTGTTAAAAGTGTGGTTATTCTCTGCCTTCTTTAGGGTGCTTTCCCTTTTCTGAGCTAAATGTCCTGTTACATGTAAATATATTGGGATCCTGATGACCTGTGAACTAAGGTGCCATGAATCTCCTTTTCATTTCTCCATCATTCCTTCTGGGAGTCCTACATACATAAATACCCACTCATGTTTCATTTGTACTAGTCTTAAGGTTTCTACTATGTAGCTCTCCTCTCGATGAGTTTCTCTTACTTGACTCAGTTTTTCTTGCCACTCGAGTGGCAACTAGGATACCACAGAGTGCTATACATCTGCTGTTTCTTTGATGTAGCCATGATGGCTACTCTGAACCCATTCTATCCTGTGTTCTTTCATTAATGGGGGGTATTCTGGTTGAGGAAAGAGAAGTGATGGAGAAGAAACAGGAAGCAGAACAGAATGTCATGTATAAATCCTCCATTAGTACATATAAACATCAGTGCTACTGGGGCAGGAAAGTCTGGGTCTGTCTTGGATCAATGCTGTTGAGGTTGACCTTGGCAGAGAGTCACCTCTTTATAGAGAAATGCATGTTTTGGGTATATCAGCAGCAGCCAGTGGGCGTCCTCCTGCATGAGATATAGGTAATTTCAGTCCTTCTCTGTAAAAGATCAAGCATTAGGATTTTTGTTATTTGGAAGTAAAAAATAATTTTTAACTCTAAGAAGTCATGTCAGTTTTCTTTTAATGTAAATTGAGTTATGCTTAGATTCTAGTTGTTTTGACAATAGAACAGTGTTTTATATAGACTTTGACCTTTTCTGTAGTAATTTATACTCCTAAGGAAACCAAAACTAAGTAATATAGAAAGTCTTCCAACAAACACTATAACTTCCACAAGAACTGTATGTTTGCACCCATGACATGTCCCTCTTGGCTCCAAAAGAAAATTTCAAAACCAAATACCACTCCATTCTCAGTTGTGACTGATAGAAGCTGGACTAAAAGCAATGCATCTGTGTAAATGAAAATATTTTTTTCCTCAAAAATGGAAATTGAAAAAACCCCCACTAAATTCTGAGTTCGACAATATTGATAAATACAGTATGCAGACAGGGATATGCTAGTCTAAATCCAGACTTGACATTAACCTCCCATGAAAATAACAGGGTTTATGTATTTATCACTCATGAAGGAGGCAGTAAAGATGAATTCCTGCAGCATCATTTTTTACAGTTCTTTACTTTTTGAAAAAAACTCTGAAGTTGTAGTAAACTGGATGGTTTTTTGGTGAACACAACCTAATAATTATGTGTTTAAAACTTTCATTTAAATTAGAACTCTCTACAGGAAACTCATCTCTCTGTAAAAATCACTCTAGTCTTTCATATGAAATTACTGAAAGGAAAGTAAATATGCTATGCTTTATAGCTTCAGTGAACAGTATGTTTTGAAAAACATTTTTTCTGAAACACTGAATAATTACAATTCATCGTGTGATTCTGTTCAGTGTAATATAACTGATCATCTATCTGTAACTCTAATGTAATAAATATAATCTTTGAGAATAAAGTAGTGGTGAAAGCACTATAAATTTATCATTTATATCAGAATTCTATTCATAAACAATAGCCCTATCTGTTAATTAATTTGTCGAACTCTTCAGTTCAGGTAGTACAAATACATCCTGATCATCACTTATTGTCCTGGCATAGGTCAACTGGTTCTTACCTACTGAAATATATGCCAACATATATAGAAATCTGAAGGCAGACTAAATTAGAGAGGTGGTTAGTATTGAGTTGATAACTGCAGCTGTACCAATCAGTGGTGTAGTGTTTAGCTGCCAGTAAATGCCAAATACACCCCAAGCATAAGGTTGATTTGCTCTGGCTGTGCTTTTATCAATGTCATTTCATAATAGCAGTATAGCAGCCATGAGGCATAGGCAGGTCCATTATATCATTTCCATTTCATGAACAACATATCTATATCCATTTTTAAGAATTGTTGAGTGTTGTCTGTTTAATAATTATTGTACTAACGGAAAATATGGGTGCAAATGATGAATGGGAGAGGAAGTTAAGGTGTCTACAAAAAGTAATGAGTTTTGGTGTGATTCATGGCCATTAGTACAGGATATTAACACATTGATTTCCATCAAACTATTTTAACCACCAGAAAGGTTTGGAAATAAAAGAAAAATAACTGGGAACATAGACCATAAATTAATTTAGTGTTGAATCTGAGAGTGCAAGTTGATATTGTTTCTCTTTGTTCTGAGTGCACATTTAACTTATAGAATTTTCTTGGAATTCAAATTCATGTTTCTGAATTTTATTTTTTCTATGAAATAGTAAACCACTGATATTCACATTCTACTGATTGAAGCAGCTAGCTTAGAGAGACAAATTTCTTTTTCTCTGTAAACACTGGACCAATAAAAACTGCATGTGGTGGGATGACTACCAAGCTGCTCTATTTCTTCTGTCCTCAGCAGGACAGGCTGGGGAAAAAATAAGGTGGAAAAAACTTGTGGGTTAAGGTAAAGGTAGTTTAATAAAGCACAAACAAAGGCTACATAGGGGCAAAAGAGAAAACAAAGTATTTATTTCCTTCTTCCCATCAGCAGATGATGTCCAGCCAGCTCCTGGGAATTAGGGTTTCAATATTCATAGCTGTTGCTCTGGAAGACAAATGTCGTAACAGTGAATGCCTCCCTTCCCTCCTCCTTTCTCTTAGCTTTTATTGCTGAGCAGACATCATATGGTATGGAATATCCCTTTGGTCAGTTTGGGTCAGCTATACTGCCTACGCCCCCTTCTAACCTCTTGCCCACCTCAGTCTACTGGTGAGGAGGAATGTTACAAAGACAGTCTTGATGCTGTGTGAGAACTGCTTAGCAGTAACCAAGACACTGGTGTGCTATCAACACCTTTCTAGCTGCCGTGGGGAAAGCTAACTTCGTCCCAGCCAGACCCAATACAATACAACTCAAACTGATATGCTTATTTTGCAGAAAAATAAATAATGCAAACTATGAAGAAGTAGAGAATAAGCTCCAACAATCTCTGTGTGTAACTGTGGAATAACCAAACCCTGAAGCTCTATTCTAATATTGTAAAGTTTAGATCTTTTCAAATTCTGGTGGAAAAGCTTCTCTGAGACTCTAAAAAATAGAGAAATAATAGCTTTTATACATGTGCAATCTGATTTTTTTTAAATTAAAAACTCAAAGTGACACTGCAAACAACAGTTCTACTGTTTCTCGGATGCCTTGTGTACGCTGAATAGGAGACTGCAGTGTAACAGTGTATGCAAAGTGATGAAGATTAACTTCACAAGAGCATACATTGTGCTACCAATAAGTATAAAATCCAAGAGGTGTTACATGGCTAAATCTAGCATTACTGTATTTGAAGCAGCTCTGTTGGGACTCATACTCAGAGAAATAAAATCTTTTGATGATTTTCAGATTCCTTACAATTTCAATTTTAATCATGAAGCCAGCTAATATCTTAAAGATTAATCTGAAGAGGACAGAAAATGTGGAAAATAATAGAACATGGGTGGAAACTGAGATACACATGGTGTCTTCCAGCGGACAGTCAGAAAGTGTAATACTAAGATCTATTCTGTCTGATTTTGTGCTTTTTTTGTCGATAGTAATCTTATATATCTACAATCAGATTCAGTTAAACAGTACAGCTTTATTACCTGGGTGGTGGACTGAAGGATGTATTTATTGAGAGCAGCACAGTAGAAGCTCTTCAAATTTTTATATATACATCCTTGCAATATCTTATAAAGCAAAGAAATTCTTGGTTTCTATTAAGGAAGCAGACATAAATAAAAAAGAAATTATGCAAGAATATTTGGAATAGGTATGGGAATAGATGCTATAGCCTTTCTAAATCCAAGACGTGCTCAGCCCCCAAAGACTTCATTGACTCTTCAGTTGTTTTGCTCTATTTCCCTTTCTTGCTCTCCAACCAAATCTATATGAAGTTATGGAATTGAAATAACTGATAAATGCATGGTTCCATGGAGTAAATTAAATAAAAATGTTCAATAACTTAATGAAAAGCCAAGGACTCAACATTTAGAGAGAAAGAAACCATAAGTAACTCTTTTGGGTCTAAGATGAGATATTCTGAAGTATCAGCATAGGGCATTTGCAACTTTGGTATATTGCTTCTGTGGATAAATAAATCATTTACGTTTTCAAGTCTAAAGTTTCCCTGGTATGAAATTCACTTCAGAGAAAAAGCAGTCATTTATCTATTATTCTCATGCAGCATGTGTTTCTCCTGAAAACTCTTCTGAACACGAAAACACAATATTTTAAATAGTCCAAGGTTGTGGCTCTGAATCACTCTTTTTACTGGCATTTGAGGGAAGATATAATTTCTATAAAGTTTCTAAACTCTGTGTCATTCCTGATGCACACAAATACAGAGCAAAATTTGGTCCAAAGCTGTTGTACAGCTAGTATCTAACAATCTGATTTTTTAAAAAAAAGCATTTGTGACAGTGTTTTGCATTAGTACAAGTCAGGAGTAAAGCTAACGGAATTCCTAAAACTACTATAAGTGGAAAGAAAAACAGTGTCTGGATTCATGGCAGCAAAGTGTTCACAGCCATAGTCCTTGAACAACATCTCCAAAGAAACAGTCCTCAAACCATTGGTCATGAACATGGATTGCATATGCTCTGAAGAGATCCGCTTCTGAAATGCTTGTAGGTCTATGTATTGGCCATAAAACCTTGATATCATCCAATCTTCACTGTTAGCAATGAAAAACAACAATTTTAGTGTCAAGTGTGTTGTATCACCTTTGTATAGCAAATTAAGAGGTAGGATAATTGAGAGTATTTTGTTATTTGTTGGATCAAGACCGTAGTTGGTAGTATTTTTTTATCAATTTCCTGAAGTCTATCTTACATACCTTTTCTTTATCATAACTCCTAAAAGAGACAATAATACAATGATTAACTTTGTCAGCTCTCAGATCTTTCTTACAATTTAGCTTTAAACAAGTTGAGAGTTGATTAGTTTAATTAATCATTACTTAATGAGGGCAGAGTCTACCCAAAGGAACTACATCAAAGTACCTGTAGTAGGAGAACAAAGAGCAACTGGGAATTTTTTGTTTCTCCTAAATAATGTAATCCATAATACAGGATGCAATTAAATCTAGCTTTTAAAATGGAACGTAAACCAAGGTTTTAAAAGAAGCTATAGGACATTTCAACAATAACGATGGAACTAATTTCTGATCATTTTATACTGTAGACTTTTTCACTGTTAGTATTTCTCCTCTTCATGAAAAAAGCCAGAGAAATATTTTTACTACATACACACTTAATTACAGGAGTTCAAAGAGAAAAGGAACAGCTATTTGTGTTCCTCAGTTAGAACAAATAAGTTAATTCATAAACCTGCACTCTGCACTTTTTATGGTCATCACAGTGCAGATCTAATATCCCTAGTATCATTTGTTTCTGCTTTCTTTCATAGATAGAGCTATAATATATAAGGATAAAACATTAGCAGAGTCTATGAAGCAAACTTTATTTTACACAGAATCACAAAATAGTTGAGGTTGGAAAACCCTCTGGAGACCACCCAGTTCAAGCCCCCTTTTCAAAGCAGGATCAGTGACAGCAGGTTGCCCAAGGTGTGTCCTAATGGGTTTTGAACACCTCCAGGGACAGCGACTCTACAACTTGTCTGGGCAATCTGCAATTTTATAATACTTCTAAACATAAAGAAACATTTAAGATTTTATTTTATACAGGTAGCTGAATGGTAACAGTAAACTGCATTTTGCACTTCTTGATTGAGCATCTGTAAAACATTTCACAAGATTAAACAGGGAGCAATAGTCCTTGCTATTATGCAAGCATATTTTTCCTACCAGTTGATCCATGTATGATGTTTATAGATCTAAATAGTAAGCAATTCGGGGTCCCAATTATTTTGAATGATCAATGAAAATTATAAGCAGAAGATTAGGAGTTGAAATCATGTTGATCAATCCAAGCAAGTTTCAGTAGACCATCTCATAGTTGGACACAGGTTTACTCAGACTCCTGAGAATATTTTTTTGGTGATGCAAGCGCAAATCTGACCTAGGGTTGAATCGAAACTCATCTTTTTTATGACATTATTAAAAGTTTCTACTCAAAAATTCTCTTCCCCCAAATTTCACAGTTCTTGCACGACCAACAAAGCATACTGAATGCTCCCTGGTTACCCCAGTTAGTTATTTCAAGTGCTTTCATCTGTGAGCTGATAAAAGCTGTTTCTTAATAGTTGTTGACTTCCCCACTGTTAAAAGCAGATTTCAAGTTTCACCAGTACTTAGCTTTCATTTCACAAGCTGTCAAATGACTAGTCAAAATGTCAGAAAAAGGTAGTTGTGTAGAGATTTCAATTTTTATTGTTATCAGTTAACAGATAATTGGCCTACTATGCTTAAAAAAAATAATAAATGTTAACACTTCGCTAGTTGCTAAAAAGTCGCTGACAATCTTGAACAACATTAAGCTGCATATGTTAAGTATAGAAATGTAATGCACTACAACAAAATTCCACCTTCTGCTTCCCATGAGCTTTTTTGCGAAACATGGGCCTGACTTCTGCAATGTAAGCATTAGCCCTCTCTTCAGGAACAAGCTCTTAGTTTAAGCACTGAGAGAAGCAACTATAACAAATACAGAAGGCTTGGGGAATATTTGTTTGGTACTTATGAAGAAGAACACAAGGTCTAAACTGTGTCAGAGGAAAGACACACTTAGATTTTGATAACATATCCAGCCGTAGCCAGTGACAGATGCATATGGAAGAATGGATGAACTCAATGGACATCTTTCTCTCTTTCAATACATGTAACGTGTATTTTTAAGGGAAAGAATGGTATTAATCTAGCCAAATGTAGATATGTCCATGACAGTCACAAATGTCTAGAATAATCATTTTGCAGTCAGTGGAAAATGGCAAACTTCTGATTCCAGGGTCTAAATTTCACCATAAAATAGATGCCAAAAGGCTGAACAAATCATGTGTGGCAGCACACTTAGTAGAGCAGGGAGGAGGTCTTGATGTATAAAGCTGATCTGCTCACTGTGGGAGCTGGTATTGCTAAAAATAAGTTGTTGTTTACCATCAATGTAGGAGGCAGCCGTTCCAATAATTTCTTTTTACATTTTTTTTTTAATGATACTAGAAGATATTATGAATTCTATTTTATCAGGGCAATTACTAGTTCTTCCTCAGTCAGCATAATTGTCACAGAGCAATATAAGGTTTCTCATCTTCCTGTTCATTTTTTTTATCCTACTAAACTAGTGATTTGAAGCTTACAAAGTTCTGGAAATGTGAATAACACATCCCGACTAACAAAGATCAGTTACAAAATGTGATTGCTTTTTAAGCAAAAAACTTTTTTATAACCAGTCTCCTGTGACTTCTTAGTACTTTTTCTCTTTCTGTTGATTAGGCTCACGTTCAAAAGGTTTTCTTTGTAAAGTTATTTTTTTTCCAGCAAAAGATATTTAGCAATTACAGTCTAAGAAAAAATAAGGCATCTCCTTGCCTAAAAATTTATTTCTTAGAACCCAGGGCTATCAGTCAGATCAATTAAATCATGTAAAAGGAATATACCCCTACACTGACAGCTTATGTGAATCTGTGTGTGAGCCAAGGCTGTTGAAATTCAATTTCATTTTGGTTTGCTGCTTTGTTCATGTGTGCTTGACTTTGCTGACCAAGCGTGTGACTGAGGATTGTACTCAGTAGTGAAATCCACACCAGTGGAAATTAGACTTGATTTCCAAATCCCAGCACTGCAGCAATACTCAGCTAGGCTCTTCCTGCTGGTCTTTTAAATTAAAGCAAGTGTTTGATGAAAGCCTTACAGTTCCCCTGGTAAATTTTCTTTTGAAGCCATGCAAGCAGGATGTGATAAACTTAGGACAGTAGCTGGATGCATTTTGTTAACAAAGATCTTTTTTTTTTTTTAGAAAAAGAGAAAGATGTTCACCACTTTCTCAAATATCTAAAATGTTCCACTTTTATTATTGCTCGTTGCCAATACATAAAAGTTGTATCTTGTCTTAAGAGGTTTGTGCTGTTGTACTTAACATCTTATGCTATGATAGTATTATGAGGGCATGCATTGACAAGGAAACAGAATTAGTTTCAGTTCCTTCTTTTCTAAAAGCCTTCTAAAGACAGAGTGCAAGCTGCTATATTTGTATGGAAGAAAATCAGGGGGAGCTGCATTTATTCCTGATTACTGTTGCTTTATTCCAGAGGAACTGAGCTTAAAACCAGATTTGCTCTAACAAGAAAAAGCAAGATTGTACTTTCAATGATGGCTGCTAAATCAAAGGAGCTAAATTTTAGGAAAAGACAAATCTATTTTGGTAGTAAGCATCTGGCTGTACTGCTTTCTGAACATCACTTTTTAGTCATTCTGCACAGTTTATATTTCTCCAAACTTCTGGGGAAAAAAATGTTAGTATCTTTCTGATAAAATTTATGACTAAATTTGATATTTCAAATCCTTATTCATGGAATCTATGGAAAATTTTGTAATATAAAGCTATAGACTTTATTTCTCATTTTTTTCATTGTAATTTCACACGCTGTATTGCATAAAAAATTCTCATTATATTTTATTTATTCTATGAGTTTATCTCCACATTTCATTTCATTATTTTTCCATTTGTTGTATGCAACAGCACAGGATTTTGAAATAAAAATATGACCCAGGTGAAGACTTGGTTTTATATGTGTAAGTGATAGCAAGCTAAGTGTTTGTGGTTCTTCTTGCTGTGTGGATGATGTGGTTTTCCGATGTTTTGCAATACATAGCTTTTAGTGGCCTATTAAGAACTCACTATTTTGTCCCATTAAGCATTTTTCCCTCTAGAGCCTGAAGCTTGGTTTTTGGCATTTGTACATTAATGAGAAGTTGAATTCTTTGGAGTCATCCTTATGAGTCACTACTTCAAAATATGAATACAGCTCTCGGAACTTTAGTTATAACTCACAGATATGAATCTACAGTTTGATTTCTGCAAGCATTATACTTTAACCAAAAGATTCCTCATCTTATTGGAATACACCTTATATGATTCATAGAGGGATTGACTCTTCAAATATTGACTATAAAACCATCTTATAGTGACACATTGTTCCATACTGACTCTCCTGACTCAGTCCTGGAACACTTGGAAGATACGACAAATTAGAT
Source organism: Dromococcyx pavoninus (assembly GCA_033558185.1). Classification (NCBI taxonomy): domain Eukaryota; kingdom Metazoa; phylum Chordata; class Aves; order Cuculiformes; family Neomorphidae; genus Dromococcyx; species Dromococcyx pavoninus. The sequence continues at coordinate 2,572,813 of JAUMJL010000063.1, read as the reverse complement.
CAGCATTCAGTGTTTTTCAGCCTATTTATCATAGCTTTGTTCCTATCTTCCACAATGAATTACGTTCAGCTGTTTTGTCACTTTTTCATAAGGAAAGATAAATATGTAGAATTTAAACCTGAATTTTTCCAGGCTGATATTTGAAATGTGAAGGTACAATTTACATTTAAAATCGGTTAGCCCAACTGCCTTCATCTTGTTACATTTTCTTAAGTAACAAAGTAGAGAAAATATATTTAAATTACCTACCACCTTCACAAATTTAGTCCCATTTTGAGGCACAGCATCTTAACAGCAATGTGCCAGTGTAGCAAACAGTTGTCTTCCAAGACCATGGCTGGTCAGGAAATGTCTGATATATAAAATGCTTTGGTTTCTTGCCATTTTGGTAGGTGTGCATGTTTTGATATTGTAAAAGTTTTTCAATATCACATAACCCAGACTGTGGAGAGTGCTTGTGTAGTTTGAATCAGAAAGGAATTTATCTCCTGACTTCTTTTAACAGGTAAGTTATAGCTGAAGGGACGATAACATTGAACAGTCTAATCTGTGTGAAGTGAAAGGGCTTTGCTAATGTGCTGTGCCATTTAAACAACTTTCAGTGAATGTTCAATATCCTTGTCAAAGCAGTCTATCTGTTGCCTACGTCAGTTCTGTGCACTTGACCTCATGCTGTTTTGCTGTCTCAGGAATGCAGGTGCTGGAATGGAACGGTATCCCTTTGACTGGGAAAACTTATGAAGAAGTCCAGAGCATTGTTATTCAACAGAGTGGGGAAGCAGAAATATGTGTAAGACTGTGAGTTTTTCCCCATCTTTCTGTTTCCATTTTTTTTGGCTTTTCATGGCTTTTTCTTTTTTTTCAAATTTACAATTGTTAAGGTGGAACCTTTGTTAGTCTGAAGCATCAATGTAATAATTAGCAAGGGTTTACCGTGGGAGGTCTGTTTGTTATTTTTTTTTCCTTTTTAAGTCTTAAGGAAAGATAAGCTGAAGGAGATGTTAGCAATTATACTTTTATAAACAATAATATCTCCATTGTCAGGCCACAATCTCCTCTCATTGACACACATACAATGAATTCACCAGGGTTAGAAAAAGATTGTAATTTAGAACTAACTTGATTTTACTGAAATCTGTATCCTTTACATGAAAATCATTTAAACATCATAGGAACTGTATAAACTTGCATTCAATCCATTAAAGATTTCACCTTAAAAGAAACTTTTCTTCTCAGCATTGCAAATAAATATCAGCTAAGAAGGGGTCATGCTTGGGAGCTGCTTTGTGTCATGAATCACTATTCATTTATCTACTTAATACAATAATGAGGGTATGAGGAAAGAGTTTCTTTTGTCTCAGGCTTCTTATCACTTTTTTTTAGGGACCTGAACATGCTCTCGGATTCTGAGAATCCCCAGCACCTGGAGATGCACGAGCCAGTAAGGGCAGGTGAGCAACAAGCTGTTGCTTTGATATTGTAGAACCAGAATGCAGCTGAAAGTTGGATGTGATATAAGCTAGGATATCAGCATTGTAAGATCAAGTGTTACATACCAAATCTTGTCATGGGCATAAAGAGGACCACATCTTATCTACACCACCAAGCACTTATTGTTTGTTATTAGCCCAGTTCGATCCGTATTAACAAAGTTTACGCTATCTAATTAATACTAAGGCTATCTCAGTAACAATACCACAGCTAATATTTGTTATCTAGGGAAAATCGTCCACTAGCTACCCCTTCATCTATACAGGTCACAGACAACTGTGGCATAATGGTCTCCCTTCAGCAGCTTCTACAGACCCTGCAGGCAGTACTTTTGCTCCCTGGGGCATTGCAGCAAATCCACAGTGTCCTGAGGAACGTGCTGGAAGGGTTGTGACGTTTATGGTGAGAGTTTTTACTCCTCTTTGCTGGGAGCTGGATGATGTTGATTACTCCTTCCTTTTTGCTTAAGGATCTGCCTGGGGCCTTTTTTGTCTTGTATGTTTCCTCAAGTATGCCTTGCTGTTTCCTCACCAGTCAGCATCTCTGCATTACGTATGACTTAACTAGAAGTTGTACGCATTGCGTATGGTACATTCTTGTTCTTTGTTCTTTCTGTTGCCCCGAAATTGATTTTGCCCATCTCCTGAGTTTGCTTTAGTGTCAGGAACTGACCAGCAAGTTGCTGGTAGCCCTGGGGCCTCAGCTATCTTGCTGTGCCTAAGCATTGCAGCACTCTGCTGTCACCTCAGGGCTGTGTTCTTGTAAACTGCGTCACTAGTCTGAAGTAAAAAATATTAAGTCTACAAAATGCAGTTACTGTTGTGCCTTTATATATCGAAATTATTAAGAATAGGCATTATACCACACAGTTATATAAGATGAAGTGTTATTCAGTCAAATTAAGGTTGTAGCCATCTGGTCATTAGACAATTGCTGTTCCAGACACACAAAATAAAACAAAACTCCTAAAAAACTGGAGCAAGTTCAAATAACACACAAGTCCCAAGGCCTGTATTAGCTTAATACAAGACTTGTCACCTGTTATTAGTTGTTAAAATACTGTATTTACTAGGATTCAGGGCTGCAACAGGAAGTACTTTGAGTGAAGTTTTGTTATTTGACTTCTAAAATGGCAATGCTTCTCAGGGAGATTCCTTTCTGTTCAGTCAGTACTGTGACTGCAGGATCCACTCATTATATTAATTATGTATAATCTAACTTTGAGCCAATGACCACAGTATTACTAGGAATGCAGTTCTCCACTTGGTGCAGCTTGTGTTTCATTCAGCATCTCTCAGATCCACTCCGAGTTCTGCTGTTTTCTGGCTACTCTTTTATCCATCAGCACACAAGTTACCTAGATTAATTCCTCCATTTTCTGACCATTTAATTCTTTCCATCGCTGCTAATATACTTACTGTCAAGCTACCTTTTGTTAAAAGTGGATGTCACTAATATTAATTAAAAGTGAACACTGAGCCTGACAGAGCTTTGAGGCAGAGCTATGCAGAATTTTTTTCATACTAAGCAGATCAAAAATACCAAAGGCATTAATGCACATTGAAAGTGGGTTTTGAAAGGATAGAAGTTAGAGTAAACAATATTTGTTTTTAACGGAGAAAACTCAAGATTAGGAAGAACAGTAATAAATGAAATTCCTCCATTCTTACAGGCATACTTCCTCCAAGTCTAGCAATCCTCTGGTGGTTTCTGTGTTGGAACAACTCTTTAGAGTCCCTTTTAGCTGCTGGGTCAAGTCTGTCTTGCCATTACATCTAAAGTTTTGCAGACCATTTGTGCTTTGTAAAAGAACAACCTCTATTCTATATAGGAAGTAAAACAAAATACAGACTAGTAGGTAGAACAAGGCTAAAATATTACCTTAAACCTCTCATGCTGCTGAGAACCTGGGAAGCAAGCTGATCCTATTATCCTTTTAACTCTACGTACTTTAAGGTCCGTATGAAATTCACCTAACCTCATTTCTCTACTAAATGGAGCTTTCTATCTGCAAAGGGTAAATTCTCCCCACTCATTCCTAGTCAAAAGGAAGACAGACTCTTACCACAGATGTCTCACACAGGTGTATGTAATAAGGAAAGGTGAATCAGGACTTTTACTTTCCATTTGTTTTCATTTTATTCCACTTGGACTAATTTGTGGTGCTAAAGTTTTGAACTCGTTTTATTTTTGTAAATTATCTCAGGAGCAGAATTCAGTTTTTCTGAAAAAATAAGAGAAATTGATATTAAATCCCATTACAACAAAGTTTAGATACTTGGTGAAACTGCACCAGTACCAAAGAGTAAAATATAACACAGCTCAGTCATTAAAACTGTAATTTGCACCAGCATGATTCAGCACTATCAGCAAGGCCTTTTTTTCTGCAGCTAGAGAATAACCTTCTCAGAAATCTTGTGAGATGAGTAACACTAGGTCATAGTGTTGAGTAGAAAGTTTGGTATTAGGATGTTGATGTTGTGAAGGAGATATTTATTTTTTTATACGTTGCCTCTTGCATCTTCAAAGTATACAAGAAGATGATGGGAAAAGTTCTAAAGATCATTATCCTGTCCCTGTACCATAGCAAGATGGATTTGAATGTGCTAGCAATTATCAATACAAAGCCGTCTTACTTTAATCCAGTAGATAAAGCGAAGTCCCCAGGAGTTGATCCCAAACAGCTGGCTGCAGAGCTTCAGAAGGTTTCCCTACAGCAGTCGCCTCTGGTTGCTTCCTCAGGAGTGGAAAAGGGATCTCATGTTCATTCTGGAACCACTTCTGCTGCCTCCAGTGCTGTTCCCAGCCCTGGTCAGCCTGGTTCGCCCTCAGTAAGCAAAAAGCGGCACAGCAGCAAGGTAAGAAACTTCTCAGTTATGCAGCAATAACAGCTAAAAACCTGCCTATTTATCTTCTTTAGTGCATCAAGAAATCACAGTACATATGATTAATTCATTTCCATGACAGTGATGACTATTATTCTTAAGATATAGAATTTGGACAGAAGGAAAGGAGATACTGTGATTTAATCAAGGTCATAAAAGATTGGGTCCTCTCAGAAAATTGATTCCCCTAACTTAATGTGGGTTTTTTTAAACAAAATGATTACTCTTTTCGTGCTTCATTGCTGCTTTTTTTAAAGTGCATTCTACACGAGAGTGAGGTACTAGTTCCAAAGAAGAAGCTGGTAGTACCGAGATTGTGATTTCCTTCTCTGTTCTAAACTACTGTTGGGAGAGTTACAAGTTATGAATAATCATGGCAACGCTAAATATTTCTGTAAGAGCCAGGGAAAGAATTAAAAATAAATTTACCATAAAACCGTGGTTTTTCACTAGCTAATTTCTGTGAACTTGTTAAACATTATTTCTCTTTTCCACATCCTGTCTGTTTCTCAGCTGAAATTCTTTCTCTTTCTTCACCTACCTGCACACCTGGAAAGGGCAGAGTAACATTTAGTAACATTTTTTCACAGTGGAAACTGAAATGAAAACTAGAACATAAAGTCATCTAGCACATTTTGTTAATGCCTGAAGTAAAAATAAATCCTGTGAAGATTGCATTTGCTTAAGCAATTTGTGAGATAGCTAAAACTGATCGCTATCCTCAATACTCAGCTTCTCTCTGTCTTGTTATTGAAAGCTTCACATTGCAAACAAAATGCTTTATAGACATATATTTCTTTGTATCTTTATTCTTTCTTGAGACTGTCAGATACCTACTGCATTATTGTTATGTTTGTGTTTTTGTGCTGTTGAAACTATGACTGTCATTTGAACTACAAGTGTGTCAGGTACTATTCAAACAAAACTAGGAAATGGTGTCTGCTTATGCTAGATAACTCTTCAACACCCTTACTTAACTTTCGTGTAAGGGGAAACACAAAAATCTCTTTCACCCAGCAGTTTAGCAAAACTTGTAAATGTATTTACTGATCAGTTTGTTTTGGTTAGTAATTCTGTCTTGCCACACTTCCCATAGACTTGCTATGTAATGATTCATGCCTATAACGCACAAGTTAAATCCGCAGGTCAAGATTTATTGCACCTAAATTCAGGGATATGTCAGAATTGCTTAATCTTCAGGTTTAATAGTTGGTTTCATCACATCTTACTCTGGATATTGTAAACATCTACTTATGAACTAGTTTGTCACATACTTTATGTTTACCAATCAGAATGAAATACAATTCATGAGACTGGGTGAAACCTGCCTGGATTGCATGGAGAGGAGAGGGCAAAGCTCTTAGTGCAAACATCTACACTGAAGCCCTTTTTGTTTGGTTAGATAAATCCCACACCTAAATTTATTGCATAGTGTGTGGAGGCCTATAAATCCTTCTATCCTGGAGACATGCTTCTCTCTAGTCACATAAGAAGACTGGGTTCCCAGCTTTGGCACTGTAGCAGGTCACTTAAAGTTAGATGCATAAATTTCATTTCCTGCTTCACAGAGGATTTAGTAATCTTTTATGAAAATTCAGCTGGAGGCTTATAAAGATGAAACAAAAAAATATTAGAACTAATGCCTTTATGCAGGGGATGCAAATGTCAAAACTAATCAGGTAAATATTTAAAACATTCTTTGCTTCTCTCTGAAAATCACGTTGAGAGACATTTCCTTCTTAACAACCATAGCTCTTGTTGACTTGTATAGTTCATTGACTGCAGGCCAAGTTTATAATGGTGTTGAGCTCTCTTAGGAGAAAAAGCTACTGCTCATCCTTTCTGGAACAGCTCTCTGCCTTAGGCTGACAGCATTTCTAGGTAGTCTGCAGTCTCGCCAAAGTATCATGACAGACTAAACATCTGCGTTGCCCGGGTCTAGGTTTTGCTACTGGTCTTATTTTATAGCAAGAGAAAACCTGCTTTTTGTATGGAATATACACTTCAGAAATGTTGTACATGTCTCTTTGATATTCTCCAGTCCTAATTCCCTCATATTTAATGCTTTGTCTCATTACTACAGAGGGTGATATTGCATAGCATCAGACCCTGACATTGACAACAGTTTCATATCAGGTTAATGACAACCTTCTCCAGCAGGTGTGATGACATTACAAAGCACCATCCCTTAGATGGAATATGTGAGTGCATGCATTCAAAAGAAACTGGAATGAAATTAGATTAGCCATCACAGGATCACCTTTGGGAGCCTTGAGCTGACTATATCCTCTGCAGATCTGTTTCTTTTGTAATGTAAATATATGATCATTCTATGGTGCAGGTTACATCCAGAATATAAATGCCCTATAGAAAAATTTAATTGTCTTTGCATCTTGAAGAATGGGTTGTTTTTCTAAATCCTTAGATCCTTTCACTCCTAGAGAAGTCAGCAGTGACACTCTTCCTTTTTTTGAAATTAATCCTCACCTAGGCTCTGTTAAAGTAAGATACTTTAAGGCATCTCTGCCTTTCAATCCAGATCCGACTTCAAAGTTGGCCCGGCTTTGAGCTGGGGGTTGGGCCAGGTGACCTTTATGGGACTCTTTCAACCTAAATTATTCATATTTCTTTGAAATACTTTAGTTCTTCGTGGTCAATTTTAAATCAGCTGATGCCAGAAAGAAAACAAAATATTTAATATGCTGAATCACAGCCTTGTAAATGAATACAATGACTTAACTATCATACCAAAACATAAAATGCACTTATTTTTCCAGACAAGTAGATGAAAGCAGAGTAACTGCACGGCTAAAGGGAACTCCACTTTAACCACCTTAGGAAGTCTCCACACAAATTCAGCATCTCCATTCCCTTTTCTCTGAACTCCTTCTGTGATATCTGTACTAATACACTCCATATTACATAATATTTTGAGTGAACACACTCATTATATTTATTGTTCAAACTTCTGAATAGAGAATTTTGACTATCTGGGAGTGGTTTTATAGCTGCAACAAAGCTAACTCCATGCTGTTTTGTAACATTGTCTGTACTAGTACTGACTGAGGTCAGAACTGTGTAAATATAATAAAATCCACTTGTAGAGGTAAAGTGTGAGAAATGCAAGCCATTTAAGCCCTACTTTGAAAGTCCGCATGACACTCGGGTAGTTCTGTGTCTTTAGCAAAAGGAGTAAAACTATCTCTTTGAATATTCTTTCAAGGACCAAACAAGTTTTAGGAATAGTTTGCTATCAAACTAAAATATCATTTAAGATTCAGAACTCTGTGTGAATTATTGATGATCTATTTTACCTGTTAGAGGAATTACACCTCTCTGAAAGGTACCAAGAAAAACTGATTTAAAAATTGCCTATGAGAATTGGTTTTGATGCAGATACATTTCCAGGAAAATCATTTTTTGTCCCTGAAAACATTTGTCTTCATAAAGAAACACACCTAGAAGGAAAGGCAAAGCATTTAAAAAAAAAAAAGCGGGGGAAACACAAGACAGTGAATATAACTATATAACAGGTAGCTTTGTGCTGGTTTTCAGCATTATTTTCTTTTGTGCTGTTGTTTGCGTGGGATTTTTCTGGTTAGTTCTGGTCTCCAGGTCTGAGTGACTGAGGGTATATATCTTCATCACAAATCTGAAAAGGGGAGTGCATCACCTTAATTCACGCTCTGGCTTAGGAGACATAGGCTCTGCCTTGGCTTAATTTAAAACAATTCATATCCAGCATCCTGAGGAAATCTCTAAGGGGTTTTTTTAGAAGTTAGGGCAGCACCAAAAAGACAGCTGGGTTTTACTCTTCTCAGAAAGTGAAAGAAATCCTAATTACACAGAATAATATGTCAGGCTGCTGGTCACATCTGGCCAAATAGGAAAAGATACCTTACAGATCAGCCTTCAGACAACAGTAAGTTTGTGCTTGTTTGCATTCTTTGTTTAAGAAGCAGATGTGGAGAGAATGCAAAAATATTCAAATCCTGCTACTGAACCAGAGAGAGCTTTCTTGCTTGATGATGACTGTAGATTAGAGGTAGGTCCAGGGTGGCTCAAAGGCACCACCGTTTAACAGAACAGCATTTTTTTGGTAATCCAGGATTTGAAGAAAATGATATTGTTTTTCAACTACTAATAAACAGGAGGGAAGAAAAAGGTAATAAAAAGACACATTGCTTTTATCAGATCAGTGATAGAAAATAGGGAGGAACAAGCAAGATTATACAGCACCACAAAGGAGAGGGCAGAAAATTTAAATTTCATATCCTGGAAAGTGTGTGGAGGAATTGGAAGATGAAGTGCTGTAGGTGAACTAATTATCAGAAAACACAGAATAAACCAAAAAACATTACATGAGATGGCTTGCAATTGCGGAGTCTGCTTATAAACATCAATGAGGTTTAGCACCATTCAATCAACTCCTTCAACGCAAGTTCACCTAAACTCAATTTAAACTACTGTAACCTTTGCCTTTCAATAGAAATGTTTTTGTGTAGTGCTTCACGGGGTATTTGGTTTCTCTTTGCAGCATTCACTTCTGCTAGACAGGGTTAATACTGGATGTCTTTTTCTCCCCACACTTCCCAGTGTGACCAGTCTGCTCAGACAATTGCAATACAGCAGCTTAAACAACACCTGTTAGAAAAACTAACTTTGAATATCTATTATTTCTGATATTCATACGTGAATATTTGAGTGTGTACTTATGTATTTATTTGTCTATTTAAATCTGGCAGCCCACTGAAACTACAAAGTCTGCCTCCCATCCAATCACTGGAGAAATTCAGGTAAATATGGAATTCTTGCTGTGTAAATTGTTGTTGCTACTGGCTGTGTTTCCCTGTTGAATAAGTTTGCTGAAAGCAATTTCAATTAAATGATTTCTTATTCAACTCCAACCCCTTGAAATGCCGCTAATGTAAGTCAGAGCTAGACTTTTGCCTCTGTCTTTAATATCACCTTGTGAAATAGACACAGAAGGATGGAAAATGCGACTGTTCCTGAAGGGGCTCAAAATGTCATGAAATTCACTCTAATCTTTAATCTCTGGGAACTTATTGTAATTTACTTCAAAAATTCCCAGACTTTATATTTAGTCTAAGACAGCTGTGGCTTTCTATAGTGCAGTGGATTGATTTCCATGCAATGTCAAGTTTATGGTTCTCTCTTACGTAAACTGACTTGACTTTAGTTTTTCAAAACAGTGTAACTGGGAGCAACAGAATAAATGAAGCCTAATTTCCTATAGATTTCTGTCTTGTTTCCTTAATTCATCCCTCTCCTATAGTAGTACTAGGGGTCTTTCTGTAGTCCTGTAACATACTTCCTGGGCTTGGGCCCCGGGTAGTCAGGATTTGTGCAATTCCTGTTCGGTAAGCTGCCTGTTGCTCAGATTTCATCTGCTTTTTCCTGATTAAGATAGATGAGTATGGGAGTTTCCTTTTTTATTTTTTTAACTGATGCTAACAGACTTTGAAAGTAAAATTTGTTTCAAGATCCAACACAATCATCTAGCATCTCATTCTAGTCAGGAAAGAGAGAGGCAGAAACTTCTAAAATGTGTTTATTTCCAGCCAAGGTAAAGGTTTAAGATTCGTTTTGTTCAAAGGAGAGATATTGAACCATTTCAGAAACAAAATTAAAAAAAAAAACTCACTATGTTTTAATGCATTCTTCAGCTTCAAATCAACTATGACAAACACCTTGGCAACCTTATCATCCACATCCTTCAGGCAAGAAACCTTGCTCCGAGAGACAACAATGGCTATTCTGACCCCTTTGTTAAAGTTTATCTTCTTCCTGGGAGAGGGTAAGTGTAGGAGAAATTTTCACCTGGACTTTCATTTAAGTTAGGTTTGTTACTTGTCACTAAGATGCAGAACTGAGATTATCACAGGATAATTGTGGATTTCTAACAGGGGGCCAGCTCCTGTTCCCAGGAGAACGTGCGTACTTTGATGATCACCTCAGAGGCTTCTTGATCATTACTGTAGATTTAGTATTTTTTCCCATGTTTCCATTCAGAAATTCTAATATATGCAAAAAGACATATTAAAAGAAAAACATACTCTACTGAAATGTACAAAATATATGTAATACTCTCTGTAATGTAAAAAACTACATGTTCGTGTTAACATTGAGTTGTTGCTTCAGGACAAGACCTTCTGAGTTTGGGTCATATTTGCAAATACGCACAATTACAGTATCTGAGATAAATTTAAAGAAAACATTAATTCCATGGGATCTTTTATGACTATTTTAAAGAGTTAAAATGTGGGTTTAGAAATTCTGATAATTTCGTGTCTAACAACTATACAAATCACTAATCACTTTTTCACAGATCCTTGGTTGTTTAGACTCTGGAACCACAAATATCTCCTTAGTGTTTCCTTTAAAAGATATGTTTCTGTATAAGCAATATAACACTTTCTTGTGCCTTAAATTTTCAGAAGGTCAAACGTATGTGTAAGTAGGCACAGTTATAATAATCATGGTGACTTCAGTGATATCTAAAGCTAAACTGATCTATCAGACCTTAGATTGCAAACCCATATATTCTGCTTGTGTAGTTGCCCTCATCCTAAAAGATTCTTAGGCTAGGACAATGCAACTAAATAAAAATATGGATTTATTTTCTATTCATAGTCATGGTAAAGGTCAGATCACAGTTTAGCTTTTGTCATATGGGCATGCACCACTAAAAACACGAGCGATACAACTAAAGGCATGTGAATTCTTTTGTAGCTTGCTAATTCCAGCTCTACAGTATTCAATATCCTTCAGTGACACTGGGCCCGAAACTATTTCTGAATATAATGGGAACAGGTCATAAATCTTGAGAGCTCTTTTTTTAATTCACCTTAAATTTTTTAAATACTTCTCAAATCAATCTTACTGGGAATTTTGCAGGTACATTCACTGATGTAAAAATAAAGCTTTGAACTAGAGAGACATTCACTCTGCAGAGTTCTAAACCAGATCCAAGTGTAGGTTTAAACTTGTGGCAAAGTTATGAAGAATTTGTATTTAGTTTTGTTTGGGTTGGTTATTTTAAAATATGTCAATGTCTCGGTTTTGCATGTAACTTTAGGCTTTAGGGAATAATGAAAATGAAGAGCTTCTTGAAAGTGCCAAACAATTTGTTTCTGATAGCAGAAACTTGAATTGTTACTGAATATCTTTTATTTGTAGATCAATCCATGCTAGAGTTCTTATTCTTCCTAATGCCTCTTTTTCCTTTGATTCTGATACTAGAAACTACCCATTGTTCACATATTTTCTTCCATCTCTGTTCTCATTTTCTCTCACATTGCTTCCTCTGCTTTCCTAACTCTGTAAATGCTGGATATGCAGACAAGTCATGGTTGTCCAAAATGCAAGGTAGAGTTTACTATCCTCCAATTTTTTTCTATTATTTTTATATGTGTGCATGATACTATGATAAGCCTGTGCATTGAACTATAGATTTCTCCATGGTTTTGCTGTCCATTCCCTAATGAAACCTATTTTTCAGATCAGAAGGAACCAGAAACAAACAATTAATGTTCCTTCATGCAGTACTGAATGCTGATGATAAGCAAAATTACTTTTGAAATCCGGAAGAATCTAGTTCAAAGATATCTAAAAATTCATTCTCACTCACTGCAAGTTGAAAAATAATTAACTGTGAACCTATGCCAAGATGGTGTTACTGCAAAGAGAAACAGGCATTATTTGGAAATGAAATGGGATATTTTTACCTCTGCACCTTGCATAGCATATAGTCATTAAAGCCAGGTGTAATTCTAGATAATTGCCCATCTGGTTTTAAAGCTACTTGACCACATAAATTCCTATTTGTAGTAAACAAAGTTGAATTTTTAGTTGTTGAAATTACCAGTTCTTTCTTTGTCCTGGAACTGGAAACATAAAATGAAACTGTTCTCAAGATATGCTAATATCAGATGAGACTAATATGAAACAGCAGTACTTCAGCCATGATTTTATTTTTAAAAAAAAATAGAAAGCTGACCAAACAAGTCCAAGATGAATATTAGTAAGCAGATCCTCTCTAATATCAACATGTTTGTTTATTAATAAAATTATTTAATGAATGTGTTTAAATACCAAATTTTATATACAGTTTTTCTGTTATACTTTCTTGATTGTAGTTTCAGCTGTATTATGTATTACTGAACTGTAACTGGGGAAGCATAAAGAAATTATAAAGAAAAGAGTAATACATTTTTTGTCTTTTCACACAGCATACTCAGTGAATTTCAAGTGCAAATTATTTCATACTAGGTATAGACTGATTTAATGAAAGCACTTTATTAAAGCATTGCCACCTGTAAATCATGATTGCTGGGGAGGAAGTTGCATCAGTGGTATGAATTTAATATATTTGCCAGGTCCTTCCTCTCAGAGATCTAGAAACCTTCAGTTGTCATCCAGCTTAGCCTGGGTCTGCAACTCCTTAGAAGTTTCCGCTTTCCTCTGCAACAGATCCAGACCATAGGTTACATGAATATGGGCTGATGCCACCCTTGCCAGTTTAAATACAGATAGTCTGTGGCCTTCAATGGAAATACTTCAGAGTTACCATGTTAACAATACATTTACCTTTTGTCTCTGCCTTCTCTGAAACTCAGCATTGTGTGAATCACCTTCTCATATATTTGTGAAAAGGATCAGAAACTTTGAAAAGGTGATGAAGTTGTAATATTGCAAAATGAAATCCAGGAAAGAAAAGGAAATGTCTCGGTGTCATTTTCTTGGTTGAGCACGCAAAAGGTCCTTTCCTACTTTCTTCAAAAAAGATGAGTGTATCAATCAGTTCCTTGAAACTGGTAGGTTGTGTGACAGGCCCAAGCTGTATAATACTATCCTGGGTTAGTTAAGGTAAGAAATAAGTGGGTTATGCTGCAAGTAGGAGGAGTTTGGATAAGTTAATATTTCATTAATAGTTGATTGGAATAGCTATTCACTTGAAGAATACTGTGAGCCCAGAGAGAGTGAGATGCTGCCAGCTGAGCTATCACTTGCCTGTGTCCCACGTCTCCTTATGGGTCAGTCAAATCTCATTAACATATTGAGTGATGGGAATGCTTTTCTTAGATCAGAAAGTGGGAAACGAAGGCTGCTGATGTTCTTGAAAAATTTAAGTGCATTACTGAATAGGATTTGCCATCAAAATCTAGTTTGCAAGAGGATTCAGATTTTGTATTTCAGCTTTCCTTGTAAGATATACAAAGAAATAACTGTGTGAGTTTCGTTTTTGTATGCTCTTGGTTGCCCTAGATTTTAATTCATCTGGTTTCTTACTGACAAACAAGAAAAAAGAAATTCCTCTTTTTTTTTTTTTTTCCAAAATATATCATTGTATGCTATGGCTGACAGAACTGATTGCACTGTGGAGAGCTACTGCTTTCTTCTCATAAGCAGAAGTGGGTAGATACTTTGTTTCACAGGTTCCAATATCCTTCACATTCTTTGATAAAATGGAAGACAGGATAGCTTGTGTCGCAAGAATATAAATGGAACTGCATAGAATGACTACGACCAAAAAGTGGGAGCAAAAATAGCTGCAAGCCACCTTCATTAAAAGATAACAGTCTAACAAGCAGCTTGAATATGGCCACCCACTTTTGGAGAAAAAGGCCACTACACGGTCCAGAACAATTAGAGGAGAGCACTGCTCCATAGAATGGAGTTTCTAGAGTGAAACTTCTGGTGCTGAAGACCCCACATTGACATACGGGTCAGTGAAACACATAAATCTTTCACATAATGTTAATTCAGACCTGCTCCAGCCATGCGCGGTACACCATTAGTGACTAGCACGTCTTCTGTGTTAATCTCACATGAAAGGAATCTAGTTCATCAAATCTGAGACCCCACCACAGTGTGAACTAAAACACAGTTCAATCAAGTGAGAATCAGGAGAACAGCACATTAACAAAAATTAATGTCGAGGAACCATAAGGGACTTTAACAGGGCATATGCAGGTAGGTCTATACTATTGGGCCTTAGTGCTGGAGAACAGTCCTAGCCATATTTAATATAGTAACAGGTATGGAACATAAGTCCTTTAATGTATAGGAGGTTTGAACAGAGTACAAAGGGCAGTTAAATTTCAGAGTGGGGAAAACCAGGTTTTTTACCTTATATCTTGTTTTTTAAAAGTGTTAAAAGCTTCTAATGTTCTCCTACTCCGCTTTTTTGATACGATCATTACAATGTATATTAAATTAAAACTGGAATGGAAGCAAATCTGATGTCCAATATCACTGAGCTAAATGAATCCATATTCCGTTAAAGGCTAGTGCGTTGTTTTCTGCTTACTCAGGAAATGCAAAATACAATAGAAAGCACTACTGATTTTTTTTAAAAACAGATTATGCAGCCAGACATTTTTATCCTTGTCTATCTTGGCTATTGATGAAAACAATAATGAGCCTGATGCACTTTTATGTTTGTTTCCAGTACAGTTAGAGGTAGAGACAAAGAACAGGATCAATAAGAAATTAGTGTTTCTATCATTAACATGATATTACTTACCCCATTAAAGGTTCTTGTGAGATAGGACTCCTGTAATTAGAAACTGTAACCTATAAATACAGTGGATTCATATTACTTTAAAGCAGTAATAGGAGGATGGTCTTGGGAAAGAAATCAATGCATTATCACTTTAATTTGTAATCAGAGCCGAACACATACAATGAGAGAACAAAGTATATGTGCGTGTGCAGACTGTTGCTTTATGCTGAAAGGGTTGTAGGCAGAGCTAGCCCGCTGAAAAGTCAGAAGATACTTCAAAAGACTATGTCAGGAAACCATACTAATGAAAAAAACCTAAAGGCTGTCACTGTCCTCTTATAACCCTGAGTTGTTCCAGAAATGAGTGATGCAGCTCTGTTCTTTTCCTGTTGTTTTTTTTTTTTGTTTGTAGGTGAGTTTTTTGTATTAGAACTGAAAGAAACAAAAGATCAGTAATGTAATGTTTCCTTCCTTTGTCCAAATTCAGTGCTGAATACAAGCGGAGGACTAAGTACATACAGAAGAGCTTGAATCCTGAGTGGAACCAGACAGTCATTTATAAAAATATCTCCATGGAGCAGGTGCGTGACTGGTAGTACTATTCAGTACAATTCGCTGGTTTAGTATTTGTATGAATTGCAGTGCTTACTGTGAAGAGAGCAGCGCTACTGTCAAGCCTGTGAACCCTTGTAAAATCTTGCCAAATTTAAGTGAATTTTGGTACTATTTTCTTGAATCTGATAGAGCTTACTATATCAATACTCTATTCATGTCACTTCTCATAAAAAATGGTAATTTGTGGATATTATACTCATAATCATGTCATAAGTACAGATGTGGCAATTTTAAAAATGATAATGGAATACTTGGAGGGAATAAATTAAGACATAAGTTTCTGAAGTAGATGCAGATATCATTGTCACTCTTCATTCCAAAAGCCATACAACCTCACACAAAACACAGGTCCTACCTTTTTCATATAAAAATTATCTGTAAAATGTAGAGATACATTTTTAGATTTAGCAGCAATTTATGGTAACGGGCTTGAAATATGAATCATATGAAAAAATAGAAGATATCTTATTTTCTTTTTATAGAAACATTATACTTACATCTGAGAAAGAAATATGCGGAAGTCTTCTCTGTTTCCTGGTGGCTTCCTAAATCTAACAGCGTCCACTGAGGCTGTATGAAACAGTTGAGTCCTCTTTTCCTCCGTCTCCCCTTTTAAAGGGACTTTTCACCATTTGAAAAAGGTCATAATGAGCAAAATGATAATCAGTCTATTTGTTTAAATTATGAATTGTATTTTATAGAATAATGAATCTGTATGCAGTCCTAAATATTTTTGCCTTTCTTAGTGTTTTTTCTTGATACTTTCAAGTTCATTTTTCAAGGCCATTTAATCTTCAGCACTTCTTAAAAAAGCCCAGAATGACCAGACTTTTCAGTAAATAGATTTCACAATGCTTTTAATATACTTCTGCAACACAACACCAAGACCTCACTATTATCTTTGTAACTTAAGATTTGGTTTTTCGTTCTCCTTGTTTATTGAGAAGAATATAAGTTAAGATACTCATTTTTGCATGGAGCAAACCCCTTCCTATAGAATTTGCATGATTTTTCATGCAGTCTACACATCTGAACTTAAGAGGCAGTAGTTCAAATTCTCTTCAGAGTTGCTCTATGTAGTGGCTATGGTTCACTGGGTTTTGCATACTGCTACCTGTAGGCTTGTATAAATCATAACTCATTGACAGTGAAAGGGTGGGAAAGAAAAATCTGTTGTTTGAGTAGCTACAATAAAAATTCTAAGTCTTCTGGGTTTTGTGAAAAGGTTTGTTAAGTCTTAGCAATATTTCCAATTTAAGAAAGGCTTTCCAGATTACTTAATTTGCTCTCAGGCTCTGCTGTGACATTTCACAGATCTGTAATTAAGAGTGCTTGGGTATTGGACATGCAATAGCTGTTTTCTGATTTTAAATTGGAAAATGATCTTAACCTAAAATTTCTTGGACAGAGATTTTTATGATAGAAAATCTCCAAACATCTTTGATGGCAGTTTTTTTACTGTTATTTGATGAAATTTGCCTTTAGGTCACATGTTGAATTCTTTGCTTTCTATTTGTAAATCTCCTCCTTTTCTCTTCTTCTAAAACTCTCATGCATTGTTTATGATTATAAGTTTGTAAGCTTCGTCTGAGCACTACGTATGTTTTATATTTTATCTTCTTGTCACATAGAAGTGTGTAGGGATTAGTATTTCTTTCCGCAACTTTCCTATGGCTTCTATCTAGTGCTAAAATACTAGTCCAAGTGATTTTCTATATAACTCAGCGCCCTGGCTTAGACAATATACAGTAAAGTAAATCACCAGATAATGCCATCCTGACGATAAGTATCCTCTATAGTTTGACAACTACCACCATGCAATAGTATATCATTTGTACTCATAACCCTCATGAATGGATGTTTCAAAATAGTGAGGAATATGAAGGGCAGTACAAGACAATAATTATGATAGACTGAGTGTTCCAATGACCCAACAATCAAAACTGCATCACACACATAATGTTATACATCACGAATAAATATAGAGTTAGCAGTCATACCCTAACACAAATTCATGGTCTTTGTAAATATTATTTCTTCAAAGAAACATTTCCTTTTCCTCCATCAAAGCATGGGTTTCTTGCTGACAGCAAATGACCATTATTAAATATTGCCTAATATAGTCTTTTTAATGTCACTGTCTAGACTTTAGCTGGTTGTACAATTTTTCATTTTCCTTTTCTCTTTCATAACCTAGCTGAAATTAAAATGAAAATAATTATAAGAAATAGATCACTCTTTGCAATGAAACAGAATTTTTCAAGGTCGCAATGATTAGTTTTATCACATACCCAATTCTACTTTGACACTTGGAGAAAAAAATAAATTAAACTGTGACTATTTAGTAATTTAAGGTTTTTGTTAAGTGATAAAGTGGAAATAATTACAATTTGAGGGAAAAGCTGAGTACACACATTACATGTATTGTATAATAACCGCTAACTCAGGTCAAATACCTGCTCAGAGCATGAAAGGTAGCATTAAAATGATTTAGGAGCAGTTGGTAAAAGGTGTAAGTTCTGTTGCTGGACCAGCTATTTGTATAAAGTATGACCACAATATTAGATGTGACTTTGTTTGCGTCAATTTCTCACTTGTCAGTAAGCAAATAAAAATAATTCCCATGTCTTCTTTCCAAAAGTAAGAAAAGATTTCTTATCAATCAGTGGGGTGTTGATAGGACGAGAGAAAGTAAATTTCTAAGTGACTTAGCAAAAGTCTTTTTGTCCTCCTATGTACTGAAGCACAGCAATGTAGATAAAAGTACAATAAAATGTTAAATATGAATGTAAACATAAATAAGAATAATGCATGATCTAATACACAACTTTCATTTCTACTCATCAAGTATATGGACTGAGACTACAAACTTTTGTATTTCTGAAGTAATAGTAGGAATTTGCTTTCATCGTAGGAGAAAAACAAATTACATTAAAATTCTTTCTTTCCTCGAACAAATCCTTGTATGGGATTTTCAAGTAATACGTATTAAATACTTCAGCTAATGCATATTTTGTTACAGAGACCTACAGAATTTATAAAAGTGATCTACAGACATTTAAAACAAGAAATAAACATTTTTGTACATGTGGCGTTGGTTAAGTCTCTCATAAAAGAAAATATTATTCACATTGGCTTTTTCTGCATGTTCCTTTGTTTTCCCTTAAATGACGGTTGACCACGGCAGCCTAAACCTAACTGAAGTTTACATGGAGTGATATGCTTTTGGAAGGGTTTATATTTTAAAATATTTTTTTCTTTTAATTTTAATTTTGTCACAGAGCTATGCCTGAAATTAGTTACTACTTAGCAAAATTTTTTTTATAATATGCTTGTAACTCAGATGAGTTCACAACACATGTAAACTGCCTTCATTCTTTTTTATTTCCCTGTTTGTATACTGCGTAGTTGTGGACACTCACAGTCAGAAGGATAGCGCGTTTCTGCTACCCATTACTATTATTACCATTTATTACCCATAATTTTATTACCCATTATTATTAACATTTAACTGTGTGTTAAATTGCTGATGGGGATCTGAACTTCTGGCTTCACAACCTAAAACTCGATGATGTAAGGCAGAACACTGCTTTGATGGTATAATGGCTACTTTTAAAATCACTAGCCATTGAGTGCTCTTTGCCTTCAATAGTGGTACATAAATATATCTTCAGAAAAGCAAATGGTCCTCCTCTTTGAAACTCATTTCATGTACTCTGCCTAATAAAGCTCTTTTGATGGTTTTTCATTGTCATAATATTTTACAAAAGCTTTATTAAAATAAGAGGCTTTAAAAAGATATCTCAAAGAAACTTAGTGTTCCACAAATTTTCAGCACAGTCTTATTATCACACTAATTCAAAGAGTCTTGCAGAGTAGGGTTACTGTTGCTTGAAAATCTCTATTATTTTCCCGTTTGCACTAAAAATCCTTCAAATCTTAGGATATGGGTTTTTTTTTTCCCTTTCCTGGATCTATACATGTTTTTCTCTGTCCTTGCACACTCATAACTTGAAAGAAAAAAGATGTCCTCCTAAAATAGCAAGAATTCAGACAATACATTTCTGAAAAGTATTTAGGCTTTTCCTCTTTTTTGGAGGGTAAAAAATTTTTAGTATATCATTCACCAGGAAATTATCCTATCCGGGAAGCTAAAAGCAACATGAATCAGTGGCACTCAAATAGTTTTTTTAACATTTTTTTCTTAAGATGTAGTTTTGATACTGTCTAGGAACAACCAGGAAAAGGAATTTTATTCAGTCAAAGACATCAGCATAGCAAATATCCTGTAAGAGATGTTCAAAATAAAAAATATTTTGTTCAATTTTTTTTTTTAAGGTTTGCAGGATATTTTGAAAAGAATATTTAAGAAAAATGTTGCCTAATCGTATAGGACTAAATCAAAGAACGATTTAAGAATTGCTTTCAAACCCTTTTTTAAAAAAAATTTGTCTTTCAAGTCATGTTGTTAGCTGATTAAGGGGTACATTACTGATGCTAAAAAATAGTACAATTCCCTTTTGTGTGGGTTTTCCAGGATATGCTGATTTAAACGTTCTTTTCAAAGACACTGGCTTTTCATAGTTGCTTATTTTTCTAAAGTTAGCAGGAAGCAGAAGATACTCCAAATACCTAATAATGAGATGATATTATCATTTAAAGGCAATATAAAATTATTAAGAACTGTCTGAATCTGTGTTGCATTAAACTAAGGGGCAGTGGAGGTAAATAGAGAACAGTGCTTTTCTTGAAAGTATATATAGTATGTCAAGTAAGTGGTAGTGCTTACAATTTTGAACAATCATTTGATCCTTTGTTGTCCTTTTGTCCAAGCAGCCAACTTATAGGCAGAGTGGTGAGTGACACATTGCTTCTTTTTGGACCATGACCTCAATTATCACATAAGATTTCTAGTTCTGACCTCTCTTATTCAAGTTTGTGTTTTCCTTAGTAATGCATGAAAGTGTCCAACAAATTCTTCGCTTATAACTTCTCAGCCTGACTTTGCAGACAACCCATACACCCAGGATTTGTCCTTCTCTCTTTCAAGCCACATGAATTAATTGCTGCCTTTCCAGCCACCTGCTAGCCTTTTGCCCCATCATATGACACTTGTCCCACTTGTCCCACAGACCCCTGTAATGACACTTAGGTCAGTCTTTCCAATAAGGTCAACTGCTTCAGTCAAGATCTTGTCTGTCTTGTGCTATCTTGTTACACAGAAAGTCTTGTTTTTCACTCTAGCTTGTAGGAAGAGTGCTTGACGCAGTTACCATGCTTAACAAGGTATGCAGATATTGGGGTTGGATGGCTTTTATTAATATCTAAAAGTACAACTTGTCCTGCATATCCAGATCACTTGCAGAGTCCCATTAACTGCACTGAAATGTGGGGTATAAAAGCGTGGTCTTCACAGGTGAGTTTGTGTAAACAGGGTGTTTTAAATAATATATTTGAAATTCACAATCAAATGCACTTTAGGCAAATGCTTGAGTTCATAAAATTCAGATCCGATGATGAGGAAACCTGCAGAAATACAAAGAAGGAGGTATAAAAATCAGTTTACTCTTGTAGTGGACTCATATTCTGGCAAAAACAACTTGTGGAAATTCCTAAAATAGGGCCAGCACAAGCCCATTTGTCTTCATAACAAATAATAGCCTCAAATAATTTTTCTGAGATCAAGGTTGATAGGAGGACAAAAAATACCTAGCTGTCACTATGAAAAAACTACAAGGAGGGGATGATGAATAGAAACCACCATAAAGACTTAATCTGAAGTTTTTGATGGCAATGGGGTTAATTATCCTTGGACTTACATTGCAGCTGAAAAAGAAAACACTGGAGGTGACTGTCTGGGATTATGATAGATTCTCTTCGAATGACTTCCTTGGTGAAGTGAGTATCTTATTTCCTCCTCTGTAACCATGACAAGTTAGAAAGCTGACTAACTGTGTGCAGGTATTTGGAGACTGTTCTCTTCCAAGGTACAGTACACGTGTTAAGTAAAACCCTTTTTACATCACAGGTTTACTGCTGACTTCATAACAAATGGTGATGATTTCTTTCTTTCACACATGAAAGATGTTCTCCCTTTATCTCAGTACTCTGTAGGCAAGTTCATTTAGGACTCAACAAAATGTTACTTCGCTGAAAGTTAGGATTTTTTTTTACTTGAGATAGTAACAGCCTTCACAGTGACTGAATGAGAAATTCTTGCTATGACTGATAAGCTATCTGTCTTGATTTTGACATAACCCTGGAAGGCTGAGGAGGTATCAGTATTTGCAAAAAAATTAAAGGATTAAATTCTGCCATCTTGCCATAATTTACCGCATGTACAAGTATCTGCAAGTGTGAGTAATTCGGTCTTGCTGATCAAGGTCTCACTTTTAACACTACAAAATGGTAATATCATTACGGAGGTATGATCTCTCTATTAGAAGCAAACAAACACTACACGTATAATACAGAATAACCAGCAATAACTATGATGTCAAAATGTAATTACAAAAAAGGTTATAATTAGAAACAGAAGACCAGGAAAATGAATTGCTTATATAGAGAGTAACTCAGAGTATGTCTGCTCATTCTGCATTTGAATTTTGAAAAAAGGCACTCAGTTCATCTCCAGTTCCCCTTTGTGTAACTACAAAACTGAACAATCAATGTCACTATTTGAACAATTACTATAATAAATGTATAGGAAGCAGCTACATGATTACTTATTTCCTGCATACTGCATAAGTATTCTTGTTGCATTCAGCATGGTTTTTCAAATGCAGGACCTCACTGAATATTTACATCACTGTTATTTATGACATTTAGAAAATGGATGCTCCAGCAGCTGCTTCTACAGGAATATTTAAAATTTTGCCTTAGAATATTTTCAGCTTTTAGAATTATTTTGTTTATTCAATCATTCAGACTTTAATATGAATACAGTTCTTCATAGAAAAAGGAGTGGAAAAGGTACTGAGTGTACTTCAGGACCAAGATTTGCAGAGGAACTCTGCACCATAACATCAAATATGGGATAGCCAAATTGTGCCCTAAGGACTTACTTGGAAGGGGCCAGTACCACTTGCTTTTTCCAGAAGGCAAGTGGCACACCATGATTCACATCCATGGAATGGGAACTCTCTTTTTTATAAAGCAGAGTACCCAGCCTGAGGGGCATATTGGGAAAAATACTAAACTATGCTTTCTTCCAAGTTATTCCCTAAGCTCCGACCAAAACCTACACCAGGGTACATGCTAAGTATTTTATCTGTTCAAATTAAGTATAGACCTAATCATAAAGATTGAGACAGGTCATATACAACCTTTGAAGCTGAAATAAAAAAAATACTTTTAACCTTCTACAAAAAAGATCATTTGTGAAAAGATTTCCTCATGCCTAAATTGAAAATATTTTCTTTTATTCACGGTCTTGTAATAAACTGACAAAGATATTTTTGCCTGAGGTAATTGCACGCGTTATTTGTCTAGCCGTTTTAAAATTTCCTTATCTGACATTAATTTTAACCCTCTCACCTTAGAGCTAAATACAAGACTATTTTCGTCCTTTCCTTCATTCAAGACACTGTGACAACTCTTTAGTACTTTACGTCTCTTGCCCCTCTCAACTGCAAGAGCATTAAGGGAGGAAGAGTCCTTATTGGTCCCTAAGTTAATTTTTTTAAATTCTTTTTTTTCTTTTCCTTTAAAGAAATTTAACAAAACTCCTGCTAGAAATGCAAGTGCCCTAGAACAGATTTGGGCTATGATGGAGGAGGTTGTTAGCCAAGTTGCTCATTGCATTTCCATATTGCCATTGCATAACCCTTAGGTTCTTTTTCCAGTGAAGTTTAGAGGCCTAAAGTGCCTATTGAATTCTATTATTTTTGTGAAGTTCAAAGGTATACCTATTCTTTAATTTTTGTCACAAATTCTGCACATGTGGATTTTTTTTTTAAGGATCAACAAGCACTAATCTCATATCATTGAAGACTTTATTAAAAACAGATATCAAATTATTTGCCGGTTTAATAACACTGACACAAGGGAGAAAATAACACTGTCCAAACTTTCTATTAGAATATGTCTATACAGAGGCAGAATGACTAGAGGTCTTTTTAGTCCAGCTTTCAGCTAATGCTCACAAGCTATTCTTCAAACTATCTAGCCATCTTAGTATGAAGCTATTTCTAATCTCATAGTCCTTACTGAGGTCCTGTTGAGAAGACATATTAGTTCAGGCACATCAATATGCCAATGAATGTGGATTTGATATCACGATTGACTTACATCAGTTGAGGTCAGAGCACAAGTAGACTGTCCTGAATCTGTCAGCGCATAGCCTTACACTATTAACTTCTTACACTTGATTGCAACTTCTGGTAGCACAACTGTAGACTGTTCTACATAATCATTAGCAGATCAGTTACAGGCCATATTTTGTACATTATTTTATTTATAGGTATTGATCGAGTTATCCAACATCTCTCAGCTTGACAACACTCCTCGATGGTACCCTCTGAAAGAACAGAGTGAAAATATTGATCATGGGAAGTCTCATTCTGGACAAAGTAGCCAGCAGTCTCCAAAACCATCTGTCATCAAGAGCAGAAGTCATGGAATCTTCCCGGACCCCTCCAAGGGTAGGAATGACTTGGTGCACCTGATATGAAATGTTTTCTCAGATGATGGGAAAATGTTTGCTATGTGTAAGTTCTAATAGAAAAATACAGTTACTGCTATGATGTTCATATATGATTTTATTAAAAATGTGTTTGTCTCTATGATTAATTCATTGGAGCCAAGGCTTAATTTGGATCGATCAGTGCCAGCTTTCTGAGTAACTGTGTCCTTAGAACAGCAGCTTACGAGCTCTATGTGCTTTTCACATCTACTATAGATTCTGTGTCCTTTTAATTTTTCTGGTAACCTTGGCCACATTCAATACGTATTTAGCTTTCTATTTTTCATGTTCCTTAAATATTCTATGGTATTTTATCTTCTAGAAATGTCACATTAATATTTTGTAGAAAAATAATTATGCTGTAATAATGCATATGCATTTCCAGTCAATGGTAATGGGTTTCAGCATATCTCAATTATATGGGAAATTGGTGGAGCTGATATAGTAGAATTATACTAGTGTTTAAAAAAGCAAAACTGATCTCAATCTCTTCTACTCTCTGGCTCCAAGAAATTTATCTCTACTTTTTTTTTTAAATATATATACTAAGTTGTCAGTGGTAAGTTGCTCACTTAAGACAAGTATATGCTGTATCAAAGCAAAAGCCATCATGAATGGCATCCAGATGAGAGCCTTTGTGTCATAAGACTGATCCATCTTCTCTCTGTTCCTCTGTGTAATATTTTCTAGGAACTGGTGTCTCTACAAGATCTATATCTAAATTAGGGTTTAGTGTAGAGAGTTTTGTAAGTTAGGCTGTGGTTTTGACTGGGACATTCATCAGAATAAAACTGCTTGCCTTAGCTAAGCATTTGATCCTGGAGTAAGTGATGCTAGTAAGTCTTTATGTGCCAGACAAGCAGAAAGTGAAAAACAAATTAGTTTTAGGTTATCCTGTCATTCCACTGTTGTAGTGGGAACCAGCATAGGAGACATAATTCACAGGTGATAGAAACCCAATAATAAGTAATTATTCCATGAGCCATAGAATAATGAGGAAATAGAAAATGGTGCCTCATAAGAATTTCCTAATCACCATACAGCCTGAGACTTTTAATGTCATTGCACAGCTTAATCATTATTCCTCATTCTGGAATGCATCTAAAAAAAGCAGATGAGAAAGAAAATGAAATTGGTTGATTGGGTTTTTTTTTAATAAATGCAACAGTTGTTTTTCTTCATTTTCTTGGTAGACATGCAGGTGCCCACCATTGAGAAATCTCACAGCAGTCCAGGGAGCTCCAAGTCTTCCTCTGAAGGACATCTACGCTCTCACGGTCCATCCCGCAGCCAAAGCAAAACCAGTGTCACTCAAACTCACCTTGAAGATGCTGGGGCAGCCATCGCCGCTGCTGAAGCAGCTGTCCAACAGCTTCGCCTTCAACCAAGTAAAAGACGCAAATAAATTCCTCAGCATGGCAGCTTAATGTTCATCTGTTGCCTTTTTCCCTGCTGTCCTTCCCTTTTCAGCTATTTTTATTTCTGTTCTTGGCACACTGTGCTCACTCTATTCAATGTCTTTCTTTGTGTGCCTGCGTGTGAATACGTATAATTACAATATACTCTTGTATTTAGAAGTCTTTTATTTATTTATTTATTTTAATTTATATTGACTGCAGTGAAACTGGCTGTTTCTCCATCAGTTCCTTCACTCATGGTCCATGATGTTCCACGGTCGTGCATGACTCACAGACAATTCCGTTGTGTGGTAGTGTTTTGATGTCACTAAATAACTACCAATGAAATAATCAAAACCTGCAGAGATGTGAATGCCAGCTGTTCAATTTGGTCACAGTAAATACTGAGAGCACATTCACCAGAAGTTATATGTGCAAGTAGTAATCAGGAAGGACAAAGCTGTATACACAAAAGAAGATTTAAAGTTGCAGAAAAAAAGTTTTCAAACTACATGGCTGAGATTTCTATTTTTGAAACGTGGTTGTAAATATCTAATCATTTTGGTAGGAAATATAAGGCAACATTCTTAAATATCAGATAAAATTATGTTAGTGATGAGCGGAACGGCAGTAGACAAAAACATTAAGCATTAAATGCGAACTCATAAAACAAACATGAGCAACTTCAGATTTCAACAGTGTTATCAAGTTAGCAAAGTCGAACGGAGTTGAGAGCTTAGTTAAATGTTATAGTCAATTCAGTTTTTCTAGTAATTTTTGTGCCATGTGTTGATTAAGGGTCAATATAGATTTCATCTGTCAGGTTTAAATAGACTAATAAATCAAAACTTTTCCTTTCAAAAGGATTGCTCTCCAGTGTATACTTCATATCAGTATCTGATTGCTAGTTGAGGGCTTAGTTGATAGCAAATTGAAACTCTCTGACTGTGGAATCATTGTGTTTGTCTTCGGGATTTGTTTATATGCCATAAACTCACCATGGTATAATGCAAGAGAACTAGAGGGAAACCATTTCCCTTGTCTGCACTATTGTTAATAAAGAAACAGCCAGTTTTAATACTCCTTAATGCTGTGCATGTGGTGTCTCTTTGGTGTTTGAAAACACTACTTATTTAAATACAGAAAAAAACACTTCTGTTTGCATGAATAACATTTAAGCTGGTTCCATCTGAGGATACATACTCTGGGTTTCCATTTCACCCACACTGCCACAGCAGCACATAAAAGCGGTCAGTCTAATCATGCCAGGAAGCAGCACAGACACAGCATAGCAGGAGTCCTCCCTATTCAAAGAACTCAGTCTGACAATCTGCCTCCACCAGCCAATGACAACAAAGACCAAAGCCAACTAGCCCTCAGGAAAGTGATGTCTGATGGACCAGTCAAACCTGAAGGAGGTGAGCAGAAAGACATGGTTAAGACTGTTTACACCCGAATTCCTTCTTACCATGTCTACTAATTCATTGCAATATTTAGCTATTTATTTTAACCCTCCATTAAATGCTGTAAATGTTAACACAAATCAAGAAATCTGCTTGATTTGTCCACATTAACACATAAAACCATAATGAAAATCTGTTGTAAGAAATATTACAAAGCAACAAACGTGCACTTCCATTCCACTGGAGGACATAGACATCTATTGAAAAATGGTACAGCTTTGCTCCTGTTGTTGCCTAATAAAAAGCATGCATCCGATTTCACCTGCTTAAGCGTACTTGTACTGTGACAAAAACCTAATGGCATGTCTTTGTTTCTAGAATTCTAATTAGGACACTAACAATTTCTTTTTACTCTCCCAATATCTTTTTTATGTCAAAAGTCATTAGCATAGGTTTCAGACCACCAGTGGAAAGGAGTTTTGATCTATGTATGGTTCAATCTCTTGATAATTTTTTTATCAGCATCTTAAAAAATTATTTTCTACCTGCAAGCATTTGTACATCAAACCTAAACACTAAATATAATCAGTTTATCCTGTCATCAGAAATAAAGAGCCAGAATCTCAATTGGTTTAAATTGGCAGCATTCTTTTGACTTCTGGAGCATTTTGCTTATTTAATATAAAGGATTATCCCAATAAATTTAACCACTGTACTCCCATCAGTTCTCTTGTGATGTAATCCTTTCCCAAGGTCTCATGACTCTACTTACTTAAAACTTTTCTGTCAACACCATTGCACACCATGGTCAATGTAGTCTGGCTGATAAGGCTGTAGAGGAGAAAAATGGAATGATACTTCGGTTTACCGTAAAGGCAATGTCATTAGGAGAACCACTGTGATATTAAAAAAGCTACCTAACAAGAGCAAATTTAACAAATAATTTTAAACATTGTATTTAGAAGTAACAAGTTTATTCTTATGAGAGTCTTAAGAATTCTTCCATAAACATATCCATCTACGCACATTCGTGTATCCACCCACACGAATATTGTCTTACTCTACAGCTCAACTCTAGATATTCAGTTCAGGCAGAGGCCATAAGATATCATGGTACTAATTTAGGCATCTTACTGAAAGGCTCATCCTGTTTCTAGGATATATACCATAGAAATCTAATTCTGGAAGGAGTGTCCTATGAGGAGTGTCTAAGGACTTTGGGTTAAGCTAGTTTGGAGAAAAGGAGGCTGAGGGGTGGCCTTGTTGCTTTCTACATCTTACTGAGGAGGGGAAGTGGAGACGGAACTGTTCAAAGCTTCTTCCTGGTAGAACATGTAGGAATGGTTCAAAACTGCATCAGGGGAGATTTAGACTGGACATTAGGAAGCATTTATTTATTGAGAAGGTGGTCGATGCCCTAAGACTGTCAGTGCTTAAGAGGCATTTGGATGCCTTTAGTAACATGCTTCAACTTTTGGTCAGTCCTGAACTGGTGAGCCAGTTGAACTGTAGGTCCCATCCAACTGAAATGGTCTATTCTATTCTATTCTAT
This sequence comes from Dromococcyx pavoninus, assembly GCA_033558185.1. Taxonomy (NCBI): domain Eukaryota; kingdom Metazoa; phylum Chordata; class Aves; order Cuculiformes; family Neomorphidae; genus Dromococcyx; species Dromococcyx pavoninus. Next base: position 2,544,259 of record JAUMJL010000063.1, on the reverse strand, counting down.
TCTATTCTATTCTATTCTATTCTATTCTATTCTATTCTATTCTATTCTATTCTATTCTATTCTATTCTATTCTATTCTATTCTATTCTATTCTATTCTATTCTATTCTATTCTATTCTATTCTATTCTATTCTATTTTAAATAACTCTCATGATCTTTTGGAGTGTCATGTCTGTAGAGATTCATCGTAAGTACGTGTAGTCCTGTGATGCCTTTTGTCATAGAAAAGCAATGCTAAATTTTTTTGCTGGTGATAATGCAGTTGAATCAGGGTTCACATACACTTTTATGATAAGGAAATATCCAGGCTGTTGGCTTCTACACTTGCCACTGAACTGTTACGCTAGCTTCCTTACTTTTAAAATTGCCAAAAAGGGTATATATATCGATATGCATCTGGTTCAGCAATATTAGAAGAATCATAAAGAATTATGGGAACAAGAACTCACATTTATATCATTAATATACAATTGAGGTTAGAGTTGCAGTGAAGACACACGGTATTTTTGTCTTTTTACTTCTGAAAAATATACATAAAATATGTGGTCAGCTACTCAAAGTTTACAAGTACGGATTCAGATCTGTGAGAAGTTTTGGCCTCTTTTTATTGAACCAAAACTAGCATGTCCTAAATTATTTGTATGATGTGGGCCAATAATTACCATTTTGAGGCTAATGGATCTTAGACATTTCAGTGGGAACAAAAAGCAAGATTAGTTAATTGCAGTTTTATAGAGCATGTAAGTAAAACTAGAAGAGACTATGATCTTGAATAGAAAAAGAACCAAATATACAAGATATCGATTTACAGTTCTTTGTGGGAGGAAGAGAAGGTGAAGGAAGGAGAGTTTTACCCTATAGTTCAAAAATTTTAGAAGTTGAGAGTATTGTGAACAATGAATGTTAAGGCATTGTCAGTTTGCAAGTCCATTCCTTCAGAGATGCTGCATGTACCAACCCTCATTACCACCTGGAAAATAACCCATTATGAACTGGTTTTATGGACTGTAACAGTCATCTTGGCAAGTTACTAATTTTTTGTCACTAAATCTCAAAGCCCTTTATTAAGGAAGCAATTACTGGTAATCCACATCACTATTATGATTATGATTATGATTATTATTTACCACTGTTATTTCTCTATGGATTTATCAGAGAACAGCACTTTTTGTATACCTATCTGGATTTTTTTCAGCCCAAGTACACAAGGTAGTAGTAATCTAGCAAGATTTCCACAAAGGTGAATGAAAATGTTCTGTTCTGAGTGATCATCCATCCTTCTCTACTTAAGAGGAACCTCAAAAAGCATTTAATCCTTTAACCCACTCTCTAAATAATTCCTTCTTTTTTTCTTAAATTAAATCGGCGCCTGAAGAACGAGACCAAAACAAGAACCCTCAGTTATTCTTAGAATGTCCTAGAGAAATCTCTTTCTGTTTCTGAATCCTAGGACCTTTTCTATTGGTTGCATTTTGTCAGTTATTTTCTGATAAGTAAAAAGGTGATCGTAAAACCTGTACTTATAGTATACCTATATTTTGTGAATTCAAAGGACTTGTATCAGTTTCAGTTTATTGGACAAAACTATTTCTGTATTCATTTTGAACAGTAAAAAATGTATTTTAATGAATCTGTTTAAAAATCAAGTTAAAGCTACAGTATAAAACATTGGTCTTTGTCCTTCAACTTTGTAAAATCCAATATTCAACTCCAGTATTTAATTAAAAATGAACCCTGAAGAATAATTTCTTTGTTGCGTGTGAGAGAGAGGAGTGTGATCTGCAAAGAAGCCAATTGCATTATACCCATTCACATCACACCCCTCAGAGAAGAAAAACAAAATTTCAGAGCCAACCCTTTGAAGGCAGAAGTTGCAAGGAATCCAAACGAGAAGGAGAGAGTAGTGTTTGCGTTAATTTGATTTCTGAATCATTGGCAATTACATGTTCACATAAAATCAAGCACATTCCTTTCAACGTGAATCAAAGCATTACTGTTTATCCAGCAAATAAGTTAAGTTTTAGAGATACTGTAAATGTGTCCACCTCCTTTTAAGTCAGTAATTTATCCCACAGAAGGATCATTCCATTGCTTTCTTCGTAGGTCACTCATGTTTTAAAAATGATAAATGATTTTTGAGTTCTTCAGGTGTTTGAACACCCAGAGATACTCTAATGGTAATTACCAGTTCATTTTTAAAGTAGACAACTTTATAGGGAGCTGTAGTCTCTATATGAGTATTTAACATACCAGCTTAGTGGGTAAAATTCTGTGGCCTTGTCCTTATTTGCAGAGGAAGAGGTATCAGTTTTGCCCTGAATGTTACAATGATGGTACAATGAAAAAAATAATTTATTACATCAGAATATTGGATGGTCAACAAAAACAAATCAAAACAAAAAAAATCTGACTAAGAAAATAATTTCTAGAAAATTATTTTGATACTTCCTAGGATATTTGGAGAACAATAAATTAATATTTGAATAGCTTAATAGGTGATTTTAAGCCTGAACTTTGTTGTAGTCATATGCATTTTTCTATCCTTTCAAACAGACACTCATGAGAGAGAAGCTACTAGTCAATAAGCTGTTGCTGGAACATCACGTGGTGATGGATGCCTTATGCACTTCCTCTTTTATTTGGCACACATTATAAAACCAAACAAAGATGGAAACAACATGCCAGGAAAAAGTACTGCTATACTCTTTACCTGAATTAATTAGAACTGTTAAAGAATGTAAGAAAAAGAAAGTACCATATATTTCAGTTAAAGGTCCAAAGACACCTTTTAAATTACCAATATAATAGAGATAATATATTTTTGCAGCAATTTGTATCTTTTTTCTCCTATATTTCTTTACTCAATAATAGAAAGGGGTTTCTTTCAGCCTCAAACTTCTGCAAATTTAAAATCACAACATTATCTGAAAATCTTCAAATCTAATGGATGTATGCAGAACCGCCCCACCCCAGAGAGAACATTTCTTCTTTTAAATTAGAAATTTCACATTGTCGCACAAAAGTTTTTCTGTGATTTCTTAAGAGGGAAATACTTTCCAAATAGTCGTGTTTCAAGTGATTTTACTGGTCAGAAGAAGGTCTGTTATCAGAGCTGGTATTGTTAGCTGGAACATCTAGAGTAGGCAGACTGCATCAGCATTTTCAAAATTGTACTGAAATAAGCCTGTCAATTTACAGCTCTCAAAGGCCTCCAATTCAAAACACTTTAGTTCAAAATCTAGCACACTTGCTTTTAACTCACTTGGTCCAACAACTTTGACAGAAGGTCACTTAAGTGTCAGCATAACAGGTTAAATCTACTCAGAGATGCGATGTATGTACCAAGGCATTACTAGCACTGTAAAATCCAGGATACAGGTCTGAGCCAGTACCATGTAATTTCTAACCACTTAGCTGTGAGAAATTAAAATTGACAGGAATTTTCCTTATCACTACGTTGTATTTACTGGCATTAGCAGCAATATGGAGTAAAAGGAAATTGATTTCCAGGTTCTATAAACTTTGCAGCTTGGATATGATTCTTGATTTAAACACCTGCTTATCTGGGGTCTCTTTAGGTCTATACACATTTTCACACTTTTAATAGGTAATGCCATATTTTAATATCCTACAATAATTTGGTGTGTTTCCTTCACACTTTAAATAATATACTGCCCAAAGTTATTTTATGCCTGGCTTCAGCAGTCTCTTAATTTCCAAGTTAAATGGGCCTTCATATTGCTACAAATAACCCATTTCCAAGTATCATTATCAAAACAAGAACGGTTTGTCCCCACTTTCCGCAGACAGCAATAATCTGAAGCTGTCTTTTGAGTCTTGCTTCAGTCTAATAGCCGGCACATTTCACTTTGGCTATACCTGCTATTTACTCTTGCACCATCTTAAGCTGACATGTAATTTCAGGAAATTGCTCAGTTTCATCATTTGATTACTGATTTCAAAAGTCTGATGGTAGGCTAACCCTATGGAGCACAGAGAAGAAAATTATTTCATCAGAATTGCTTTGCTGTGTAAAGAAATGCCATCACCACAGTTTAAGATGCATGCTGTTCTGCCATTACTGACTTCAAAGGGTAAATTGCTCTGTAAAGGGCTGAGTTGAAATTTCACAAAATATTACTGCTCTGTGGGTGGTCAAAGTCATGTCTAATATGCAAATGTGGCTGAAATAGGTGAGATCACGGTCTAAAGTACTGATCAATATGAGAAAGAGTGAAGAAAAGAAATTCAGAACTGACCTGAGGAATATGCCTTTGTTCACTAGTTATTTATTTATCCCTGTTCTATTGCCAGTTCACAAAGATGTAACTATCAGTCCCAACAATAGGGTTTTACCTTACAGAGCAAGCCTGAGCCACACTTGCTTTTAGTGCTAGCAAACCCTTCATTAAAACTGGTCAAATCACATTTGGTGCAGTTTGAGGTTGGAGCACTTGAAACAGTAGGTGACTGAGAGTGGAGTAGCTAAGCTTCTGCCAGAAGTCACTAGGTTGGACTAGATGATCTCAGAGGTCTTTTCCAACCTTGTGATACTGTGTGTGCCCAGTCAGCAGATAATTCACCAATGTAGATTTGTGATTTAATCTTTTCCCAAGGGCTTGCATCTCTTTGACAAGACTCAGTGATGCTGTCAGCCCATTTTGTCACGCAGGGTTTCTCACAAGCCTGTCAGTTAAAAAGAATAATTTTCTTTCAAGAAACAAAATCTGGCCAAGGTTTTTAAAAAGCATCTTCTCTGTTGTGAAAGTAGACTTTTCTGAAAGACGAAGTGAAATCATATGACTTCTGTTTTTCACTTCTAATTAATTTTAATATGGTGTCTTCAAGGGATGTTTTCCCTCTTTCCTTCATTATAAAAGTTGATTTTTGAACTGGATCCACAAGCCAAAGCATAAATAAAACTATATTTTAGGTGTGTTTGTTTTTAAAAAATAAGTAAATTGAAGCTAAAAGCTGAGGTCAGTGCTAGCCTCAATTTTCTTGAACCAACAATTCATTTCAAAGAAGGGATAAGGGAATATGTGGACAAACATTATTCTATCAAAGGAAAATTCTTTTTCTTTTTTTTTTTCTATATATAATACAGAGTACAAAAGGTGTCTTGCTAACCATTATCTCTGTTGTTTTTTTTTCTTGGAAAACCATTATCTGACCCCAAGGATAACATTGCGATCCACTTTTTGAGAATCTGAAAGAATTCCTGTGGAGCAAATGAAAACTCTTCCAACTCATTTATATGTTATTCACTAGAATGATTGAACTGAAACTTTTGCTCACAGTAGCTTGTACAACAAACAGTAAAACTGTGTGTCACTCAGAGGCAGCATTAATACGACATTGGTAGCTACCAAACATATGTCTACCCACCAACATATCTTCAAAAGAGAGAATATTTCATCACATTGGGGAACTACCATCTACAATAGCATTAGCAGATGAAAATGAAATCAATGCTGTAACAATACCTTTGTACGATAGGAAATTTTGTGTACTATTTCAGAGGTAACAGCTCATAGTGAAGTTATAAACTCTCATCTCATAGTTCTGTTATTCATAGTGCAATGGCAGGGCAGTTCAGAAATCATTGATGTTACAAGCCCTAAAAAGTGCCAAACACCTAGTAAACTACATAAAAAGTTCATGGAGAAGGGGCTGGAGGGGGTAAAGGATATCTCCTCTCACCCAGTAAGAGGCCAAATGATGATGCTGGGTAATGATCTTCAGTTAATCTTAGTCTCTTCCATTTGCTGAGCCTTGAAGAGACTTTTCTTTCTTCTAGAAATTAAATTATTCCAACATCATATGTAGTTGACAGCAAAAAAATCGCATATGAGAAGTTTTTCCTGAGGCTTTCTACAAGCTTTCCAAGCTTTATAAGAGTTTCTAGAATGTTGTGGATTTTTTTTTCTTCTTTTTTTTGGGGGGGTGGGGGGAATGTGTGTGGTTTTGTGATTTTTTTTTTCCCCCTAAGAATCAAGAAATAATTTGAAAATCCAATGGCATGGAAGTCACGAAATATAGCTTTTCTGTACCCTGGATACTTAGTATTTAAATGATGGCACTTTCCTTTACGCAAGCTCCTATTCAAATTTGTGTTCTACATATAGGCAAAGCAAGACTACATCTTGTAGAATCAGGCACCTCTGTAATACCAGAAGACAACATTCAGTCTCTGGACCTCAAAAACTAGTAGAGCTCTGTAACTCAGAAGTGAATCTACCTCACTTTTGTTACTTGTCCTTTTTGTGGCTAGGAACCCAGTGGTCGAGAAAGACGGCAAATGTTCTGACACTTAAAGGGCTTCACAGACTTACACGGGGTAGTAAGATTAGAGCAGTATCACTGTGAACTCAACCTTTCTTCTTAAAGTTCCTAAGACAAAGTTTTCATTTGTTCATAGAGACAGGGCAAGACTGCAAACGAATTTGTAAACTAATCCCTTGTACATGAGAGCAAGGAACAAGTTCGAACTTTCGACTTAGAGTACAAATCTAACCATGTTTATTTGAACTCTCAGCTAAAATATTGTCAACAGGAGACACCACCACATCTTTAGAACTTGGAGAAGCTTAGATATATAGATTTATTGCTAAAAATATAGATATATAGAAAATGTGGATGTCTCATGAGTTATGTAGGAGTTCTCTGTATCTGGGGATCTGTGTATCCTGTATCTCTGTTATGTAGGGGTTCTCTGTCACAAAACCAGCTGTAAATCTATTTTTTGGATTTCATCTCTTGTTGCAAACTGATGCTGTAGTTCATTGCTTTCATAGAGCAAACAGAAAATAAAAGACTACTATTGAACCTCAGCATTTTTAAATTCAGTCATGAATCTAAACTTGGATCCCTTATAGCCATTCACCAAGAGACTTTATGGGAAAAAAAATCAATACAGAAAAAGACATAAATTAGCGAAAAGAGCAGAGAAGCTAAAAGTACTGAATGTGTCATCAAGATACAGCTGTTTCAAAAGAAACAGCCACGTTTTGATTATAAACAGATGTTGCAAAACTTCTAAGCCATTTATAAAGGCTTAATTCAAGCTCTTCTGGTGTGAATTAATTTCTAGGTTCTTAATGGTTTTAGCAATTTTACCAGTGAAGATATAAGAAATTACTTCAGGCACTAGCTTTTACAGCAAAGTCAATGAAAATAAGAGCCCAGATATAAGCATATATTATGGTGGATATTTATGCTACACTAAGCAAATTCATGCCTAAGGGAAAGACTAAAGAGACTTTTTTTTTGCTTGCACATTACTATCTTTACTTCCATGGACTTCACAGGTGTGTGGCTTTCCCAGTGTACTCACCTATGAAACATTTGTCAAGCCATGGCAAAAAAAACCCCAACCCAACCTAAAGAAACTCTCATAATCCCAAACAACAAACATCAGATTACTTCTGCGACTGTAGGCAATAGTGAAACAAGGGAGGCTAATTGTTGTTTTAAAAAAGAGAGTTACGTGACAGCTCGGTTTAGCAGTGAAGAATCACTTTGCAGAGTAAGAGTTCTGTCTTAACTCACAGTGCATCCTAAGGACTGATTATATGTGAATTGCTTCATTCCTCTCTTCTAGTTTCAGTTATTAATCTGATTTGCATTACATTTGAGGAGTCATAATTAGCTTGCCTGTCCCACTTCAGGCAGCATACAGCAATCTTCTCCAAAAATATTATTCATTCAGTCAAATATAAATAATATTGGTTGCCAGTTTAAGGCAAAACACAATTGGGGATCTGGCTCTTATTTGAAGTAATTTCCATTTAGATATTTGCCTAATTTCTTGTTAAAAGAAGAATCTTTTTTTAACTGCTTGCATTAGAGTTTCACGGTTTGCCAATATAACGTAGAACTTCAGTAAGATTTCACAGAAAAATAACTTTATAAACCCAGTATTTTTTATCTTCAGTATATATGCTTAGTCAGTTGTAATAGGTGAAACATGATAACTGGAAATGTAGTAAAGGTAATTTAATAAAAAATTCCAATAATTTGTATTACTATTCAAAGGCAATTGCATTCTTCAATACGAGAATAGCTACTCTACTGTTCCAGTACTAATTATAATGTGAAATGTCACTGTGTCCTTTTTTGTTTATATTTCTCAATTTGCTAAAGGCTGAATGCTGCAAGATTTGTTCATGTAGTGCAATAATATCCAAAACATAAAATAAGACATCTGAAGTAAAAATAACGTATGCTGGTGCACATTTTCTACACCAAATTATCTTAAACAAATTATCTTAAACAAGATTATTCCCATCAGAATATGTTCATTAAAATTCTAGGCATCTAGTGTGAGAGATGCAGATGGGCAGGAGCAGTTGAGAAATATAATGCTGTAGCTGTGTTATCTCTGAAGAGGGGTGGAGGTCTTTCTACAGTCTCTCTGACTGTAGGTGGTGCACCTACACTTTCTTTCAGCCTCTCCTTCTCAAAACCACAAATGCAAAGAGTGTTTCACAGGAGATGTGAGTAAGATTCACTGGGACTTTCTTTTTTACAAGATTGCCATAAGAAATATGTCAGATGAACAACTGGTGCTCTGTAGCTTTAATCAGAAAAGCAGAGTTTATCAATCTAACTCATTCTTTTTTCCCTTCAGGCTTGACTTGAACTATTAACGTGACTGGAGAAAAAATATGGTGGTATATTATTTGGTCTAGAACAATTTGTTCTATATAAAAATAAACATCAAATGCAAAAGATGGTAATGCAATACTGGAATGTAAAGTAAAAAACTGAAAGTGTGTGCAGCATGTGATTTTCATAAATTGTTTTTTTTTCTTAACGTGGATGGCACTGATGTCTTACAAGGTTTTTGGTAACCCACTCTTCCCACCCTTTACAGCAAAGTCTACTAATCACCGACCTGCAGAAAGTTCTGTCTCCACTGGCTCATCAGCCAGCAGTTTTGGCAGTGGGTACAGCATGGATAGCGAAGGCAGCAGCAGTGCCACAGGGGAGAATAATCTATTTCCCATCCCAAGAATGTAAGGCATTTCCTTTAATATACTCTATCCTCCATGCACTCACTGTGTATAGCCCTTTCATTTGCCCATCTTCTTAAATACTTTCTTCTGCAGGCTTGTGTTTGCAATAGAATACCAGCTAAAGGGAGAGAATTTTTCAGACCTTGTATTTATTTCTGCTTTGTTTAACATGGAATTATTAATAACCAAACAAACTTCTGCCTCAACCTCATAAATTTATTGCTGTCACACAGGAGAGGTGCTAGTCTCAGCCTTTGATGCAAGTATGTATAGGTGGGCTTGGCTTGTGTTTGAAAACTACAACTTTGGTAAGCCTTAGAATGCTTGGATTAAGTTTTCAGGTTGAACTCCTTCTAGAAAGAAGTGTTGCTAGTGCAACTGAAATTCTGACTCTGGATATAAACCAGCTTTCCTCAAGATTTTAAGGACTTGAGTAGAATGTCTCAGAAGTTCTTGGCTGGAAAAAGATTTTTTTTAGGAGGAGTTCCCTGTAGAAATTATCAAGCTGCTATCACTGCAATGAAACTATAAAATAATTTAATTTTCATCTGTTTTACCTGGTTAACAGCTCTGCAGAGAAAAGTTTTGCCAGGAGGTTTTTTTCCTCAACTTTGACAGTAAACACCTACATTTAGCAATTTCATTTATATTCCTTTATAGGAAAAAGTAATCGTTCCTGATCAGCTTCTGGCCTTAATTTTTTATAGATTGATGTTTCTCAAAAATAACTTGGTGGTTATTGCTTATTCAGTGTCTACAATAGTTGTTCCCTGTTTTTGTGCTGGAACAAAATCTTTTTTTTTTCTCCTGCAGTCTTGAATTATTAGTCACGAGAGCTGGGTATAATCTTTCTAAAAAAGACTGAATGGAGACAAAATTCATTTTCTAGGTATTCATGTTCTTATTCATTTTCTAAGTATTCATTTTTTTTCTGAAAAGAAGACCAATGGTATTTGTCTACAGCTTATTAGTGGCTAAAAGGAAAACAGATACAAATCTAATTTTCAGTCTCATTTTCAGAATCTAAGAAAACGAGAGCTCAGGTTGTGGGGTACTAATTGTTTAATATTCATTGCACTTTTCACTCATGTTTTTCTAGGTTAAAAGGAGTTGTACTTCCCGGTAAAAAAAAATGCAATCACTGAATGGATTTGAAAACTTCAAAATTATTTAGCCATCATATCTAATGAGAAAAGCAGAGATGTATAAAGTCCTAGTGCACAGAAACACACAATGGAGGTCTCAGTAGAAGTTTTTAGTTGACTGTGCTAAATTTGACTCATAACAATATCACTTACTGTCTAGAAATGTGACCATATATATGACTATTAAACTTGAAATCAGCTGCACTTCTTATGAAAGTCAGAAAGAAGCTTGCACAGCTTCAGATTTTCTCTGTTCCCACGAATTTTTCCGGATTAAATAAAACATATCCAGCTCTCTTATTTTCTGTTAAGGGCTGGAGTATCTTTTTTTATTATGGCATTTTTTAATTAAATTGTTTATATGCTGATTTCAGACAGAGACTATAAAAGTTACACATATATTTACATATATAAAAAATGCTTTCTTTTCCATGTTAGTCTCAAGAGCTTTACATGGCAATGTAATGAAAATGGATGACAAATTTACTGTTTACCATCAGAGACATTTGAGATCATCCCTGTGGAGGATGTTTTAAAGTAGATAACTGTTCCCATATTGAATTATGGATAAAAAATTCTTATATACCTGAGTATACGTATGATTGAAATTCTAGTCAACATTTGCACTCACGGTAGCTTGATAATGACTTCAGGGACTCTGACCTTGCACACTAATTCAGCATATCCATAAGGCCATGGCTCACAATTTGGATGTGAATTGTTAAGTGAGCTAAATAATTTTCAGTGTCTTGGCATATAAAAATATTCTTAGTTATAAACTTCCTTTTTAGATTGACTTTCTGATCTATCAATAAAAAAATTGTTGCATAGGCTGAGTTTTAAACTAATAATAAAATAATGACAATACGGGAATTGTTTGATGAGGTAACTAGAATGCTTGCTAATGTTAAATATTGTTACAACAGTCAAGGGAAATTAATCTTTATATACAGTTATACACAGCTGAATAAACTTTGTAAAAGCTTTATGTTTGGGAGATATTTTTCAGAAGAGTCTTATTGTTCAGTTGTAATACCTCTGAAAGTTACTCAAGATATCAACTGTGATAATGGCCAGATGCTCTGTGCTTTTGCATTGTGTAGGCATCTGTATCAGTACAATTTCTGTAAAATGATGGTAATGTTGAATGCAAAGGTGAAAACTAACTGAACAATGTGTATGGAATCTAACACTAGGGAGGAATCATTCTTGTATATTTGTAATATATTTTATAAAGCATTACCTCACAGAAGAAAATAATAACATTCAGTTAAAATTGAATTTAAAATCTCTTTGAAACCTGACTATATATACTACTTTTTTTGTTCATTGTGAACTGAAGCAGCTTCTGTTGCTGCTCTGAAACATGAAGCTGTCCCATTGGTAGCAAAGAACAGCTTTGACCCTTTAACCCCAGGGGAATCACACGCATTTGAAGATAATACCTTATATTCTCTACCACAATATTTCATAGTCTTAGGGGAGAAAGACAAACAGAAGCACAAACATCTCATATCAGCAGACATATTTTTGAGAGTGATTGAATCATGTCTTAGAGCTCTCAACAAGTATGTTTAGACATAGCATATATTTTACCTACCTTTTATTACCAAAAAATAGATATCTAGATTGTAATCCCTGTTCCTTCTGCATCCAGTGGAGAAAGATAGGTACTTCCAGAGTACAATTTATTCCACTCACCTTACTTTAAGGTTAATGCAAGTCTCAAAACTGGACTGTTTCTTATCCTAAACCTACACTGTAATGTAAAATCAATCATTAAAAGAAGATAATGACCACAGTCATGCCTTACCTTTGGTATAATTAGCATTGCAGACCAAATACCAATTTTCCAACCCCTTATTGTATATTTCATTGTTCATCATAACAGAATAAATTGAAAAGAGAAGCTATGTAGGCTGATTGCAGAACCCAAGGGTGATGGGGGGTAGGTAGGAGAAAGCATCTTATAGTCCCATTATGTAAGAATGTACAGGTTTAACCAGATGCAGCTGCAGTTACCTCCAAAAAAGAAAAAAATAATATTCCTAAGTGATATGTCCAAATAATAATAGAAAAAAAATATTTTCCACTTTATTTTCTTGAAATTAAATATATTTATACGTATACATAACCATACAGTTTTTGTGTTTTAGAAATATCTGTCATGGGGTTTTTTTGTACAGAACTAAGCCTCACTAGTTTGGGTGTGTCATTTTCTTTGATCTCATCTCTTTATGATCTTATTGACAACTACCATTGTATCTTTTAACAGAGGGAAGATGAGCCAGAATGGACAAGAACCAGTAAAGCAGTCAGGAGTGGGATTAACCGATGCAGAAGGTAAAAAGAAATACAAACAGACCTACAGTGGTATCCCAAGTTCATAGAACCAATATGTTTATTTCTTATACTTATGCTGTGAAAGATTAGCTTATGCTGGTTTTGAATTACAGATCAGATTCTGACTTTCATTTAATCAAAGACGCTTTACGTATAGCATCAATGTAATGAGTCTTCAGTTTAAATAAGAATTGTGTTTTAGTTGTTTATTTAAAGTAATTAAATAGTTAGATTGCAATGAGTAATATATATCAATTTTCATTACTTTCATAGCATTGAAATAAAAAATATGAGGGATGGACCTGACTCTATGTCCACTAAAGACCCAATGGCTGTCAGGTTCTATTTTCATAACATTTCAGAATATATACTTTATAAAGCATGTATTAATTTTGGTGTCTACATAAAACATTTTTTAAATAAAAATATGAGCTGAACATTGAGCTTGACTGCTGCACTTAGACTATAGTGAAACTCTTATCTGATCCAGAATCCAGAGCGAATTTTTTGGTATGAATGTTGGGCTGCCAAGAAGGAGACATTGTAACCTTGGAGCTGGAAAGAGCCTGAATGGCCGTCAAAGTTTCATGAGCAATGTGACTATCTCTTTCTTGTGTAACAATGGACAACCGCATGAAAATTGAGTGGTTTTTGTATTGAAGGACATGTTAGGAAAATTCCATTTCCCTTTAATTATGAGGTATTTTCTTTCAAGTGTATATTTCTGTTGACCTCAAATATAAATATTAATTATCATAACCTTCATTTTATTATTAAAATGCTACTCACCATTTTAATGCATCTCAATGCAGCTTTGGGGTTTTAATTAATTCATAAATTGAAATTCATATATACAATTTAAGTTAACTTTAAGTTAAGTTCAGCTTTTAAAAATACATTTTTCAGGTTTCTGCAATCTCTGTAAAAGGAGAAATTATTGTTGTTGCTATATTTGAGGTAAAAGTGGTCTAATGTTCCATAGATTTAAAGAAAACAAATTAGAAATTGAAGGTAGAACTGTAAACCTGTCTTTTTCAATGCAAGAATCCTTAACTGTGCATATGCACTCTACTAAATCTTTCAGCAACTAGTACTCATCATAACAAAATACAAATTTAGCTGCTTGTCAAACTTAAATTTTTTCAATATTATTTTTAAGCATTTGAAAAATAAACTATTTTTTTAAAAGAGAAATGGTGGGATGAAAATGGGAAATCAGGAATTTTCCATTTTTACATTGTCATGGTGTGGTTTATACAGAATGATCAATGTAAACTAACAGATTTTCATAATTTTGTTCATCATAAATTGCCCTTTAGATAAGCTTTTGGATCATATATTTCAGAACCTACAAATACAAAATGTTATAATTTATTATTTGTGTCATTCAGAAAAAAAAGTATCAAAGGAACCCAAACTCAAAAAGACCTTTTGAAACATTTTTAAAGATGCATATATAGCATTTGGTCACTAAAACTACTTTTCCAGCCAAAAGTATATTTCTGCTCATCTTCAGAATGTGCAAATAACTCAAGAGCTACAGTTTCCTAATTTTCACTTGTGATGAAGTTCACCTTTCCTAACTTGAGATCTACAACAGTTACAAGTCCAAATCTGATGGAATGAGTGATTCTTAGTAAATACATTGTTCATCTCTATTGAGAGAAGCTGGGGCAGCCAGCCGAGCTTTTAGTGTCTGATTTCTAGCTGACTAAGATGGGACAGAAAAAATGATAATTTAAATTAAAAGTTGGAAAATAATTCAAAAGCAGTTAAGTTTCATCATGTAAATATAATTATCTTATGGGGAAGTAGTTTAGAATTTGGAGGAAGAGAAGATTAACTGAGAATTACTTCAGTATTATAGAGTTGTTGTGGTATTCTTTTCATAGATGAACAAAATTGAATGAAAAAAATGAAATCTTAACGATCAAATGATATCTTTTCTGTAGTGCACTTTTCTGTGTAGTGGAACAGATGAGCTCTGCGATTAACTGAAAGCAAATATTCATTCTCATTTTTCATTAATTTGTAGAGAGTCTCCATGGTTGACATTTGTATTCTCATGAGCAAATAAGGTTTTCGTGTTATACCTAAAACCTTTTAATACTAGTACTATTTTTACATTTTCATTAATGGACAAAGTGAGAAGTAGCTTGTGGATTACTCTTTTTAAAACTGTGCAGAATAAATTCAGTTTCTTAAACATGTGGATCTAGTGCTACTTGAAATGTATTAGTCATCCAAGTCATTCACACAGTCCTGGCAAATATGGTGGGGAACTTATAGGCACAAGACCTTTAAGACCAGTAGCCTGAGGCGAAGTAGGATAGGACTCAAGTGACAATGAAAACTGGTTTCTAGGCAGCTGAATCAAAATTGTAGCAACAGAATCCAGATTCAGCTCACAGGGCATGACGCCAAAATTTATATAAATGGAATCACCAAAGCAAAATATATTCCTTTTGTAATTGTTTACTCACTTGAGAAATGTGATGCTGTTTTCTTGGGAATAGTTTTTGTGCTATTAAGATGTATCAATTAATTTATAAGTAAATATTGGAAAAGAGTTCTATTTACTTTGCTGAAACAACCAAATCATCTATATAAATAACTGTGAGTATTGATATGATAATCTTTGTTTCTCCTAACGTATCATCTTGTCATATTCTGTATTTTCATACTACTTAAAAATATAAAATAATTCAGAGTTTTCTTCTTAGACACTGTGTTACAGTTATTTTTATGATATGCATTGTTGCATGCTATCTTACACTGGACATTCTGTCCTGAACAGCTGAAATACTTTATCTTCTTAATCTTCAGTAAATCTTATGATGCTTACTGTGATCTTCATTGAGTTATAAACCCAATTTCTCTATTTGTTTCAAAAATTGCAATATCTTTTGTTTAAATATCTCTTATGACATGCTATGGAATATTACAGACATTACAAACAAAAAAAAAAAACAGTTGCGTTCCATGTAAGGATTGAAACTGTCAATTAAAAGCACATGATTACCATCTCAATTCAGTTGTAGATCATGACTGGTCTATCTGTCTTGTGAAGCTTCTCAGCCAATATATCCCAGATGGTATTTTCCACCTATGAACTATTTACCCAATTAGGAAATATACGGGGAAATTTATTTTCATATATTTCAAAAGTGTGAATCTCAAGCTGACATTAAGAGATATATATACAGATACATATAGCATTTTAAAGGAAATAGGATATAAGGAAATTTTGGATCTTCTCATTTGGAAGACTATATACATGCAAAATATCATTCCTTTAGGTTTACAGACACTGAGGTTCATCACAAACAAAGTCTCTTTTAGGAAAGAGGAATGTGTTGGTAAGCATGGTCTGGCTTCACTCATTCAGTATTTTTTAGAGTGAATGAGTACTTACAGTGCTTCTGTCGTCCTCTATGCTTGGCTTCGTTATTGTGAGGATTTTCTGTAAGAATTGTAAATTGCGTTTAGGAACAGAGTGTCTCCCTAGCCACGTCTTCCAAGAGAGTGGATTTTCTACCTTTTTTATTTTATTTTTTTAAATTCCCTTCCAGTGCATGTCCTGAATACTAAAACACTTCTCTACAATGTTCTGTCATGGGTCAGAGGCTCACTTTCTCACATTACCAGTGGTCCTTTGATCATCATCTTTCGAGTGCGGTAAAATGCATGTAAGAAAATCTCTGCTTGTATAAATGACTCAACTTGAATGGAAAATTACAAAATTATCTAGTAACGCTTCTGTAGATATTTCCACACCTGATCAGAAGGAATAGATTTGTAGTCTTTCAAAATATGACTATTCACATGAACTTATTGCACTTCTATAAGATTATATGCTAGTGATAGGCACATATTTCTTGCATAACCTTCAATGAACTCTTCCAGGATTTTTTCTTTTTCACATGCTGTGTATTTGCCTTAGTTACAGACTAAAAAGAAAGAAAAAAAATCAAGTTCTCTGTTAAAAACTTATGTTAACAGGTAAATTTTATACTACTGTGATTTTTATTTCATTTCTTCAGAGTAGTCTAAGCTAAAAAAACACTATTTTTTTCTTAATTTTTGAACTTTGTGGTTCATTAACCTGGATAATAGACTAAGAAAGTCAGTTTTAGCCGTTTCATCACTTAACACAGTATGCAATTAGTTAAGAGTTTCTAATCTTCACAAGAAAAAAATCATTGAAACGTCATGCAAACCTTAAAATAGGATAGGATGTCATTCTAAAAACATTTTGGAGGAAAGGTGCACGTACTCTATGAGTAAATGACTGGCAACCATTTGACTTGGAAATTTTCTGTTACAGCTTTCTGAATAGTCCCGCTGAAATATTCGTTCATCCTGTCCGTATGGAATAGAGCCCCGAATAAATTACCTTGCAAACTTTATGACACTTTGTCTTGAAAGGATGCCTAGGAGCATGTGGATTAGCATGGTTGAGGAAAACAAGGCATGAAACAAACTGGTAACACAGGCACAACTAAACATTGCCAGATTCTTTGAAGTAATTAAAAATCAGTAAAAAAATCATTCTCCTTTTACTGGCTGTTAAGTTAGGCTACAGGAATTCTGTTTAAGCCAAGGTATGACTGAGAAAAGACTAAACTAAGGGCTTCAGATATTTCTTAAATCAACTTGCTGCGTCTCCACACCTTAAAAATTCAGAATTTTGATTTTTTTTAAACACCAAGAGTCAAAATATCAGATTTAAAATATTAGGTCTTAGGAGGATGTTCAGCAAGATATTATTTTAATTATAGAACTTCAATCAAAAACATATAAGTAAGAGAAAAAAGACAGATAAAGGAAATTATTAAGGGCTAATCATGATATAGTTACTGAGATTTACAAATGCTTTTGCCTATACACCAATCTGTACTTTGATGTCTTTGTTGGCCAGGCTAAAAATATGGGGTTCACTGTCATTGAGAAACTTTCTCAGTTATCTGTAACATTTCACAAAAAGAGAGGATTGTGAGATCAGATTAAAATGTGGTACTTAATATTCACGAAGGAGGTTATAATTAGAGTTTAACTTCTTGATGGATTAAAATTAAGGTGAATTTTATTGCCCTTGCACAGCCAATGGTGACTTTGAATTAAAACACTGAGACTTAGAGCAATCTAGGACACAGGTCAGGTTGAATATTAAGTTTATATAACTTTGGGATCATCTGAGACTTTTCTTCTTTCATAATCAAGTCTAATTTATATCTTTGTTTCTATTAGAAGGGAACTTCTGTGAAACATAACCTCACCTTAGGTCATGGAACATGAACATCAGTAAGACATATTTAGCCATTTTTCCATCACAAACATTTTTCTCCTTAACTGTTCTTAAACACAAAAAAGAATTAGGAAGGAAGCAAACATTGCATTTATAGATGCTTCCCCCACAAATGTGCACAAGAGAAACCAGATGATAAAACCTCTAGTCACTTCTTTTAAATGTTCGGAATAAGTTCTTTGATATTTAATAGAGTAACACTGTAATTTAGGAATGAAAATACAAAAAAGTGTGATAAAGAGACCCTAAAACAGATGATTTGATGCCAAAATTCATAGAATTCTCATTTTGGTGAAGTCCCATTTTGGGGAACTCTGAAGAGGCTAATGCTGAAGGATCTCTATCTCAGATGGAGGAAGGAGAAGGTGCCCCTCTGCCATGTCAGCAGCCCTTGGACACCACGGGGCTACAGGACAAATGTCAGCTTTGATGTATAACATACAAACACCAGTTGCCGTTCTGATAACATATACACAGGCAGCAACTGGTTTCTGATGTGCCTTCAGAGACAGACATCACTGCATTTTGGGGCTGCATCCTTGCTTTCTGTGGAAACTGGTATACTTCCACTTTAGCCCAGCGTTACAAAGTATATCAGCACCTATTTTAGGTGCTATAATTTGCCACTGCAGATATCTAATCTCCTCACAGAACATATGATGTATCTAAATACTCTAAGTATTATAGATACACTCTTAACTTCCTTTGGTATGAAGGGAATTCTCTACAAATCTCTAGCAATTTATTTCTAATGATTAAATCAGCTGCTTTTTTTGCTTTTCTCAGTCAGTAATCTGAAAAATTATGGTAGATTATTTCTTCCAGAAGTCTTAACTATAAAATAGACTAAAACACAACCTGTAAAATGAGCAAAGTGGCAGAGAGTTTAGACAGCTCATATTTGTTACTATTATTTGAAGATGGGTAATTAGCCCTTCAGAGAAGGACTCTGGGATAATGGTTGATGGGAAATTAGACATGAGCTGGCAATGTGCACTTGTAGCCCAGAAAGGCAACCATGTACTGGGCTACAACACAAGAAGTGTGGCCAGCAAGTCGAGGGAGGTGATTCTCCCATTCTACTTCACTCTCCTTACACTCCAGCTGGAGTACTGTGTCTAGTTCTGGGATCTCCAATACAAGAAAGACGTAGTCTTGTTAGAGCAAGACCAGAGGAGGGCAACAAAAATGATCAGAGGGGTGGAACACATTTCCTGTGAAGAAAGGCTGGAAGAGTTGGAGTCTGAAGAAGGCTCCGGGGAGACCTTATTGAAGCCTTCCTATATATAGAGGGGACTTACAAGAAAGATGGAGAAAGACTCTTTATCAGGGCCAGTAGTGACAAGACAGGGGAAAATGGTTTTAAACTGAAAGAGCTCAGATTTAGGTAGGACATAAGAAAGAAATATTTTATGGTGAGGTGTGGGACACTGGAAGAGGTTTCCCAGAGAAGTTGTAGGTGTCTCATCTCTGGAAGTCTTCAAGTTGGATGGGACTTGGAGCCATGTGAGGTATTGAAAGATGTCCCTGCTCATGGCAGGTGAGTTGAACTAGATGATCTTTAAGTTCCATTACAAGCCCAATCATTCTATAATTCTATGATATGAAAGAGGTACAATTATTACCGAAGGTTTCGATTTACAAGCTGCAAATACTTCCATACTGTGTGGGTGGTATTCTGGAAACAGTTGCCCATGCAGGCGAAGGTATTTTGCAGTTGTAGAAGCAGAAACACTTTTATTCTTCAGCAGTGGTTTCTTTTGTACCTTTCATTAGGACCTTCAGGCACACACGTTTCACTCACTTTGCCCAGTGTTTTGCCTTGAACAGGTACAGTCAGTGACTTTGTGTCAAGAAAATTCCACTTTCTTTACAATTTCTTAGTTTTGTGTTGAGCTTCAATTACTAAAGCAGCATCAGAATGTCACATGCATAATATTGGGTAGAAAATTCTGAGAACTGTTACTCAGTTTACACAGTACCGGGCCTGCTAACAAAAGATGAATTTCAGCTGTCTCAAAGGGAGAAATGGATTCTCCTTCATGAGTTGGCAGGTGTCATCAAGAGGACTTTAAACTAGGTTCCCATGGGGAAGGAGATATAACCAGATTCACTAAAAATGAGCCAAGGGGTCGCATGCCAAAACTGGGGGTGAAATCAGTTGCCCAGATCTAGTGCACCTACACCAATGCGTACAGCATGGGCAACAAACAGAAGGAACTGAAAATCTGCAGCAGGATAGCTATGACTTAGTCACCATCGCAGAAACATGGTGAGATGACTTTCATGACTGGAGTACTTGAATAGATGACTATAAGCTCTTCAGAAGGGATAGGAAAGGAAGGATAGGTGGTGGGGTGGCTCTGTATGTTAGGGAGGGGTTTGCCTGAATAGAGCTCAATAATTGTGATTGTTAATGGGTTGAGTGTTAATGGGTAATTATGAGGGGAAAGGTCAACAAGACAGTTATCCTGCTGGGAGCGTGTTACAGACCACCCGACCAGGATGAGGAAGCAGATGAAACATTCTACAAGCAGCTGACAGAAGTTGCCAATTTCTAGCCCTTGGTCTCATGGGGAGCTTCAACTTACTGCATGTCTGCTGGAAATACAACAGGTTTCCGGAGTGTGTGGAAGACAACTTCTTGACACAGGTGGTAAGTGAACCTACCAAGGCAGATGCCTTGCTTAGCCTGCTGTTTACAAACAGAGAGGGAATGATTGGAGATGTAGTGTTTGGAAGCCGTCTTATGCTTAGCTACCATGAAATGATAGAGTTCTTGATTCATGGTGAAGCATGAAGGGGGGGTCAGCAAAACCACTACAATGGACTTCTAGAGTGCAGACTTTGGTCTGTGTCCTAACTGGTTGAAAGAGTTCCTTGGAAGACGGTCCTGAAAGGCAAAGGAGTTAAGGAAGGCTGGACATTCTTCAAGAAGAAAGTCTGAAGGATGCAAGAGCAGGCTGTCTCCATGTGCCATATAAACTGGTAGGGAAACCCTGGCTGAACAAGGAGTTTTGGCTGAGACTCAGAAAAAAAAAAAAGAGAGTTTACTACTAACGGAAGAAGGGGCAGGCAACTCAAGAAGAGTAAAGGGATCTTGTTAGGTCATGCAGAGAGAAAACTAGAAAGGCAAAAGCCCAGCTAGAACTCAATATGGCTACTGTTGTAAGAGACAACAAAAAATGTTCTTACAAATATATTAATGACAAAAAGAGACCAAGGATAATCTCTATACTTTTTGGATGCAGAGTGGAATATTTTCACCAAGGATGAGGAAAAGACTGAGGTACTTAATGCCTTCTCTGCCTCAGTCTTTAATAGTCAGACCAGTTATGCCTAGGGTATTCAGCAACCTGAGCTGAAAGGCAGGGGCAGAGAGCAGAATAAATCCCTCATAATCCAGGAGGAAGCAGTTAAAGGCCTATTACACCACCTGGACTTTCACAAGTCTGTGGCGCTGGACGAGATCTGCTTGAGACTACTGAGGGAGTTGCCAGAGGATCTTGCCAAGCCTCTCTCCATCATTTATCAGCAGTCCTGGTTAACCGGGGAGGTCTCAGATGACTGCAGACTTACCAATGTGATATTCATCTACAAGAAGGGCTGAAAGGAGGATCTGGGTAACTACATGCCTGTCAGCCTGATCTCAGTATCAAGAAAGACAATGGAGCTGTTAACCTTGAGAGCACTCAGTAGGCATTTGTTGGCACAGCCATCATGGGGTTTATGAAAGACAGGTGCTGTTTGACCAACTCGATCTCCTTCTATGACCAAACGACCCACCTAGGAGATGAAGGAAAGTCTGGGAATGTTATTTACCTGGATTTTAGTAAATATTTTGACACTGTCTCCCACGACATTCTCCTAGAGAAGCTGGTGGCTCTGACTTGTATACTTGTATTCTTTGCAGGGTAAAAAAAAATAGGCATATAGCTTTGCCCAGAGAGTTGTAGTTAAATCCAGTCAGATATTGATCACAAGTGGTGTTCCCCAGGGCTCCACTTTGGGGTCAGTCTTGTTTAATATCTTTATAAGTGATCAGGATGAGGGGGTCAAGTGCACTCTTGGTAAGTTTGCAGATGACACCAAACTGGGGGGGGAGTGTTGATGTTCTGGAGGGTAGGAAGGCATTACAGAGGGATTTGGACAGGCTGAAGCAATAGGCCAATATCAATTGTATAACATTTAACAAAGCCAAGTGACAGGTTTTGCACTGGGGTCACAACAACATACTGCAATGCTACAGACTTGGGGCAGTGCAGCTGGAAATCTGCCTGACAGAAAAGGGCCTGAGGGTGCTTGTAGACAGCTGGATAAAAATTAGACAGCAGTGTGCCCAGGTGGCCAAGAAGGTTAACAGCATTCTGGCTTGTGTCAGAAATAGTATGGCCAGCAAAAGTAGGGAATCTATTGTTCCCCTATATTCGGCACTGGTGAGGCCGCACCTCAAATACTGTGTTCAGTTTGGGGCCCTTCAGTACAAGAAGCACATTGCTCTGCTGGAGCATGTCCAGAGAAGGGCAATGAGGCCTGTGAAGTGTGTAGAGCACAAGTCTTATGAAGAATGGGTGAGGGAACTGGGATTGTTTAATCTGGAGAAAAGGAGGCTTAGGGAAGACCTTATTGTTCTGTACAACCACTTGAAAGGAGGTTGTAGAGAGGTGGGTGTTGGTCTCTTCTTCCAAGTAACTAGCAATAGGACAAGAGGAAATGGCCTCAAGTTGCACCAGGGGAGGTTTAGATTAAATATTAGGAAAAATTTATTTACTGAAAGAGTTGTGAAGCTTTGAAACAGGCTGCCTAGGGAAGTGGTGGAGTCACCATCTCTGGAGATGTTAAAACTTACAGACATGGCACTTTGGGGCATGGTTTAGTAAGAATGGTGGTGTTGAGTTGACAGTTGGACTTGATGATCTTGATGTTCTTCTCCAGCCTTGATGATTCGATTTCCATGGAAAACTGAAATATCATATAACTACTCCCATCTATATTTATGTCAGAAAGTGAATGAATAGATAGAGGAAATGTGAATACACATGCTTAAGGTTATGTACATGCCCCAGGTTATGCAATGGTAGTCTCCAGTTAATTTACAAATCATACACTAACTCGTATCTTTGCCATTTGCTGCCTTCCCAATAACTCAGATGTCTAAGAAGTATTGAACCTTTAATCCTAACATATACTAAAATGTAAGAGAACATGAAAGACAACATGGACTTTCAAGTACTTTCCTGGAATTAATGGAATTCTGTACTGCCTAAGCATGCAACTGTTGACTTGATTGTGATGGATATTCATCCATTAATTTAAAGAGCTTTAAGCTTTTTAGTTTTGCATTCATATGCAGAAGTATATTGCAAAAGAAATTGCTACACTTTCTGTCTTTCCTGTAGAGCAATATAAGACTAGTAATCTCTTTTTTAAAACACATTTTTAGCAGCTGTAATACCTGCTTTCATAGTCTTATTGCCATTCTGAGTTACATGTAGATGAGGTCAGTTTGTGAAACAATGTATTGATCAGTAAAATGTGATCTTTGCCCAGGAAGAGACCTAAATGGAAGGATAATTTATTATCAGACTTCTCTACTATCTCTATAAGTAAAAAGGATAAAATTTAACCTGGCATTGTCTAAACCGTCTCTAATATAAAGCTTGCTTTTTGCTGTCAGATTCTACCAAAGGTCTACCATCTACTACTCTTGACAGCATAATGTTAATAAATGACAACAAAATTTAAAGCAGAGTATATACTTGCAAGGGTGATTTCTTGCTTAAGTAACTACTTCAGTATAGAGGAAAAAAAGGGGGACAAGGGAATAGAAAATAAGTGATGAAAACACTTGCAGTTAGCCTATCACATATTGATCCTCTCATACCTCATTTATTCTGGGGAATTCAAATTTTAATTTCAAAAATTGAACTTATCAGATATGCTTTCTGTCACAAGGAATTCTGAAGCAATGAATCAGGCTTATGCACTGACCATAGTCCTTATCCTCTTTCTTTTTTTATCTATAATATTTTATACATGCTCCCTCAAGATAGGAACAGCCATGCTGCTAATACCTAAATATCACACTAATTTGATAGGGATAAGCAGCAGAATTGTAAACCTAAGAATTATCATCTTCCTCTCTAAACTTTGGGAAACATTTCTTTAATCTATCTCTGGTTGGCCCAGTACTCCAATTTGCCCACCTGCCTCTCCAGTAGCAATTAGAGCAAATAGTCCTGCTGTCCCAAGGAATTTGCCAGTATATTCCAGCTGGTTTTCCTAAAAAAAAAGAAAAATAATTTAAATAAGAATATACTGGCTTGCCTACAGCTGTTCCTGCCAAACAGTTATGTATTCAAGTTCTACTTTTGTTATATTTATTTGATTAAAAAAAAATTCATAACCTGTTTTTTACTTAACAGTCCTTGTAGCTCCTTAATATTTGTAACTCATATAAAAGGAATGTTATATGAAGTCCAACACACACACAAAAAACACAAACAAAACAAAAAAAATCCAATACCCACAACTGTGCCTGTAACACTTCTTATCTAACAAATTAAGAAAATCAGCTACAATCACCTTCAAAATAGCTCCCTCCGGAGCTGACACACTGCTGCATACGATGCTGCCAACGTTCAAAGCAATTCCACAGATGATTTTCCACTAGAGTGTTGAGGATTTCTGTCAGTTTTGCTTTCACATCTTCTACTGACAAACAATGAGTTCCTTTCAGTACCAGCTTGATCTTTGAGAAGAGGTAGAAATAACTGGGAGCCAGGTCTGGTGAGCAAGGTGGTTGTTCAAGAACAGTGATGTTATTAGCTAAAACCTGCTTCACAGACAAATCATTGTGGGCTGGTACACACTGACATTTTCCAACCAAGGATAAGAAAATGACTCTATTTGAATAGGCATCCACTTGTAGTGAGAGAAATTATTGAACTGAGCCTTGTCTCACTGTGACAGGTTAGAAGAATATGTTCTCTATCTCTTCGTCTCTCACTTCCCACTCTTCACTCCCGAGCTACAGAGTTAGTCTTAGGGTTTTTTGTGTTGGACCTTGTATGTGAGTCATTTAGAAGATTATTTATTCTTTATTTCTTTTGTTAAATAATTTATAACATCCTTAGAAATGAAACTGTTATTCTAGGAATACAGAAAGCAGCCCAAAGAGTAGCGTAAATGGTGTTAAATGTAGTTGGAAACAAGTCAGTAGTGGTGTGCTCAAGGGTTCAGCGCTGGATCCAGTCCTGTTCAGTATCTTTATCAATGATCTGGATGAGGGGGTTGAGTGCACCCTTAGTAAGATTGCAGATGACACTAAACTGGGTGGAAGTGTCGATCTGCTTGAAGGAAGGAAGGATCTGCAGAAGGATCTGGACAGGCCGGATCGATGGGCTGAGACTAACAGGATGAGGTTCAACAAGACAAAGTGCTGAGTCCTGCATTGGTACACAACAGCCCCAAGCAGTGTTACAGGCTTGGGAAAGAATGGCTGGAGATCTGCCTGGCAGAGAAGGACCTGGGGATGTTGGTTGACAACCGGCTGAATATGAGCCAACAGTGTGCCCAGGTGGCCAAGAAGGCCAGTGGCATCTTGGCCTGTATCAAAACCAGTGCAACCAGCAGGACTGGGGCAGTGATTATGGCCCTGTAATCAGCACTGGTGAGGCCGTACCTCAAGTACTGTGTTCAGTTTTGGGCCCCTCACTATAAGAAGGACATTGAGGTGCTGGATTGTGTCCAGAGAAGGGCAACGAGGCTGGTGAAGGGGCTGGTGAAGGGGCTGAAGAACAATCCTATGAGGAGAGGCTGAGGGAACTGGGGTTGTTTAACCTAGAGAAGAGGAGGCTGCATTGTCTGCAGCTACCTGAAGGGAGGTTCTTGCGAGGTAGGTGCTGGTCTCTTCTCACAAGAGACAGAGACAGCACAAGAGGATATGGCCGTAAGTTGCGCCAGGGGAGGTTCAGATCAGATATCAAGAAAAATTTCTTCCCTGAAAGGGCTGTCAGGCATTGGAACAACTGTCCAGGGAGGTGGTTGAATTGCCATCCTTGGAGGTGTTTAAAAGGCAGGTAGATGAGTTTCCTAGGGATGTGGTTTAACAAGGGGACAAGTACAGTTGGACTTGATGATTCTATGATTCTACGATAACCAGATGATTCTATGATTCTATGAAATCCCTTTTGCAGACTGATTTTCACACAGTTATCTTGAATGCTGTTTAAATGCAGGTGGATCTAGAGTTTTTCCAGGTGGGATCACATGACAACCTAAAATTAAACTTCAGCTGATATTTATGTTAGTATGTGAGACTGCTCAGAATTATTGCACTGTAAGTTGTGTTTCAAGACAGAATGTTTTGAAAATCAGTGCTTTAGAATGTATATAAATCTTTCCTATTATGAAATTCCATCTGATTCTCACGGTAGTCTGCTATCATATTTATAATTAGAACCTCATGCTTTGTCCCCAGTTTATTTTCAGATTAATATGCTCTTCGTAAGCTTCATGTTCCTTTTTTTGTCCTATGACAGTAGACTTACGGGTTTACAGCTTAAGTGAAAAGTGTTGTCTATTGCAACAGTATGTGAATACTAATTTGTCTGTCAAGGAAAATCTTCAGAGTATGTATTTCTCTTAGAGAATTCCTAGCAGTTGTCCTGAGTAGACATTTGTATCTGCTTTCAGCTATTTTATGCTGCTCTTCTCTTTTATGTATTATTTACTCTGATTCTACCAGGCTATGATGGAAAGGGAATAAAAGACAGAAGATTAGTTACATTTAGTGGCAGAAACTGATGTGCTGTGTGTGTAGAGTAAGATGCAGTTTATATATCTTTATCTACAAACATATTCAGGGGCTTTAAACATAAGCGCATCCTGCTGTTGTAAATACCCTAACATAGTTTTTTGCCTCAATCCAATTTCTGCTCCAGGAAATCGTGGATATCTCACAGATTCTTCATCACATCTGCCATTCCTGACCAGATACTTCAGTTTCACTAGCACATCTTAAATGACCCCAGATTCTTGTGTATATAGGTATAAAACTGCTTTGCTCCTACAGCTGAGACAGTATTCCAGATTTCCCCTAGTCAGTTACCTGGAGTGCTAGGTCTTTTCCACTATCTGTTAAGAAACAAAAGATTATAATGAAAATTTACAACATGTGTTTTAGCTTGCATAGCTAAATTTTAGATGAGTGGTATCAGATGAGATCAGTTCTACCATACAGTCCACAGGTTCGCATGTGTGTTGATGCCATCCACTGCGCAGTTCTTTCATTTCTGAAACACCTTTTAGAATGCTTTCTTTTTTTGTTATACTTTCTTTCCTATGTTTTGTTTAGATTTTTTTGTCTGCCATATTTTTTTTGCACTCTGGTTGATTGTGATGTGATAATAACATAAGGCAAGGGAATTTCCACGCCTTGGAAAAATGCACAAAGCTTCAGAAGATCAGATGTGTCAAACACCTGATACATACCTCTGCCTTCATGTTTCATACTCCTGTAATGCATAGAAGCTTACATATTTTCCAGAAGGTGTTAACGTATTGTCAACAATAATCAATCAGTTTGTGTGATTTACCAGAAAAAGCCCCTTTTGTAAATTACATCAATGCCTGCTGAGTATGCTCTGTATTCTCACTGGTTCCACCTACTGCTCATCTAATATTGACAGCATTTATTCACTAGCCTCCTGATTGCCTTGGCTGTGCCTGACTAACTGTTTTGCTTTTTGGAAATGCATTCATTTTCATGGAACACTCTGTTATATTGTTGAAGGAATTGGATTCACAGTGAACTGAATACAATTATTTGACTCTTATAAACTATGCCCCTCTGACTACTATGATCATCTTAAAAGTACCTTCTTTCTTGGCAAGTAAATGAGAGAAAAGGGAGGCTTTCCTTCTGGTCTCTGGACATTTGAGTGAGTGACAAACATAGACACCTTAACTGTTTGTATATATGTCAGTTATAAGGCTATTTGATTTATGTTCAGAGCGAAGTCTCTGATATTATACAGACACATTTTTCACAGTTTTTCATGTTTGAAAAAGTAAAGCCTACACAATGTCCACACTTAGCTTCTTCCTTCTTACTCAGTGCTTTCTTTTCAAACACTCCCACAAAGTAAAAGTACTTGAATTCCTGTAAAATTATACCACAGCTTATTATAATTTAAAAACTATACAGTGTAACAATAGGTTTTTAAGTCCATGACAAATTTCTACATGAAAGCTGGCATTTCCAAAGAGAGGAATCTGAGCAGTGTTAGGAAGAAAATGAAAGATAATTAACAAGAGGGCTGGTTTTGGGGGGTGGGAGGGGTTGGGTGTTTGTTGTTTTGTTTGGTTGGTTGGTTTTTGTTTTTCCCATTGATGAACATTTTGTACAGAAAATTAAGGAAACAGAGTCTGGGAAGCAGAGCCTAGGAGCTGCTCTTCACCTCTCCTTACTAACAACAGCTTACCTAGGTGTTTTTGCACTAACTAAAAGGGCAACTCCGTATTTACAAAGGAATGATACATTAAGGAGTCTTGGTTTACCTTCAGAAAATGTCTTGAGCGTGTTCCTCTGGAATTACGTCAAATTTATTTTTATTAGGGATATTTTCAAGAATACTACATTATGAGAAACAGATTCCATCACAAAATTAGAAAATCACCAGTAGAAGAGAAAGCCAGTGTCTTCCTAATGTAACCTTTGTCATTCTCTCGACAAACCCCAGTAACTAATATGTCATTGTACACTGTGCTTTTTTTTGTAGCCTCCTGAATTTGCTTGTTGAATCTAAGTGATTGCATGCAGGTACAAATTTATTGAGAAGAAGGAAAGCTAAAGAAACCATAACCTTCTCATAAATGTCTCATCTTTTTGGGGGTGCATCTTGTCGCTTTATAAGGGAAAGACTTCACTGAAATCAGAGGCGCATCCCAGTATAACATGACAAATCAGTCTCCTCTGTATTGGCAGCATCTATTGCCCTCAGGTTACTTGTTCTGAATCAAATTCCAAAATTAAATATTGCAGTTCTCCTGTTGAACAAAGCTGACTAATTTGTTTCAAGTAACATTTTCTGCCACTGGCTAAAGATCCTATATTGAAGACAGCTTGAAAAACAGATATAATAGGAAGTGATGTAAATCCTGGGAGAAAAGACACACATGTACACACAAAATACAAACACATTCTTCCTCCCCTGCTCCTCTCCAGGATTGACGGAACATATGGATATATATTCAAAGCATTGATCAAAAGAAATAATTATTCCAATTTCTGCTACAATTTTAAGCACAAAAAGCTTTCTCAGGGACACTATGTCTGTTATAATTACAAATTAAACAAAAATAGGTCAGATATTTTTGTGAATTTATCTACATGATAATTTTTACCTGAATAATCCTAATTACAAAACAGCATTTTTTATCACAAAATTCAATGTCAAAAAATTTCTTAGAACACCTTTATTAAAAATATTACAGGTTTTGATGAAATTTTAAATTTAAAAATTAATAAAACTTTGGAAGAAATATATAAAACTGACATAGTTCTTCTTAGATTTTAATAAACCATTTGAATGAATAACCTGATCATTATAACACACTTTCCTAGTACAAAACAGAGGTTTCTTTATATTCTCAGCTGCCTGAAATGCTTTGAGAATACCGATTGGGAGGCCCTGTCTAAATACCTTTTCTGATGGTACTAAGTCAGATGGTCAGTACTAAGTCACTTTGATGGTTAGTAGAGGAACTTCAAGGTTTCTGCATGATTTTGTTAAAACAATGCAGTTAGTACCCAAAAACAAAGCTTCTATCTGGAAAACATATATAATGCATGCTGAATGCATTCTGTCCTTTCATCTCTCATTCTTAACTATTATCTTTGTGATCTCAAATTAATATTTGAAATGACATTCAATCATTGCAATAACATACAGCTGAGGCATGGATCACTTAAGTACTATTAGCCCCCACCTAAAAAGGTATTAGGAGGAGAGACTGTTCATGGTCAGCCTCTCTGTTATAACTCTGGAATTTTTCAGAGGTACTGAATACCTTTGTGTTCTCCTCTTCCTGGAAGCTCTCATCTATTTAGCCTCCTGTACACAAATGTAAGTCACAAATCTTCATCCATCTCCATTTCACTTGAGACAGATGAATATTTTACCTTAAACATCAATTCAGCATGACTATGAAATACTCAGTAGACTATTAGTCTTGTGTAGCCTCAGAAAAGGTGTCATCATCTTACAGGTATAGATCAAAATCCATAATTGTCCAGTCTATCAGGCATCAAATCTAACCTCTTTGTACACAGTCAGAAGTCTTCAAAGCTAACTTAGTTGCAACATATCAGAAAAAAGGTAGAGAAAAAAAAGCTCATATATTTTTAGAATAATTTGAGAACTCTCTTTTCTACTGATCTTTAAAATTGCTATATGTATTTAAAAAAATTAAAAATACATACCTCTTTTTCATATCTTCATCCGGTGATCAGTTTGATATGAAATAGTGTTTTTGTGCCTGAGTCACACAAAATAAAGGAGATAAAAGTATCAGCTGCCATATTTTGCAAGAAATCAAACAAGACAGACGTGAACAATGATGAACGTTTCATCTCTTTCTACCACAATGTACTGAGGGAAAATCTCTGATAAAAAGTCTTTCAGGTCCTTCTGAGGAGGAAATAAATAAAGACAGTCAAGAAAGTCCCACAACATTCCCATTTAATCATTTCCCTATCATTTTTTTCTTTTTGTAGGTTGCTCATTTTATATAAAATGAATTGACCTATAAGGAGATGCTGCCTAGTGGGTTTTATTTATTTATCTCAAGACATGTATTTAAAGTTATTAACGTAATAGATATTGTCAGGTTATGTTGCAGACCATCAAGATTCTTTGATTCCTTTAACATATATTTTTTCATTCACTCCATGAATCAAGTTACAACTTCTCAATATATGTGTATGTTCATTCATAAAAGTATATTAAACTCATCCTTTCATAAAAGTTTTCGAATTCAAATGACGCTTATGACAGCAGAGACTCCCTTCAGTGAGATAATTGGGGTTTTGCTATTGGAAGTCAGAATTCCGCATCATGCCTTTTGAGTTCTGCAATAAATTTTGAAATAAATTACTCAAATTAATACCTTTCATTAAATTGTATACAAAACATTGCTTCAGTACAGTATACTTTACAGAAGATGTATCTGTGGTCATGGCATACATAGGTGACATACACAATCAAAGAGATGTAGTGGGCTGGGTTAATATTGTGTAACAGTTTAGATCAGGACATATTTCATGGAAGTCACTGAATTTCATCAGCCTAAGATTAACATGAGGGAAGAAGAATCACACAATAAGAAACTATGAAGTACTATAAAAAACACAGGAGCAGTACTGGAAAATTTGGATCAAAACATTTAGCTCACTGAGCAACTAAAGTGTTTCAAATAATCTCTGAAGGTGGAAAATCTGTCCTATGAGCAACCCTGAGCTCAGACTCCACAGCTTTAATGCTATTATCTGGTATAGCATTACTTTTGTCCCGCTCTACTTATGATCTTTAACTCCCCAGGTTTTCACTGGACTGATACACTGTACTGTATTTACTTTCAAGAAGCAACACTTTATTTCAGAAAGTTGTGTATAAAAATGTAAGCAAGCAATTGTAGCGCCTAGTGGAATTCATATCACCAGTCTTTTCCTCAGAAAAATATCCAAACTGTGCATGTTTTTTTTGCTCCCTTAGTTGGTTTCAGTACTGATGTCAGTGGAGTTTGACTGTTTTTTTTTTTTTAAATTGCAGTTAGATTGTGGAATGGAGGGTACGGTTTATGACCATTTTGAAGTGGAAAATTTGTATAATACTAGATGTTAGGAGTAAAAGTGGAGTGAGCAATATGAAGTTAAATTAGGAAGCTATAACTTAATAAACTTAAATTAGAGTCCAAGTATTTAGTGTGGATAAGTTCAAGAAGCTAAAATGCCCTGTGCTGTCAAGGTAGGTTTAATATATGTAGATTCCTAGAATTAGGTCAGCTCCAATGGTGTATATATATATATATATATACATTTGTATAAATGCACATACATGAGTACACATATACATATGCTCATATAGAAATGATTGAGTCACAAACATATATATACTTGTATACGTATACTTACATGTATTATGAACTAGTAGTGCTACATACATATTTGAAAAAAAACCACCTCAGTTCTGAATGACATGCTCCACAGCATTCTGCAGGATTCTCCCTTATTCAAAATATCACTTTTGTTTCTTGAACTTTAATAATCTGGAAAATAAATGTTACTGTTTGTGACTACAATGGACAGCAAAAACAAGAGATCTGTGTTTCATGCTGGGTCTCACATAGAAAGGCAGTGAAACATATTAATCTCATTCAGTTTTTCAAATGACTTTTATGTGTTCTACAAGTTTAATGGTCTTTAAATACATTTACAATAATTTAATGATTAGTGATTTCACTGGCAATTTATTTTGAATATTAAATAGAGGATAAGGGGAATTCTGGTCTGATTCTTTATGTTTTGCAAACACGACCTGCTTGTGTAGTCTAGGAGTCTGAATCGCAGAAGTTTTGTTTCAATCTCATATTCATTATATTTCTATGTTAAGTGTCTAATTAAAACCCTAGAGTTTTGTCTACTATATCAAAATAATGTAATTCAATATTCTTCTACAGCCGGGACCTCTGGAACAGATAATGCAATGAGAAATTTAATCATGGGATAATGAGTGTATCAACCACTTAAGTAAAACTTTTCCAAACAGTGGAAAGACATTATTGTTTTGGAGGTGCAATTCATCTGACCTATTTTAGAGGTCTATTTGCAAATAAGACAAACCACATTCTAGAAGAGTAATTGCTCTGTTTTTGCTATAAAAGGAGCCTTCACATCTAGCTCAGATATAGACATCGATGCTCAGGCAGATGAATCCTAGCAGCAGGGTCTATCTCCAACAGATGTTAGATGACAGTCACTGTGAAATGTTATTCTATAAGCATCAAAAACTAACTTTTAAGCACATTTAACTTTACTTGACAAAAATGCTAATTTGATTTGGTCTGTGGTTCTAAAACGGCTGCTGTGCTGAACAGCAAGTGTAATTACCATTTGGAATGTTAAGTTCCATAGTTATCTTGAACTAACAAGCAGCACAAAATGGTGTAAATTGGCTCTAATTAGGAGGTGAAAAATGGGAGAAATTTTGGGTCAACAATTTACTGGAATACAACATAACCATCACAAAATCATACATATACAAGAGGATAAATGAAATTGGGTGTATTTCATTAAAGACAAAAACTGAGGCAGGTCGCAAATCTAAATTAAAGACCAACTTTATGTATCTTTTGTTTACAAATACTAATTCTGCTTTTGTTGCATTAATATAACCTAATACTTTCAGCTCTCTAAATTCAGTCTTGTTAACTAGGTGGAATTATTTTATTATTTCTTAATTTTTTTATTTATTCATTTATTTGTCATAAAGCAACAGGAATTCTGCCAGGATTAGCGATCATCTTAGCTGTAAAATGATTTTATCCTTTGCTTCTACTTAAGAAAGATCCCACACTAATCCTTTCTTTTCTCCACCTTTCTAATTTCACTGGGAAAAGTTAAAAAAACCTCAACACCATACAGATTTTATAAACAGTCTGCGTATTTCTTCTGTAGATTCAGTGGTTGACACAAAGATCATTAGAAAGCAGAGAATTAAAAACACTCTAGTCATTCAAACTGTATCTGGAGGAAGTGATTGCCCTTTATTTGGTTTTGTCTCTCAGAAGAGTTGATGCCTTGTATTTGCTGAAAGAAACTCCCTCTCAAAACACACTAGAAGACAGCAGTCTCCCTTGTTTACCTGAGGCATTCTTGGCAAGAAGCCTTGACATGCCTAAAGAGACCACTTATGCTTTTCTCTGAGTTCTGTACCTCTCTGGAGATAATGTCTCTATCTTTGTTTACCTACTCATAGTTCACCTCAGAAAGAACAGAGTCATAAGCTCGGTTATAATCTTGGGGAAAAGGTAGTGACAGGAAACTCAGGTAAATCAGATTAAAATACAATATTTATAATTAGTAAGTTCCTCCTTTTTTTTACACAAGATCCCTAGTATTTGTTACAGCTGGGTAATTGGATATATAACAAGATATTAATACCTGTCTCAGATTTAAACCATGGTCCTACATAATTTTAGAATTAGGTCTTGGGACACGCATGGAAATATCTTCAACATTTCAGACAAGTTCACTGTCTCATACTTCAATGATTTCTTCTGGGTTCAAAGCTCATCAGTATTTAGACATGTAGTTAGCTGTTTGTTAATGTAAGGAAGACAAGAATCCCAGAAACAGTAGCCTTCACCGAATCCATCAGAGGAACAAAGAAACTAGGAAGAAGAAGGGACAAAGCCTATGTGGGAACTAGAGAGAGGGTGTAAAATAACCCTTATAATCCACACAACAGGTGTGTTTGGAAGCAAAGATCTTAAAAGCTTGGGGAGTGAGCAGCCCACGAGGAAGCCAGGCATATATTTGTCAA
Organism: Dromococcyx pavoninus; assembly: GCA_033558185.1. Lineage (NCBI taxonomy): Eukaryota > Metazoa > Chordata > Aves > Cuculiformes > Neomorphidae > Dromococcyx > Dromococcyx pavoninus. Next base: position 2,509,837 of record JAUMJL010000063.1, on the reverse strand, counting down.
AACAAGAGTGAGGAAAAGTCTAAATTCCGTTGTTTTGACTTTTCTATAGGATGGTAATTGAAGTATCCTTGAACTGTGAGCAGCTCCCAGTGGACTCTTACACATGCACTCATACCCCATGCCACAAACGCACCTCTTACATGCAGCTGACAAAAAAATGATTGAGGCTGTTACGTTTCCTCTTTGATTTCAGCGTAATGGTTGAGTCAAAGAACCAGAAGGAAACTTGCTCACTTACGAGTACTGTCAAGCTGTCTTTATATAAATCATATTCAGCTAAGTACAGCTCAGTTTACGAACACACATTCCCAGTATTAGAAGCCTTTGGGAATCACCAGCAGACTTCTGTTTATATAAAGAGCAAACCCAACCACACAAGACCAATCAGAAATACATGTGCATCTGATCTCTCCAGCACCCTGCAGCAAAACTAAACAATGAAGAACGGGGCTTACATTTCTGCTAGAGAACTGATTTCTATCTCCTGAAGCAAAACTCTTGAATAAACAACTGGACTTGCTTTCATGTGGAAGTGCCAACTTGTTGATAGCACCACAGCTATATTTAAAACTCTTTTCCTAAGGCAGATTTTTTATTGTTGACAGTAAAATAGATGGTCTATGAGAAGAGATTTTTATGCCACTATTTTTTTTGAACAGTTGGAGAATAATATAGGAACCACAAAACAGTTTCAATATTCTTTAGACTTCTTTAAAATGACTAAAACTTAAAAACATACAATTGATGCTCAAAGCAATTTTAAAAGTACTGAAAGTGCTGGCATTGGAGGCAATGTCCTTTTCCCACAAAGCAATCAATTTTTATATGTCTTCATCTCAAATATGTGGTGTCTACTCAGTTCTGTTCAACAGAGGAGAACTTATTGAAAGCACTATTCAAATCAGATTTTTTCTGAGAAAGTCACTGGTACAATGATACAAACAAATTTTCTTTAAACAATATTAATTTGGAAAATGGCTTTGTGATCATTGTTGCTGCATACTGGGCTGCAAAATAAACTGTGTAGGGAGTAGTTCATAGGAAGGGATTATTCCCTTCCACTGTGCAGTTGTGAGTCCAAACCCAGAACAATGTATCTGGTTTTGGGCCTCTGAAGATACAGAAGAGAATCCAACAGACTGCCAGCAAGATGGTTAAAGGCCAGTGCAAGTGACCTTAAGGAAAGGCTGAGAGTTTCTTTAAACCTCAGTAAATGAGCTCTTTTATGCATAGCTACCTACCTTATGGGATAATATAGAGAAGATGGAGCCAGACTCTTCTTAGAGCTTCACAGCACCATGAGTGTAGCTGAACGCTGGGTAGGGCTGCCCAGAGAGCCTGTGGAGTCTCAGCTGGGAGATTTTTTAAATTCAACAAACAAGCTCTGTGCAACCTGATCTGATTTGGAAGTTATCCTGACTGTGAATGTGTGTTTGGACTGGAGAACTCCATCAGTCTTTTACTCTCTGAATTATCCATCTACAATTGCTTTATAAGACACACTTTATCAAAACCCAGCTTTGTTGCCGAAACATGCCATTCTTTCCTTCCCTCCAGCTCACTTTACCCTTCATGGTGGCACAGAGCATGTGCTGAAAGTGAGTTGGGTGACTAACTCTAAATCAATGCACTGGGGAGGCGGGTGGTGATGTAGAAGTTAGTAGGATAATTTCTGACAACTAGCTCACTAGGCAGCTGTACAAACATCTATGGATAAAAGAGAAAACGTCAGGAAAACTGTGTGGGAAGAAATAAGCAGGAGTGTGAAGAGAGCTTTTTCAGCACCAGTGTATGTTCATGCCATTTTAAGATGAGTAAGAATCAGTGACTGGTTACAGGTTAAGGTGTTCTTTACAGTTAGACTGCTGCCAAGGATGCCATTATTTTCTTTGTAAGGGGATATCTCACCAAGATTTAAAGCAGCAATCTGCTGCAAATGTTTATTAAACATTCCATAATATTGTCGTAACCACTGAGCTGGCCAAATTACTCCCAGATGATTATGTTCTTTTAGTTGAAGTTTCCTGCTGCAACTGCACACAGGTAATATATTATTTTCTTTCCCTACTCTACATATGCCAGCAAGACTTGGCATATCACAGGCTCTGTAAATTCTTAAAAAAAAATCTTTGTTAAATAACATAAAATAAACAAATTTATTTTGCCTTTTCTTTGTCTGAGCAGTAGGATGATGGTAGGATGAGGAAGACTCAGAAAGAGTGTTTGTAGTTCCCAGTGGCATCATTTTGTCTTTGTCAATAGAGGAGTTAATTCTGCCATTACCAGTGCCTGTTTACAAAGCATAACAAACAGCTTTCAAAATCAGAAAGTACATGGCTCAGCAGGGTAGCAGACTAGTCTTACGTGTCTTGAAGCATTCTTGATAAAAAAGTGCTCCTTTGCTGCAGCTTATATATCACATGGAGAAAGAAAAGAAATTCTGCATAGAGCTTGAAAGCTCCTTATTATTTTGTCTCTTTGTGCTTCTCTGAGAGATGTCAGAAAAGTAATGAAGATTGTCAATATACATTTAGTTGCAATTACTGTCTGTAGCTGTAGTGTCGTGACCCTTCTGATAAGAAGACCTTCTTATAATTGCTTATAATTTTGTGCAAATAATGAACGTAAACATATAGTATAGACCACTCAAAACCAGAGGTACACAAAGAATACGGTGTTCTCTCCCACATGACTCAGAACTAAAAAAGAAAATAAGATTACATAATGATTTTTGCTGCTGGGTTGGGTTGTGTTAGACAGCTTTTATGCTCTTTAAGCCTCAGTTCCTTGTAAACTGAAGGTAATGGTACTATCCTTTTAATTTTTACTCTTTTTTTTTTGCTAACTGCCAGTATTATTACTATTACTAATGGAATTAAATGAAAATTTTACAAGCAATAGTTTATGTAGGCAGTTAAGAGTAGATATCACAAAGGACCTGAGACAGGAATTTTGTTTATTTTCATGGAAATCATTACTATTAACTGACAGCGTAATGGGCACCTCAGGCTTATTTCTATTTAACGTAGAGGACTGTATCTATTGTTCAACTGAACTGTATTGTATAAATTTTATTTCAAAAATTGAATTTGAGTGCCTTGCACAGCTTAATTAGATGTCTTGCAAGCCATTTCAGGATCAAGTTTGCAGTCTGCTGCATAGGTCTGATGTTCTTGGTTCAGAGTCATGGATTTAAATGACTGCATTATTCCTGTGGCCAAAGTGCATCAGGAAGGAGGAGTGAAAATTATTAAAGAAGTTAAAAACAGTGTTCACCTGAGTTATATTGTATACATATGCTCAAATTTTACATCTAAGCATAGTAAAATGTATCTATTAGATTGGTAAATAAGGCCTCTGCCTCTTCGGAAAAGCTACCAATACAGAGTCCTTAGGGATCAGCACTGAGAGGAATATGAATAGGACAGCACTCGCAGAGTTAGAAGTAGGCAGAGGATCCCCAAAGTTTGGTTTTGAGGACACTTCTGATACATGTTGCCATAAGATGGTAAAATTGTGCTGACATAACTTCAAAGACAGAATATGGTCTTCAGGTTCTTCAGCCTTGCAGCCCTACCTTTCACAATGAAAATCACTTTACAGAAGTAACTAGAGCCACCACCACAGTCAAAAAGCCCATTCAAATGGGGAGCACATCTACTGTGCTTTGAGTGTGAACCTGTAGTATTTTCCAAATTAGTCGGGCAGCTTGATAGTGCTCTTAGGGAAGAGAATTAAAGACAATTTTGCATAATGAATCCAGATAATTTTTTAATTTGACAAACACAAATTCAGATCCAATCATATTCATTACTACTGAAAAAGTAGCCTCATAGACTTTTAAGGAAACACAATTTCCTTCCAGAGGCAGATCATAATCTGGAATGATTTTTAGGAACTTTGTTCATGTTACTGAGCTAATCTATAGCTATAACTCATTATTTGCATATTTAAATAATATTTCTACTGTTACTTTTATGCTTATATTCTCAGTGACTAATTACTTTTGTTGAGAACCCAGTGAACAGCTGTTCAAGTCAATAATAATGTCAAATGCTAATGAGAACTACCAACTGGTCCAGATCTATGAATTTTTCTCTGTCTTCAATCATCTAATATTCAGCATACTCATCAAGCAGTCAAACATATTTCTAAGATTTTCTACAGCTGTTAATGTTTTTTTCTGACCTAGTCAGAAAAACTGAAAGACTTTTATTCTGTAAGAAATTATACATAGACTGTTTTTCCTCATGTAAAATAATTTGTTGTGCATGGGGTTGCTCTCAAATAACATTGCAAGTTGACACTAGAAACAGGCCTCTCATGACGCTTCACTGTTCATCCAAGGTTTTGTCTATTGAGGCTGAGTGTATCAGCCAGTATGATAACTAACAATGGCTTGCCCCAGGATTAGCAAGTTATTAATGAACTCTACCCCATGGGACAGTGCAGTTTCTTATCCATGAGCCAATTGCAAGCAGTTATTCAGCAGGCATATCAGGTCTCTTCAGGGTTACTAAAAAGGCAGTGTTGTGGAGTTTTAAAATTTTCTTTACATCATTTGAGACTCTTTTTGTGGTGACTATTTGGAGAAAGACATCTTTCCTCAGCTCATGTAAATCTGAATTGTACTTCAGATTTTTATTCAAGCTTCTCTCTTACACTAGAGTATGCTTCCTAAGTTCCAGGAAAATGTATGTTCTGTTCTCCTAAATTTTTTCTTATGTTTTTAGTTGAAAACACCTTTTTACTTTCTGTCTAAATAGATTGAAACTGTAAAGACAGCCTGTAGGTAGTGAACTCATATTCAAGAACGATGATCACAAACACAGTGTTTGCTATACTTTATTAAGAATTTATAATGAATATACAAGAGTAATAATATTTTTCTAGGTACCAGGTATTTTACATTTCAAAAACCACCAGACAAATTTTAAATTATGTTATGCAAATAGCCCATGTTGCATTTTCAGTTCATAAAGACTTGCAAAACCTTACTTTTAATTCCCACATGCACAGCTTTAATTTTTAAAGATACATTACAAGGAAGACTACAACAGCTGTCTTCAAAGGAGCAGTACTAAATCTCAGAGCTTCTTGATAAAATCATGAGTGTTGGCCTCAGTGCATAATGTTTGTGAGGCACTAACTCTCAAAGCAGCCTCATTGTATTGTGGCAGGAGGCAGAAAAAAATCCTCATTTCTTTTTAAAGACAGTTGCCAGAAAATAAATCTACAGAAGATGTCAAGCTTGCTTTGAAATACTCCTTTGTATTCATTATTGAAAAGGTTCAGTTAATTACGCAAATCCTACTGCATACATACTGCCCAGAAGCAGAAAAAGATTTTTAACGAATTACAGAAGGGTTGGCATTTTTGTATCTACAAATATATGGTATTTGCTTCAGTGAATTCAGAAAACTTAGAGGGTGTTTCTAAGTGAGTCAGCCAGTCATATTTAAATACAAACATGTATGTATTTTGATTCACCTTTTCTAGGGCATATAGTTTTGATAAAAATTTCATCAAAAATTTTTCCCAGTTGCAGGTGGAATTGCTGCCAATTGATCATAGACTCAAGACTCTGGGGCAGACTCTCAGCTCCCAGAAGAGAGGACTGAGTAACTCTGTCCAGTGTGGCATCAGTTAGACGTCTCAGCATCTGAGATGTGAGATTTCCAGGGATCTGTCTCTGACTATTTTTCTCACTCTCAAAGGTCCTGAAAAAATATTTTAAGTCAACATACTGGAAAATTTTCAGTCCTCACTGTAAAACATTTTTCCCTTACACCTCTGATACCAGCTTATCATATTCTCCCATTACTAAATATTAGGCCCTTCTCTCTTTCTAAAATCTGTAATTTCCAGCTCTTCCTTTCTTTGTAAGATGATGTCTACCACCTCCTCCATTTTCCATGAAAGATAAGAAACTCAGAAACATCTTTGACATTTTAACATCCATAGAAGATTGCCACCTATTCTACAGAGTAATTTAGTCCACTTGGAACACAGACTTATCTCATCATTTTGAGCTTAACAACTGATTTTTAAGTGATATATAATTCCATTTACTTAACACATTTCTTCCCAGCTCATGAACATTGTAAATAAGAGCATATTTTCCCTTTTTCTTCTTTCCATCATTTCAATCTTCATCACAAAGCTCTGTAATTGCATTTACTTAAATGCAGTACTGTTCCTGTAGTTTTTCTTCTGTTCTAGATTTTATATATTTTTTATTCAACAGTGCAATGAAATACCAACTTTAGGCACTTTGAGGGAATCAGCATTGCATGAAATGAAGAATAATGGCACTGCTGAATGAGAAGGAAAATTTTAAGTATGTGTTTCAATGAAAAGCAGGTTCTTAAGACCATAAGGATTCCAATGGAAGTTTGCAATATCTTAAAAAAATGCATTTAACATAAGAATCTGGTCTGCTTCTGAAAGGTAAATTGATATTTTTCCAAAGTGGTAATAACTTTAAGAACCTTATCCACATTACTGTAAGTAATATTTCCAGGCATCAGTCCTCCAGGGACTGTAAAATTCTGAATTCAGAATAATAATGTGGAACAGTATGCATAACACTTCTGTCTGTCCCTCCTGAGCAACATTTGGATTAATACATTTTTCCAGTTTTGACTGAGCTGATTCCACGTATATCCTTATTAATGAAAAGGGTGATCCCTCATTGCTCTGTTGGACAGATTATGCAGGTAGTTGAATCCCAATAATAATTACAGGTGTTCATTTTTGTGCTAAAATTTCCAGGTTCTCTAAAGCCAGCCACAAAACACTCTGGTGGTCCTGGAAGACAGATTTGTCTTTCTTTATTAGACACAAAGAGCTTTGTTAGAATTATCACAGCTCTCTCTTTCATACTGAATAGGCAATTTCTCATATTCATACTTAGCAGTCCTATTAGCAACAATTATTTCAGTAATCATTCTTATTTAATGATAGAGAAATAACATCTTAACAATGGGCTGCTGCCACTGTGCCAGGTAATGTAAGTATGCAAAAGAAAATCTATTAATATAATAGCATTACCTGTTTTCCACATGAACAGTCAGTGCAGAAGCATCTGCTCTGGTACCCAAGCTGTGCCGCACACACGACTGTGCTCACCAGTGTGTAGTTCCAGGGAGGTATGAGCAAGACTTTAAGCATATTTCACTGAGGAGCCTCAGAGCTGCAGTATAAATCTGAGAGAGAATCTGGAAATCATGATGTGAGGAATGAATACGCAGGTTCTTAACAAAATTTTCATTTTCGGTTACCACGATAGTGTGCCTACCAGGTTTATAACACAAAAGAGTGCTAACATATTGTGTTAGATTGAGTATGTGTCTGGATATATTTGTGTACACAAATGCCATCTTCCACCTCCTTCTCAAAGAAAGCTTTCCAGAGTTACACATGCCACCATGTGTTAAGTAATTTTTTTATGGGCTATAAATGACTTGGGCATGCTGTGAAATGAAACAGCTTGTTCCACTGCACTGACAGTGCAAGATCAATGCTTATTGTTTGTGCAGTAAATGTGCAATAAGCCACTCGCCAAACTAACTGGAATGAAAACACATCATATGTGGTTCTTACACCAATTCCTATCCACTGTGTATCCTCCTGTGTGACAGGATGTCTTTACCACAAAGGGAAAGTATCAAAATATTCTATTATTTGTGCTGCTAAGTCAGAAAACATCAAAAGTGTTTTCAGTTTGGTTGCACTTTTAAATTTTTTATCATTCCTTGTAAAACTAACCCTGTATTAGAAGTGTAGGTAACATCTGCCTCTGACGTCAGCACTTTATCCATGAACTATTTTTCTATGTATTTTTATAATTATTTAAATTATTTAGAAACCTGCATCTAATTTTATCTATCTTTGAGGCTTGATTTTTCTTTCATCAGATTGTACATCCAAAGCACTAAAATGAATGAAAATTCACCACCTGAGCAGCTATCTGTCAAAGCAAATGAAGAAGTTCTTAGGCATCCCTGTAATGCAACATATTTTTTTGTTTACATTTAAACACAATATAACTGATTTTGCTTATGTCTACCTACAGATTTGGCAGAAATTTTATAAATAACCTTTGTTTTCATGTCACTCTCTTCCCCAAGTGGTCGGCAGGTTTCCTAACAAAACAATTACTTTTCAGAAATGCGGTCTTTGAGTACTTTAATTTCATTGATTTCATTGATTCATTTTAAGCTGTTGTTCTTAGGAAATGTGTTGTTTTTTCAATATTTTTGAAACTCTCTATGTATTTGAATTTAGTATGGGGGACGCTCGTTTACAACCCAAGTACAAAATATTCTGTTCAAAGCATTATTTTCTACTTGGATTCACAAAAGTAAATAGTACACAATCGAATTTTTCCCCTTTTGATATTGCACTGTCTAATATTTCTGAATGATAATCATTGAATACTCTTTACTATATCTTTAGGCAAATTTCCTATTATCTCTTGCTACCATCTATAGGAGTTATTTCACTCCTCTTAAGTGTTTATATTGCTTCCATTATACATTAATCACGTTGTAATATATGCCAAAGGAGCTTTAATCCATTTCCTGGCAGTTTTTGTAGTTCAAAACAGATTGTCTAATTTCATTGCATTGAGCAAACAAAAAGAATATATATATCTGTTGTGTTATTAACACCTTCAGAGCTAGAAGATGTAAACTTTTTCATTATTTGGGCACATAAAGTGAAAGCTGGCTCAGAAGGGATTTTGTAATTTCAGACTACATTGTCAAACTCTCAAAAACTTGCACACCTAAACAAAAAAAATAGATAAAAATGTATTTGTCATGGGTAAGGGAAAGTAGCTTAAAATCTGTCATCATACAAATAAAAACTTTAATAAAATCCATCAAAATCTTCCCTGTTTTGTATAGGTAAACCCTATTTTTGGATTCTGATACTGATGTGGAAAAAGAGCTTGCAGACTCACTTGGCCTACTTCAACAGAACATTTATGCTATAGTACACAAAGATTATCATAGTATCGTGCAAAATACTTCACTGAACTGTGATTATGTCAAATACAGACTTCTAATGGCTGTTTACAGATTTCTTCTCCCTTTAGAAATATATTTTCTCCTTGTTAAAGCTGCAATAGAATAGGCTTAAAATAATCAAGGTTCAGGTTGTTCTATTATGTATGACATTAAATACTTCTTTTCCCTTTATGAACTTTTGTCCATCTGAAAGCCAGGGCAAAGTGGGCCTTTCATCATCAAAATTTCAGATGTGCTGTGGCAAGTCATCTTTTATGCAGCTGAATCTGCAATGTCTGTTATGTCTCCTTATGTAAGATGCTAAAATTGTGAAAAGAAGACTGTGAATGTATATTTAGGCTCAGGCAATGATTTATGGTGAGGATGAAAGAGAGAAAAGCTGGTTGAAGAGAGTTTTGCCTTCTGAGAGATGGAGTTGCATAATATCCCCTTTCAGATCCAGGCTGCACCTATCTTTGAAGTTCAATTAAAAAAAACCAAGAATAAATACAACCATCATTTCAGCTTTTTTTTAATTGAAGTTACGGAAAATGATACAAATGTGGATTTACACTTGGATATTTTTAGCTCAATTTCACTCTTTAAAAATCAGGTTTCTAAGCCAAAGACGTCACCTTGCCTCTCAATTGTCACTGAAAAAAAAAGGCAGGCAGTTCCAGAAGATATTAGTATATCCTAAGATATTATTTTTTTCACTAAAGAGTCTAAGGAATCTGAGTTAGACACATACATTTCCTTATGATTAACTCTGTCATTAGTTAGTTATTCTAAACCAAATCTGAATTTTGGGAATTCTGGTATCTGAATGAATTGTGGAGAGGTTGTTGATAGAATAATCAACTTTCCTTTCCAATGAAGTATTAAGAAGTATAAACAAATAAAAATAAGAGATACCTAGTAGGATGTACCATGAATTAGTTCTGTTACTCTTCTTGACTTCCCTCACCACACTTTAATTCTCCTTCTACCTACCATGGGTCAAACAGAGGTGTTCTATGTCCGTCTTCATCATTAAAAGCAATGTCTGTAGTCTTCTCTGATCACCTCCGTTGAATATGATATTTCACGATTTCCTCTCCACTTATTCCAAATTCCTCTATAGTATAAGGACCTGTTGCACTAAACCACTAAAAAAAGTCTTTCTGGAGAGCTCTCTGATCCCCGGTACTGACATGGGCAGTTTCTGACACCAGTGAAACTTTCTCCTCTAATTCATCTCCACTAATCATATTGCCTCATTAACTGCCTCTTGGTGCCTCATTAACCTTTTCTTACAACAATTTAGAACATCATTTAACAGAAATAAAGCCAGTTGAACCTGTATTGGTACAAGTCCATGATTTTTATTTTTCATATTAGAGCATGTGTGAACTGTCAGTGTTATTTTCCCATATATCACTTTACTTCAGGCCAAGAGTATTTGCATGTGGCATAAGTCCACCATCAGCATTATTTTTTTCTCTTTTTTTACTTTTAAAAGAAATGAATCAAACATCTGAAATGTGGCTACACACAGTGACCAATAAATGGATTAAATATAATGTGAAAATAAAGGCTGAAAACTATTTTCCTTCAAATATTCTTTGATTAATCCTAGTAAGAATTCTGCCCATGCAGGCTAAATTTCTTTACTAGTATAATCATAATGTTGCGGGTAGAGAGCTTGCTAGCTCTAAGAATCATAGCATGAAACTGATTGTTTGTTTGTAAATCTGAGCCTTAAAGCCAGCCACTCTCCCTGCCCACAAAATTCTAAATTGTGTTTGCTGTGAGGAAAGTTCCTTAATTTTGCTCCTCCTCCATCACATCAGAGAAGATATTAATGAAAGACTTTAACCTTCTTTGCTCATCTCATAACACACAGTCTACTCACAGCAGTTTGCATCTCCAGGGTAAGGAGAGGGAAGAGAAAATAGAGAACAGTTGCCTTTGTTCCTACCTGCTCCCATCTCAGAACATCTCTGCTTCCTAGAGGGAACCCATTTGGCTCAATAGTGTTTACCATCCCAAAGGAGCATGATTGGCTGCACACAACCTCCCTACCTACATAGGGTAAAGGAGAGAATGAATTCTAGTAACACCTGAGCCCTTCATGTATAACAAAACCTAGCCTACGTGTAGGCAGATGAAAGAAGACTTTGAACACGTATGAGGGACCATCAGCAGCTGTAACTCCTCTTCAGAGCAGGGGATAAAAAGAGGCAGCCTTTGTATGAGCTTGAGCTTGAGCTTGAGTTTGTCTCGTGGCTTGTTGACAGCACTATGTATGTGAAAAAAAAAGAAAAAAAAGAAAGAAAAAAGACAGGAAGAAAAAAAAGGATTTGCTTAAAATAAGATTGGAAGGCTTTGGCTAGTATTTGGAATTCTTGGTATCTTGAATTGGAGGATGGACTTATGGTTCTCAAAATAGTGTTAAAAGAATTCAACAGAAACATATTTCTTGCTACAACAGCACTCTGTTAGGCAGAAAATTATGTCTGCATGAGCTTCACGGATTATGGTAAAGGAGAACTTAACAGTGGCATAGGGCCTCATCAACCTTTCTAACTCTTTGTATTTTCTCATTTTATTTGGAATCACCCACAAAAGTCTTGTTTATGCTTACATGACCAAAGTCTCTCTCTTTACAGCATACTTAATCCCATTTACTACAACCAAACATCTCTTAGTTAAAGTATATATTTTTATCTCCAACTCTGAAGTTACCCATGGAGATGAGGTCTGATACCTACTAAGGGACAGGTATCTGGGGACAGAACCAATGTTTTTAAGTTTTCTTTGTCTCAATAAACCACCTTGGGTTCCTAGGATTTTATGCCATACTACTACATATTCTAACCTGAATATTCCAAAAATATCATAAAATAGCTGAATCCAAAATTTTGTTAATTTAAGAAATACAGCTATTATACACAAAGAGCATTTGAGTTGTTCAGTTCTGCAATCATAGAATAATATGATAAATATTATTAAAAGAATCTTGATGGGTTCTTGAGAACTTGCTTCAAAAAAGTAAAATTTACAGTTTTAAAATACGGGGCATGATTAAAGAGATCTCTAAAACACTGGTTCTGTTTTATTACATGATGTTAGAGATAAACTACAGCTGCACCAAGTCCAGGTCACTAGATACCAATGAGACAATAATAAGAGTCACAGAATCATAGAAGTGCCTGATTGGAAAAGACCTTTGAGATCATCGAGTCCAAATCCTACCTGTTCACTACTAAACCATATCCCTGAGAAACTTGTCTACCCATCTTTAAATGCCTCCAGGGATGGTGACTCAACCGCCTTGCTGAGCAGCCTCTCAGTGACTGACAACCCTTTCAGTGAAGGAATTTTTCCTAATGTCTAATCTGAACCTCCCCTGGTGCAACTTGAGACCAAACAGTAGTAAAATATGTCAGAGAAATTCCTGTATTCTGTCAATGAACACTGTACAGAGCTCTCCGAGATTCATTAATTTGAGCTCTCAGAGGTTCATTAATTTTACCTCTCAGGGTATCAAAACAGATAAATATCTAAAGAAATTAAATTAGTACTAACAAAAGAAGTCTTTATTTCTGATCATATGCTTATGATTACACTGTGCTTATCATTACTCAGCTCTTCATCTGAGACTGAAAGTTATGGAAATTTTGAGGCTTATTACTAACTCTTTTAAAATTATAAACGTAACAGATTCTAAGGAGCAATACTTCATGTTATATTCAGAAATGTTTTTAAGACAAGTTAGGAGACAGATTTCATTCCCTTCAGTTTTCTCATGCAAAGTACAACAAGTACCAAATATCAGAAGCAACTAATGCAAAAATCCGTGAGATCTCTTATTCCTAAAACTTCCTCAAGAGAATGTTTACAGAGTTGCATCATGTAGCCTCACAATTGACATTTGCACTGTCACATAATTTCTCTCCTTGTGTCACTCCCTGATCTGGTTTCTTTGATTTCCATACTGAATGCTTTTGCTTTTCTCCTGGGAACTCTTAGCACAATCTGATATGATCTTTCTGAGGCAAATCCTAGGTTCTGGGACAGTCTGCTCAACTCCTATCAGCATAGAGGGCATGCTTTTTCCCCTGTGATCTACACTGTTAGCACTAACACAGCTGGCCCTGCACCAACAAAATCTCCGACATTCTCATCATATTGTCTGTATTCCACCATCATCAGGCTACAAGACAGCTCTAATTTTATTAGGTTCTTTGCCCTAAACCACCCCCCCCTTCACTTTTGTATTCTTAAGGCAACAAGATGGGAGTCAGAAGATACAGGGCTAATGGCAAAACAGAGTGTGGTCTTCTTTAAAGGAGCATTGTCTACAGCAGTAGAGCAACCTGTTGTTCTTCATCAACAGAAAAGTGCAAGTAACATGAGTATTCACACATCATTCTTAAAATGCAGCCATCTCTCTGAACACAGAACAAAAATGGAAGAATAGGAAGAGAAATCCTGCTAAGACAAATCATGGTTCTATGTTCCTTCCTCTTGTACACAGGTGATGGATAAGACACGCTAGTCCTACAGACTGTAGCCACAGAGTGTAGGAAAGTAAAGGTGGTTTTTGTTGGCTTTTAGGTTTTTTTTTTGATTGGAGGTTTTTCTTGGTCTGTCCTGCTTATTTTTTCCAGCATCTGAGTTCTTTGAGCAGTAAAAGGATGATCTGTGCTGTAAGGAATGACAAAAACAAACAACAACAACAACAACCAAACAAACAAAAAGCAAAACCAAAAAAAACCCAAACAACAACAAAAAAAATCTCACCACTGCAACCCAAAATTAGCATTGCCACACTCAGTAGGCCAAGCTCACTGGAAGCTGCTCGGAAGGACATTTCTGTGATTGTAAGTCCTTGACCATAAAGCACATGGCTCTCGAAGTTTCAGAGATCATTTCCAGCAAATTTTGAAAACAAAGTTAGTTTGAAAAGAAAAGTGCTGCAAAATGATTTTCAATATATTCCACCTTCCTCCATTTTATTTCTAATTCCATTGCTCTAACACCCCCAGTCACTTCTGGAACAGAAGGACCCCATACTAACTTACACACAATCATGGAACAAAATGTCAGTTTATGTATTTTCTTAGTTCTGTTTTCTGGCCATCTGGCATCTATTCAGCAAATTATTGTAATAGATGCTCATCAGATAGCAGTGTTTATGCATCTCATATTTAAATTTCCAAGTTTAACCTGATCATAGTTGGTCCATCTATGCAAATATACAGTCAATCTCAGAATGAAATTCAAATTATTCTAAGGTTCTAAGACAAATTTATACATTAAATTAGCTCAGAAATTTCTATTTAGACAATGGAACCGAATGAAATTCCTGTCATTGTGCAGTGAGATTTACCTGTTCATTTAAATTCATTCCTGAATTAGCCTTGATAACATGGACCAATAGGAGACAACTATTTACAACTGTTTGGGGTTATTTTGTTTGACAGCAGGCATCTGATCAACAAAGAATAGGAGTACAATCCATAGTTATCAAAACCTGAAAGGTGACAACAATAGTGCATCCTGTGATTTATAGCAGCAGTTATTTAAGACAATTAGCAGAACTAATTAACCTTTCACAGTGATGAGTGTGACAGTTCTACAAGAGCAATAGCTTATTGCATTCATGATAGCAAATTTAAACTCCTTGACTCCTCAAATATCTTGCAGAAATTTAGTTAATTTATCATCACCTTTTAATTGTTAATGGATTTTTAAAACATCTGATTCCCTTAAAAAGAGCTGAATTGTCATGTAAAAACCGCTAATGTATTTAATCGTAGCTATATATTTTTAAGAATCAGTAAACTACTCCAAATGTATTTCTAATGTAAACAAGACGCTACTGTGCAGGCCTGTGATCTTCTTGCTATGCATTAGTAAATCTACATTCAGTATATAGGTAACAGATAAGATATCACATAAATTCAGCTTAGATATTTCTTATTCCTTTCAAAATTTACTCTATAATATGTTTGTAGAAATAAATTTCATATTTTTCCAGTCCTTGTTTCTTAGGCTAAATTAGCAAGTAATATTTTTAGTAGTTTACTGTATGCTTCTATATTGCTGTATGTGACAATCCTGGTTTGCATGTTTTACCTGGAAAACACCTTTCTTAAGGAAAACAATAATATCCACGTTACAAATCATTTCACAATGTCTTAGAAAGACATATTATATTATTGCTTTTATAGAAAGATATGCAATATCTCTTTCACTGCATTTATTTTTTTTAGAGTTGCGTTGTAGCATTTGTTTATTGTCTTCAATGACTACCAAAATAGCAAAAATCAGTTCCATTAATCACATCACGTGATTACTGTTTTCTAAACTTTCAGAAGAATGCAAAAGTTTGTTACTGGGCACTGTGTTTGAGCTACTCTTAACAATGCAGTCCTGGGGGTCATCCAATCCCATGACACCCTGAGAGACTTTATATCTGTCCTATCAGACAAAGAACATTCCTGTCCTGTCCAGTCCAATGTGAATTTTCTCAATAGCTCATAGACTGTCCATTATTAACACTTCCCCTCATCAGTGTATCTCTTTTCCTAAATGCATTTTCATTTAAATAATCAACTCCATAAACCAATGTACATTTGAGCTGTTCATGTATGTACATGTCAAAGGAAAGATGTAGTGAACAAACACGAGAAAGTGGTAAAAAGTCAAACAATGGAATGAATAGGAATCCTTTCTGAGTCTTCAAAATTCTGCTAGGTTTTGAGGCAATGATTTATTTCAGTGCAATACTTCATAAGGCTGGTGTTAAAGCTTTTTCACTGCATGCTGTGGGAGAAATGAAAATTAGTATGCAGGCACAAGAGTACTATCATGGTTCGTGTACCCACAGCTGGAGGTAATTTTTACACCCATGAGGTTAAATTGTAAAGCAGGATTGTTTGTCGTGTAGAGTATCTGAGAATACAGAATAGACCACTGAAAATTTCCAGATGTAGAGAAACGGTGCTGGAATTTTCAAACACGTCCTAATTTATTGGAAGTATTTGTCCCTTTTTCCAGATCACAACATCGGGGTAGAATCCAACTTACTTTATCTCAATTAATGCTGAATTGCATAAAAGCTATATCTATCCTAACAACTGTTGCAAATAAACCTTAAAGGAGAAAAAGGAATGAAGTGAAGTAAATAAGCCAAGATATTTTTTTATCCAGAAAAGGCTGTCATTGACTAAAGATTGCCCCAAACTTACGTTAGGTTAGTGCTACAACTGTCCAGGCTTGTCTTTTAACATGGTCAAGCACTGGAGTCAGTGCGAGTACCAATATTAAACAAAAAGCCAGATTTCTGCAACATCTTTCAGCTGTGTCATGTCTTCATCAGTGATTCTGGTGGTTTATCTGCAGAGCAGATGAGGGATTATGATTTTTTGTTGTATCTGTTCCAGTCATTCAAAATTCAGTTTAGCCAAGCTACACCCACTGGGCACTCAACACTTTCCAGAAAAATGTCATTATAACCATACTTTAAAGCTTGTTGACTCATGATGGAACAGATTAGTAAATAACAAAAGGGATATTGTTGGCCTTTCCTTCTTTGATGCCAACTATGATATGTTGCTATTATAGACAACATTGAGCTGAGAGCATGGTCTCTGCTTACACCACCACATCTATGTAGAAGGTGTAGCCATGTTCTACTACCTGGTTTCAGTAAAGTCTTGTGGGAAGACAGGAAGGAAAAGGTGAAACAGTTTTGCCTGCATTTCATTCTGTGCCTCTCTCCATCTCTGGATTGATTTAGATAGAAATCCATACAATGCAGGAAATCACCATAACTTTTAAAGTTTGCAGTGAGCACTTCCCTTCAAATTGGGTGAATATTACTACATATAGATAAGCAGGTGAAATGAAATGCTAACTTCACCAAAGTCTTCATTCATTGTCTTTCAGAATCTTACTTTTTAGCATTCTATTGAATTATCTCCTTTTTATTTTTTTTAATGAGATAACTTCAGAATCTTATGGTAAAAGTTTCTGAAAAAGTGAATTGTAGTGGCCGTTACATGACTTGTAATGACTCCTATTGAAATTTGTATTTTTGGGAATGAAACTCCTCTGAAGCAAATACATTCTGAAGCATAGAATCTAGTTGCACAAGTGTACTGCATTTGTTCATTCAAGCAATATATTAACCTTATAATCCTGATAAAAAAAACACATAAGCATCCTGAGGAAAAAAGAGAAAAAAATTCTCAAACTAAAAAAAAGCAATCAAACAAAACCACCAAAGAAAACCCCATAAAACTTTACTTTTTTCCAAGTTAGAAAGATACAGTTTCTTTTTACACTAATGAGGGTTGCTTCTTCTGCTTTTCCAGGTAAAACACAGGTTATGGGTGAGATCAAGATTGCATTAAAGAAGGAAATGAAGACAGATGGAGAACAGCTGATAGTAGAAATCCTTCAGTGCAGAAATATCACTTACAAATTTAAATCTCCAGATCATCTACCAGGTATTACACATAAACCAGCTCCATAGTGCTTTGAAAACATTAAGTAGGATATATCTAAAGTCATTTAACATGAGCACTAAAATGAGAAAGAAAATTACTTCTTAATCAGAATGACATATACTATAGGATTCATTTTAAAGTGCTTTTTTTTCTCCCATGAGCAATTTTAATGAAAGTAAAAACATTTTGTAGAAACAAATTAACTCTCAGAAGTTAATCCTCTTTTTAATTTACTTTTGATTACTAAAAATTAATCCTTTTAACTTTAATAAAAATGACAACTTCTTAGGTTATTCAAGAAGAATTATATCTAATGCAAAATTCTAATTTGATGAAAAAGCTTTTAAAAAATTAATAGCTCATGTTAGTAATAATATTTCCATACATACATAAAGACATCAAGGTATTTGTTTCTTTAATGATCATATTGTAAGGACAAAATAATTCCCTCTGATTTAGTGGGGTAGTTCCATTTCTAGACCACATGAATGAGAACAGAACATGGCTCTGTATGGTGCCTTGCTCCGTTTCTTCACAATATTTCCCCTCTATTGAAATCATTAGGAATGACAATTATTTAAAAGTTTTTGTATTTAACTATTTGAACTGTTCTTCCCCAGACCTGTATGTGAAGCTGTACGTTGTCAATATCTCTACACAAAAGAGAGTAATTAAGAAGAAAACCAGGGTATGCAGGCATGACCGAGAGCCTTCGTTCAATGAAACGTTTAGATTTAGCTTGAGTCCTGCTGGGCATTCTCTTCAGGTAATTCTGCATTTTATTAAAACCTAATTTTGGATGTTGTCCATGCAGTGCTATGGGCATTTGAGATCAATCTTCTACGCCAGTTGTTTACTGAAAAGAGAAAATTACAAAGAAAATAACACAACTATATAATAATGGAAATATCAGGCCAGACGACATTTTTAAAGATAGTTTAATCCATCACCTCACACTGAGGAAGGATATTTATAGACCAGGTCTGAATGTTTTAGGCTTGACCTGCTCTTAAAAGAAAATAAAGTTATATATGCTTTCCAAATATAGGTTTCTAGATATTTAGAAGGTTTAGTGTAGTACCTAGGTTAAATATACCATGTTTTTTAATTAACTTATCCTCACAAAGCACAGAGGACAGCTGATCTTCTTTCTTTTTATAAAAAAATTTTGCACTCTGAAAGATTATCAGATCTGTCCTCTCTATCCAAACTAAGTAAACCAAATTTTTTGACATGTTACCTAAATGCCTGATCATTTTACCATTCTATCTAGTTATTCAGCCTTTTTAAAAGTTACAGTCCCTATAATTAGACACAGTAGTCATAATCTCAGACACTACAGAGTCACCGATATTCTCCGCGTATATTTGTAAAGGAGATGATGATATTTTCATTCTGTGACACATCAAAAATATATGGAACTGATTCAGGATTTGTTTCTCCCATGTTTTAGTTGCTTAGATAGATTTGATCATTTGGTCAGATGTGATTTTTAGACAGGTAGGATTCACTTAATCTACCTTCATTTACCTTCACATGAGTAGATAACTAATATAAGCCAGATATTCAAGCTTCCTCTAGTCAGTTTAAAGGGATGGACGATTCCAGGGTTATCTGCATGTTAATATTATTTTTAAAAGTACATGGGAGAAATTATTGGTGATACAAGTAATCACTTAATGTACCTTTAAATCTGGAAGACCAACATAAAGAAGCCAGCTACATCTAAAGTTAGGCTATGTTACCTAAGTGCTTATGTTACGTTTATTGCTTGAATCATTAAAATTAAAACCAAAATGGATATTGCTTACAAAAGAAGGCCAACAAAAATAGTTAATGTCTTTTCCCTATGTTAAGGCATCCTAACAACCTTATGGATACCATAGACTCAGTATAAGACAATTTAAAATGTTATATTACCTGGAAAAATCCAGAGTAGTCAATAAAGTCTTGCTGAAGATTCAGAGTTAAAATTTCTATAAAAACTTTATTTCCAGTGGCGGTTTGAAGAAGAACCCTTATGGGGCAAGTAGACCAATAAAGAAGAATCCACAGACTCTTATGGAAAAATAAGCCATCAAGTTGTAAAAGAGGGAGGTAGCGAGGGAGGTAGCCATAGGAACAGTCAGTCTGAGGCTTCACAATATTTCCTCAGAAACTCTGTGATGCATACTGGTGCTACACACCAAACCTAAGAGAATAAAGACTGTAAAAGTAGCAAGTTTAAAACAACAACAAAGTGTATCTTCTTCACACAACTGGAGAAAATGATTGGGCAAATTCATGGGGGCAAAACACCTCATAGTCTGTTAAATACAAACATATAACTTGTGAGTCAGGAATTTAATAATCCACAGATTGTAGCAGGTGTTTTGGGAATGCATCACTATGTGATTGTCCTGTTCTTATATTCTGCCTTATGTACTGCTCCATACACTTTTGGAACCAGAATACTAGCTGGGAAAGGTCTTTGTTCTGACTCAGTACATCTGGTTTTACATGCTTTTCATACCTATCAATCAAACAGTTCATACTACAAATTAAGTTGGTTGATTTGAATGCCAAATTTGAGAGCGGTGAATATTAAAAGTAAAGAGATGGACACGACAAAAAAGATCTGAGGTTAGAAGGGAAGGAAAAAAAAAGAGAACGTACAGAACCAACATGGAACTGAGAGATTGAAGGGGGAAATAAGATCAGAGAGAGGGAGTAGGACATGTCAAACATGGTAATCATAGAAAATACATCATAAAGAGACATGAGAATATGACTAATAGCCACCAGAACTGTGAATACTAGCCATAGGAAAAGGACAAAGGGATATTGAGAAAAAGAGAGAAGAAGAGGACAGGAGGGGAGGGGAGGCAAAAAAGGTACGATTTAATCATCTGGACAAGAATATTGAGAAAAAGGAATCAAAGACTAAAGGAGTGGAAAATTTCTGTTATTTCTTTTTCCTGTCCCAAAACTGTTGATATGTCAGAATGAAAATATTCTGCAGAAAACACTTTAATGGGTTTCAGACAGGCACTTCCTTCCCGAATTTCCCTATTCCTTGGCAACCCACCTGGGGCCCCTCTGGTAAGGATTAAGCTCCTGGCTCCTTCACCTTGTTCCCTAGCTGGCTCATGACTGACTAATTTCTGGCAATTAGAAATGCAAAATGTCCTGTGTGAGGGTTATCAAAAAAAACCCAGATGAATGTTTTTCACAGATGTTCCTATTTGGCTTGCCAGCTTCTGGGCTGCCCGTTTCTTCAGGAAGCACTGAACCAAGTGACCTAGAAGTCCCTGACAGCAGAGGCAGGCTGCCTATTTTCCCCAAGGATGAGATTTCTAATATGTGGAATAAAATAGGTTTCCCTAAGAGCTAAGTGCCGAAGGGGCATTTGGTCTTCCTTCCTCAAACTTGTTGACCAACAAGCATGTAGGTGTCTGGGTAAACACTTTACTGGCCAATTAATGTCAAAATTATTACAATTTTTTTTAATTACTGCCAAGTTTTCAATTTTTGCTCTGTTTCTCAATTCAAAATGGAAATTATTAAAAAATGTTGAAATTCTTGATTACTGGAAACTGTAGTTCTTCTACAGTTCTGTTACATGTCTACTGCCATATGGTGTCTTCCAGCATCTCTGTAGAGTACAAAATCCTTGAGTCTTGCCATTCTTCTGTTAGCCTAGATCTGTGAAATCAAGCATCAAGATATCCTATTTTCACTCCTGCTGGTTCACACAGAGGGTGACAGACTCCTACTGTTATCAGTTGCCTCTCTTTCTCATTGCTGGAGGTCTGCTCAGTGACTGTGAACATTATAAGCCTACTGCTAATCCTATCATGGACCTAATTTTTTCATAAATCCTTTTTCTTTTTGAAAAATGTAAGGTTTAGATTAAAAAAAAATTGAGCTTGTTAATTCAGTTATTCAATTACTCAATAACTAAAAAATGCTAGAATTTACCTAAACGTGTAACTATAACTCACCCCCTGAAGTATATATGTTATCAAATGTATTACTCCCAGAAACACATGGAATGAACCTATAGATCCACAGAATAAATCAAGTTCTTTAGAGAAGGCTACTGCTTTCATAGCATGAACCTTCTTAGCTGGAAACCTTGTGTATGTATGATATATCAGGGAGAGTATTGAACACCCAGCCTTCAAAGCTTGCATAACTGCTTAAGGTACTCCTTGCCCTTCCCACTCTTCATGGCTTAGCAAGCAAGAGTCGTAAGACCAGACACAATACTGTGGCTCTCAGCAGAGACATAGCAGGAATGAGATTTCAGACCAGCTCTACATTTTAGGATAGACTACCTCTAGCTGAGGTCAGAAACCAGAACCCTGGACTTCCTCACACATTTGTCTCCTCTGAGTTACTGCCTGTATGTGCAGCACTCTCTGACCTCCATGTACTTTGAAAGGGTTGGTACTTTGCCTGCAAAAAGCTTTACCCTGCAACTTAAAATTCAACCTTGTGTTTGTCTTTGGTAACCAGCAGGTGAAAAAATTGCTTTCTAAAGCTCAAGATTGCCATCTTAGAGTTGCTACATCCCACAATAATAAAATAGAAGAGGGCAAAAGTTCAATTTTCACAGGACTTGCTTTCTATTGGGCAGGTCACTCTATGTAAAGGGTTATGGTTTCTCTTCTGTGGGTACCAAATCAGAGCTCAACACTTCTGACACTTTCAGGATTGCTAGCAACTGCAGTATGTTAATATGTATATTGATAATTATTTATTATTATTTTCCCAGATTCTGCTTGTCTCCAATGGAGGGAAGTTTATGAAAAAGACACTGATTGGGGAAGCTTATATCTGGCTTGACAAAGTGGATCTAAGGAAAAGAATAGTAAACTGGCACAAACTGTTGGTCAGCTCCACACAAGCACACTGAGCAGAACTGTCTGCTTAGGGCACAAAACCTGCAGAGTCTGCTATAAACAGCATCACTCCAAAACTGTAGTTTGATATCATTGTGTTTAGCTAGTCTTTCAGAATACAAAGTAGAAAAGAGCAGTCTCTGAGCTACGTAGCACACTTAAATGAGGGCTAGTACACTTATTTTGCTGCAAAAGACAGCAAAGTAAAAGAAAAACTGGGCCCAGAAGTTAAAGTGAGGCTGTTTGAAATGAAGACTGATACGAGGGCTCCGTATTGTTGGACTCTTTGTGAAGAGAGTAACTGTGAAGGAAATAATGAAGGCTGGAAGTCAGGTGTTAATGCAGAGGTCGGCTGCGGCTGGAGGCAGAGTGATGGAAAGAGCAGTCTGGTTTTCTGTGCAACCAGAAGGAGATAACATTATGCAAAAGCACCTAGGGTGACTGACTTCCCAAATCTCACTTATCAGAAGTGCAAAACTTGTTCCTGTGTACCTTAGGATCTCTGATAATTTACTGTAGTGAGATTATGCCACTTGATACAAACTGCAAGGCATTTGCAAGAGTGATAATGTTTTATTTTACATTACCTTTTTCTTTCTTTTTCCTTCAGAAATTATGCTGTGGAAAAATCAGATCTGATTGTTTCATTTGTTTGTGTGTGTTAATAAATATAAAAAGCTGTCCTAGAATGTAATTGATAAAATTATGTTAATGGTCTATAATTTGGGATGTGGTTGTAAAGAGAAAGCATAGGGTGAAAAAATGCTGTTTCAATGCCAGTGACTCTGTACTTCACCTTACCTGATGAATTAGTACTTTTAAAACAGTTTGGAATTGAAGAGACTTAAGCATTGGGTCTAACACAATTATTTCAACTAATCCTTCTGTTTTTCAGCAACCAGTCTAATTCTGAAACTGTACAGAGACGATGAATTCTAGGCTACACTGGGGGCACTCTGGAGCAGTAGGCTCCCCATGCTATCACCAGCCTGCACAGTGCAGAGCTCTGTATCAGCACCAGTGACACACTTTAAATCCAAGCGGAAGGGATAACAGAGCAGTTACTGTCTGAATGCTGTTGCATTAGAGAGAATTAAGAATATCCTCTTGCTATCTCAGGTGAATGTCTGAGTATAATCCACTCAAACAGCATGGCTTTTCAGTCAGGAAAGAAATAAACAGGAAGGTAACTTGCAACATTTAAGTCTGTGTCAGCACTTCCTGCGCACTTTCGTGCTTATGGCCCTACTTTCAGGGGCTTGAAAACAAGTAGTTTGCTCACTCTAGGAAGAAACTACTGTCTGGGACGGTTTGGGCTGGTTGTTGTATTTTTCCCTCATACCATTTTTGAAGAACAAGCAAGAGCTTCCTCTCCCATTCCTAAAACTAACAGGTTCTTTAAAAACCAAGAATCAAAATGGCTCTAACTCTCCTGTTATTCAGAAGTCATTTAATATTTCAATGCTTCATTAAAAAGTAGTTTCTCTTGAAATATTCTCTCATGACCTTTGCATATTTAAAAAGAAAATGACCAAACTTCTGCACTTCAGACATTTGTTTTTCTTGCCCAGTAAAGACTTTTCACAAATTATTTAATGTATGTCTTCTTATATTTTCTGAATATATGTAGTACACTTCCACAGGTTGTGTAAGACCAGATTAAAATATTCTGGAAAATAAAATATGGTTTTTAAAAAAAAGGGGAAAATAATGTCCAGCTTATTCAGAAGCTACACCATGGTGACACTTCCCACATACAGTTATCAACTTATCTTCGTTAACTCAAAATGATAGTGTGGTAAAGCAATATGAGAAGAAACACACAGAAGACATCAGAAAATATATTAACACTACATGTACCAAGGAAAAGCCTGTTGTTAATAACCTGCTGGTAGCCTGCTCAACTTGCAAGCAGAGCAATCTTACCAAAATCTTTTTAGCTATATTTATAAAACAACATCACTGACAGCGGAAGTAGGATGTGTGCTTTAATGTTGAGTGTTATGCTTTCAGCAGTATATGTATACCCTACCTCTCACGTATTTTAAAAACAGTTCTCTGGAGTTATTGTAAACACCCTATATGTTTTGATGTTGTGTATGTTTTTGTAAGAAGATAAAAAATTCAAAGAAAAAATCCCCAATCAAACCAAAAACAGCTATGTGGGAATATTTGACGTATGTGTTGCTCTTTTGGTGGGTTGTTTTTTGCATTCCTGATGGCTATAGTGTGTTCTTTTTTAAAAAAAAAGACCAAAAAAAAGAAGTCCACTTTCATTTACTTGTAAAGTACAAGCCATGAGGTGTGCAATTTAGTGCAAACTGCTGGCAATTTTGTTCTTGCTAGGATTTATAATAAAGCCAGCAAGTCACGCTGGTAGTTGCTATGGAGATTTCCAGCAGGAATGAGCAGTACCCAGCTGCCTCACTGGGAAGCCTGTAATCATCACTCTTAATTGAGAAAGCAGACAGGCATGCTTTGCTCTCACACACATACAAATGTGGCCAATATTTTTATGAAGTAGTTGTGTTGGGTGGTATAGCTGTGGCTATATGGAACAGCTACCTTTGTGAGATATGTCAGCTGTTGGCAACTGGTTTAATTCAAGCATCTTTGATACTCTGAATAACCCACAAAATGTTTCTATATGTTGAAATAGCAGTTTTAGACCCCCATCATAAAACGCAAAGAGTAGAGTTTGTCAGGAATGCAGCACTGCCTTGGCCAGCTGCAACAAGGACAGGGCTCTTTTGGTGTCACCGAGGATGGGCTAGTGACAGACCTGGGCCCATACGCTCTCTTTTCTGAGGCAGCATCATTCAGAGGTCAGAAGATGCATCCAAAGTGTGCCGAGTTCCCTTTTTTGACCAAAATTCTAGGTTGAAATGGAATCACTCTATGCAACACAGATTCACGTCTGAATGTGTTTTTTTCTTTTTTTCCTTGTTTTATGAATGAAGTAAGAAAACTGTCTTGTGACAATGTTTTTTTAAAAATAATCAAACAAGGACTATTAGTATTTTTTTACTTTTTTGTATATATCTCAGTATATGTTTTTCATGTTTTTTCTCATTAATTTTTTTTTCTTTTATCTGGTCAAAAGTGCTTGGATGTGGCAACAGCTTTTATCATTTCTGAGTGATTGATTATTAATCGTTTCACATATTTCAACAATTGCTTTGAAGACGCATATTATAGGGAGGCAACAGAAGAGGCATTTTAAGTTTTTATTTACAAACCTGCTAAGTCAACGGAGATAGAAACTGCTTTTTTGTTAAAGGCCTTGTATAGTGGAAACAAGCTGAAAAATGAGCAAAAGCACAGTGTGTGTGTTTACAAATGACAGGGATTTCTAATGTTATTATTGTTATGCATACAATGAGCAGCAAACAGCCACTTTTCTTTTTTTCCAGGTTAAAACTAGACATGAGAGTTTCTATGATGATTGTTGAGCTAGTTCTTTATCATTACTCTTTAAAGTGATAGTATCCAGGGGCAATGAGTGCTGTTTCTTCATTATTACCCATTTTTTTTACATTACATAGATACTGTGTGGAAGAACCAAAACTCCAATTCAAACCAGCTGAAGTCAATGACAGGCAATCTGTTGACTTAAACTGGCTTTAAATAAAGATCTAGAAAATATTTGAGTTATTTTTTGGATGCTGGGTGTTCGCATGGTTAGGCTATGGGAAATGGTAGCTGGTAACCAGCTGATATTGATTCTTACTTTGAGGATGATGATGAAGAAAAGGAAGACATCTATTATATTGTAAGCTAGTGTGTGCCCAATAGAGATTATTTAAGTAGGATTTAGTTTCATGGAAATATCATAAAGATGTTAATAGTATTTTTTTACGTTATTATTTGAATCATAACTGACACTATTTTTAAGTACTTTATTTTCATTGCTACAATATTGAATGTCCCAGATTCCATTATTTGAATATATATCTAGATATGTACATACCTATGTGAATAACAGAGAAAATTTGCATTTGTTTGAGTGTAACTTATAAAGGTAATGAGACAGAGAGGAAATTAAGTATAAGTGTCCACCTACATTACATTTAAACCCTAGTCCTACATGCCTTGTTATTTTCAGTACGCCTGGCATGTAGGATCAGTTGCTTTTTATGAATACATATTGCCTTTAGAAGGAGAATAGAAAGAATAAGTTAATCCGGATACTCTCTCTTTAAATCATAAGAAACATTTTAATGTTTTCTATATGTTCAATTTTATTATTTTGAAAAGATTAGTAAACAAATATATTGATGAGCTTAAGAGTTATAATATATATAGATATCCATAACTCAAAACAGATGAATTGACTTAAAGCCGTTTTCTTAATTTGTTACCCTGTAAATAAGTATACATTTTTGTAAGAGAAACTGAGTTTAAATTCTTAACTCCATCTGACATCCAAGCATGTGAATGTGTCCTTATTTGATTGTATCTTATAGATGTTCAGTGACGTGCTCAGGTGCTCAACAATGGCTGACTAGCGTGTGTGCTGTCATGCTACAAAGTGTACAGCATACCCAGTGTTTCAAAAAATCTAAAAAACACCAAAAAAACCCACAAAACCACAAAAAAAATTAGTCCTTGATGGAATGTAATGTTTCCACAGTGAATGTTGCATGCATAGGTGGTGGTTTGTTGATACTCGTTTTGGTTTTAATTTCTTTTCATTTTCATTTTGCTACCATATTCATCGGGAAAAAAATACAATCTTGTTCTAAAAGTTGTAAAAAATGAAACAAAAGCAGTATGGGAATTGTATAAAAATGCTTGTAAATCTGTTTCAGTTTTCACTTTATGTATAAATCCATGTCATGTTTTTGTGATTGTATACAGGATGTAACTTGAGAACTTATGCAAATTGTGCTGTATAAAGGCTGTTATATCAGTCTGACCAATAAATATTTAAAATATCTGGTCTGATTTCTTTTGCCAAATTAACATGGAAAAGTATTTCTTGTTTTATCACATTGCTGTACACACCGCCCATATTCATCTGTCTTATTTTGGCTTTAGCTCCCTCCCACAGTATCATGGATGTCCCACATTTAATTTTGAAATAAGGAATGGTTTGTACATCAAAAAGTTTCTTAAAAAAAGTCAGAACTAGAACACACTTGAAGCTTGTTGATATCATCACACAGATTCATCTCTGACATCCTGTATATTCAAGAAGTAAATGTGCACATCAGAACAGTTTAGGAACACACAGAGCTTTATCTTCTCACTGCAAAGAGAAGATAAATTAAAATATAGCCTAACTCTGTATCTTTTTAAGTTCCTGATGAAGGTAAAATAATAAATCATCTGATAAACATTTAAGGGGTTCAGGAATTTCCAGGTTTCCAGGAACAATATCTTTTGGACCCTATTGTAAAGAAGAAATCAGTTTCTTTCAGCAACCACTTTTATATTACCAAATTGTACATGACTTGTAAAATATCTGTGAGATTTTTCCCATAGAGCTTGCATTTTTGAGCCTCATCTAGACCAATAATTATTATATTTGTGTAGTTTCCCTCTTTGATACAAATAATAAAAAAAAATCATGCTTCCCAAGTAAGTTAAATTGATGTTTGAGTCTGGCACCTGGAACACACAGCCTAGATTTTTTTTTGTGTGTCAGATGATGCCCTTTTCTCAAAAAAATAGTGAGAAATAAGAAAATATCTTGAGGATACCTCAAGGAAAGAAATGTCCTTTTTCACAGTGGCCTTTTTGCTACAGCAGTAACCCAGGCTAACTTCTATTAATATCCATAAGGAGCCAAACACTGGTCTTCCCAGTAACTGCTGTAACCACAAATATGTATATTTAGGGTACTTTGGATACCTCTCTGAGGAAATAATTATGGCTACAACCAACACTTCACTCCACACTCAGCCCCACTTCTCAGTCTACTCTTTTATTTGGGTGAGGAATCTCATGCCCAGCATGCTGGCCCTCTGAAAATGGTTAGATGGCATTTGTGAAATGTTAAAAGCTTCATGGGATGGAAAGCTGATTAGAATTACCTACCATGGAAGCTATAGGCTAAACTGAATCTAGATTCATAAAACTAGTTTACAGAAAGAAAATTCCAGTATCCCTTCACATGCAGATAAAGAATGATTAAATAATGTTTCTTTTAAAATAATTAATAATATTTAATAAAAATGAGTGTTTACTCAGTCAAAGAACTCAGCAAAGTGCACAGTATGCACAAAAAGTTTCCTTACAGTGCTCTTGTGGGATTTATGCCAACAGCTATACCTGGTACACAATCTGAAACTGGGAATCAGACAGTTCATGAAATATTTTTAAAATATAGGATGAAATTAAAGCTCGTATAGAGAGAAGTCACTGAAAAATAGACACAGAGATTCAGCTTAGCATTCCAGCTTTGGGTACGGGTCTCTTAGTTCTCAGATACTGAAATGAAACACAAGCCCCTGAGCTCACTGCATGAGAACCTCAGACTTAGAAACAGCGCCAATGGAGGGGATGTGCTGCCCCCTTGCAGAATCATCCAACACTGCAGATTCATTTTAGGTACAGAATCAGAACCAAAAAAATCACTGAATCACAATCACAAAATCACAGAATCACAGACTCTTCCAGGTTGGAAAAGATATCTAAGATCAACAAGTCACACCATAAACCTAACATTGCCAAGTCCACCACTAAACCATATCCCTAATCATAGAATCAGAGTCATAGAATCTTCCGGTTGGAAAAGATCTTTGAGATCATTGAGTCCAACCGCACCCATTATCCTCTAAATCATGTCCCTCAAAAAGTCATCTACCCGTTTTTTAAACACCTCCAGGGATGGTGACTCAACTACCTCCCTGGGCAGCTGTGCCAGTGCCTGACCACCCCTTTGGTAAAGAAATTTTTCCTAATATGCAATCTAAACCTCAAGTCTGCAACAACAGATTGACTGGGGCACCTTCCCTGGTTGGCTCACTCACCAAATGTGTCAGGAAGTTATCTTCCACACACTCCGGAAACTTCCTAGACTGTTTCCTCTCTGTTTATTGTATTTCCAGCAGATATATGGCAGGTTGAAGTCCCCCACAAGAGCATGGGCTGGTGATCACGAAGTTTCTCCCATCTGCTTACAGAATAATTCTTCTGTCCTCTTTTCATGAGAGAAGGTACACTATATAAGCAAAGACACAAAATCCCAGCTAGTGGAAGAGTGTGCAGTTCTCCAGATTTTTCTAAAAGGAGTCTTTTCCCTGGATTGTGACTCTACTTGCTCTTATTCATAAAAGTCTTTGATTGATTTATTTCTAATTAATCCTTGGAAATGCTATAATTCGTTATTAAATTAATTTATGAGTTTATTGTATATTTATATGCTTATATATAAGTAGTGTTTAGTAATTTGGGTTGCCAATTTATCATAGGAATGTGAAAAATTCTATTAAATTGAGAATTTAAGAGATTCATAGAAGACTTTCAACAAACATTCACTGTTAATCCTACGAGCAGGAGCTAAAATAATTCCTACATTTCCCACTTAGCTTCAGAAAAAGACGGAGTTAATACACAAAGATTTGAAGTCCTGCTCCAAATATGAATTAATCACTAATTATTATTAATTAAAAATAGCTAAAAAGAATGCAATAAAAATAATACAGGAAAAAATAATATACCTTCCATGAGGTATATTTAAAACTCTTTCCAGAAAAACAATATTGTGGAGATAGAGGTGTTAAAGAACAGGGATTGGATATGTATATGCAACACTATTTCTATATCTAACTCAAAATTAATTTTTCATGCTTGACATGTTAAAATATAGAGGAATCAAAATTTGATACTTTTAGACTTTTTTAGGCTAGTGAAACAAGCCATTTGAAATTAAGTCCTGATAATGCTAATGGATGTCTAAGAGAACAAGAGAATTGCTGATTTTTCAGCCTGTTACACTTCAAGACTTGCCAAGAACAATAAAGATGTCACAAGCTTTTTCATCCAGACAATCTAAAGAAAGTAGGGAAGTGCTATTCCTTTCATTTCACTGGTGGAGGAGCTGAGGTACAAGAAAGCTGCAAGTCTATTTCCAGAGGTCTTCAAGTTACCACAACTTTCTCATTTTCCCTTTGTAAATGATATGCCTTTCTCAGTCTCTCCTCCAAGAGGAAATGAAATAAAAGAAAATCTCATTTCAGTGCTGTGTTCTGAAAATCAAATTAGTAGAACCTGGAGTAATATTTTGTGTCTAAAGACAGGAAGACAGAAAAGAAACTACAACTAAAGAGCAGTGAGCATTCATGCTGACGGGAAGTGCCTGGAGCTTGCATGATGTCTTTGAAGCAGATTTGGGCTGAGCACATTTGGGTAACTGCTCAAAGCTACTTGCAGTCTCTGCTCTAATTGACAGTGGTAATAACAGGCTCATTTTCATCAATGGCTTTCATAATTCAGAGAAGCTTTTCAACCTGGGGGCACTGCATTCTTGATTCTCTCTATAAGAATTCAGAAGATGGAATAAAAAAACCCGACTACTTAAAAGCTAATACTTGGTTTGTTAGGACTATATTCTGTTCTCAATCTCATCTACTATAACTTCAGGCACAGTAGAATTTAGTATTATTTTTCTTCTTTGCAATATTTTGTAATACTTTGTATTACAGATAGAGGGATGCAGGCATGCACAATTTTCAACAACTTTCCTACCAGAGTTCATCTGATGTCGTCTTTGTTCAGTGAGTATTGGTGCTGCTCCACAGAGAGGTTTTTTTCCCTCTAGTTCTGAGGTATGTCACATGGACTGGAACTCCTCACTTGGTTTACTCCCTTGGCTATGTGAAATGTTCAGCTTAGATTAACTCTATGTTCAAGTACAGAATAGTAACGTGTGCATTGTAGGCATTTTAATTTAGGTAGATTCACTTAAATGTCATCACAAAAAATGCAAACCAAAGGGACACTACAATTTTAGATGCAAAAGTTCTGCCTGGTAAGCAGGCAGGAGTGATATGTTTTAATGAAAACAAATCCTCTATACAGTCTGAAATGCTTTGTTCAAGACAGACAGACTAATTGATATTATCTGATACATATAACAGTGCTTTAGGAAAAGAATCCAGAACTTCAGACTGTGTTTATTTAACACCACTCACACAAAATGGATTCACCTGAGCTGTTCAGGGCATTGGGGTAACAAATACATCTGCCTGAAATGAATCACTTTTCTGCTGTTTTACTGAAAGACCAGGCCCTCTCTAATAAGTGACTGTATGTTCTTTCATTTATTTTTATCATATTTCAAATCACATAGTGTAGTAAAGAAAACATGCACAGCATGCACTATAAAATCTCAGAAACACAATAACAAATACACAGTTGATTTTTTTTAAATAATTTTATTTTTCAAATACATTTTTTTAGTTTTTTTTTTTTTAAATGATAGAATACTGACAGTCCTGGAATCAGTATTCTCAAGAAGAAGTATAGTGCAGAGTCACTACAGAATTTTTCTAAAGCGTAGGCTGAGAAGGACGTATGCCAAGGGAGTATGACTTAAATCCCTGAAAGAGCAGTGTCTGATCATGCGCAACACAGAAACTCACACAGATTTACATGAGAACAAGACAGCAGGTCTGTGCTTTCTTAATATGTGCTAGAAAAAAAAAACTAGCCTGACTGCACTAAAAGCTTATTTAAATCAACAAAAGGTCTTCAAAATTGCATAAGCCAAGATTTTCTTGAGTACAAGTTTGTGTTTAGAGTAGAAGCTCTTTTCTCAATCCTATCATGATGCTGAGTAAGATCTTCAAGTTCAATGTAGTTTTACAGACCATAATGTTCTGATGCCGTGAGACTTCTCAAAAGTATCACTGTGACTGAAATTAGGTTTATCTTTATTATTAACCTTAGTTTCTACTGCTTGGTATGACCAACACAACGTAAATATTTGAGGGCACTATAAAAGAATATGTCTACAAAAAAACTACAGAGGGCAATATCAATCATTTTAATAAGCTCTCAAAGGCAAGATTTAATCACATAATATTATCAGTTAAATCATGAAGTAATCGTTAGTATACAGGTCAACAAAAAAGCCCAAGAGAAACAGAAAAAGTATTTTATTGTAGTGTTACTGAAGGAGCAATTAAACAATATTATGAAGTTGGACTCCAGTGAGAAAAAATATTTCCTTGTAGCACTGAGTTACTTTGAAAATGTTTTATGAACAAATCTTTTTGCATGTTCCAAACAGAAGAAATATTATTTGTAGAATATGTTCCATATATTTTTTTAAAGGAATGAGTGTTTGTAAAAAATGCATCAAGAGGTAAAAGGTTTAAGCTGATGCTTTCAATTCTATGTATTTAATATCACCGATGAATGCTATTGTAGCCAGTGGAAATAATTCACCAGTAATTTTAATTTGTTCTGAAATTGTTAAAATCACTCCTGCTATAGCAGTGCCAAGTAACAACACTAAGCAGCAACAGTTTTTTCAGTATCACCTGACTTCTTTTAAGATGTGGTGCATCCAAGTTTACTTTGATTCAGCACTGTGCTATCAGTCACTGTGCTATCAGTGTGGGGAGGTGGGAGCAGAAAACACACACACATAAACCCACACATCTTCTTAAAATTCTGATATACTTAACCTAGTTACATTGGAAAAGATACATTAAAGATGACTGCTGAGATGCAACAGCAAAATGTGGTGAATGATAAATAATATATGAGCACTCTTTCTCTACCAGAGCAGGCAGAGGACCTGCAGCAGATGCCCAATGGCACTGCCCAGGTTTAGTGCCCTTACCCTGTGTAACAGGCCTGGAGCGATTCTGCTCTCCCTCTTCTGCTTCCACCCCTGTTCCTGTAGGGGCAGATCGCCCTTTGTGGCTTCTTATTATGTTCTTTGTGTTTTCATGCACACATACAGGGTGTTCTACGTGTGATTGGTACATGCTTCTTGTTGTCTCTGTTATGCCTGAGAGGTGCTGCCCTGCTCTGAGGGTTGCATTGCTTCAGTGAGCAGCAGTGCAGCAGAGGAGATCTTTTATGCCTACAAGCATTCAAGAGAGAATCATAGAGTCCAGTCAAGTACTATATGGATCAATATGAAGACCTATAAAATAAAAAATTCTTTAAAAATATAAAAAGTCATGTTTTTCAAATTTATAAAAACCAACCTAACAAACAAAAAAAAAATTCCAAACAAAAAAAAAAGGTAGTTCTTTATTATCAAAGAACAGTTATCACATTTCAAAGATTCAGGCACTAAATTCCAGGCTGAAGGGGTATACTTTGTATTTTTCAAGAATAAAAGTTAAAAAACCTTTTTCTGGGCTTAGACACCTATACTGGACTGAGAAAGATAGAGCATTTGTTGTTGTCATGCATCTGACAAAAGCTAAGCACTCATCTGAAATGTGAATGATCATGGTTCATATTCCTCTTTTTTAGCTGTTTCTTGGCAAGGTCTGGAAACAGGTTATACTTCTGCTTTAAGAAACTTTAGCAGGGTTTACTTTGCATTGGCCTGAGCCTCAGTAGCTCAGTCAGACCTCCTATAGGGCTGAGGATGCACTCAGGACCCCTGCCCATGTGTTGGACAAGAAATGACTGGTTTTGAACATCCTTCTGAGCTCACCCCTGAGCTGGGGTGAGCTCAGGTTGTGCAGAAATCATTCATATGAGTCTGAGAAGATTCCCTACACTCCTAAAGCAATAAAATTCTGAAATCTGGCTTGCCAGACTGGTCTTTCTCAATCATTCCTGTCTAATTTATTAGTCCCTGAAGTTAAAGGTCTAAAAAGAGGAATTCAAATAGATTGTTCTTTATCACCCTTTGTGGAGTCCAGCTTGGTTCATCATGTACAAAGCCTGTTCGCTAGACAACCAAGTCTGATGATTAAAGACAGAAGACTGTAACAGTGGCTGAAGTGCCTTGGTGGACTTAACTCAATGGGGTAGTGCCCATAAAGCACCTCCTCACCAGTCACCAGAAGTAGGCATATGAGCTGTATCACTTATTTTAAACCTCTCACGGCACCGAAAGCTACGACATTCACAACACTGCTTGAAATCCAGAAGGGTATTGGGATTAATCTTCTTAAAAAATAATAATACTATATTTGCTTTGTTAGAAAAGTAAGTTAACCTTGACCTAAAATAAAGATATTGTAGACTAATTATGCTTTAAAAAAAAAGTGGAATCTTGCTTGTTAACAGAAAAGGTTAAAGTGTTCATTAAGTACACTCACTTTAGTCCAGCCCAACTGACCTCATGTGTTATGAGGTATCAGTAACCCAGAAAAGTGCTTGCACTGGCACAGCTGCCCAGGGAGGTGGTTGAGTCACCATCCCTGGAGGTGTTTAAAAAACGGGTAGATGACTTTTTGAGGGACATGCAGAGCTTGTATAAACATTCCCATTTTATTTGTGTGTATTCACACAGTTAAGTATTTACCCTGGCAAGGAAGCAGATATTGGTATGACATGGGCTTTTAAAAATACTTCAATAATTTATAAACATAGTGTTTTGAAGAATATGCTTTTTCACCTGTTTATAGATGAAGGTAAAAATGAATGAGAGTATGGAAACTTCAGGTTTTGTGCAGAAGTTGCTGATTTCATTCTGTGTTAATCAGAACAGCAATAATAACAATTTTAAACAGTTGTTATTTTTTGTAGAAAAAGAATGAATTATTACAAAAATATCCTGGTGTTCTGAATTTTAATATTTCTTTTAATGATGGTCTTGGATCTGTAATACATTTCCAGTATCAGATGCATTTCAGCCAGTCTGCAAAAACCTTGACTCAAACTTTAAAAGAATATGAAGAACGCTGACTAGGCCACAGCCTGGAGATATAAGAATAAGGAATAAATGAGTGAGTAAACTCTCTGAAGATGAAAACCCAGGGGCTACATAAATCTGGAACATTCCCCACAAATACATGCTACGTTTTTGTTTAGAGGATATCAGTTGAAGATGAAGACACTATGATTGCATCTTATAGTAATACAAATACAGTGATAAATTTAGAAAAAGAGAAAGCTTTTATAAAATTACAAACTAAATATAAATATTAATAACTTTTTAATGGAATATTTCTTTATGCAGAGGCTTCTATCAATTTCCTATATTTTATGATATTAACAGTGATGTAACTACCTAGAAAAAAAATTAATAATTTTTACATGCTATTTAGAACAGAGAAGTTGTAAGTTGCAATTCTTACATCTTTTTTATGTTAGGGTTTGTGAAATTCAGAAGTTTAGCTCTAAGCTTCATAACATTTTTTTTTCCTGACGTTTATAGGCTGTTGCATTTCAAGTAAGCAGCAGATGGCAGCAGTGACAGCAACATTGCCCTGCAGTCTACTGAGCAGGCATTTAGGGTAGATGCATGCAGATAGATAGCAAGTTTTGTAACTTCCATTAGAATTCAGGGGGAGATGGTACCCAATCTGACGAGTGAGGATCTTAGTTTTAAGAAAAAAAAAAAATTAAAGGATGTAAAATTATATTTTTTCCTGAATAAAAGGTTTTATGGAAACATATTTCTAAAAACAGTCTCTTAGCTATGCCAGTGCCAGCAGTAAAGTCTGTGAGTGAGTCTATATAAAAATTCAAAGCCTGAATTTTATTAAAAGTTAGTCAGAAATTCTTAGGCAAAGAATTTTCAAACGTGAACTATCATAGAATCATCTGGTTGGAAAAGACCTCTGAGATCATCAAGTCCAACCGTACCTGTCCACTTACTAAATCATGTCCCTAAGAAACTCATCTACCCACCTTTTAAACACCTCCAGGGATGGCGACTCAATCACCTCCCTGGGCATTTGTTCCAATGCCTGACAACCCTTTCAGTGAAGAATATTTTTCTTGATGTCTAATCTGAACCTCCCTTGGCACAACTTATGGCTACTTCCTGTCATCCTATCACTCGTCACTTGCAAGAAGAGACCAGCACCCACCTCGCCACAACCTCCTTTCAGGTAGTTGTAGACAGCGATGAGGTCTCCCCTCAGCCTCCTCTTCTTCAGGCTAAACAACCCGTGTTCCCTCAGCCACTCCTCATAGGACTTGTTCTCCAGCCCCTTCACGAGCCTTCACCAGGCACTGCAGCACCTCAATGTCCTTCTTGTAGTGAGGGGCCCAGAACTGAACACAGTACTCAAGGTGCTGTCTCACCAGTGCTGAGTACAGGGGCACAATCACCTCCCTGGTCCTGCTGGCTGCACTGGTTTTGATACAGGCCAAGATAACTTTGGCCCTCTTGACCACCTGGACACACTGCCAACATCCCTGGGTCCTTCTCCTCCAGGCAGCTCTCCAGCCAGTCTTCCCCAGGCCTGTAACGCTGCGTGGGGTTGTTATGTCCCAGGTGCAGGACTCAGCACTTGATCTTGCTGAACCTCATCCCATTGGTCTCATTCCATCGATCCACCCTGTCCAGATCCCTCTGCAGATCCCTCCTTCCTTCAAGTAGATTGACACTTCCACCCAGTTTAGTGTCATCTGCAAACTTGTTAAGGGTGGAT
This sequence comes from Dromococcyx pavoninus, assembly GCA_033558185.1. Taxonomy (NCBI): domain Eukaryota; kingdom Metazoa; phylum Chordata; class Aves; order Cuculiformes; family Neomorphidae; genus Dromococcyx; species Dromococcyx pavoninus. The sequence continues at coordinate 2,472,902 of JAUMJL010000063.1, read as the reverse complement.
TCAATACCTTCGTCCAGATCGTTGATAAATATATTGAACAAGACTGGACCGAGCACTCAGCCCTGGGGAACACTACTCATGACTGGTTTCCAACTGGATTTAACTCCGTTTACCACAACTCTTTAGGCCCGGCCATCCAAGACAGTTTTTACACAGCAGAGGGTGTGCCTGTCCAGGCAAAACCAGCCAGCATAATACTGTGAGAAACAGTGTCAAAGGCTTTAGCGAAATCCAAGGACATTACATCCACAGCCTTTCCCTCGTCCATTAACCGTGTAACCTTGTCACAGAAGGAGAATGAATCTATTGATGAATCTATTGAATCCATTTCTGATGTCCTGTACTAGCATACAATATTCAATTTTACAAGCTTGAGGTGTTGTGGAGGACAGCCCAAAGTGCTCAACAGTGGTTGCATGACAAAATTTCAGATTTATGGAGCACGCAGGTATCCTCTTTAGAAGTCCCAGGCTGTGCAGCTGAAAATAGTGGTGCAAAAAATCCAACTGACCTGTGACTGAGGTATATTTTTAATGATTTATTTGCATGTAAAGTGTCATTTTTGTCAGGCTAGCCAGAGGCTTTTGAAAATCATGGGGAAAAGGTACCTTCTAAAAATTAACATTACAGCATAACAGCTTACTAATTCTCTCAAAGCCATGCACACTATGCAAGTAAAATTAAAAAAAAAAACCAAATATTTTTTATTACGACACTTGAATGTAAATATGTTAAGGAATGGTCTGAGAACTTCTCTCTTAGAGCAGGATGTTCTTTCATATGGCGGTCTGTCAGAAGACAATGAATGGCTGATGTGTGCAATAAAGCTCTTTCTTTTTCAGAGCAGAGTCAAAGGAGTTAAAAACTTAATGAAAGTCATCTTTCCCATACTCTATCTATGCCAAAAGTAATGTGAGTGAAATCCAGAATCAGGCACTGTCTTTTTGTGCTATAGGACTTGTACCAATAAACATTTAAAATTGCCTTTTTATGTACATCACTACTTGAATATTAGCAATCCAGGCATAAATGAAAATCCATTGCTGGAAGAAACATCAACTTGCTTAAAGATACATTTTTCAAAACTGCTTTACTGGTGTTTCCAACTGATTCCAGAGAAAGAACCATATGGAATATACCTATATATAGCTAGAACTATATATCGGAATATATTTCCATTCCCCAGCATTGAGTACTGCTGAATAAGTGTGATTCTGCACAAATAAAATTGAGATTCTCAGCTTCTGTGCAGTCTTGAAAATAGCTGTCTAGGAATGATTTATAAAATTTTGATCATTAATTGCTGAATGAAAAAGTAAATCTCAACCAATTTACCAGCTTAGATGTTCATTTTCTGTCAAAAGTCAGAAACAATTTAAAAAATAATTAGAAGTTTAAATATTCTCTTACAAGCCTAACTAAATATTTTCATTTTCAGTCAAAGGCAATTTCTTTTGTTTTCTTTTCTGAAATTCTTTTTTGGATCATTACTACAAAAAAATTAGGAGCAAGCGTACATATGCAAGAAAGTTTAAAAGGTCATATGTATGTTAAAAGACATTCTTATACTTTAGGAGTTCTGGAAAGAAGGAACAATTCAAATAGGTGCACAGTACTCATACCTCAGACAAAAGTAACATGAGCTCTTGTTATATTGTTGCTGCTTAATATAGCTTTTAAAATGATTAGGTATAGAGACAAACAAAAAAAGCACATTTTTCTGAATTTTAAATTGTGATTGAAAAAATACAAGTATTTACAGGCCAACTGTATAAAATTTAAGTTCTAAAATTGTCTATACAAAGGACGTATAATAAACTGAAATAATATTCATACAAAGCTAATTACTGAAACAGATTTTAGCATTTTATATAAGAACTTTCATCCATTCTTCTTGTGTTGCAAAATAAAGTCATGTGGGAAAATGCCCGGAGAATGCTGGCAGAAGCCATAAGTATCTCAGGTTAATGCTGCTATATTCACATTTGGACACATGGATGAGAGAACATCATGCCCCACTCATAAATAACTACATCTAGCAAGAGCTTTCTTTTAACATATTTTAATAAAAATCAATCTGTAACTTGTTTCAGTTCAGTTTGTACAGAATTGAAGTTACTGATGCAAATGAGTCATGTTACACGTCACAAAAATTAGGAACGCAAGAGACCTAGTATTAGCTTGTATCTTTTACCAAGGCAATTTTGTCCAAAAGATCATTTACATTTTTAAAGAACCAAAATGATGGAACAGCCAACATTGTCCTTGGAAAACTGCTTTTTAATAGGATTTAACATTGAGTACTTAACCTGATGTTCTGCAGTTTTAGTTTGGTTTATTTACAATTTCTACAGTTCCAAAAAACAGTAACACTATGTTAACAGACTACTGGTGACTGAGATTGGACAGAACATTGCCAGTAACTTCTAAGTCCAAAAATCATTAATCAGAGACCAGAAACTCATCAGTTGGAGTTTATGTATGTATTTCTTCTTTTACCCACAATATTTATCCCAGATATATAAGTAATTAAAATATTTCATAATTGTCTTTATAAAAATTTAATAGACTTATACCATTGAAGAATGTATAGGATCAAAAGATAATTTCTGCTGGTAGAGACCTCAGGAGGTCTTGTTTGGTATGTTTCAATGCCTCTGTTGAGGATGAAGCATGAAACAAAACACAAAATATTGCAGAAAAATTTATTACATCCTGTTCATCTGATGACACACACTTTCCAACCTCAAAAATTATTTTCTGTACCTAGTCATCAGCAGTCGGTTATGGACTTGTCTCTCCCATGATGTCATGAAGAGGGAAGAAAAGGCATGAATAAGGAAACAAAGGTGAAAAACTCCGTCCCTTTTCAAAGTGAAGTTCCACAACAGTGTGCACATTGCAGTAAGGAGATATCTCTCTGTACACACACCACGGTACAACTGCTTTCTGAGTCTCTTCAAAAATTCATAAATATTTCTGTTTATGTTCTAATTATTATTTCAGTAAGAAAACGCAAATAGTATGGACCTGTCCCTCAATTAACATATCACAAGCAGTTGGCAATTCTGATAATTAAAATGAGCAGGAAATGGAAAGTTCAGAGGAAGAACTTAGACGTAATATTTCATTTGATTCACAATAGGTTTTACCAATTGTGAGTAAACATTCTATCTTGCCAGGAGATGGTGCCATAACCCCAGAAAATGTGGATTTACTTTTTTATACAACATAAAAGTACAGATTTTAAACAGCTGTACAGAAATTTTAAACCGTTAACATTAAAATGAGAAAATCTACCCATACAGTACTGAGCTCTAAGATTTTTTCAGTTTTGGAGGCTTCTTAATTTTTTTTTTGATTTGGGGAGTTTGCATACTTGTTTGCTTTTTGTTTTCTGTATAGGAAACTATTCATATGAATAATTAGTTGTAGTATATAGTCCAGAGCTTGGATTCCTTGACTTAGTCTGTTCTTTACCTTAGTTTACTTTAGAAAATGTAGTTCTGCTTAATTTTTTAGTCAAATATTGAAACTAGTAAGACTCTTCTACAAATAGAAGGTTGATCTAAATACTGATAGCTCTTATGGACTAAGAGTGAAAGTATCAGACAGATACTTTGGATTGATACACAAAGCAGCATGTTTGATTTCAGGATTAATCTAAGTCTGCAAAACATCCAAAGAAAACATGACTGCTTTGGGAAGCTTGGAACCATTCCAGAAACTCCTCTCCTGTAAAGCTAGCTGTGCTTCAAACCAGCATTTTGCACCAAATAAGATTGACCCCTGTGAATTACATGTGTTCTGCACCTTTCTTTATGCCTTTCATTTTATTGTTCAGTTTGCAATATGTTAACCCACAAAAAACCCAGAAATCCTGCTTACCTGTATTTTACAGATGATGCCAGGCAAAAATAAAAACTAGTAAAAGGTACTGTCATTTCCCAGGTTCTTAGACAAGGGCCTTACATAAAAAAGAATTTAACTGGCATCAGTTCTGTTATTTCCATAACTGAGCAGAGTTGTAAATATTTTTCAGGGAACTAACATCTGAAGTTCTTTGGATTTACTACAGGTTTGTTGATTAGAGTGAAGAGTTTCCTAAAATAAGTTATGTGGTCATGAGAGGATCATACCAGACTGATCAATCTGCGTTGCTGAAACTGAGACCTAGCTTGACAGCCAAACCTGTTAAAACTCAGCCACGAGAGCAGTCTAAATTACAAGGGTGCAGCCTTGAGTATCCATGTGGCTAATATGAGTCTCACCTGAGATCAGGTTATTTACAGGGTCTGGTTGCCTTTTTAGCAGGTGCCAGAGAGACCCTTTCAAGATGGATCATAGGTTGTCTACTGTAGTATAGGTTTGATGACACACCTAGAATCCCTAGCTGGATACAGCATGGTCAGTCTATACTGCTTAAAAACTCAAAGAGTAACCAAAATTCTTGCTTGAGCTTGATTCTATGAGTAAGCATCCAGATTCCTCTTCTTTGATCCAGTCATTGTAACGTTCATGTCCCCACAGGTGTAGCTCTGTTCTAAAGCTTACCAGCCGGCAGAGGCAACACTATGATTCTTATCGTTCTGTACATTATTTCAAATTTATAAGCCATGTGGCAAGGGACTGAATAGGACTTCTCCTTCCATGGTACAGTGTTTCTGTGCTTCTCTCAGTGCGTATCAGTGTTAACCTACACAAGTTTTGTGTATACTGAAGAATAAATGTCTAGCAATAATTTCTGGAGACAAAGAGCCGAGTCAATTGTATTTACTTATCAAATAGCTGGTTTGAGCTAGCTTTCCCAAGCTCTCCAACCGCTCAGTCTGCCTCCCCAGAAAACTATGGAAAAAAAACCAAAATCACACTATGTATATATATTTCTATATTTATATAAATACGAAGAACTACATCGCAAGGATATACAAAGGGGCATGGGAAAAGGGGAAGGGAAATGGGAAAAAGAACAAAAAGGAATTAAAACTAAACAGGTATGCACACTTATAAGACCCGGTAATAAACGAAGTAGAGAACTAGCAAAATCTCACCACTTCCCTTGAGGAAAAGCAGAACACCTAAATCCGACTCAGGACTCTCCCCCACATGTGTGGGCAGACAACAGCAGCCACTGCAGGCCTCAGCTCCAGACAGGACCAGCAGCAACGGAGCTCCTGCTCTCCAGCCTCCCGGAAGAAGAATAGAGCGTACCCCATTATCTACACCTTATTTATATGTTGTGTTACGTTAAAGGAAGATATGGAATACTTCCGTGGATCCTGACCTCCGTTGTTAAGGAAGACCTGTAAAGGCCTTTTTTTTTTTTTAAGGAAGATCTGAAAAATGCAAAAGTCAATCCACTACAGTTAACTTACACAAGTTTTGTGTATACTGAAGAACAAATGTCTAGCAATAATTTCTGGAGACAAAGAGCCAAGTCAATCGTATTTACTTATCAAATAGCATATAAAACATCACAGTCCCTTTTGTATTTGGATGAACCCTCTAAAACATCTTAAAAAGGCTACATAACAAAGATTCATATTTCTAAAAAAGAATAATCATTTTATTTCTGATTGCTAAGATTTTATATCTCAGAAGAAACAGACAAGTCCTATTTCTTCAGTGATCTTGGGAAGTAAGATTCGTAATTCTACTAGATACAAAAAAAAAAAGCAAACTCAGTAGTGGTATTGCTCTTACTGTTATCTTCTTCCTCTCTACTGAATTATTACAGAAAATATGTCTTCTCTCTTCAATCTAGAAAATAACTACTTTATTGTATTTACTTCTCTATTTCTCCTTTACTGCTCCCCTGCCTTTTTTCTCTGATACTATACGAGCTACTCCATAACACCAAACATCTTTTCTCTCAGAGATGACCTTACCGATGCATGTCTGTTTAGGCCCTAAACAAATGTTCTAAATATCTGCTTACCTTTAAAATGTGCTTAGCCTATTTTAAATATGAAGGAGGGCTTTGATGCTCAATTTGCCCAACTTTTTCTAGCTAAACCAACTACTCTAATGAAACACGTAATTTCATATTAAAAAAAAACCACTTGTGCTCAATAATAAATATTAGCAAAAGCTATCTTGATGAATTACTTCATCTCTCTATAGAAACCAAGCTTTCACCAAAGGATTTTATCAGTTCTACTTTGGCTCATAAGCTGAGGGATTCTTACCCTTCTATTTGTGTGAGGAAGGCACATTTACTGAATCGTGATTCAGCCTTGAGATTTGAGGAGATCATGAGTCATTCACACCTGGTATTTTGACATCTAAGCAGTAAATTTCTTCCACCCCAACCTTACTTAGTTACATACTGGTTTTGATTTGGCTGCTATGCCTGTTTCTAGCCCTACACCACTTCTAGTAAGTTGTCCCTCAAATACACAAATGTATAACAAATTGCCTACTGTGTTTCTTAGTTCATTCTTGCATCTTTAGGCTGGATACCAGAAAAAGTTCTTCACCCAACAAGTAATCAGGCATTGGAATTGCCTGCCCAAAGAAGTGGTGACTTCACCATCCCTGGAGGTTTTTAAAATAAGACTGGATGTGGCACTTAGTGCCATGATCCAGTAATCATGATAGTGTTGGATTAAGGGTTGGACTTGATGATCTTGGAGGTCTCTTCCAACCCAGATAATTCTATGATCTCTTTCAGAGACAAAAATAATCTCTCTATAAAGTTGGAAGCTTTTTATACCTCAAGGACAACAACAATGACACTTTTAATGAACACAAACAAGTCTGTTACTGTACAATAGTACCTGCTTTCAGTCCTTCACCTGGTCTATACCAAGAACCTACACTAAGACTGATAGTAGAGGAGCTGACAAGTATAGGGTAATACCATTTGTTCCTGGGGAACAGCAAAAATCACAAATGCTATATTATTGCTTACTAGAGCAATGCAGTCCTGTGAGCTATGCAGAACCTGGACTAGACACTGTAGAGACAAAAAAGACCATGTAGGCATTGCATGTAAAACACCTCATATAACATGAAAGGATAAAGAAGATAACGAGAAGGTATAAAAGGCAATGATAGCCCCTGCAGAAACAATGGCAGAAGCTGAAGAGGGAGAGCAGGACTGCTCCAGCTTTGTTTCACCAGGTAAGGATGCTGCACCTGGGTAGTGCTGTTGGATATCTGCTGCAGGTCCTCCACCTCCACTGGTAGAGAAAGTCTGCGCTTCCTTTTTATTTGCCATTCACCAGATTTTGCTGTTGCAAATCAGCAGACATCTCTAATGGGTTATCTTTTACTAAGTAACTAGGTTAAGTATCTTCAGAATTTTAAGCAGCTTTAGGGTGTGTGGGGATGGGTGTATGTTTTCTCCTCCAGACTCTCTACCTAGGTGCCTCCCCTACCTCTCTAGGTGGTTGGTACTGCACTCAGAGCCAGTAAACTTAAATGCCATAGTTCATTCTATCCTTTTCACTTCAGCTATACAAACAGCAACATCTTCATAGATAATTTTTCTACTGACAGAACTAGGTAGCTTTTTTTCTCTCTCCCCTACTTTATACCTCTATAGCTGTACATAGCGCTTAACAAGCACTTCACGAGCAATTTCTCCTTTCAAGTGATCATTTTTCCTCTAAAAGAACAAGTTTCATATTTTGTCGATCTACTTGGAGATCTTCTCAGTGAATTCATAGAAACTTTCCTTTGAGCTACTGCTTTCTTTTCTCATCACAATGACACTCAAAAGTTTTTTCATCAAAACTATGTTAGGTAATTTCTAATGATATTTTATCTCCTCCAGGTTTTTTTGAGCATGTAGAGATACAGACCTAAGCAACTTTCTGAAGAAAGCTGACTTAAATGTTAAATGAAGTGATATTGTTTGGAAATACACCTATTATTATCTCCAGCTGATCATTAGCCAGATCCATAGGTAAGATTTTTATGTCTTTGACATGACATGAGCAACTATGTATATTGAATCAGGTAAACAAAAACAAGAACTAACATATGAAAATGTAGTTATTATATACATCCAGCTTCCATTGAAAAAATAACTTGAGATATTATATGTGTAAGACCAGACTGTTAAGTAACATTTTTGCCATTTCAAACCATATCAGCTGTCACTTTACACAGATATTTTCAACAAAATGTTTCAATAGAGGGTTAAGCCCAGCCTTTACATGATTGAATTCTTCAGGCTTTACTATTCACAGTGAAGCAAAGACTTACATTCACACTAGTGTCATTTTTCTGCATGAGATCTGTTTGCCTGGCCATAGTGCAATCATTCCTACAGAAAATAATGCCAGATATAAGTGGGAAAAGTCCTATTGATTTTGGTGAAAACTGGAAAACTGGCGATGGAAATGTAGGACCAAAAGATCTATGGCAATTAATAAGTTAATTTGTCACCTAATGGGATTATAATTGCCTATAGATCATGTAATATAATAGCTTTTAACCCCGTCAAAAATCTCAGTTCGGATTTACTTTTCTCCCAGAAATAAAAAAAATGAAGTCGTTTAGCAAATTACAAGTTGCAAATGGCTTAATCATTCTAAGACATGAAGTGGGATGAGAAGGTGGCACACTAAGAAATCATGTGGGAAATAAAAGGATACGAGGAACTCCTGGAGTGTTTAATGAGCAATAATATACATGATCTTCCTATAATTGTGTCCATATGTTCTTAAATACATTCTTATATATATTATTTTTTTTAATGGGACAATATAATTTGATGATTCCTATTTCAGAAACCCTTTCTGCACGCTATTTTGCTAGGAATTATGAGTTTCTTTGGAGTTTCCTAGGGTGCTTTTGTGCATGCACTGCAATATGCACGCTAGATGGCACTCAATGCTTATTACTCAACGAGTCTATGCCCTGTTCAGAAAAGAAATTACAGCGACCAGTGAAAACAGTTACTGAGCTCCCAGCCGACTTGATCTTGAATTTTTGCAGTTTCTAAAGACAATAATAGAAATTGATAACTTCCAACTCTGCCTGTAGCAGAATAAAGTGTTGAGAAGACCTTGTGTACATCCAGCTAGCATACAATGTACTTATTGCAGCAAATTAGACAAGATTGTCCACCCTTCTCACGTGTTCTGAGTGCACTTTAAATGTTTTGTTCAGAAGGAAGATGGTGATGCTACTCTTGATGTTGTACAATTGCACCTATCAATTCCTTAACTTTTATTGCTTTGGAAGACGCTGTTTCAGAAGACATTAACTTGCAACCACATTAGTGAATAGTAGGAATGACAAATGAAATAATAACAAGAAATGATAAGAAATAACAATAATAAATAATAAAAGATCTCCTAAATTTATATTGAAATATATAGAACCCAAAACTCTCACTGAAATTCAGAGAACAAATGAAAAACTAAAGGAACTATAATGAAAATCTTTTTATGGATGGTTTGATTCTTAAGGGTTTATCTAAAAAGGGAAGGGGTGGACTCCAAAACAGAAGTTCCTAGACTGTGATGTTCTTTGATAAAAATATTATTTATGTTCAGGGAAAGTAACGTTAACTTTCTAGATTACAGTTTTTGCAAGCACAGGGTAAAAATGAAGATCCTTATTTTTCTTGTCTTTAGATATTTGAAATCTCTAAAAAAAGATATATAACCTTTGATCCTCAATTCACTACAAATTTCTACCTTTTTTTAATTACAATCAGGCTGATCAGGACACAATTAATGATAAAGCAGGAATACACTGAGTTAAGAGAAGCATTTCTTGTGTTCCTTTTTGCCATTTCCTCTTGGATTATGTTTCCTCTTTCACACATAATCACGTTCCCTTCCAAGCACAGTTAGCCTGGGGATGCAGCCAAGCCCAGTTCCTATTATCTCCAAAACTATGGTGAAGTCACACAAGGAGCAAATATTTACAATATTTTACAAGAACAACGAAAAGTCATATAAGAGCAGCAAAATTATCCACCTAAAATAACAAGCAGCTGTGCCACTGGCAGTGTTTTAGAAGCTGGTATCATATCAGAGCAATGTTCTTGGCTCCTCTTCCTGTCCTTCAGATAACTACTGTGTCTTTGGCTCCCATCTAAGATGGATTTGAGTGCTCTTTTAATCGCCACCAGTGGTAACAAGTCACTAAATCCTATGCGCTCACTGAGAATCCAACTGATCAAGTCAGAGATAACTTTTATAACTAAGTAACAAATACAACGATGTTCGAACTTTTACACACTAGGATGGGATCAAAGACACCATGTAGTCTGTGCTGCACAGTTGTGAAACACTTTTTGAAAAGAATTTGCAAAATCACCATTCAGGTTATCATTTCCTTTTTAAATGTGTCTTCTATTGCACTAAGATTCCCACTACTACAGATGTAATATCATTATTAACTCAAAACTCTGGAAGCTCAGAAGATCCCAAGATCCGTAACAGAGAAAGAAAATGCTGTAAATCTGATGTCATTCATCCATATCTCATATATAGACCATGATGTTACGTCATTGATGTTAATCCTCAGCAAATCTAGAGGGAAGGTGTTACAATTACCACAATTGAAATCAGAAGTTCAGGCCAGCATTTGAGAGGCAGAAATGACCATAGACTTCCTTGAGGCTAACAGCTTGAAAGTTTCTAAAAACTGGATAAGAAACCCTGAGGAAAAATTGGCTAACACAGAGCTCATATAAATAAACACCAGATGTGCGGAAGCTTATTGTTGATACATGTGGGAATGTTACTTCCTGACCTAGTGATGGAAAGACATTTCAGGGATGGGAAGACTATAATCCCTTCCAACACAGATAAATCCTAACAGGACACTTCCGCTGCTTTAGGTGATCTAGGTACCGCTTGCCTGGAGGTGGAGTAGACAGTGAGAGGAAGTGTCAGTTTTAGATGAGAAGTCAGGTATGACTTTTCACTAGAGCTAATAGTGTGAATTGCTGAACGATATGCTCATGAGCTACTCTCATTATGTCAGCAGTAAGGAGAAGGACAGATATTTTCCTCTTTCTTCTTTTACTATTGACCTGCACAGAAGAGCATTACAGAGACTGAAGATGCTACTGAAACACTGGTTTTATGCTGAGGAAACTACTTGCAGAAGTTCCATTAGAAATTACAGCACGAAAAATGCACACTATTGACTTCCCTTTGGGGTGTACCTTATCGATGTGGCTGGAACACTTTTGTAGAACAGTCACTAACTTGTAGACTAAGTACTTATTCCTATTTTTTTTTTTGCATTTCAGACAATGAAGAAAGGAAGTTATGGAAGTTTCCAGTAGTTTTCAGCTGAAGTAACTGTATTTAGCTACTGAATCTATCCCTTTGAAGGCTTAATTTAGATGAGACGACTTGGGTAAGGTGAGCCAGTACACAAAGGTGAGCAAGTATACTGCTGCTGCAGTAGGTCTTAAATACTCGAGAGCAATGCTAAATTTGTCATATGTCACAGGGATCTGGTGAAAGCATGACAGAAGAATGTTTGTCTTGTCCCTGCAATTTCACAGAATAGAATCTTAAAAGCTAATTATATGAAATGTAGCAAACATCCATTTATTTTCAAATAATTTTAGAATTTCATTCTATTGAAGAATAAATTCAATGCATAGCTTTAACTTGTTTTATTTGGGTTTTTATTATTTGCTGATAAATGTTACTCATCAGACTTTCATGAAACATTTTCGAAAGTCTGATTTGGTGACTTTTTGAACCTAAAATTTTCTCAGCATAAGATTTTTACTGCAGCAGCCAGTGGGGATTCTATGGGGAATCTTTATGTGCCATCTCATCAGGTAGCTATCACAAGTTTGGTGTCACAGCTTTTGCTTTAGCTAATATTTTTTCTTTCAAGAATAACCTACTCAGGCGAGAGAGAAAGATTTTGGCTTTTTTAATATAAGAGAGCATCTCCCAATAGAGTAAATGTCCCTTATCTAAGCTGAACATCCCACAGCAAATTAAATTGCCTTTTACAAGGAAGTCTCCAGTTTTTCGTTATTAAGGAATAAGTTTAAGTGCAGAGCTCTGTCTCTACATGTAGAATGTTTCTGGGCAGAATTATCAGTATCAGTTCTAGCCTGACTGTATTTTATTACTTCTGGCCTCTTAAAGCAATTTTATTTATTCTATCTTGTGGACTCTCTACCGCTATTAATTTTGTGATACTCTTTCTGTAGACAATAGGAGAATTTCATTCTCATTTTTGCATTGTGTCAACTTGTACTACATGTATACATATGATGTGAGGTCTCAGTGTGTCATCTATGCAGACAACAACAACATCCCATACCAGAAGCAGTGGAAAATAATCTTTACGTTATATTTATTCCTTGTAAACACACAAAACTAATTATGTTGCAATGAGTGAAATCAGGTTTTTGCCATGAAGCTTTCATAATCTCATGAGAATAATTTGCACTGAATACAATACAAGCTCCTTACTTTTTTTCTACAAAATGTAAAAATTAAATCAAGAGATTGTAAATGTTGTTTAGCTTATGCCATCTGCCTGAAAATAACTTTCATTGTAACAGAAAGCCTACAATTTAATACTTGTTGTTACATTGCAGTCATGTAATAGCGATTTCATTTAGTTAATTTAGATAATCTTCACGCTTTTAATGTCAACTTCCAGTTATAATATACAGTTGTGTACTAAAAGAATGTCATTAATTTCTTTCCCAGAGCATCTGAAGGTCCATGCAGAGTTAATCAATAGGCAATTTAGGTGACCACAAATTTCAAGTCCTGCAGATACAGGCATCTCAGAGTGAAAGTGTGATACATAAGCAAAATGTTAGAGCAATAATACATTAGGAGCCATTTAATGTAAGAGAACAATTTCTTCTTTTTTTTTGCAGTAAGACCATAGCTTCTCCTTATGTTAATGTATGTCAGAAAGATATCTAGTCATAGATGACAATCTTTTCATTTTGTTCCTAAGTTTAATTACAGTCAATATTATTTTTAATTAGAATTTGTATTATTCCATCATCTCGTCTCTGAGCAAATCTGAAATTAAAACTACCAGATCATCTTTCTTAGACACCTACATTATATATTGTTACATGAAAATTTCTTTATTTAGTACTCAAAATAATTCACATGCGGGCAGTGGAGAGAAATAAGTGCCCATGAAAAGTCTATGGACAGGATTCCAGTTCATCCAGTTCAGACGTTTTACTGAACTGGTGGATTAGAGTACAGGTTAAATGTCCTCTCCTTTTCCTAAATATGCAGAATCAACAGGACAAGGCACTCATTTTGGTCGACCTGGAATATGGTTTCCTAAACTTGCTTTCTGAAGGAACATGGCATTCTGGTGGTGGGTTTTTGGCAAACAAGGGTTATGGAGCTACAAGAGCAGCAAAATGGGATTCTGGGGTTAACACTGACTTTGGCATGTTTGGTTGGGTGGGTAAGGTTTTGTTCCCTACTCCTAGGTTCTGCATTGGCTTTTTAACCTCATGAAGATACTTAAAACAATTTAAAGGAGACATGTTCAAAGCATTTTGCCTTTTCTGAGACACTGATCCAATCACAAGTGCTTGAAGCAGACTCTCAGTCACCAGTTTTCCAACTGGACTTACATCTGCCTCTTTCCTGCGTGTAGAGTCACTCCATCTCCCAGGTCTGAAGACCATTATCACACAGGCAAGTAGACCAAGGTGGGTCTTACCTGACTATCCACTGAAACTTGTTTCATATTCAGAAACAAAATCTCCTGTGACCTGAAAACACACACGTCTGAACCAAGGTGGGCAACTAAAATTCAGCACCCAAAACTTTTTGGAGATCCCTAGCTAATATGGGAACATCTGAAGTTAAGAAACCCTGGAGATCAAATCTCCTGCATGGTGGTGTAGGTTGGATACTGTCAGAGCCCACTTCCTGCCCCCAGGTCCCCTACCCCCAGACCTGATCAATCAGAGAGAGAAGGGTCCTTTGATGTCTGCACGGCAAACTGGAGACCAACAAATCTCCCAGGGTAAATTACATCAGCGCTTATTTTGAGCACTATCAAATTATCAAGTCAGTATACATTTTGGACATGGCCAAAACAGCAAATCAATATTTTGGGAATGACTTAAATATCAAATCAAATGCTCAGGTGCACTCCGAGTTGCAACCTCCCATGTGAAATGAGAGAGAGAGAGAGAGAGAGAGAGAGGGAGAAAACACAGTCTCCAGGAGCGCATGGTCCTACAGTTCTGGGGTGATGGGCATGCATGCATTCCTTCTGGGTGGGCTTCTATTTACAAGACAAGTCCATGCCCTCTCCATTACTCTCCATTAGCTTGAGGGGTGGTCTTTCTGCTAAAGTCCTCGAATCTGGGCATGCGCAGAAGCTCCTTTAGGAAGGTTCCGGAATGGGGACTGGGGGCTCCAGGGTCACCAGCAGTTCAACAGACCCTTGCCAGAATAACCTCTGCCTGAACCCTCTGGGTTTGCAGGTATAGTCGGGTGGAGAGCGGGGCAGCATCTGCTGCTGCATCTCCTCCCCCTGCTCTGCAGCAGCACAGTCAGCCCAGCAAGAGCAGAGCACTCAAGAAGGTGTTAAAGACAGCAATGCAAGTACAGTCAGGTGAAGTTTAAGAAAATACAAGGACAATCAGTCGATATTTAAGACAGCAGTAGAAGTAGAGTCAGCCTCTACAGACACCTCAGCATTTAGCGCTCGCACTCCTGAACATAAGCCACAACTTAGATGGGAACTAATAAAGCTTTATTTACCTAACAGCTAATGGGAACATTGTGTTTATAAATACAGTAATTTAAAAGAATGGAGAAAGTAAGACATGAAAATGTAGATGTCAAGTACCAACGGGGGCCAGCAGCTTCCTGGGTGGGGGGCAGGATCTGTGGGGGCTCCCTGGAGTGGCAGACCCTGAAGTGGCTTAAATATGCAAGGCAGTGATAAACACTAGATGAGTGAGTATGTCCACCAAAGTCTGTGTAGATATGTAGGTGGAGAAGTTGCAGTCTGTCAGAAAATAGCAAAAACACCTATGACTCCATAAGGACAAGGAGAAAGAAAGAGCATCTGACTGAAGTTTTTCCAAATCTCAAACTGAACAAAGAAAAGCACCAAAGCCTGTCACAGGATACAAGAAGTCTCCGCACTAAATCTCTGGGCCCTTAGAGAAGAGGAATATGGATTAAATCTTTCTTTTGATTTTTTTATTGTCCCTTCAATCAATGTGAAATTATTTTTCTTTTTACCAGCATTTCAGTTTTTTCCAGTGAAGCAGTATTTCATACTGTGACATTTAGTATACTTTTGCTTTTTTTAAATATAATACTTGGCTATTCCTTGCTAGTTCAGCAAAATGGTTCCTTCTGCTGAAGTCAATTAAGAAAAAAATAGATCTATTATCAGTAGGCCTTAATTTATTTTGGAGGCAGCTGTTGCCATATGTGAAAATTTTTAGGGAATTGGAAATAGAAAAAAATGGAAAAATAATGCCATTAAGGTGCTAAAATACGAAGGATTTCCTAAAAACAGTGATTGTTGTGTTGGGAGAGCCTTACAACACAGATAAACCTTTAAAAGAATCCTTATATCAAGTAAAATCCTTAAATTCACAATTAGGTATCATCAATACACGGGTGTGATAATTTTACAGAAATTAATTTATCTGAGTTAAAGTGTGATTTTCACCTAACATCCGTCTCTATGACTGCACCTCTCATTACCATATTTGTGCAGAAAAAACCCAAGCACTTATAAGCTTATTTGTTCTAGGAAAACAATTCTCAAGGTCTGAAGCACTTTATATCAACATGCTTACTTGATGGATTTTTTTTGCATGTGAAGAGGTCGTTATTCATTTCCTTGTCTTTGCAAGCATGGAATATCTGATAGTTTCTAACGAAATCCATAAGATATCAGGTGTTCACCACATTTAGAAAATACAGCTATAGTTTTAGTTGAATGTGCTTGAATTTATTTTTCATTCAGGTTTCATATATGTGTAACAAAGATTTTTATCCTTCAGCACATTTCTAATCTTCTGTTTAATTAGTGCCATATTTTACTTTAAATAATTCCTCATTTTTTAAAATGTTATAATTTTATAAATACCATATTCAGCACAAATCCAATACAAATAGCAAGACACTAAAATATTACCTTTCTCAAAACAAACCAGTTCTGCAGTTCTTTTAATGTTATTATTGTATTCAATCATCTTTATGAAGATATGGTACACTTATGAAATATAATACAAACAAAGAGCCAGTAAGCAACAAAGCAAAATAGCTCATTATATGCTTAGCGTGACAGTTTCATTACAGCCCTACACAAATTTCACAGTTGTAATAAGATATGTAGTAAATGTAAGTTATTTTGAGAATAAAAGCACAGCAGGCCTAAGTTCTGTGCAGCTCTGCAATTTTTAATTTTTATGAATCATAATATCTTAACTTGAAATTTACATAAAAATACTGCTGAAACAAAAGCAAGGAATTGTGGGACACTGACTCATCTAATTTAGGCAACTTAAATGACCGATTCTTAGTATCAGAATTAACCTTCTGAAATAAGTTGTGTAGAGAAAGAGAGAGAGGCATTTATGAAGGCTATAAAACCAGATCTGACTAAGTTTAGTTGAGGCAAACCTGTTCCTACCCTAACCAGTCAGACAGTATAACCAGGAATGCCACTTCTGTGCAGCTGACAATGACATTATTAATGTAATCACCGTTATTTTAGGAAAAGAGAATCAATTGGTCCATTTAAGGTGAACCATCCTCACCCAAACAGTGGTAAATATATATTATGCTATTATATGAGATCTTCATGTGTGGCAGACTCTTAGATATCTCAAAAAAATAGAGAATCCATAATCTTTCCCTGAAAACCTTTCCAGTACTTAATTGCCTGATTACTAAAATGTGTTATCTTCTACATAAAGTCAAATGTATAAGATTGTAAGACTCAAAAAAAAAATCTATTACATATGTGATACATTACTGCTATTATAATATTGTGATAGATTACTGCTATTTGTAATAGACGGAGAGAATTTGGCTTGTTCAGCCTAGAGAAGTAAAGCATCCAGGGAAACCTTATAGCAGCCTTTCTAGTACTTAGAGAGGGTCTACAGGAAGGCTAGGGAGGGGTTTTTTATCAGGGAGTGCAGTGACAGGATGAGGGCTAATGGTCTTAAGTTGAAAGGGGAGATTTAGATTAGACATAAGGAAGACTTTTTTTACAATGAGGGTGGTGAGACTCTGGCACAGGTTGCCCAGAGAAGTAGTGGATGCCCCATCTCTGGAGGTGTTCAGCGCCAGGTTGGATGGGGATTTGAGCAACCTGCCCTAGTGGAAGTTGTCCCTGCCCATGGCAGGTGGGTTGGTGGGTCCCCTCCAACCCAAACCATTCTATGAGTCTACAATTCTGTCAAGTTTTTTTATTCATAATATATATTTTCTGTGTTGGGATAAACAAGAATACATTCTCCTGACTTTAGAGATTACAGAGATTATTTATCTGTTTCAAGTTGTGGTAACTATGTGCATCTCTGAAAGAACCATTCATTTCTTTCTGCTGGGAATTGTGGTGAATAGAATTTCAGAATTATTTCCATTGTGTCTAGCTACAAGGCTTCTGGCTTCAAGATTCCAAAGCTACATTTATATAGCAAGTTAAACAAGACACAAATGTTTCTTACTACTCATTGTTAAATGTTTAGACTAATCCCTGAAGTAGTTTTGGTCCTTAGAACCCTTTTGAATTATTCTCTGGTGTGCTTCAGGAGTTAGTCTGGACAAAAATACATGCAGAGATGAAGCAGCTTCAGTGTGACCACATTTTTGGAGAATCAGGTTGTGGAAATGGCTGATACTGTGCCAGCTGGCTTATGTGTCAGAGAAGTACCCCATACAATTCCAGTTTTCATCTGGCAGTTTGGTACTTTTTGTTTTTATTTGGGGAGCTGGAAGTATTTTAAAAGACTAACACAGATGTCAGTGCCTTGGATTTGGCATATTCATACTGATACCAGTTTCCTTTTTTTTTAATAAAGTCAATTCAAATCACATACTTCTCTTGCACCATATAGTTTTCACTATGAAATGGTGTGTTATTGCCTTATTTGGCTTATACCTACACATACAGCTACTGTATAGATATGTGTATATTATATAATATAATACAATATTAATAATTTAGATAATATATAATAATAAATGCAATAATATATAGCTATATATGACATATTACATGCGTATGTATATCGCTATATCCAGACTGATATCCATTTCTGATGGAAAAAAGGAAGTCCTATGAGCATCCAACTGTATAGGGAGACAGATTATTTTTAAAGTTATCAAAAAACTTCATTGGTGGATATTTGATTCCCTTCTCTTGAGCCATTTTAGTAATTGCAGTTTATATTGAAACTACTTTCTAAAAATAATGAACATTTTGTTATAGGTGATTAAACTGCCGTAAGTACAAAAAAAAAAAAAAAACACACAACAAAAAACAGACAAGTTTTCCACAGGAAGAAATGTGGAGAAGCTTTTAGAGGAAATTTACAGCTTTGGGAAGAAAAGTTCTGTTCCCATTACACTACAATACCCCTTATGATTTCTAAGCATCAGACCAATGGGAATCTCTTTGCTGAATTATCCTTCTTTTCTCATTAAGTTTGATTTTTAATAATTTTTTCCCCTGTTCTTTCACTGAGGGAATTACTTGGAGTTGCACATTGCTTGTAGTAAAGGATTCATTTGCCTTAGGAATACAAACCCACTAAAACAGAAAAGCATACAAACTTTTCACAAGCACTTATGAAATTAAACTACTAAACATTTGAATATGTGGTACTTGTTTTGACTCTGGCTTCATGTAGGATGATGACAAGCTTTAAACTTCTCAAACTCAGCAACAATTTTTTCTCATACTTAAGATCAACTTCTGAGAATTCATCAAGAGGTTTGCAGCACATTCTGAGATTAGTGTAGCCTTACTAGACTGCTTTCAGCACCATCAGCTGCTTTAAAGCTGTATAAGTCTGTAACTGAAGTGTACCCCTATTCCCAGTTTTCCACAGCAATACTAATTATTTTCATGTATTTTGGCTATCGGGGCAAAAAGAATAGCTGCTTATTAAAAAACAAGCCACCTCTGAATGAAAAATGTAACCAACCACTTGCCCATGTAATGAATACCCAATCAGGTACATTCATCATTTTCTACTTTACTGTATTTCCTTTAAAGTGAAACACAAAGCTGTTCTTTAGAGACTTAAAGAGGAAGTTTCCATCAGCAGTTCAGTATAAACTACATAGTTATTATGACTAATTACAGAACACTTCTTAAAATGTTCACAGCTTCAAACACACCTGCAACATAATACCATTGACTGCAGGGAACTCAGAATATATTGGGGATGAATTTGGTCCTAGGAGTTTAAAGCTTGGAGGAAAATCTAAGGGAAACAAGGGAAATCAAGAATATTAAATGAATACTTGATGCATATTTATTCTTTTATTGAATTGTTTTCTCCAGAGTTTATTATGGATGCATAATTTTTTCTTAATAAAAGGTGTTCAAGGTTTTGGTTTTTTTTCTTTAGGAAAAGAAATAGTTATATTATGAAGGATTATAAAATTATCATATATATTAATCTGCTGTTGAGACAAATTTCTGCCAAGTTTATAAGAGCGTTAAGTAGCAGTTCTCTCTACACACTGAATTTGAAATATTTTAGGCTTCAGTGACTATGAGGGTTTCAGCTGTAAGTTGTTCTGTGACATCCACATACATCTCACATCTTTCCTCTCAGTCTTATATTCTTGAGGGATGCTATTAGAGAACAGCAGCTCATCAACAAGCCCTACTAGTGGCAGCCAAAAATCTGCTCCTGACAGTTGACATGACCAATCAATCAATCTCAAATTTAGATCAACAATTTTTTACCATCTACACCAGATAAAATATCACACAGAAGACAACAGAGAAAATCACCAAACTGTCCTCCTTTCATCAAAGTCCATTAGAAGGAACTATTTAAAATTTTGGTTTTCTGTTCCAATGTTCAAACACTTCAGTACATAGATATGGAAGTAAAATAGCAAAGAAAGCAAATATCTGACTCGTAAATCTGATTGTTGAACAGATTTAAAAGTGCCAGCTGTTAAATATGTATCCTTAAAGCAAAGCACCATCAGGACCCAATGCTGAGAATGCTGCTGGCACCAGATATTTTGCTGTATAACATTGTTCATCATACCTAAGCTTTTCTCAATACCCTGCAAAGACCCTTTCTCATTAATAACCCTATCTAAGTAGAATGATCCTTCAATTAAAACAGTGCTTGCGAGACATTGACTCAATAAGTTATTCAATCAAACACACATTACTACCTTCATGGCCTTTGGGAAGTATTCTCTCCCCTTTGAAGTTACTTAAGAGAGTGAGGACAGATTTTGGCTGTGATCAGTAGACACTATAACAACATAAATAAAACAATTACAGTCTAATTTCAAATAAAATCATCAACAAGGATACAACGATCCTAATCTTTTTACTGTGACCACAATGTTACATTCACTACAGTGCATTATTTATTATTTGATCACTACTGTAGACTCTTCAACATACCTTTATTTGTGACCAGCGTATTTTTCTCTTCCCCAGTATCTTACTGGTGTGCAGCACTCCTTCCATGCCTGTTTTCCCATCTTACACATCACCTGGTTCACAACAGCCTTTTCCTTAGTAGTTCAGTCCCAGTTGCATACTCCGTTGCTTCCTCCATCCTACCGTATAATCACTCTTTTAACTTTTTTTGCAAGTAGTTTTGCCAGTGTTTGCAGCTCTGTGTCCCTATCTACTCCCTACAGTACTTGTGCAAGACAGAAGACTGAGATAAAAATCCTTTTCAATTTTTCTACCTGAGCATACGAAAAGGCTGACAATTAAAGTATCTGCTCTCCATTGAAGTGTCATGAGCAGCATATATATAGGACAGCATGCAGTAACCCAGTTAAGGTTTTGGGGAATATCCTGGTTGTTGAGCAGACAGAAGCTTAATTGAGTCTAAAAAGTTATGGAGATGATGTTTTAAAAATTAAGTTATTTGATCACATATGATTAGTTTTAAAGCCATGATTCATATTTCTGAATTCAAAAATCACTGGTCTATCATTTATCAAGTCCTTAGTGCTTGAAGGTCCAAGTATTTTTAAAAGAAGGAACCAGCATACCTTCTACCAAGACACTTTCACTTTGTCTTTTCTCAGAAAAAAAAATGCGTTCTTTTGAGCAAAAATTTCTGTAAATAAATAAGCCTAATTACAAAATCGAGGCAGATATACAACCTGAAAATTTTATGTTCAGTTGATTAGCTTCTTAAACAAGAAAAAAAGTTATTTTAAGTAGTATATGGGAAGAAATGCTACTTGCCAAGTGATATTAGTACTAAATCTTAATATTTTACCATTAAATTCAATAGAATTTTATTTTGCATGAGAATTTTAAGACTCAGTTCTCATATTTTGGTAGAAAAAGCATAAGAAAAGCATGAAATACATAGTAAGGCAGTTCTAGATATTGTTTGCTTTGCTTTGCCACCTGATCTAGAGATTTGTTCTGCTGTTCTCTAATAGCATCCCTCAAGAATATATAAGTCTCCTCTGAAACTAAATTGTTATTGTATTAGAAACCTATAAGACTTTTTCATCTTTCTGTAGATTAGCGTAAGAGAAAGTTGTGGTGCAAACAAGATCAAGAAAACTGAATCACACTCTGAAATCACCTTTCTTTTTTCACTGACCACATAAGCAACAAAAGCTTTCATGACATCTCTTCACTTGTCCATAGCTCATCCTAGTGAGAGGTGAGAGAGTTCCTACCATGAAGTGACTCAGTCTTATAATACACCACAGGTAGGTATTACATAACTGAACCTAGTTCAGTAGAATAACGGTTTCAATACATGAGGCATGGCTAAGAATCAGAGCTTGGCAAAAACACAGGTGGAAAATCTTAGGAAAACTTTAGATTAAAATCTTAAGAATTATAGTGAACAAAATAATTCTGATTACAAAATCACCAGTTTTAAAGTTAAAATACAAAGGTTACAGGATTTTTTAGTATTAGATAAGCACATTTTCAATATATTTGTAAATTTTAAATTGGAAATTGTAGAATTTATAGTTTCTAGCTGAAAAAATATAAAGTATTTAAATTTTTTTACAGAAGTGAGACGTGAAAACTGAGGATTTGAAACCTGACATTAATAGTAAGGACAGAATCATAATATCACAAGAACGTGTAGTTGAGCAAAACTTCTTCATAAAGATTATCAAAATAGCAAACTAATTATATTATCCAAGGACATTAGCTACAGATAAGATTAGGAAAAAAAAGATTTAGGTTATAAAATCATAATTTAATTTGCTCTTTTGACAGACAAGAAATTTACTCCTGAGCTGGAACTCAGCCTGTTTCATATAAGTCAACAAAACTAAGGTGGCAGAATGTTCAAAACTAACAGGAATTGTAACCTATATTATATTTCATACAATCATAGAATGGTTTGGGTCTAAAGAGACCTTAAAGATCATCTAGTTACACACCCCCTGAAACACCTCTAAATGGAAGTTCTCCATTGGTGTTACTATTTCACGGTCTTCAAAGATTGAAATATTTGTACGGTCCCTTACTTACTCCTTATTAATATTCCAATTAACTGTATTAGCTCATTTAACTAAGAGGAGGCTGGACTGAATGTAGTTTAAACTGATCTTGGCAAGAGGTTGCCCAGATTGATTAATGTAACAATTCATGTGGCAATACTCTATTAGTTATCACAGATAAACCGATTCTTTAAGTCCTGTAGAGATTTCCAGGACTATCATTGTCATCAACTAGGCTCAACACTTTTACAGACAGCATGTGCTCATCTCTGCACTTACGAGTAAAATGTGTGCACTGACCTGGTGTCTCTGCAAAAAATGACGGAAAAAAAGTATTAGTCCTTTAATATACTTTGGTAGATAAATTCTACAGCAGCATACCAGAAAGGATTTTGTGATTTTACAAATATATCGATAATACATGCCCATTTTGCAGATTGTAGATTTATATCTCATGGGTTTTTTTAATACATTAACAACGTAGCAGGAAAACATTAGGAATAAGGAGAAAAAGATCATTGCAAGTGACTGAGGTTAAATTGTGAATACCATGGTATTTTTTCTACGTCTCAAGCAATGTTTGGAACATTAAAGCATCCTGCATGACATGAATAAGGACTTGAAACAGTGGATTTCATCCTAATTCAGCAGACAAAGCTCCTGCAGGAAAGACAAACTCAAACCAGTTGCAAATTAAAGATGAATGGTGTAGTTGTATTTATGTGAATTTTTAAATCACTTACACAGTCTTGTTCAGTTATTTTCAGTCTATCTTTTCTTTATTATTATTGAGGAGCCTTTGTTCCGCCTCAATTCTTACCCTCCTGAAATTTTTTACAAGAATTTTAAAACATTCATAACCCTAATAAATCCTAAGATAAAAATAATGGTTGTTACCATGCCAAACTTCATGTACCTGGTTAACATCATTGAGTTAAATAGGAACTCCTTACGCCACAGAAATGTACCCAAGTCCAAGGAGTATGCAGGGTATTCTAATAGACAATAGGACAAAAAGAAGAATGATGGAAGAGAAATTACAAATTCTGTGTAAGATAAGAGACACAGATTTTGATGCCCGTCCTGGAGAATCAGTATTGGTATTACTTTGCTGACAAAGATATTTCCATTGTATACAAGAAATAAAAGGAATAGAAGTGGCCCTCAGTTATATACTGAAAAATATAGTGTAATAATTACAAAACCATTATACCATGAATCTGTGCATTCATCTACTAGATCAATTCCTGAAACTTAAAGTTATTCCCCTTTGCCACCCTAATAATGATCAGTCCTCTCTAGGAAGAATAAAAATTCTAATGAAACACTTAGAAAAAAAAACAATGAATAAATCATTGAGTTAATCTCTCTTGATAATGCATGTGCTGGAAAAGTTAATTCTTAATATCCATCCATACACACAAAAAATGAATTTTTCTTTTCATTAAAACTAAAATAGCAGATGTGAGAAATTTTTATGAAAATTTATGTCAAGCAATAAGTTTTCAAAAGCTTTTAAAGCTGTATGTGCTATGCAAGGTATAAGTAAAATATTCTCATGGGTCTGAACTGTAATGCTAGTTTACTAGTGATTGCTAGTGACTAAGATTTTATTTTCTCCATTATATTATAAACTAAGAAAGAAAATAACAGCACTAACACAACAAGCTCAGGTCTCATTACAATGTTCTTTCTTCACAAAACGTACTGAATATCATTGACAGTTATAAATACCCAGCAGCAAGTGTAAAAGAAGAAGAGGAAAATCTTTACTTTCGTTAAGAATGCAGTAAAAGAAACATCCATTTAACTTCTGTTGGTTGTGCTCGTGTTCAATATTAAACCTTCTCATTTGACAGACACCAAATCTCCTCATCAAAAGAAGAACTTAGACTCATATTTACACTGATTTATATAAGTAAATCTGTATCAAAATCAAAAGCACGGGTACCCAGAAGAAGTGACTCTAACCAATTCAAAGTCAGGAACTATTTGTGCAATTTTAATTAGCTTTCAAATAGATTTTAATTCCATCTACACGTGTTTGTTATTCCTGCTTTCTAAGTCACAAGTAACCTTGGTATACTGTTCCTAATGTATTTGTCTGTTCTGGATGTGATTCCCAAAGTAGAAGACTCTAGATATACTTATACAGTACCACATCGCTTTGAACAGTGATAATACTTCAGCATGTGAGGGAGAGCTCCATTTCTATCTAAAGATAGAGTAGATATGGTAGAAAGCCAAGTATAAAATCTAAACATTTTCAGGGTTTCATGTAATACTAACATCTCAGTTCTACTACATTCTTATGTAGAGATTTATTTCAGGGTAATATGATCAAGATGACCAAGTTGGCTAGTGGTAGACTTATGAAAGAACTCCATATTCCTGATTTCCTCCACTGAAATACCTCACATCTTCTTCAGAAGAGTAATCATAACAGGGGGAATCAAACCTTCCAGAAGCAGAACTTTCTGGCACTTCAGCACGATGCTCCACACCTCACACTTTGATGAGCACATCAGCATATAGAAATATAAACTGAACATAAAATACATTACAGCTCATTCTTCCCTACCCATAAAGATGCCCTAATATATTACCCCTATTTGAAATGTGGGTTTAATGAAATGAAATGTTCAAATGTCCGTTACCTTGTCAAATTGAATCCTTACTACTTTATTCCATAAAGGCCATAAAAACACTTTCAAGAATCTTTAGAAACATATTTTAAATTATTCCTTTAAGCCTACTCAAATCTGTCGTATGACGAATGTGGGAGGTTGAGTGAGAGTAGCTTACATGCCAAGGAACAGGAGAAAAGGAATGACAAAGGATAGATTTAATAATAAGAAAGAGGGTGTTAGTTAACTTACACGTTCTTCTAGTTTCTTAAGTATGTACAGTTTTAGTTCCTCACATCCTGGGCAACCAGCCTTTATTGGAAAGAAAGGAGCCTAGTGCTTATAATTTATGTTGTCTTCTGTATCTTTTCTGATGACTTCATCTTTTTTAATTACCGTTACAGTCAACCAAAAGGGTTTACCTATCACAGCATTTTTAAGAAGTTTGTCACCTTAATTTCACAACTGGATAATTTCAATAAATTTACTGAAAAATATTATAATTTTAACTACTTACATCATGCAAGTTCTATATTCCTCTATTTCCTCAGATTTTCTAGGAGTAATGAAGTATTTCCATTGTTAATATAATTTTTAATATGAGTGCTTGTCTTCATTGAATACTTCTATTAAAAGAATAAGTTCAAATTAAAACAAAATATAGATTTTCATAGACTGTCACAGTTCTTCAAAAAGTACTTAAAGAACAACCATAATTTTTTAAAACAAGTAATAAACCATTGACTGAGAAACTGTGCACAAGATTTTATAATTGATTGATTAGCTCCAGCATATCTGCCTCAAAACATCACAGCTGCCTATCAGGACAGCCATCGCAAAGGAAAATATCAGACCTTCTGAAGACCAGTACAGCAAGAGTACATTGTTAAAAAAGTTTTGAGTAACAGGTTGAACTTTAAATGTATCACTCTTAGATGTCTAAACTGGGAGAAGTGGATTTCATTCAAGTTGCCTGAACGTACATTTCATAAAAGAAGATGACACTGGAGATCTAAGACTTAATTTCTGCTTCAGTTGTACCCATGAGTCACAGATGCCCTTGAGCAAAACAATCCATGTTACTTTAGCTCATGTTTTCTGTTAAAAATAAGTCTGTTTAAAGATTTAGTTTTAACTCAGTACAGAAATGTTCGGCTCCCTCTGCAGGAGAATTTAAGTGAAGAAGAACAAGAAACAGTCAGCAGTTCAAAAAAAGGGAGATGTCTCCATAGATGGGAAGAAAAGCACTAATGGACCGGAAAAGCATGTATTTTATCATAGAAATCCCGGAGCTTTCAGAATAGGCTTTTGTCTGTAAGCACTTAGTAAATATGTATTAAACAGTAGAGAGATAGTTATGGGCATTGATATGAGAGTGGACCAGAAGCAGGATTCAGAAGAGATTGGTAAGACCAGGTCAAAAAAGAAGAGTATTTTAGTGTTATGATGCACTAAGACTCTGAGCAAAAAGTTTAAGGAATAAAATTTGAGGCAGTCTTTTGTACAATGTATTCCCCAACCAAACAGCATCAAGTAAATCCAGGAAAGCACTACCCTAAGAATCTAGAAATGAAACACAGAAGGGAATCTGCAGCCAACTACATGCAATCTCAGATACGTTGCTTTGGAAAGAAACTGTCTCTAGGCAGTCCAAAATTGTTTTAATCTGGATTGAAAGGAAACTAGTTACAACCAAGATGCCAAATGTAGATTTTTGTCTACGAGTACTTTGCTCTGTGATGTTGAAAAACAAGGCAATGTTGACAAACAAGGCAATGTTCCTGTTCTGATAAAGACTCCTGAACTTCTTAGTAGGATGTTCTCTCTTGGTAAGCCAAAACTATCATCCATAGTTCCAAGATAAACTAAACTCCCAAAAGGAAGGGTAGCAAATTCAATATTTTGGACGTACTTAGATAAGGCAACAAAAGAAGATGATGAAGAATGGTAAGAATCACTCTTTCTGGAGATTCTGTAAGCTAGGTGCTTTCTTTCTTTGTAATAAGAACTTTATTCAGGCCTTGGTAACTCAGTGGAAAATCTCTGAGATGTGTTTCTAAAAAAACATAAATTATTTCACACACTTAAATCTACTGGAAAATATGCCTAGACAAGTTAGTTGCACTTCAGTTAGATCTCTAATGGAAATTTCAGTCTTCAACTTTAAAATCTCATAAAATCTCTATTAGAAGGGAGATGACTCCAGAAAATCAGGTTTTAAAATTCCATGTGCTGAAGTACAGAAGAAAAGGTAGGAAGAACTGTGAGAAGTTGTTCGTGATATCACATTCAGACAACAGTGTAATTCTCCTACTCACACACTGACTAAACTTGAAGAAGTCAGCAGCATTACTCACATAGTTACTCACCTCTATATGACTAACACTATGCATATCTACCTTGGACAATGAGGAACAATGGCATAACTTCACTTGTGCTTCACCCTTTATGGTGAAATGTCAGTCATTTTTTCCCTAGAAAATCTGCTTCTTACCCAAACAACCTTGCAATCTGGTGTTAAAATGCACAAACATATTAAGATAACCAGAAAGCCCACTCACCCTGTGACATTTCTCCCAACATCCCACCACCCTGCTTTCTCTCTCAGACCTTGCTGCTACAAAGGGGTATACTTATGCTTACAAGTGTCTGTACTTAACTGTCAACACTCAATCCTCAGCCAGGAAGTATTGATAACGACAAGGAGTCAAGGGACTGCTAAGATGAATTCAAGGAGGCAGAAATATCAGTTTGTTATACAGCCCAAATATTTCTCAGACCCAGCTTTCAATGAAAACAAAACAAATAAAACCCAAATTGTTCCCCTGTTTGAGGCATGTTAGCCTCGTGTTAGGGTCTATAGAAGGAAAACATGATTTCCACATATCTTATTTTAGGTAGCATTTAGTAGGACCATGACAACATTATTGCACAGAGATGACTATATTTTTGAGATGCACAGTTAAATTCAAATAGTAAGAAGCAGTTTATGCTGCTTTTGTTTACTAGATTCCCTGTGAAGTAAAAATTGGCACGAGGCAGACACATTGCTCTGATCATTTTAATTAAAGCTTGTAATGCATCAGTGGATACCTAAAAACAAACAGCATTTTCATCAGCTGTTCTCCCACTGCTCTTTTCCCCCAAACATACACAACATATGGAATGGAGAGAACTTAAGATCTAGTCATAAAGCTCCATCAGCTACAGGCTGATTTCAGCATTTTTTACGGATCGAAATATATCAGGTGATACCGGCAACTGAAAGGGTCAGACTTAATCTGCCAAGGAGTCCCTACAAATGCAAATGATGGCAAGAGAAATTTCCCAGAGCCAAGCTTTTTTTTCCTATCTCCTGGCAATGACGTAGAACTTCCTTGAATAAATGACTAATCAAATTTGTACACAAAGGATCTGTTTGGCAAACATTTTATAAAGACCAGACATATCTAGATGTCATAGAAAATGTTACCACAATCAAAAGTAGTTTTGGTTAATGTCATGAGCAGTGCCGGTACCTCAGGATTTATAAGAGATAACACACACGTACTCAGGAGTATTTTACTCTCCTATGTTCCTCTTTAACTTCACATATTCCTCAGATTACTTAAAAACTAAGGCACAATACTTGTTCCCTAATGTCAGTTTCTCAGCTTGCCAAACCAAAAATTCACATTTCATCCCTTCTCAATGTGTTGCAGCCCCCAGTATACTGTGTGCTACTCCAGGTTGTGTGTATGAGCATACAAAAGCCAACTCCAGTATTTGCATTCGTACTGTCTCTATAATACACACCCACATGTGCAATATCCTCTCGTTCACATCAGGTTTTATTCAGTAGATGATTAGCTGTTTTGCTGCAGGCTGAGAACGAGAAACAAATGAACTGGAAACTTACTTACAGGAAAAGTTTTGTTAGTATGAAAAAAACCAAGAATAACAATTCCTCCTCCCTGATCATCTCAATCCTGAAAGAACTGGAAAGGCCACATTAAAAAAACCCTCAAAGAAATGTTGAAAAAATTTGTTGACATAAAAATGAAAAATTGGCATTCTATTCTTTCTGAAAACAACTAGAGCATTTCCTGCCAATAAAATAAAACCTTTTTCTCTCTGAAATCATGACGGTTACAAAACCCAGGGATTCCAGAACACTTTACATGAGAGTT
Source organism: Dromococcyx pavoninus (assembly GCA_033558185.1). NCBI lineage: Eukaryota > Metazoa > Chordata > Aves > Cuculiformes > Neomorphidae > Dromococcyx > Dromococcyx pavoninus. Next base: position 2,443,472 of record JAUMJL010000063.1, on the reverse strand, counting down.
GAAACTATATTAATATTAATATTATCAATATTAATGTGCAAATTTCTACCTTTCCTTATATAAACTAACCATCAAAAAATATCTCCACAAGGTCTAGAGTAAAACAAATTTGTTTGCTAATGAAGTAAAAAAATAGAGGATATGGAAGAAGAAACTTTTCCCAAAGATCAAAGCAAACACTTTTAAGAGATTAGGACTGATATATAAACTTTGCAAAAAATTTTAGTAGATGTTATGTCGGGGAATACAGAATTGAAAAAGCTTGATTATGGTGAGCAGTTATACATGTGGCTTAAGTGCAAATGTCCAAATAAGAAAATGCTTTGTGCAACAGTAGTCTTGCTGTCTTGATTACCATATCCAGATATTTGCATCTTTTATAATTTTTTGTTGAACATCAGTACATTCACATGAAATGTACAGTACTAACAGAGCATGCAAACAAAAATGCAGTCTAAGTGAACTTAGCCACATCTCCTTACTAATAAAAGCCTTAAAATGGGACACTATAAGCTAGAAAAATAAGAAACACCACATTTCTGTTAGGATACCTAGCACTCACAGAATGAATTAATAATCATTATAGAGGATGAATCTTCAGCTACTTGTCCTAGAAAACATTGTCATAAACTAAGAAACCTTGTTTTAAGCTGAGTGGAGTTTTTTCCCCTCTTGCTGTACGTATTTTTCTGTTTTCTTTTTTTTCATCCCTATGAATGCAGATCCAGTAAAATTTTCTGTTCTTTTCCCATGCAGAGCACCTGAAACAGAGAGCCCATAGAGCTTCAGTTGGGGTGGGCACAATGTAAAATCAAAATCAATGACCTTTATGTGAGGAACACGTAGGGACAGCATTCCATGGGAGTTTCTGTCATGGGGACAGAGAAGAAGAGAACTGCAGGACTCATTATTGTATAAAATCACTGCTTGTGCACCCTTCCAGTGTGAGTGGAACACAGCAGCCTGATAACTGCCAGATGAGTGCAGATTATAATCTGATAGCCAACAATGACAACAGCTGTCAAGTCTAATACAGCCAGCAAACTACTGCTAGAAAACAGACACCTTGCACAGTGGATTCCCCAGAACCCAGCCCAGCTCCTTTTGATGCATCTTTATGGTGCTCCAAATAATGCTTGAGAGTCTTTTATGCCTCATGATTTTCTTCAGTTCAGAGTTTCACGTTTGACCAGACCCTTCTGTGTTTCGTTAGGTCTTATTTATTTTTCTTTCAAGGTAAAAATATATTGTAAGGCTGGTTTATTTGCAAGACACTGTTTAACAAAACAATATGAGATGTATGTGATTAAAAACCCAGCCAACAATAAAGTGATTATCTTTCAGCACAGTGTGTGGCACCATATGGTGACTGAGCAAGTGGGAAGAACTGATGCTTAATATGCAGATCCAGTGATTTACGATTACTGACTTCCTGTAGAAAATGACTGCTTCTTTCATAAAAACCTGATTAGTTTAAAAGCTACACGTTTTTAGGGAAAATTTATATGGATAAAATTGCCAGTGCACTATCTAAATATATTAATGATCTATATAAATCTCAACTGGCAGGTCCATTTTGAACCACCTGTCTTGATCTGTCCTGCTGACCCCAGTCAGAAAAGTTGCTTGAAATAACTATGAGCAGCTGGTTTTACTCATTCCTTTTATTGTTTATGATATTTCTAAGCTGTGTGCAATTGCACCAAATCAGGTGTCATCTATGAGTGGACTAAGTGACAACTATTCTTTTGGTTTTGTAAATCTCAAGACTTAGCAAAATCCTTGCCTATTCTTTCCTAAATTCAGGTAATGACATAAAAAACATAAATAAGAAATTAAACAGAAACCACACCTCTCTCAAGTTTCATATAAAATATTTTATTAACTTGACAACACGCATGATGTTTGTCCTTATTAAATTAATCCAAAATATTTCCTCTCTTACTGTAGTACAAATTCAAAATAATGTTACTGAATTCTGTGCTAATAAGTATAATTCTGAAAGGCAGATGCCTTAAGAACTACAGCAATAGCCTGTTAAAACCACTGAGAGCCCTATGCTCAAGTCTCTTATTCCATAGATTATGAATAGACATACCTTGTGCATGTTTTTTTATATAATTTCTGATATGTAAAAAATATTTCTGTATGGGATATCACAGCAGGTGTTTCCTGTACTCTTGCAGTTTTTGTTCAGTCCTGTCATGTACTATACATGTGTTTAATTTCTCCTTTTTGTCTCTTGCATGCAGTGAATTCCTTTCAGTCATTCAGTCTCATATTAAAGAAAGGCTGAATCCCACAGAGGATTGTAGTGGCTCAGAACACATTCTCTGCTTCTCTCTGAAGCTGACAAGCACAACTGTCCTGTCTCTATCCTCCCAATTTTCTGTAGTCTAATTTATTCTTTTTCCTTTGTCACAGTTACTATTACTTTATAATATATGTATAAATTATATAAACTAGAATATTCACATTCTTTTTTCCCCCATCTTAATTATTTTAGAGGCTCTCCACTTTGACAGAATAAATCTTCCCTTGTTCTTTTTCTTATTTTCTCTCAAAAAAAAAAATCAGCTTATTTTCCACACAATGATGTACTCTATTTCTTCCCCGCATTTTGTGCATATTTTATTTTGTGACTCTACCTGGTTACTCTCTGTTTTATATTTATTAGTAAACTCTAGTGTGAGGTCAAAGTAAAGCAACACGCATATATATTCTTTTGTCTACATACTGAAAGTAACTCATAAAGGTTCAGTACTGCTTTAATATTAGTGTTGAATACTGTTAAACAGAAGTAGTTTTACTGAAAATAGCAGTTGCATTGAGATTTTCACTTCAGTTCAAATTTAAAAACAGTGATCAGTCGGATGTAGATTGAGGATATGCCCAAAAAAATTCTGAAGCGTTGTGAAATAGGAAGCAAAGATTCTTTTATTCAAGTCTATTTTACTTGACAGTTTTTATACAGTTGTATTTAGATTCCTCTTAACTAAGAAACCTTATTTCACATAATAGTACCTTTAATGATCATAATTATTTTACTCTTTACTTTTACTTCTGGTCTCAATAAAATGATTTAAGAGTATAATGATTTAAGGAGTGATGTGATGAAGAGGTATGCAAATTATGCTAGGAATTTTAAATAATTGTTATCTGTAGACTTGCAGAAAATAACGTATTGTAATATGAAATTAGTAGTTGCTTGTCATTCACAAAGATGAAAATGCAAAATACATAGTCTCGTTTCAGCATTTTTGAGTAATAAATCAACAGGCCAGACATGACTCAGAGTCTACCCATAAATTCGTTGTTTGACATGGAAGAAGAAATCACAAGGAAAAGCAAGGTAGAAAAAAAAAAGAGGAGGAGAAGCAAAAACATGCCTCACATGGCATTCTGCTCCGTTACTCGTAGACAATGATATGAAATATTAAACAATTCAATTACTGGCAAAAAGAGAGTGTTTAACAAACATGCTATAATGGACCAAGTTATTGAAATCAATAGTAGATCTGCTAGAATTTGACGTAAGGCCACTGCTGATGTAATTTTGTTCTAGGATGCCCCTATTACACTGACCACTGCCAATTCTACTGAGAAGAGTTAGGTGTTCTTTATTCCTATTGATGACAACAACAGCAAGAAAAAGTAGGCCAGATTAATTCTAGCTAACATTAAGGATTTACATGGGCCATAATTACTTGACATAGAAATCCCACATTACATGTGTAGTCAACGTGCCCAGGTTTGTCTATTTACCACTGCGGAAACTGGTGTTTGATTTAGAAATCTCAATTAGGGATTTATATCATTCAGGACAAATCCAACAAGCCTTGAATCCTTGACTCAATGAGAATTTTCATAAGCCATTTGTTTCTGAAGTTAAACTTAGTCCTTTCAAGCTGAAATATTATTTCAGTGTTTCTATGCAACAGTGACTATAAAACCAGAAATAAACAAAATAGCAAGCATTCTGACCCGATTAATGTTTTAGTATATAATTTCATAAAGATTTGTAGTACTTAATTTATATGAATGCATTAGAAGTGGTGTCATAAGTTTCATACTATAATTTCAGGTAAACTGAATCATAGTTTAGTGGCTAGTTATGAAATAATATAGGTCAGTTAAATATACAGATCTGGAGTGGCTCTATTAAACTTGTCGATGTGGCAGATTTGAGCTTTTAAAAAAAATTAAAAAGAGCTCTCAAGTGCCTTTCTATGTGTATGGACAAGATCGAATTTCTTGTCCATCCAGAGCGTTTCTACTGAATAAATGTTGTTCTGGCTAAGAAATTCAGTTGATGAAACTGCAAGGAAAAACTACCATATCTACCTATACAATGTAAGTCAGCAAACAAAGTGAAGCAACAATTGATACTGTGATCTCTGTGATTGTTAGCATTCACCAGTTCCTAGTTTAGTAGCAAGGTAACACCAGAACCTATCTATTGTATTTCACAGCTGAGGACAGAGCTGAGCTGCAAGCTAAATAGCTGTTTAAATTTAAGAACCTTAAGGTCCTTGTTGTAATCCTAAACACTTTCTCAACATCATACTAGAGAAAACTGTAAAGGGGACTAGGTGAGGATGAGTTCCAATAATATCATATTGAAACAGGCAATCAGTTTTCTGAAGATGTAAAGTTGATGTAATAGGAGAGTCTGGGAGACTTTGGGGTGGCATCAACACTACTGCTAAGAAATATACGTGTCCTGACTTTCTGTTCTTATCTTGTGATTAAGAAATGGTGACAAATCAAGTGTTAAAAATTTTAAAAAAGAGAAAAAAATGAAAATGAAAAAAAGAGTTTTGAAGTGTAATGGTCTCAATTAAGGATTCAGAAATATTACAGCAGCAACACAAATGAAATAAGTTTACTTTAGTAATTATAAAATTAACTGGTTTCTTAAGCCTCTGAGCAAGACTGGGATAAAAAAAAATTACTTACATTTGATTTTAATTGGGAACTCATTAAATTAAGTAGTAGGATCTGTCCCTTGTGAAGTACTTCACTTAACATCACAATTTTCTATCCAGTGCAAGCACAAGGGATAGGCCTGATCAGCACACTGAAGCATTGAAGACCAGTCACAGTATGCTGATACAATCTGATGGCAACTAGATTTTAAAGTATCTGAGTAGGGAAAAAAATCAGGTTCATGCTACCTCTTAGCACATGCCTAAGATGTTTTATTTTGAGTGTTTGCTCTTACAGGCATGTTGTACCTATAGAGAGATGACATACTCATGTCTGTTTGTTTTAAATACCAACATACTTCTGTGAATCGGTGAAATGCATTCTGATAGAATGATTCAAAGGTGATATACTTCAAAGAGGCTCTTCAGCTTCCAATATCCAAAATTTTGGGGTAGAAACAACGTCTTTTTTTTTCTCTACAAGATCCTGAATATCTCCTGCCAGAACAGTGAAAGGGCTTACAGAACAGCTTAAGTTGCCCTTCTGATGTGTGGACAATAACCTACAAATAGCCCACAGGTGTCAATAATGACATGTGGTCTAGGGTCAGAGTACAGAGAGTCCATCAGTCCACTCCCTGATTCCCACTCTCTACACATGATCCAGAGATAGCTGAAATTTCCATTTGTTTGAAGAAATAGCTACAACCCTAATCTTACACCTGTGCCAAATTCCCAGTAAAATGAGAATCTGATGTACCAGAAACACAGATCAGGAGGAGCAGCCTTTATGCCAGTCATTTTACCATTTATCTAGAGTTTCATTGGAAGATAACAGACAGGACAAAAAGGCAGTGAAGGAAATTCTGAGGCATTCCTATCTCATTCTAAGGAGCTTCTAAATTCATATTTGTGCTGCTTAATTAAACAATTTTGTTAAAAGACAAATGTAGGTCAGAAGGTGCTCTGGAGAAAATTCATCTTTTCTCTTTTCTTATGTCACAGTCTGCTTTCTCTAGATTTTCCCCCAGAAGGCAGACATCACAATTTGCTCGTACCCATGTAAACCTTCTGATTTTCTGCATTTGCCTCTCCGACATCTCTCATATGGATTGTTTTCCATTGTACTCAAAATGTAACTTACTTACAGTGAACTACTTCCAATTGTTCAACCCAGAAGTAATCAACCAGGAAAACTAGGAAGATTCACTGCAAGATAGTGGTGATAAAAAGACAATAATTTAACTTGTTTCCAGACGCAAATATTACTTTTGATAGGTGGTTGTGCAATTGACTTTCAGTTGTTTCAGTCTTCCAGAACTTCAAAGTTCTGGGTGGTTAGCATGAGCATTTGATAGGAGGAGCAGGCAAAAGAGTAGCCAGAACAGCTAAAGCTGAATGGAGGAAATACCTGTAATCCTGTGCCTGCAGTTGTTCAACTGAACAGTGAACTGCATGGATGTAGTAGAACATTTTAGTGCAATATCTGGATTTGGGCAACTGGTCAACATGTTGAGTATCCTGATGCTAACACAACTGACCCTGGTGAATCTGTTGGGTGAATTGTCAAGAAGGAATTTGAGTGCTGGGAAACCGAGCACAAATCTGGAACTGGCAACAAATACATGGAAATTGTTACAGGAAACCACTCAGACATCTATCTGACATAGGGAAGTCTTAGTTCAAAATTAGAGGTCTTTTATATATATGTCTGTGTTTTGCCCTTGTGCCAGAAGAACTTTCCTGTTGGGGATCAGAATATAAAGAAAAGGAATGGCACTTGTCAATATAGAATGGACATGAATTAAATTAAACACTATTTATGCATTTTTTTAAGTTAGAAGAAATAGAAACCACTACTATAATTAATTATTAATGGTACATTTTAGTATTAGTTTATCAATTATAATAAATAAAAAGCAATGCATTAGACCTTTTGAAAACTGAAACATGAGGGTTTATTTCATTTAGCATATTTATTCTACCATTCCATGTTGCTGTTTTCTACATTAACATGATAGTCCCTAGTATCTTAATCTTCGAAGTTCACTGAAAAAAACATTTAAATAACTGACATAAATTGTTATTCTTGTGACTGAAAATACTTTTCGTCCTCCAGATGACATATTTAATGAAGAGGAGCTGACCAAATGGCATTGTTGAAGTTTTCATACATTATTTTGCTATCCTTTTTTTTTTTTTCAGATGTCAAAATTAAAATAAGTCATCAGGCTACTACTCTAATACTTATCAAGGCTGTCACATTGAAAGCTAGGGTTACTCTTTTGTGTAAGTCCCAGGTGAATTTCACACTGACAGGGATGAGAAGTCATCTTTTTTTAAATCGTGAAACCTTCATCTCACCTCCATAAAACCAGGAGGTTCATCAAACTCGCAAAAGTAACTTTAGAAACAGTAAGAGATAAAAAGAAAAAAAGCAAGAAATAACTCAACATCTGACAGCAGGGTGAAGAAGTTCTTCGCGTCAAAAGGAGTCTTTTCTTTTTGATAGGTGAAAGCATGAAAAACTCATCACTCATACTCTTATACCAGCTGGAATAATATTACAATGCTATTTCTTTAGAGTAAGCATCTTGAAAAACATGAAAGTCCATTTCAAATATTCTTTTTATCCAAATATTACGGATATGATGAGCAGCTCACTGAAATGCAGTTATTCTAATTACATATTTCTAATACCGAACTGTAGCGTTGTTAGAATAATTTATTTCAAGATAAAATTATTTTGGCAGAAATTACTGGGACTCAGTTTAATGATCAAAAGACAGTTAGACATGAGTCATATATAGACTTGAAAGAGTGTGTGCTCTAGTGAGATTTCACAGCTGTGTATGCTTGTGTACCTAGAGACGATGGGTACAGATTTGTTTGGCTTGACTTCCATGTACATCCATGTTCCTGTTGTCCAGCTATCTCTGAAGAACTTGAGGGAATCCTAATCTCAATTATTTACTATGCCATTAATATCTGCCTTTGGGACCTACACAGGGTGAGCAAAACCAAGGATGAGCATTGATATTTCTTAGACTGATGGATCAAATTCTGAGTTTTTTCCAGATATTCTTAATTCTAATTGAGACGTAGTGATAACCATTTCATTTTTTCCTGTGTTCTCTTACCTCAAGTAATCATAAGCAAGTAATATGTACAATATAGCTAAGAACTCCTGTATCATGAGTCTTTGTCAAACCTTTAAGACTCATGATATCTTATTTTGGGTTATGTTAGGGCATAAAGCTTCTATTATTAATATTTCCTTCCTTTCATCTTTATATGACTGACTACAACATCCAAAAATAAGATAAAACATTTGTCAAAATTGTATTTAATACTTTAACAGATGCCATTCATAACATGGACTTGGGTCTTTATCATTTATCTTGTTTACTTTTAAGGACTACCATGAGGTTTAACTTAAAAATACTTATGTATTCCACAGTCAGATAAAGATCCATTGCATGACACTTGTCTGTTTTGCTATGGTTGAGGATGTTAAACTCTATTTTCTTAAGAAATTCAGATCGTAAGGGGCAGCAGACATTTGTCCTCCATTCTGAAGGCTAGAATTAACTGAGGAGTTACCTAAGTGATTTGGTTATGTCAATATGTAGGCATTGGCAGTATCGAGAAAGGATAATGAACTCCATGAACCTCAAGAAAGAGCTTTCTTTCATGTTTATTTTTTGGCTTTAGCTATTTCCTTGTATGTACAGTACATCATCCTCTATAGTAAAAAGAAGCACTTGACTATTATGTCTATTGTTAAAGTCCTGTGGTAGCATCATTTGGTGTTTCTTTTGGGTTTACATTAAAATAAGGGGGTTTTATCTTTATGCCTTTATTTAAACATTGGGAGTTAAAATATGAGGAACACATACCCAGTCAAAGAGGAAAAGCTCATGAATATCATAATCCTACTGGAAAATGCAATGAAAAACGAGCTGTGCATTTTCTCTAACCCTCCTATGATTTCAGAGAAAGGAATTAGAAATCTCAAGAGAGGAAGAAAATTTGTGGGAGTAATTGTTCATCACTCTCAGAATTCACAGAGAAATGCACTGCATGCAGATTTCTTAACATATTCTTATTTTGAAACTTAATTATAATGAATAGCATTTCCCATTATCATGCAAATAGACAAGATGTTCCTCATACATATATCTGATGTGCTCTGCTGTCCTCAGAGAAGACGGTATTTTATTTTGCTTTGGGAAAATTACCAAATCAATAGGTCAGATGTGACCTACCTGACAACTGGAGAAGTTTAGATACTGTTGTTAATTTTCTAATTAACTCTCACCTATATAAAACTGGGTTAAAAATTGAAATATCCACTAACAATTGAGGAGGTTTACATCTAGAATTAAGTTGTTCTTTTCAGGAAGCTCTTCACATCTCTGCATCTTACATCTGCCTGAAAATGGTCTGCATATCCGATTCTGAGGTATGGATGAGGACTTCTGTAGTAGGTGCCTATGGGGTCTTCCTTGTTCTTTTGTTGAAGAGTATTGACTAGAGTCATCAGATGATTAGGAGTAGTGACCTGTTTAAGTATTTTTATGACATTAGCATAGGCAAGGCCAGGATTTCAAGATTTTGTTTTCATTTTTTTGGACACTGCTTCTACTGTGGCAAAGAGATGCTAGGAAAGGGTTCATCCTTAGCACAGCACAGTGTTAGACTTGCACTTCTCAGTCTCAGGTACAGTAGAGAGATGACATACACAGAGGATGGGACAGGGAATAGCATTATCTGTGAACTGACATGAACACCTAATTCAAAACAAAGTGAAAGGAAAACTTTGTAGGAAACAAACTATCCTCAAGCCAGCCCCATCATACTAGGCTGAAAGTGTGATTTGGACATTTGTTAGAGAAAAAAAGAGTTTTGAATTTTCGGGAAGCTTGGAAGGAGATGATAAAGCAATGCTGGGACTTCCAAAGAATTCTCTGCTAGCTTGCCCTTCAATACTCTTCTACCATTACTGAAAAAGGGATGCAAATAATGTGTTCCTTTTGAAGTAACTAAATAGTAGACTTTTAGATGAGATATTTGAACTTATATGTCAAGACTAAAGCAGTATACAAAGCATAAATAAACATACAGATAAGCATGAAAATGTGCTATCACCTCCTGCATTACTAAATCTTTAGAAAAATTAATGTTTCTAACAAAAGTAAAAACCAGGTTCAATGACTCTTCAATGTAAAGATTCCCTCTACTGATGGATACATATTGCATATGATACCTCTGCTTTTGGGAGATGTTAATTTGTATTTTCTGTGTGTTGGTAAGAGATTACAGTTCAAAGTGCAATTTTAACCTAAGAAAGGAAAGTAGGCTTCCTAATAGCACCACAAATACATAATTGTAATATTCTTTCTATTCATAGAATTCCCTCTGTTCTGTTTTGTTGTGTGAAAGATGGTGATACTGAGTCTCATTTTTTCTATCTGTTGCAGAAGAAGTACATTAAGTAAGTTCACTGTCTCACATCTCCAAATCTGATGATTTGACCAAGATACAGCTATTATCAGCAGTTCCATTCCTTCCTTTTTTATTGTTTATTTTATTTTGTCTATATTGTCATCCAGGACTGATCTGATATGATTGCCTCTGTTCAGAAAGGATCTCTATCTGCAAATCTTAAATAGAAGGAAGAACTTGCTCCAGATCAATTAAATATGTTGAGGAAAAGTTCTTCAGTATTACTGTTTTCCTCATCTATCTTTGTGGTGATCTTGTCTCCTCACTCACACACCAGTTTCTGTGAAGCTATATTGAAGCATCAAATTCTTGTATAAGAGGTGCCTAACAATTCAGCGGCAAGTTCCCATTAAAAAAAGTGAATGGAAACCTTTGTACTGGAACACTTAAGTGTAATTTCTTTTGAGGATTTAGCTCAACTTTCTTCCCTTGTGTGGTAGTGATGTGGGTGTGCAAAGAGAGACATACAGAACAACCTACGTCATCTAGCTAGGATACAAGGCAGATGAGAGGATTTTAAGGCAGAATTGAAAGAATTGAAAATATTTTAGCTAGCAAACTGCTTTTTTACTTTATCACCAAATCCTTTTTCTGTGATTAAGCAATTCTCTAGAAACAACACAATTCCATGCAAAATCAAGACCTGAATAATATAAAGGGAAAACATAAAATCCAAACAAAATGAAAAAGCCTGATCTGTGAACTGAGAATTAGTGAAACGTTCAGAGTCCATTAGGGTTGTACTGGGCCTTTTCTAGCGGGAAATGGTTTGGATTACCTCTAATATATTGTATGACTTTTAAATGTCAATATGAAAGATAAGTGCTTGCAATAAAGAGCTCACTTTGACTTTGCTAAATCCTACTAAAATTTTCCTGTGTATTTTTCTTAAGTTTTGGCTATTCTCAATTATTTTATAGCTTGTTCATTATCATCAGCCATAACCCAGGCAGGTACTAGGTTCAAATCTCCAATGTGCTACTGCTAACGGCATTTACGGCACATACCAAACAATTACATTTATTTAAATGAAAATGTGATTACACTGATAAATTTTGCTGTCTCAATCAAAGAAGCATGTTTAATAGATCAGCTACTTTGACTTAAATATTCAATTGTGAGTTGCACTCTTTCTTCACTACAATTACATTTAGCATATCCACATAAAATAACCAGACAACATCTTGCAAAGATTTAAAGAGCTTTTTGCACTAGCTGTTCTATAAAATTTTAATGAGTACGTACAAAGTGATAGATGTTAATGTATTCTGTAGAAGGCAGACAAATCTGCAGATATTTTTTACAGGACTTTTAGCCGTAAATACAGAGTTTATTAAAAACAATATTTTACCAAGGGTCATGAAACTAAACAGCTCCAACATCCTGCCAATATTTTATTGGCAAACAGTTTTTAAAAGCTGATTTTCAAAGGAACAGAGAGACAGAGTCACAGTAATTTAAATGCCATATATGGTCTTTCATTTATTAGCATTTACAAAAGAAGAAAAAGCATAACTGAAAGAGTCATGTACACTATTCATATACACTGTGGCTGATCAGCCTCTCTGACTGTAAGAGATAATTGTCAAAGGCTTCTTGCAGTTAGGAACTATATGGATAGACGAAGTGGAGTTGCAAAGCCTTCTGCCTTGTATGATGAAGATGGCACAAACATACACTGCATCCCTGACTGACTTGTGCTTGAAACCTCATAGACTCCCCTGTAAACATCCATAGAGGCTTGCTTACTCAGTTATATTTAGGACCATGCTTCCCAGCAAACCAACAAGTCTGACTAGTGCACAAGAGCAGTGTCACAACAACCAACAAAATTTCCTACTGTTCAGATTCATGGTCATGGGAATAATAAAAATCATAATAACAAATAATAATCATCGTCATTAGCAGCAGCGGCACAAGAAAACAGCCCCCCCCAAAAAAATAAAACTAGAAAATACTACAAAAAGAAAACAAAGAAGGCTGAGAAGTATGTTCAGTTGATCCTACTTAAGAATATTTCTGAAATCTATGAGGACACTCGGATTTTTTAAATTGTTATAATTATATCATCCATTAACACTCTCCTCCTTGTAACCGTGGACAGCACAAATCCAAACAGCTAATCAAGTTTTATTTTAACAACTGAAGTGTTCCATGACAACAGCTTTGTTACTCTGAATATACAGAAGGGAGGGTTTTACTCTTTCCATGCCTAAACAGATTCAGTCTCTTAATTCTTCTTTTCTTTACTCTGTTTCAGTTCCCATATTGAAGCTTCGGCCTTTGCACTGTTTAGAAGGTGATGTACTGAGTGCCTCATGAGGAAAAGGGTGGGAAACTCTCCAGCTGGTGTGCAGGCTCTTCCTCAAGACCCCAACTGCCTCCCTATTCCCTTCTGTGAACAAAATAACCCCCATCTTGGCTGACAGGGATTTTAACTGACATCTTGACTGAAATGGATTTTAACTAGAGATATTATCCATAAAACTTGGCTTTGCCATCTAGGTTTTTATTGTTGCAGCTATTATTTCCTTAATGAATGAGAGGTAGTGGAGAATATGTCGTTTATATTGGCCAGTGGTGACACAGTTATTTAGGAAAAGTATCAGATTTGCACTTATATACATATCCAGCATTTTCACGAAGTAATTAAACTACATAAAAATCCAATGTGAATCTAAAAGTCTGTAGGAGCAGGAATATTTCTGCTGTGACACGTTTAGATTCTCTGATACATTCAGAAAAGAAGTTGGCTGAAGAAATCATGTTGCTTTGCTTGTCAAGGATTTTTCTCCTCTAGAATCTGGTGCAACACACACTAACTAGGGCAAATGACTTAATCTTCTCATCACTGCATGTTGTAAAATTACTTTTGGCTGAATGAACACAAAATAGGCTGTCCAAATGCAGTCAGTGTGCTTCCTTTAAAGTTAAAAGGTAAAATTCGGAGGCTAATAGAAAGTACACTGTGTAGTGAGTTTCTCACAATTGTCTTGCTCTGACAATAAAGGATGAGGTCAACATTGAAAAGTATGTAATCCTACAGTTAAAGAAATGCAAATATATATGTGTATATATAAAGAGAAAAGTTGAAACTAAGAAAATACTTGTCTTTAAGTTTTTTTAATTTTTTAGTCACTAGGTAACTACATGTCTTTAAAATAATCCTATTTTGTTTGGTCAGATACAAAGAGAAATTGGAATAAAACTTGTTCTGTGTTTGAAAATTTTCATTCATTAATTCATATCATAAACTATATTAGCAAGGAACCAGAAAGTATTTATTTTGATTGCTTTCAAAAGGAAATTAAATTAAATTGTTTGACCCTACAGTATACTACTATAGAGAGAATGCATTATAATGATCTGCACTGTTTGCTAAAACAAACATGAGAACTTATGGCAAAGGTATACTTTGAATTAGACAAAAAAAAACTAGAAAAAAGAAGAAATTAGATTATTCAAGGGAAAGAACTCAGATGTCAGTTCTCTGATCATCATGCTGTGCTCTGATTAGGATCCAAAAAAGTGCCTTATTTCATCTTTGCTACTTCACACTGTTATACTTAGCAGGAAGCCACTGCAGTCACTAAAGGAAGATAGGTCATCTTTAGCTGTGTGCCAAATTACATTCAAATAAGCTCAGAGTATTCTAGTGACCAGCAATCACTAAATTGCCAGCCTCCTCTGACAAACCTCCTTTTTTCCCTCATATAACCCACATGCCAGAACCGAGTTTGGATTTTGTAGAGTCATTTTCTTATTTCATTTCCATCCAGGACATTTCATTTTGACAGTAACCTCTGGATGTCAGGACAGGCTCTGCAATGTCCTTCACTGGTACTTGTCTGAAAATGAATTATTTGAATTTTTACATTTACACCTCTTTCTTGATGATGCCTTTTTGCCTTTTAAGAACACCAAAATCATGTCAGATCTTTCTCATCTATTACTTCCAGATTTAAGATATCCACTTAAGAAAAAAACAGTACATCATCAGCTTCTACACTGAAAATATGATTGAGAGTCTTATCCTATATGGGAAGTTGACTCAGTGTGTGTATGCTATACTGACAAAAACTGGTCTTGTTCATGTTAGTTCAAACACGTATGAAGAAATATTCAAGATCTGATCTCATCTAAAATCTGCTTTTCTGACCCAATCTGTAAGAATCTTTTGGTTGATTTTCAGGGACTATAGAGACCTTTATTTAAGTTTTAGACTTTTTACATTCTAGTACTGTGCAAAGATGTTTATTGTCTGAACTGTGGTGGAATATCTAAAAGGAGGTGATATTTCTCATGCTTCCTAAACAGCTTCTTACAGTACTGACTGTTGATCCTTTTTAAATTAATGTTATTAAGAATGTACAGACTGTGGGAACTGTAAAATTCAGTTACCCTGCTGTGGCTAAGTATTTCTGATGCAGTGGTAGCTTCAACCCTAAATTCTCCAATATTCTTGACCTGATGGCATCATAAAGTGGTTTTTCCACAATCTGTTAACGTTGTTTTTTCTAGAAGTGTCTCAGTTTAAATAACTTGGAATATCAAGAAAATGATACTGTAAAATACGGTAGTCCTTTGGACACCCTTAGTTAACCCACAACTACGTCTCAGATCTGTTCACACTTATATCACTGAATTTTAACTTGGTATGATTATTGAGATATGACATATCACATATACATACATGCATCATAAATGCACACAAAGAACCTATGAATGTTTTTCTGTTTACAAACTCTTGAACAACTACCAAGTAATAATCATTCAGAATCTCTGTGCTGTGATGAATTCAAATCAGAGCAAAAGAGAATTTTCTTTTGCTTATAAAGCCAGTTGTATTTATTTGACACTTCTTCATGAAAAATGTATTTGTCTTTAAAAAGTGGACAAAACAATGACCTATGTACATCTGAAAATTTTCAATATATGACTGTATATTTAAAGTGGCAGTAGTCTAACCAATGTTTATAGACACTTTTTTGATAGATTTTTGGTTTGGGTCTTTTTCTCTTAGTGCACATTCGAAGAACAACAAGGGACTCTCTGACTTTGGCAGTGAGTTGCTCATTAATGCAAAACAACGAGGCTTTTTTTTTTGTTTTATTCACACTGCCTGAAACACCAAAACACTTCACGAATGGGCAGCCTAGCACTTCTTGCAGGGCAAAGTCCTTTACTTCCACTGAGCTCCTGATATATTGGTAATGTCATGCTGTCATGTCATAGAACCTTTTCTCATGTGGAATGGCTTCCAGCAAGCATTTCTATTGCTTCTGGTCAAAACTCATGCAGCACTGTGCCATGAATAGCTTCATGCATCCTGCACATTTGTTTCCTGAATTATAGGCCATGCACTGGTCAGCTTCAGATTACATTCTGATAATTTTTTTGTTGACCAAGGTGGAATTGTCATGACTATGAGCATCGTTACATAGCTCTTACAAATATGTTGAAGACTTACAATTTAGTATTATTATCTTTATTGACACAGATTTTAATTTAAGCCATGTACAGGACGGTACCTAAGCCCATCAGATCTTCCATAGCAATTTCAGTATGCAAAACATTGTAATGCTGGTTTATTTTTGAGCATATTGCCTTGGGTGCCTCATTTGAAAATCAGCATATGAAATATTAAGAATGTGCAGAAACATGCACTTGAAGAGTTCTCATTGGAGCATATCTGCTTTCCTTCCTAGGAGGGCAGCAGCCTCATGGAAGTTGTTTTGTATTTGTTTACAGAGGACTGTTCTGTTTCTGGGCACTTCAGAAATATGAAATAAGCGGTTCAGTACACTGAGGTCAGTGACGTTCTTTCAATTCTGGGATCAGGAGAAAAGCAGGGGGGTTGGTGTGGGACAAAGAGGGAGCAACTGGAAAATTGATCTCCCTGCTTTACGACTTTTTTTGCAAGAAAGCACAATTGTGTTATGAAAGTGAGGTTAATTCTGCAAGGCTTTAGTGACACTGTTCCAATACTCATCATAACCTAGCTCCCCCTTTCTATAACAGTATTTAATGAGGGTTGCTGTGTGATGCGTCATTGTTGAACACAGTATGAGAGGAACACAATGCAATCCCGCATAAATAGTGCTCTTTACAAGACTTTTCAAAATGTTTCTTGTCAGTTAGCATCAACACCCACTTTAAAGATTAAATAACACCAACAAAGCCCTATTTTATTAATCAACATGCATGATTCATCTTGAAAGAATAATATGAAACAATATGTTCCAGTAATAATAGTGTAATACAAGACCACAGCTTTACAATCCACAAGCAATTTCTTCTTTAAAGGTTGTAAAAAAACCCCACATACACAGAAACAAAAAACAAGCATCAAGAAAAACACAAAGTACTGGCAACAAATGTAAATTCCAGCACATACTGTTTTAATGTATTGAAATAGCCATAACATTGGATGCAGATTTGTTGGATGAAAAAAAAAAAGTACAAAAAATAAAAAGAGCAGTGAAGGCTACTTAGAATCCAGTCCATATATTTTTAGGAACCTAGACTTAGAATTTTACAAGTATCTACCTGACCATATTGATGAAAAAAGCAAATTCAGAATGTTATTTTTACCTGAAATAAAACATACACTATAATTAAATGTGTAAGATAATGTCGCTCCGTTCCATGTTTTTGTGATTAATGAAGTAATAACTCCTCTTTTAGACTGCTTCCACTGGCTTATGCCTCAGTTTTCCTATGTGCAAGAATTGATCTTGCCACTGAAGAAACTGTCTACATACAGGATCACAGAGAAAAAAAATGTGAGTTTTACATAAAGCTGTTAAATAGTTGCTAAGAGGATTCTGCTGGCAAGAACTCTGCAAATAGATTCTCCTCGGTTCAAGTAAATGCTAGAAAGAATCTATTCTCAATGAGATAATGGGACCAAGCTTGAAGGAAATAGTAAAATCCGTTCTCCAGAATAAATAATATCACCCTATATACTTTACATTTCACTTTGATAACTTTTTTGGTTGACCAAGGTACAATTGCCATGACACGTGCATAGGGCAGATTTAGAAAGAAAATAAGAACAAATAGGAAGCAATATGTGACTCTTTATTTCTGTAACAGGTGAATTTAAAAGTATTTACAGTAACTTCTCTATTTTAAGCCATACAGCTGTAAACTGAAAAACCCTGTTCAAGTCATTGACATAGTGCTCATTTAACTTCATGAAGGGTCTTGCCTGTGGGGATATATTTTGGGGAAGAACTTGTTTTGTTCTGTAGATGATAGTGAAAAACGACATCAGTCTGCAGAGCTGACATCATAGTTTGTATATGTGCAGAGATGAGAAAGTGGGAGTTTGTCCTATTACATGCTTGTTTGTGTGTTAATTCAGTGTGCTGCTGGAGATGAATAACCTCTAAGACAGTAATTTCCAGGTCTAGAATCCCAGACATTAGCATATTATAGAGGATTTTAACCTTCATCTGACATATCATCAGTCAGCTACTGTGAAAGACAACACATTACTCCCATGGCTTCATAGCATTTTACAGACAAACAAAAAAAGACAGGTTCCTACTCTAAAGATCTTGCTTCTAAATTAGCTACAATAACCAACAGATATCAGTAAGTAAAACAGAGGGTCATATGGTTAGTTGAGGTTGAAACAGTGAAATAATCAATATAGCATTCTAGATACTTAGTGATGATTCTGTTCTCATGATCATGCATGAAAATCATAAATTCTCTTTTTGCGCATGTCTGATGTCTATGATAATATGGATACAGAAACGAATTGCTACAAGCAAGTGATGCTTTGGATTTACAAGAGGCTACATTTTCCATAGTAAATAGTCCAGAGTAGGTATTAAACTTTTAAAAAGAGGTTTATCATTCATTGCAAAGTAACCCATCAAATTTACTGCAAGTTAGTCTTGCACATGCTAAACTACTGCAGAGCTGTTAATTACCTTCAAATCTACACACTGGCTTCCGCATGGCAATTTGAATAGACATCCATTAAATTAGCAATTCCAAGAACTTTACTTTGTGACGCTTGGTACATCTATTATTTCTACCCTAGTAGTTTTCATGCCAATACTTGAAGAAATTCAGTTTGGCCACATTCACACTTCTTCATGCTAACCCTGAATTTTATTGGCAGAAATAGTAAATTTAAAAAACGAAGTCTGATACAGCCATGGAAAAGAAGGGATTGTGTTTGTTTGTTCGCTTATTCTTGAATTTATATGTATAGCTATTTTCAATAGGAATATTCAGGCAATTTGGGGAAAGGAAAGCACTTTGGTGTTCATACAATACATTTTAATAAATAACAGCATAAAAAGTAGTTTAATAATACGGTAGTAGTTTTGTTATGAAAATGATGGAACCATAATTTCTATTGAAGAATTTCAGCTTCTATGCTGTGGGATATTTCTAAAAATCTGGTGATATTTTTTTTTGTTACTATAGTGATTTAATACCTTTAGTATCATCTTTTTCTTCTCTGTTTTTTTAATTCTTAGAATTTTTATTTCCTGATTTAGTGTTATTAGAATTACATAGTGATGTAGCCTGCTTCCACAAAGTCTGTAGAAGCTCTCCATAAGTTGTAATACAAGACTAGAAAATGTTGCATAATGGAGTTGATTTCATTTCAGAGTTCATGCTGATGTTTTGTATACTCTACAAAAAAAATAATGTATTCTGGAAAATTTACAGATGAGTTTAATCATGATTGCTACAGCTGCACCATAAATTTTAAAAGTCCTAGGCTATTAAAATCCAAGGCAAACTTTACTTCAAGATTCACTCAAAAGATTAATGATTCAATTCAGAATGTTTCAAACCCATCTAAGTACAGTCTTGATACTTGGAAATACTCACAATAAAAGCCATCAGTTCCTAATTTCTATCAATAACTTACCCTTTAAAATCAGAATAATACTAATGTGGAGGCACAGCAAATTCCAAGTCAGACCACATTTTACACCAGCTTCTAGGATCTGTGTTTTCCCTTGAGAAAACAAGGAGAGAACAGGGGAACAGCTTCATTTAAAATACTGTAAAAAATACAAGCTCTTCCATTAACAAGCAACCAGTTTAAATCAACCCCATATCACTAAGTGACTAAAAGCTTGATTCAGAGACCATTAAATAAACGGCAGCCTTTCCATTGACTTGAAAGAGCTTTAACTTAGGACTGAAAATCAAAAGCTTCAGACATCTGCTGGTGTCTGCAGAGTCCAAGATGAAATTAATTATTGTAGTAGGACTGTGTTTTGATGCTGTTCATGGGGCAGGCAGAAATAAGAGGCAAAGATTTCCCAATGCCAGTACAGAGAAGAAAAGAATAGGAGAACAACTGCCATCACAACTCAGGAAGGGAAAGATCCTTCTTTCCTTTTTTCCCTTACAGCCCAGTGTCAAGCAGCCTACCCTAAAGTATGAGGGCTGTGATTTAATTCTAATCCCATAATGTGCTATCAGTCCTCTGCAGTCTCCCGAGTTTCTCCAGGCTACAAACATACATCAGAGAAGTAAGCACCAATATGCCATTGTTTGAATTCTAAATACATTAATTACTACATGCCTAAACTACCACGTAATTCATATTAGATAGTTAAGACTTGTAACATCTGAGTCTAACCAGGTTCAGAAAATATTTTCAAAATTCTTTTCTTACAGGTAATTTTTTGAGACATGTATTCAATTACTGCACACTTCCCTGATTCTGGAAGATTTTTTTTGCTGCAGCCTACCAGCTTGATTTCAGCAACTTCAATGTTTTGTATCCTAGCAGCTATTCTGGTTACAGTAAACAACATGTACAAGAATAACTAAGAAATTAAGATTTGGAAGTGCTAGGATGCTGTAAGAAGGTAGATATATCTGCAGAAGTTCACTGAATAAATCCTAGAGGAAGATATGGGGAAGGAATTCAGTTTCAGAATACAAAGTAGTAGTGCAGAAGGGCAAGGAGTAAAGCTGTATCAGGGCAGAAAGGGACATAAAAACAGCCACTAACATCTCATAACCCATATATTATCTAGAAAATAAAATTTATTTCATAATTTCAGATTCTATATAATTAAATCAAAATTAATGAGCAAGCTACCCTCATAAGTATGCACCTAGCTACCAAGTAATTAGAACTGGGAGAATATTTAATCGTTCCTAAAATATTTGCAGCATTAAAGATTTCAATTCCTACATGGGTGTGGGATTGCAACAGTGGGAAATCAACCAGTTAGTGAATACCAAGCAACATGAGAAGCATTTTCAATAATAAACACAATTAGCAATGTAGATGAGAAATCTATCTGATTTATGGGCTGCATATGCAATTATAACACATTCATAAAATGTTACCCACAGAGCAATCCAATACATTTGTTTATCCGTGCTCCTAGATTAAGAAAGTAATGTTGTCAACCAACCAATTGTGGGCATTACACATTCAAGATTAATTACCATCTGCATGGGACAGATGTTAAATCTTCGATTTCACAGCAAGGTATCTATAGCTTATTTCCCTTGGAGTGTTTCTTTCTCTGATCAATAAATGTATCAGCCTAGCTGTTCATCTTGCCACAGAGGTCAGAGAAATGACAGAGGTACATCTGTTTTTATGTCAAATAAAGGCTGAGGAAATGAATCCTATCCAAGCAGATAAACAGCTCTGCTACAATTGTCCTTCAGTCTTCTACTCAGTTACTGATGATTAAGTTTTAAGCATTTGGGAATTTGTTAGTGTTAGTACACACACATAAAAAAAAAGGCTGAAGAGTGAAACAACCAAAATACAAAAATGATCTTCTGCAGATTCTCAAACTAGAATTTGAACCTAATTTTTACATGAGCTGGGTCTGAGTCCCCACTGCACTTTCAACTGATTCAATAGTGCCAATATATATGAGAGAAGATTTTGGCTAGAAATATACTCTCAAAAGCTGTATTCTTTATTATTATTCTTACTATTATTATTTCACTTGTATAAGGTAAGAAGGTGAACAGTTGAATTATTTGTCATGCTAGTGACCAGAGAGTGTTGTCTTTGAAAAAGACATAATAAATAACATGCAAAATGCAAAACAATGCAGAGGTATCTCAAATTGGGACTAGATCCAGAGCATTGTAAGAAACCAACCTCACTTTCATAACCATACAGGTCTCTGGTCTTTAGCTAAAGTACATCTTGACTTTGCTTAAAGCTCCCTGCAACATCAGCTGTAATGCAATCCTGGTTAGATAGACAGCTGTTTCTGTCCTGTTTATGTTCCCTGGAGATGTCCAGAGAGACAAAAAGAGTCAACACTACAATTACTTTCATCTGATGAAGTGGCAACTTTGCTCAGCTCACACATATGGACTGAGTCATGTCAGTCTTCTTCAATTCTTACTAGCCCGAGGAAGTGACCCTTTCTGTCCTCATCCCAGAGGAGTGACCTAAGCACTATGGAGTGCCCTGAGTAAAATTGTCTTCCTCCCTTCTGCTGCAGTTCAGCCATTGTGCAGTCAGGTGTGCAACAGTCAGGAAAAAAGTAGAAGGCCTGACAACAATTGCAAAGGCTTTTGGTCCCTGCCATGGGGAGTGATTTTAATAAACCCAGGAAGGCTCTAATAAGAAATACACATTGCTGGAAGATGAGTATGAAACCTTGCATCTCCAACATGTGTGGAAGGGCAGAATCACCTCCTTTGACCTGCTGGTCATCATTATTTTGATGCAGCCCAGGATATGGTTGGCTTTCTGGGCTGTGAGTGTACATTGCTGGCTCATGTCAAGGTTTCATTCCACCAGTAATCTGACGTCCTTCTCTGAAGCGTTGCTCTCAATCCCTTCATCCCCTAGCCTGTGTAGATACTGGGTGTTGCCCTGACTCAGGTGCAGGACCTTGCATTTAGCCCTGTTGAACCTTATAGGGTTTATGTGGGCCCTTTTCTTGAGCTTAATATATGATGTCACACTGTATAAAGGCAGAATTAAGGTTGTATAACTACATTTTACTTTGAATTTTTATTCTGCAACATTTTATGCATATAACATACCAGCATCCCACTAGATCAGAAAATGTTATCCCCCTTTTATAAAAGGAGAATTAAAGATGAGCATAGTTTCAGTAATCTTACTAAGAATTCATCTCTTTACATGTGTTCTAACACTCCCAAGTCTACCATAGGTGAGTCAACTTCCAGATAATAATTCTTCCTTATTTTTCAAAGATGTTTCAGGTATACCACAGTGATGATTATTACGGTTTATTCTGTCCTGAAGGCAGTCATGCTGTTCTCTCTTGATATGTTATATCTTGCGGACATTTTGTCCAGGACTTTTTGAGAATATGGTTCATGATGGTCCTCTTCAAATAGTTTCATTGGCAGTGCTCTCCTACAAAGCTAAGTACACAGCTGTGCTGCTGGAGATTCATGGAAGAGGAACCTGTTGACTTTGAACCCTTGTTCTTTCAGTTATATCTATTTCAGTGGAAAAAAAGGATAAACAAGGCTCTGATTCATTTCAAGGCTCTGATTCATCTACAATACGTAGAAAACATGAACATTTCATTTACAATTTCAGCCATGAACTACAGGAAAATCAGTATTGTTCATATAACTACAGTTTCCATTAAAAAGAAGCTATTCTTGATGCTGTTGTTGCTGCAACATTTAAAATGAGAACCAAGTCAAAAGTTAACACTGCTATTAAAGACCTGTGGGGAGCTGACAAGAATTTCTGTTGCTGCTTGAGAAAGTTATGTGGAAGAAAGGAAGCAGGCAGTGGAGCTAATCTAACAGGGAAGGTCAGAGCAAGGCCAAGGACTAACCAGTTGAAAGACACAGTGCAGTACACCTGCGTGGAACCAGGATCTGTGATAAAGGGAAGTCACACACAAAATAAAGAGGAATTTGGAACTAGACATGCAAGAATAGAGCTTGTTTAGGGCTTTCATTCAATATTTAGAGAATGCTATGATAAAGTTTCACTGGCTCCAACCCCCTAGATGACTTCTGCACTCATCTTTCTTTGTTACAGGGAGGCTCCAGAAAAAACACTTTTTACCTAGTGAAACTTACAATGTTGAATTTTTGCTCTAGGCTTTTAAGTCTAGAAAATGTACTGTGAGTAGCTGCACTTCTTCAATTGTAGATATGTCATTTAGCAGAAAAAAACTAAGAATGCAGTTACAAAAGAGAGGCATGGAGGGGGAAAATGGTTCTGTAGTTTAATAATACTGATTTAAGAGAAAAGAGGTTTTAATAAGCACTGAACAAGAGAATAAGAAGACAGAGTTGAAAAGGTTGTCAAGCTCTAGATCACGCTGCCCATGGAAGTGATGGAATCACCAACCCTGAAGATATTTAAACGACGTATAGATGTGGTGCTTAGGGACACGGTCTAGAGGTGGACATGGCAATGCTAGGTAAATAATTGTACTCGATGAACTTAAAGGTGTTTTCCAATCTAAATGATTCTGTTATTCTATACTGTGTCAGCACTCATCTAGGACAGCCAATCTTAGACTCCGGTGTTCGTTTCAGCAGCTGCTTCTCTATATTGCACACTGACAAATCATTTAATAAAACAAGGGAGGAGACTGCCTCCAAAGCACACACAATGAATTATCAGTCTTAACTGGAGCATAAATAGTCCTCACCCTCCGTAGCAGAAGATCAAGTTAAGGAACATTTAAACAAAGTGGACAGACACATGGGCCAAACAGGATGAAATCAAAAGTACTAGGAGAGCTGGCTGATGCCATTGAGAGGCTACTCTCAGTAGTCACTGAAAGGTCATGGGAGTCAGAGGACTGCAAAAAAGCAAATGTCACTCCTATATTCAAAACAGGCAAGAAGGATCTGAGAAACAAAAGGCTAGGCAACCTCATCTTGTTTCCAGGAACGTGATGGTGCAACTCATTCTGGAAAAAATAAGTTCAAAAATGTGAAGGACAAGAGGGAGCAGTTATTAGCATGACGCATGAAGTTATTATACAAAGGGGAAGTCATGCCTGACCAACCTGATAGCCTTCTACAAGGAAACAACTAACCCAGTGGAGGAAGGGAGAAGCTGGGATGTTGTTTATTCTGGTTTTAGTAGGGCTTTCAACACTTTTTTCCCATAATAACCTCATTAAAAAACAATAAACTATGATTCAGATAAATGGACAGGAAGATGAATTGAAAACTTGGCTGAACTGCTAGAAGAATAGGGTTGTGACTAGCAACATGAAGTCCAGCCAGAGGTCAGTCACTAGGGGAATACCCCAGGGTTTGATACCAGAGCCACTATTGTTCAATATATTCCTTAATGACCAAGAGTGCAGCCTCAGCAAGTCTGAAGACAACACAAAATTAAGAGGAGTGGCTAATATACTAGACTTTTGTGCTCACAGAAACTTTAACAAGCTGAGGAACCTTGCAAAGTTCAGCAAAGGGAAGTGTCAAGTCCTGCACTTGGGGAGGAATAGCAAGTGCCAACATAGGCGATCTACCAGCTGAAAGGCAGATTTATAGAAAATATTCTCAGGGGTCCTGGTGGACACCAAGTTGTTCATGAGTCAGTAATACACCTTCTCAGTAAAGAGGGCCAATAAACTTCTGGGATGTACTAGTAGGTCAAGAGATGTTCCTTCCCCTAGGCTTAGCACTGGTGAGACACATTCGTAGTGCTGGGTCCGGTTCAAATCTCTTTAGTACAGAAGCAAGTCCAGTGAAGGGCTATAAAGATGAATAAGGGCTTGGAGGACCTGACATGTGAGAGGTGCTGGGTTTTCTTAGCTTGGAGAAGAGAAGGCTTAGGAAGGATCTTATCAGTGTATATAAATACCTCATAGGAGAGTGTAAAGAAGATGAAGCCAAGACTATTTTAAGTGATGCCCAGTGACAGGACAAGAGGCAATGGGCCCAAACTGAAACACAAGAGGCCTCATCTGAACACCAGGAATTAGTTAACTCTATGAAGGTGACCGAGCACTGGCACAGGTTGCCTAGAGAGGCTGTGGAATATCCCTCCTTGGAGACATTCAAACCTAACTGGTCTTGTTTCTCAGCAACTAACTGGCCCTGCTTGAGCAGATGGATTGGACCGGATGACCTTCAGAGGTCTCTTCCAACCTCATCCACTCTGTGATTCTATGATAAACACAAATGTTATAGGCATGATAATTCACAAGTATTTAAAGGCAAAGATTAATTAGCTAGATCTTTTTCTGACCTATTATTTCTCCCATGTCAGTGTGAGTAGCACCAAGATTCTGATGTTTTGTGGGTTTTCTATTTTTTCCATATGGAAGATTACTCCTCTTATATCTGATGATAATTGTTCTTGCTTTTCTAGTCTCTGTTTGCATTTCCTCATATTCACGGTAATAGTTCTACTTTTGCAGCTGTGTTTTGCCTCAAATGTGGATAATAAATGACTCATAACTTTAATCTGCCTTGTAATTTAATACAGTACTGTGCTGTGCTGGGTTACTATGCTGTGGATAGTTTATAGCTGTGGATAGTTTATACCACGTAATGACACAGCAAAGATACTGAAGCAGCAAAAGCATAATTTCAAAAATTACATGTTTTTGCAAAGTGTGTAAACATCAGATAGATACCAGTAACCATAGGTAATGAAATCCTGCAGATACTTTGCACTCTCAGCAGTGCAATAACACCACAATCCACAAAGGGGCACCCGGGTGCTGTGTTTAAATCCTCCAGTGCTTTCTCCTGTATTTCCAGACGCTTAAATTTCAGAAGTTTCCAGACAAAAGTTTCCTCTCACCATAACACAACTCCCAAGCCTCAGTGAAATCCCAGACTGGAAAAAGTCAATGAAGTTCATTTGAATATACATTTAATTAATCTGTCTTCATTTATCACAGTGACAACTATGATACAATAGTAATTTACGAGTATTGCTTTTTCACAAAACCACTGACACGTTTTAGTCTAATGAAACAGAGGCCAACAACAACATGAAAAAAAAACCTCAGAGGAGGACTGCCAAGTACTTGTTTGGCCAGAATATTTATCATAAAAATAACGTTACACATGCTTGAATTCTTGTCAGTCAGATGCTTCTTGAAATTGCTCCAGTTGCGTTTGTCTGTGTCCTTCTCTTTTCTGTTAAAGAGTATCCACATGGAGATTGTAATTTTACCCCTTTCTATTGTTGGCAGCTCAGTTATGATGCAGCTTTTATGACACCCCTCCTAC
Source organism: Dromococcyx pavoninus (assembly GCA_033558185.1). Taxonomy (NCBI): domain Eukaryota; kingdom Metazoa; phylum Chordata; class Aves; order Cuculiformes; family Neomorphidae; genus Dromococcyx; species Dromococcyx pavoninus. The sequence continues at coordinate 2,416,845 of JAUMJL010000063.1, read as the reverse complement.
ATTCCCCCTTCGCCTATTGTAGTGCACTGAACGTCTGTATGCCAGTTGTTTTTCCAGTAAAATCTATTTAACATCTGTGACCTAGTGGAGAAACAGAGAAGGGATGGGATCAGTGTTGAGGCAAACATGATGTCAATGTTATACCCAGCTGATAAGACAATTGAAACAAAAAAGAGTTTATAGTAAATTGTACAACATTAAAAAAATCTGCATAACTAATATGTGGCTGTGATTTCTGCCCAGTACATTTGCCAGACAACCACCTTTATTGGCTAATGGCCTCAGAGAAAGCAGAGCTTTGTTTGCTATATTGCTGAAAGGTAAAACCACAAGAAATCAGACTAAGCCAGCCAATGAAGGTAACCACCTTACTGAGAAACAACTGACTGGTAACTATGTATTAGCCTGTATTCCAGCTGAGTGAAGACATTCTACAATTCTAAAGGACATCAAAAGCACCTTATTGTCTATAATCAACCTTTCACTGTTTTGCTTTGTTAATTAAAGAGAATAAATCTATAATGATCGGAAAGTAGTCATTAAGGCAATAGGCGCAGCATCAACTTTTATGACTACTTCTTAATTTTAACTCTGCCATACTTTTCAGAACAATGTCTCATGTTCTATCTATAATGAGAGCATCTGATAATATGCATTTAAACAGGTTTATATCTTGACAAAACTAGAAAACATGTCACACTTCCAATACAAATCATTCATTACAGCAATTGGTAGTAGCATTGGCTCAAGTTGTCAGGATAGTTGTTGGAGAATGGCAATCACTTTATAAGTGGTGAGATTTAAGAGGGATGTTTTTGTTTATTTGTTACTGTCTACTATTGGAAGGCCCAACAAACAACACTTAGCTATTATCTGAGAAACATAAAGTCAAATCAGTCAATATTTTCTCTCTGTTTTCAAAATAAAATTGCAGAGTAAAGTGAGCAATTCAAGATACATCTTCCAGCTCCAGATGACAATTCCATTCTTCTCCTGTGCTGCTACACTGCAAAGCAGCAAAGATGGTAATGTTGCACGTGACCAGCAGCTTGCTCAAAATGTCTTTGGCAAAATGGGGCTATTTGTTACCACCTGAATTTGTATTAAACTGTTTAGCATATGCTTGTTAAAATCTTGCTGCAGAATGAGATATGAAGTGTCATGAGGCTCAGGTGCAAGATAATACTATGCAGTCAAGCACATTTGTATCTTGATATGTCCGGTACAATAGAAAGATTTATGCTGTCGTATCCATTTACTGCACATCACAATGAGAGTTCAAATTGGCCAGGATGGTTAAGATTTGATTTAAGGCAACAATTCTATCAGCTTGGTTTTTGCTAATAGGGCATAAGTGTTCCATACAGCATTATATCTTCCCATGTCATGGCCAGCCCTAGGTTAATTGTGTGCTGCAGTTTAATCTATTCCTGCCTTTACGTGGTTTGCTATGAGAAAATATAGATGCATGTATTTGATCGCTCTCCATATTTACACAAGAGAAGAATGATATCTCTCAGAAGTTTATCCAAAATATCACTCTTTTCAAAGCAATAACAATTGTTAAGAGGATTACAGATTCCATTTTGACTCACTAAGACATTTGATGGATTGCAGTGATCAAAGCTAAATATCCTTTGGCATCAGGGTAAGGTCTCTTATTTTCTACTTGTTATAGACTAATGCAGAAAAATCAAATATCTGACAAATGAATGTTAGTGAAGTGAGCAATTAGAAGCATGGTTTATGGCCAACAGTAGTTAAATGACTTCATTTTAAAATATATATGATGAATAATATTAGCAGAATGGAGCATAATGGAAGTAATGAATGCCTAATTCTCTTATGGAAATGAATAATTCCAGTTCCAGACAGAATCCTAATTACATAATTGTGCATGAGGTCTTTGGTTTGTTTGTTTTTCTGAATTCAGACCTGTGAACGGTTTTAGATTATATTCTTAATAGATTTTGCTTTTTTTCCTAGAAGACAAGATGGCACAAAAAGACCTATATGGAGTCTTCCACCTCTAAAATTTTATGGCAGTGTTTTGGATTGTCCCCAGGTTCGTAGCAGCCGTATATTAATAACATTATCGAGCGGCTTTTTCAATAGGTTTCCCAGTTAATTTTTCTCATGGACTATGGTCCAACTACCAACTGGACTGGCACCTTTGCTGGAAACATGGAAACTCCTAGAAACTGAAGGCTGAGGCATGTTGGTGGGGCAATACAACATTAAACATGATAACCACAGGGCTGGTAATGGCTCCTAATTCTCTGGTAAGTAGAGAAGTAAGATTCTGCAGTTGTTTATTGCTGTATTATTCAAATGCAAGAAAACAAAACAAAACAAAACAGAAAAGAATCAAATATGTAAGAGACTGGAATTTGCAGCCTATTCCTACCTCCTCTGGTTGAAGGAGCCCACACTGATTTCAGGTTATAACTATAGGCACTCCCTTACTGTTACAGGACCTATGTTCTTCAATTTGTTGACACTAATAGTTAAAATTATGATCAGGACCTAAGTTTAAAAGTCCAGATTTCCTTTGCATAATGACAGGTTTTTGTTTGATTGGTGACAAGATAACTAGTCTCTCAAAACTCCTCTTCCTGTGGTTGGCAATGGCACACCACCATGTGTTCTGGAATTCTATTTCCCAGATAATGTTCCACAGCTCCCTTCCAGCTCAACTATCTAGATTTCCTTGACATGGGGAGAAAAGCATACAACTGAGGACAGCAAAGAAGTGCTCCCAAGATCCCTCAGAGTCACACAGTTGAAATATCTCCTTCCTGCAATGGAGAAAAGGTCACTTTCCTATTACCCTGTTGTAAAGCTTGTGAGATACGGATACTTTGGAATTGGCCTAACCCTTTTGATATATAAGAAAAGAGCTTAGTGTCATATAATGTTTTAAGAGGTGATGGTACTGATGGAAAATACAAAGATTGTAAGTATTTTTTTCTGCAACCTAGATTGTGCTACATGCACAACTTGTTATCATGTTTGTAAAGACAATGACAATATGTTAGTGTCTTTCACAATCACTGACTTCCAGCATTCTTTCACTGCAAGTTTTCATTTTGATATCAGCATGTGGGGGTTGGAACTAGAAGATTTTTAACGGCCCTTCCAACCCAAACCATTCTATGATTCTATGATGTAGGCAAGATGCCTGCCTAACACATACACCTGAGCTCTTTCCTTTGTCCCTTCTTTCTACACGCTCCCACTAAAAGCAAGTTGTTGATGCAACAGCCTGAAGCAGTGCATAAAATATCTTAGTAAAGGAAGAGACAGATGTCCCTTTTGTTGTCCCAAGAGAAATGAATACACAGGTCATTAATAAAAAATCAATATTTTAATGGACTAAGAATTGCAAATTTCAGAGGAAATCTAGAATAAGCCTTGAGATTCTTGTTGGTTTTAAAAGTTTTGTAAGAGTTTAATGCTTTCCTTGACCACCCTTCATCGGGATGCTGGCTCCTGTGATGTTACAGGCTTTGAAAGAATGTGAGATGATTGTTTATTCTTTATGGTTTTTCTCTTCCAATGAAAGTTAAAATGTAGGGCTGTGAAAGAATGGAGACACGGGGAGTGCTACCTTGTGCAGCACTGAGAATCAGCATTTAAAACTACTTATCTTCAGACACTGATACTTTCAGAAAAATGCCCCTGGCTAGGAGGCGTCTTGCAACTCCCATTTTAATTCCTCTTATAGAAAGTAAACTTTCAAAGTCATTCTGCTGTTAGGGTAAAGTAGCAAGGCTACTGTGTATTGGAAGGCAAAAGGTGTCCAGAGGGAGAACTAAAGAAAAAACATAGCAGTCAAAGTCAAGGCAAAACAACATGCTTCTTTTAATGTGTTTACCAAGCACCATTGTTCTCCCATTTTTTCAGTCTTTCTCTGTGAAATACTCTTCACAAGGGACTGTTGGAGTGTACACAACAAAATAGGCAAATGTAATTTTAAGGCAGATTGTTTAAAAAGAAATGAATAGAAAATTTTAAAGGACCATAATATGATACTCTGGGAATGTTCAAAGGGACAAATGGCTTGTGCAATTCAAGGTCTGTGAGACTGGCTGTCACAGAACATCAAATGGGGGCAAGGATTGAGCTGATATATAAACTAAAACTGAAAGTCTGACTATTTTTTATTACATTTTTTAATTTGCAGGTTTAGAAATGCCCATTAACATCGAAATATGACAACATTCTGTAAATTATTAGGTATTCTGTCAACTAATAAGTAAGACTGGAATAAATTTTCACTCTGTGAACTTAGCTGTGTCTGAAGAGAATTCAGTTGCCAGTCTTTCTACCAAAAACTGATTGGAAAAAATTATAAAAATATATTTGTAATCCCATAGAATTAGTACGTTTAAATTTTACTTTCAGGTGTCAAAAAAAAAGTTATTTTTCACGTTCTTTCTCGGATTTTATTTTGAGCTTCAAGACAGACTGTAATTGTTACCAAGTACAGAAGAAGGATATATTTCTTAGCTTGCCCTTAAAATTCATACAGATGTTGCTGAATAATTATTGAATAAACTATTTGATTTTCAGAAATATAAGAATTGGAAGCCTGTATTGATTTTGGACAAAGCTTTCTGAGTTTCAAAATTTTTATACAACTTGTCAAATTTTAATACATAAATTTCATTTAATATATTCTGAATCTCATTTTCTAAGCAGCAAAGAATTTAAGTGAAGATTATTCTTGAAAGACAAATTTAGAAAGATAAATCCTAGCAGATATATACAGTATACATAAATGACTGAAACAAAATATTCAAATTACAGCACTTAAGGTAGAAAATAAAATAAAATTTAAAAAAAAGCAAAATTCCAAATATCCAGAGTTTGCATACACTAGAAAATAAAACAAGACAACAAAAAACAGAGTATTTTTGTAATATCAAAATCTCAAATTTATGTTCAAAATTTCAAATCAAACCCTGTAGTTACTGCCCATGTCTGTCCAAGTGCTGAGGTAGAATGTACGGATAGTTCCTCTTTTCCATAACTTAATATGGGCTCATTTTGATTCTTCTCTCATGCCATAACTTGATTTGTTGTCTCTTACTGTGTCTCTGATATAGAGCTATTTCATCAAGCTTTTGATGCAGCCCATCATTCAAAATGTTTCAGGTAGCAGAAGCTTCTATTTATACACAAGCATTCTTTATAGTGATTCTGCATCATATTTAATGCTGCGGGTAAATTGCTTATCCAGGTAACTCTGTTATCTAAGGGGCATTCAACTCTTTCCTTTCCTTCTCTGTCTTCATCAATAACTTAAAAATAGGAAAGGATTTGATGCACAACTTTAATTTGAGGGAACTGATTTGAAGACCACAAAGTAAAGCTGTCATCTCCCACCTGCAGCTTTGTCAAATGTGAGGTGGTCTAATTTGCCAAGTTTCCCAGAGATATCAGGAACAGCTGCTACTCATTTATGGCTTATAAAGGGGCTTTAATCAAAGCAATATGGACTCTTAGGAACAGTACCAAAGACAAGTAAAGGCTGAACTTGCTATGTCCTTATTTATTAGTGTTAGGTTAATAGGATTTTGAAAAATAATATCTGGCTGCTGTAGTTGGAAACGTTGGTAGGATTAGATGTAAGTACAGTAAGGGCTGTACAATAAATATTTGGTCTTGAAAGAAAGTCAACCAAGATTAGCTTCTGAAAGATAAATGCTGCAATGGTAAATGTCAAATATTGGGACAATACTAAGAAAGAGATTTGTTATCTGATGTCTATAGGAGGAGAGTCAGACAATGAAAGCACTGAGATTATGCATGGGATTTTTCATCACCTAGTAATTTAAGACAGATGGAAAGAATCAAGAATGTTCATACAAAGAAAATTTAGAATCTGAAATAAATTTGTTCACTAAGACAAAGTTTGTAATAAGCTTTAATAACAAACAATGTCTCCAAGATGGACCTTCAGACTGAATAACAGGCAATAACTCTCATGAAAAAATATTGTCTTCCTTTTCCTTTGAAAATTTCAACACAAATCTCTTTATTTCTGATAATACTTTTGTTTTCAATGGAAAATATCAGCTTGTAAGCTAAGTTACTGTTCAAACCAGAAAGAACAGACTTAGCTTATCTGGCAAAAACAATGACAAAATTTAAGAGGATAAGTTTCCATGAAGGTCCAGCTCTTACTATTGAAGGCAACTGTCAAACCTTATATGTGAAGGACATATAGAATGACACATAGCATCTCACAATTCAACAACTGGCCATAGGCAAAAATGGTGATATGAGGCTGAGATCAAGCTGCGCTATGAAGGTAAATGCTTGTGTCTAAAGTCTTATACGAGCTGCAGGTTTGAAAAAAATACAGGAAAACTATCTAAGTCAGTGATATAATTATGACTGAACTAACAGATACAGGCCCTTTTCATTATCAAAAAAAGAGCCATGATGTATCTGAGTGGCTGCTTGTAAGTAGGTAATGGTTTATTTACATGAGTGACCAGAGTGTTCAGGGGAGCACAGACTGATTAAAACAGGATGGCTTTCTGCCCACGAAATGCTAATGAGCAGCTATTCTCATAATCAGTAGTCTGACTTGCAACAGTCATGGAGAGCAAATAACACATGCCGATGGGACATCTCCAAGTCCAGCATAGTAGGTTGTTTGCCTATAGATGAATGGATGAATTTAGGATACAACATTGACAAAACCGAACCACAAGTGTGTGCTAGATTTTGTACATGGATAAAATCATTGAGCAATTTAAAGACATCTAATACTGGTTTTGTTAAATGCACCTGGAAAAAAGTACCTGACTCAACAACTTTGATCTTGAGCTGCTGCTGTATAATTTTAAATAATTTTAAATAATTTTACACTGTTTGGTCACTATTACTTTGCTACTCACTATTTACTATTGCAATTAATAATATAATAATGTAATTGATTAATTCAGAATTAAATCACACCAGAGAATGTTGATTATGGGGCTAAAGACACTTTTAATTTAAATATGGAAACATTAGTGTTTCATTGAGATGCTAGGAGATGCAAGAATGCAAAAGAGAAAGACAACAGAAAGCTAGAAACTTTTCTATGGTATTTGCAGACTGAGCACATTTTCAGGTCACCCCCAGAATTTAGCTGGTCATATTTCTTTAAATAAAAGAAATATGAATAAAACATAAAAAAAGGCTTTTCAGTGATATTTTTGTGGTTAAAGTCCTTCCTTTCTGGTGAAACTGTTCCCACCGTTAACCTAAGGAAGTTAAATCCTTCCTGTGATGTATTTCAGTCATAACTGCTGACATTACTCTGGCTTAACTCCAAGACTGCCCTGTTCACATATTACAGTATCTGCTGACAGTCTGGCCTTCTCCACTAGATTTCAAGTGTTTTTTCTTCAGTTTATCTTTAAAGACCATTTCCTGTTTTTTTTCTTTCTCCACCTCACCACACCTACAGATTTCTTCCCAAGCACCTTCAACATCCCCTTTACTTACCTGCTCTTTTGCTCTCTGTGTTAGACCTCCACAGACTCTTACCCAAAGGCTCCGTTCCTTGAGAGTAACTCAAAACAACACCATGCTCTCATAAATAGAGCTCTAGTCAGTCATATGTTTTCTGTCATACTGGCAGGAGAAGCTGGGAATAAAGTGTACTTTAGACCTAGAATCTGCACATCTCAAAGGCTCAGTTTACCCTGTAATGTTTTATACTTAAAATGGAAATACTTGCTAAATTTAACTTTGACCTCTGGATGAGAAGGCAGACTCACAGCCTCAAAATGCTGTAAGGAAAATGTTTTTGTTTTTTTTCTCTTGGAGAGCAAGATATTCTAGATACTTTTTTTTTTTCTAAAACCGCCATTAAAGAAAGTTACCAGTAACAACACTGTCCCATAGAGGAGTTTCTCAACACTGCACAGCCTCCAAAAAAATTTTAACCTTCCAAATCTGCTGCATCAAAAATAATTTATAAGAACATTAAAATTACGCTTATCGCTTTCAGTATCACTTATGGCAGCGTTCCATTCTGGGAGGTGAGCTTATGGGATGTAAAGTAGAGATGCTTACCCTAAATTCTAGTAGGGATCAATCCTATTTCCATAGGTCCCAAACCTGGAGAAAGAAGAGCCCTTTTTTTTTATTCTGTTCTCATTTCAGGTACAGTAGAACATCACACCTGCTCCTTTCAACACTAAATATTTTTATTTGAATTGAGCCTGCGTCTGCAGACTTTTCTGAGTCCATCTGAGCTGACATAAAAGCCTCAGATTAATGCTTTGTTCACCACTGTGCTTAGACAATCTGTTCTCTTGAAGTCAGATAGCATCATTATTTACGTTTTAGAGTCTCTATTCAGTGCTAAATATATCCTACCAGTCAGACCACCATAAAGACTGAATCTGGAAAAAAAAATGTTAAAGGTGTCCAGGTAGTGAAAGCTTTGTGTAGATATGCCCTGGTTAATGGACTAAATGAAAGATGGCCAGGTTTTTTTCCTAAATTTGCTCTCTCAGTAAGCAGGAAGAGAGAACAAGCCCAGTTTTGTTTGTCTGTACACCGATCAAGTTTCCTTATTTCTTTTGTGGTCAATGCAGTGATTTTACAAGTCACTTAGACTTGTTTTGATAAAGTGTAGTTGACAGAATTAATTTCTCTGAATTATCCATTGCTACCAATCACACACAACGGCATTTGAATTTTTATATCGTATAAAGGGTAAAACCGTCATAAAGCACTTTGTTGATTATTTCATTTTATTTTTTTCATGGCGCACAGACATTCTGCACATACTTGAAACTCTGGAATTTTCACCAGGGCCTTGCTGGAGAAAGAATATGAGTAACATTTTGCTGCTCATTTGGGCTGGATTAGGAAGTTCAGGGCCCTTTTGCTGTCTAGAGGGCAGGCCTGAGGCTTGTGCACTAGCCCCATCTTGTCATATCATCTTTGCCTATCTGTGAAGAATATGCATTTGTTGCATCTGTATTCTCCCATCTCTGAAACAGACATAGGAATACTTTTGAGGAACACTCTGAGATATGGTTAACTAATATTGTGAAAGTGTCTTAAAGTCACAGATCAAATACTCTATTTCAAAATATTCCTCTCAAAAATCCTTTTATATGTCAGCAAAGAAGGTGTCTTCTTAACTTTCTCAGTCTCCTCTCCCTGTTTTTACTCTTTCCCACTATAAATACACATTATGCACAGACATTGAGGAGCTCATTGGAAGACAGGAATGACTCTATCATATTTCAGTGTTCAAATCTGAAAGTGTGTGCATGGTAGGATTACTGGATAACTCAGGTTGAAGGGGACCTCCAGAGGTCACCTTAGCTCTCAAGGAGGTCAGTCCTAGAGAAGGGGGGCAGGGCAGGGCAGAGCTCGCTGGGGGGCAGCTCGTCCCCTGGACTGTGTGGAGAAGCCATGGCAGTTCGTGAGAATGTTGCAGACAGGGCCCGTCCAAGCCCAGGGAGCTGCTCTGAGCTGAGTTTTTTACCTTAGGCCCCTGCCTGAGCTACAGCCCATGCTGCATTGCCACCATGTCTGTAGTCGAACACGGGCCGTGGATCTGTGCCCCTGCCTGTGAGCTGACATCCCAGCTCAGCTCATTCCATCCACAAGGAGACGCCCAATGTCCAGGGCTAGTGTTGCCCTGCCTGCCTCCCCACCTGCCCTGCTCAGGTCTGCAGGGCATGATCCTGGCTTCTGGGTCCTGCTTGTGCTCTGGCAAGCTCTTGCCAGCCTCAGCCCTTCCAAGCTGGGACAGCTATGACATCAGACCAAGCTGCTCGGGGTTTTATCTACTGAGATCTCATGGAGATCTCAAGTATGGAGACTGCACAACCTTTTTGGACAGACTGAACAATTGGCTTCACGTGGAAAAAGTTTCTGAACATCTCTTCTTTCAATGTATGCCTCTTGTGAAGAGAGTAGCTCCATCTTCATGCTAAGTTCCTTGTAGATATGGGAGGGTTGAAGCAGTCAGTTCTCCAGACTGAACATGCCTCATCCCGCAGTATTTCTCACAGGGTAGATGTTTCAACCGTCTCAGTGTCCCCTTGCTAAACTTGCTCCAGTTTGTCAATGTCTTTCATGATGTGCGGGGGTCCCAAACTGCATACAGTATATAGATGGGGTCTAACAAGTGGAGAATAAAAACTTTCCTTGATCTACTGTCATGCTCTTGTTCATACAGCCCAAGGTGGTCTTGGCCTTCTCTGCTGCCAGGGTGCACTGTCTTATGCGCAGCTTGCTTTTTTCCAAGACTCCCACACTCTTCTGCTGCACCTAGCCAAGCAGCCTCCAGCCTGCATCACTGCAGGCAGTTCTCCCTTCCTAGGTGCCTGTCCAGGTCCCTCTGGATGGCAGCCCATGTATTCAAGAGTGCTTACTAATGTCCCCCCAGTCCCTGCGACTGTCAGTTGTCACGATTTAGTACTGCTGTTTAAGAGAACCTCTAAGCATTCATTGCCTAATCCAACTCTCATAGAAGTCTCTGAGGAAATTCCTATTAGCGAGCAGGTTCATTCGTATTTCTTTTTTCTAACAGATTAGTGGGTGTTTACATGAAGGCCTTGTAGGCATTAATTAATCTATATTCATATATCAAATGTAGAGCTTAAAAATCCCTGACATTCTCTTCTATTGGTAACTCAGAGATTTGCCTTGGTAAGCACAGGACTGATAGCATCCATATTTTTTTCAGGTATTAAAATTCCAGTGTTTGTAAAAATTATTCTTTTAACTCATATGATTCTAATTATTAACTAAGTACAAAACAAATATAATGTAGTTTTAAGGTTGTACACAGAAATCCCAGAGCTTTTTGTCCTGCTCAGGATTTTGCTGAGAAAACCCAGGAAGGAATTTAGCAAGATCATTCAGCTTCACCGTTACAGTTGCAGATCATATGGGCAGAAGAGAAACAGTCAAGAATTATATGAGTAATATGGTACTGTTATTTCTAAGGAAATGTTGAGCAGCAACAGGAGCAGACAAAGAAGAAAGTCACAAAATAAAAGTAGTCAAAATTCAGTTGCTGCACTGTCATGTCCTCCAAAGAGAAACCTCTGGACTTCTCTTTCCTAGCTCCTTGCCCATCCATACAGTTACACATCTATAAACTGCCCGTCACACAGCACATGCAGGACAGCCAAGTTATCAGACCCAATCAACATGGGTTTATGAAAGACAGGTCCTGCCAGACCAATCTGATCTCCTTCCATGACAAGGTTACCCGGTTAACAGACGAGTGAAAGGCTGTGGATGTGGTGCACCTGGACTTTTGTAAAGCCTTTGACATTGTTTTTCACAGTATTCTGACTGAGAAACTGGCTGCCATTGGCCTGGACGGGCACACTCTCTGCTGGGTGAAAAACTGACTGGATGGCCAGGCCCAGAGGGTGGTGGTAAATGGAGTTAAATCCAGTTGGAGACCGGTCATGAGTGTTGTTCCCCAGGGTTCAGTGCTGGGTCTGGTCCTGTTCAATATATTTATCAACAATCTGGATGAAGGGATCAAGTGCACCCTTAGCAAGTTTGCAGATGACACCAAGCTGGGTGGCAGTGTTGATCTGCTTGAAGGAAGGGAGGCTCTGCAGAGGGATCTGGACAGGCTGGATCAATGGGCTGAGACCAACGGGATGAGGTTCAACAAGACCAAGTGCCGAGTCTTGCACTTGGGACACAACAACCCCATGCAGTGTTACAAGATTGGGGAAGACTGGCTGGAGAGCTGCCTGGAGGAGAAGGACCAGGGGGTGTTGGTTGACAGCTGGTTGAATATGAGTCAGCAGTGTGCCCAGGTGGCCAAGAAGGCCAATGGCATCTTGGCCTGCATCAAAACCAGCGTGGCCAGCAGGACCAGGGAGGTGATTGTACCCCTGTACTCAGCACTAGTGAGGCTGCACCTCAAGTACTGTGTTCAGTTCTAGGCCCCTCACTACAAGAAGGACATTGAGGTGTTGGAGCATGTCCAGAGAAGGGCAATGAGGCTGGTGAAGGGGCTGGAGAACAAGTCCTACAAGAAGCAGCTGAGGGAACTGGGATTGTTTGGCTTGGAGAAGAGGAGGCTGAGGGGAGATGTCATTGCTGACTATGGCTGCCTGAAAGGAGGCTGTGGTAGAACAAGTGTTGATCTCTTCTCCTGAGTGACAGGTGATAGGACAAGGGGAAATGGCCATAAATTGCACCAGGGGAGGATCAGACTAGATATTAGGAAGAATTTCTTTACTGAAAGGGTGGTCAGGCACTGGCAGAGGCTGCCCAGGGAGGTGGTTGAGTCACCATACCTGGAGGTGTTTAAAAAAACAGGTAGATGAGTTTTTGAAGGGCATGGTTTAGCAGAAGATGGGTACGGTTAGACTTGATGATCTCAAATGTCTTTTCCAACCAGAGGATTCTATGATTCTATGATTTTTTGTGTAAAGGAATATGGCAGCATGTTTGGAGCGATATGTTTTGTACACTCCAGAGGATTTGTTCTGGTTTCTCACAAGGCTGGATTTGCAAGATTATTGTCTGCGTGATACATAGTTTCAGTCTGGAGATGACCCTAGGGGCTGTCTTTAGTACATTGCAGAAGAACATGTGCACCTCTCTGCTGCCTGGAGGCTCAAGGGAAGACAGACTGTTGGAGATCATTCCTCTTATTTTACTCAAGGGCCTCAACAAGCGAAAAGAGACAGAAACCTTCCTTTCACCCAGCACCTACAACAGATGGGCAATGGATTTTATATATGTGTGTATATATATGTATAAAATATATATATTTATAAAGTATACCAAGGAGCTTTCTTCTCAGAAGCTAAGAATTTAAATTGTCATTTAGATGGGAGGCAGGGAGGGTGGTATGGGAAGCAGAAGGAGACAAAACCTTATCAGTACTTTCTGTTTCTTCCTTTTATCTGTGCTTAGTAAATCTAATCCTACTGACTGATCCTCATGTACAGGTTATTGAACTGAGAACATTCTTGTCTATGGTGGGTCTGTAACCTGCTCGTTTCTGTTTAATACAAATTTTCAAAGCAAATGCAAATGTTACAGCAATAGAGAGTATTATTGTTAACTACTGCTAACTTTAGCCTGCCTTTAAAGGCCACCTGCGAAAGGCAGAATGTGGTGGCTCATTGCTAGAGCCTTAACGATCCAGGTTACTGGTGAATGAAAAATGAGATTGGGATAGAGGAAGCCTGGTCAAATGAGAGTAGAAAAGAGCTACAAGTAGCAGCATTATGGTGTATGGACTGCCATATGAGAGGACAGTATAAGAGCTTGGCTTATTTAATATAGTAAAGAAAAAGCTGAGAGGAGTTTTGATTGTTTCCTAAAAATACACTAGTATAGTGAGAGAAGTGAGAAAAGGAGAATAAATATCACCAAGGGAGAAGAGCTTTACATTCTAACCAATTCCAATACAGGAATAAACATGTACACTATCAAAGAATAAACTCAGGGTGACATTTCTTTGAATTATGTCACACTCCTGAAACACAGAATAAACTGAAAAAATCTTTAGTGATAATAAGACAGGGTGGGTTATGGATGGCCTGATTGACAGAAACAAAGAACTATATAGACCAAAATGTTCCTTTAGTCTCTCTGGGTATGACTCATAGAGCTTGGGGGAGGGAGGAGGAATTTAGATATACAAAATTTCTAATAAAATTATGATTGTAGGTGCCAGTAAAATTTCAATGGAACTGAAATGAAATCATCTCACAGAATTATCCTAAATTTCCACTAGAACACATCCTCAGGAAAAAAACCACAACAGTATTTCTAGGCACATCTGAAACACACTAAATTGGCAAAGAAGCAAGGAGTAAGACTAAAAACGCCATTTAGGTGTTGCCATATTTCCTTCATTAGTACACTGGAGCTGTGTCACTGTTAATGGAGCAGGAGCCAGAGTTCCAGGGCACACATTTTGAGTATGTCAGGGAAGATATTTTTAAACAAAAGGTAAAACTGTAGTCTACTTGAGGAATCCAGAAGGTCAAAGCGTATTGGAAGATTTATTGTGAGTCACCTGTTCACTTCCAAGTGCCCCAGAAATGTCTAATACCTTCATGATTGTATTGGGTCTGATTGGGATGGAATTAACTTTCCCATAGCAGCCCTCATAGTGCTGCACTGTATTTGTAGCTAGAACAATGTTGATAATGCACCAATGTTATGACTTTAATGAGTGCAAATAAACATTATGCTAGATCGCCTGCAGATAATCTCTATTTTTCATTGATATGTGCTATTTATATTTTTGTTTGTTTGGGTCATGCATTAAAACTTTACATGTAGCAGGCAGACCAGGAGCAAGTGTTGCCTCTTTTGCCAGAAGTGTAACGACCAGCCATTCAGCTCGGGTGTTGGGGCTTCAACCCAATTTCCCTGTTGCACAGTTGTTTTACATTTGAATGTTCTGCGTTCTTAGCAGGGGGTCTTTGAGATCATAGAATCACAACATGGTTTAGGTTGGAAGGGACCTTAAAGATCATCCAGTTCCAAACTCCTTGACATGGGCAGGGATACTTTCTAATAGACCAGGCTGCTCAAGGCCCCATGCAACCTGACCTTGAACAACGCCAGGGGTGGAATATCCATTAATTCTCTGGGAAATCTGCTCCCATATTCTCAGAGTAAAAAATTTATTCCTAATATCTAATATAAATCAGCTTAAAACCATTACCCTTCATCCTATCACCACACTCCCTGATAAAGACAACCTTCCCAGCTTTCCTGTAGCCCCCTTCAGGTACTGGAATACTGCTATAAGATCTCTCTGGAGGCTTCTCTTCTCCAGGCTGAACAAATCCCACTCTCTCAGCCTGTCCCCATACCAGAGGGGCTCCAGCCCTCTGATCATCTTTGTGGTCATCCTCTGGGTCCATTCCAACATTTCCATATCCTTCTTATATTGGAGATTCCAGAACTGGACACAATACTCCAGGTGGGATCTCATGAGAGTGGAGTAGAGAGGGAGGATCAGCTCCCTCACCCTGCTGGCCACACTTCTTTTGATGCAGCCAAGGATACAGTTTGCCTTTTGTCCTGTGAGCACACATTGCCAGGTCATGCAGAGCTTCTCATCAACCAACACCCCCAAAGCCTTCTCTGCAGGGCTACTCTCAACCACATCATCTCCCAGCCTGCATTGAATTCATGCATTGCCCTGACCCAAGTGTAGGACATTGCACTTGGTCTTGTTGAACCTCACGAGGTTCACACAGGCCCACTTCTCCATCTTGTCCAGATCACTCTGCACGACATCCCTTCCTTCTGGTGTGACAACTGCCCCACTGAGCTTGGTGTTGTCTGCAAATTTGCTAAGGGTGCACTCAATCACACATCTTTTCTGTGCATGTTCTTATCCTAGAAAAAAAAGTGAGGTACTTGGAATTAAAGAAAGCTATTTTCCATTAGCTCATAACTTAAAATACCTCATTTCTACAGCAGAGTATAAGGAGAAGCATAGCATCAGGGGAGTGTATGTCTTGGGTCAAGAGATATGATACCGTTTTTTGAAGTGTTTACACTGTAAGTCATTTCTATTATGACAGTGACTTACTCTTGTTAACAGAAAAACATGTGGAAAATACTCTGGAGCTGATAGAGCTTTTGCAAAAACATAAACTACGTTAGATTTCAGTTGTTATGAATTACACATGTCTCTGCAGAATTATAATTATCCCTTACAAACTTGAAGTAGTTATTGATATATTTTATCCATATTAAAATTTATGTATTCTAAAAATACTTAATCATTGGTATTAAAAGGTGGTAAGAAGTTCTGTTTTCGAGCTAGAGTCTTTGGTTGAAGTTGTCAGGCACTCTCATGGGGTATTTTTACTTGTACAACTCTTTTTGACCTGTACTTGATAATTACTAGGATTTCTCACATAAGTGGAATAAAAACTGTGCCTAGTTCAAGCTTCAGAAGCCTCAGGCACTGTCTTTCATTTGCCAGCTTCTAGTTATAATGTATTAGAAATATATGAAGGGCTCTGGGAGACAGGTGTACTTGAATTTATTTCACTCGAGTCTAACTCATCTTTGCAGAGGGCCCTGAAGTTGGAAGAGGTCAGAACATATGGAGTGACAATGCATTTTGTACCAGACTATTGATAGTGACAACCCTATTTCCCATTATGCTATTAATTATGTTAAGATACGAAAGGCTCTCCTCAACTAGATACTGCTTCAAGTATACTCTAATAAAAGAAGAAAATATATCACAGCCTACATGATACACATGAACCCTATTGCTTAATGTTTCTCCCATGTGTAATGAAGTCAGTCCCCAGAAATTTGTCATTTATCTCCTTTTTTTCAAGAAAGACTTCCTAATCTCATTTGATTACATATGGGAAGAACCTACTTTCCACACCAGGCTTCCTCAATGTGTCATTTTCATAACGTTTAAGAGAAAGTTCTCCAAACAAAGGGTTGCAAAAGGGACAGAGATCCTAACTATGCCCTCCCACTACAGTTTAAATTACATGAACAGAGAAATGTTTGAACGGACACCAGTGTCATAGGTGCCAGTTGTCTGATTTATTCCCTCTCAGAGGAATGTACTGGCGCCTGTGTGCATAGTAACACCTTGCCAGCTGGCCAGGAGGTGACATCAGCTGTCCTTTCAGACAGATGAATTGCACAGTGTGCATAGATGCCTGCCAAAGGACAGACTTTCCAGGAGAAGTAGAGGGGAAAAGCACTTTATGTATTTCTGATAGTAGTTTTTACTTAGTATTTGTTTACAGAATTAACTTCATTGGTCTGGCTTATCAACAAAACCATCTTTCTGACACTGCAGTAAGTTACTTGGAT